>CM038796.1:140581728-141312096 GCA_021764765.1 Vicia sativa
GTAAGTCTAAGAGTGCCTAAGAGGGTGAATTAGGTATATAAAATTTATTCGGTTTTATGAAAACTTGTAGTAATTTTTGTGGTTAAGTGTTTGAAGGTTTTTGACTATATCTTATCTTTTCTGTTATGGTGATGAAAGCGATAAATGCGGAAAAGTAAAGAACACAGCGATATCCTGGTTCCCCTCACAATTCAGTACTCAGTCCCTTTCCAACACGAAAGAGATTTCACTATAGTTTAGAATAATTGTACAGCTATGCACTATCTAAACCTATAGGGTGACCAAGGTTCTTAACACCTTTAAGGTCAAAACAATGTGAATGAAGAACAATCCTCTTCAAATCACAACACTTACTTCCAACAATCACGGATAGTAAGGAATATTTTCTTTGTAATACAATGATTTATTTGAAAGAGATGGAAAAAATATCAATCTTTGATTGATCTTCTTCTTCAAGAAAGAAACAATTCTCAAACAATGATTATAAATGTTCACAATGGATGTATGAAACTTGTAATGATTGAAAATGTATATGCAAGTTTCACAAAATTATGATTTGTAAGAACACTTGAAATTTGTAAGAATATGAAAATTGAATAATGAAAATTGTTAATTGAAGAAGGTAATTTGAATTTGAAAATTGCACTATTTATAATGTCACAAATACCTTTTCATTCATGCCATTTGATATGAAAGATGCAATGCAATCATGAATGAATACCATTTGAAATATTTCAAAAATCAAAAGAAAATCTGCCTGGTTTGGGAACAGTTCCGACCCAATGAACCGGTTCCTAGTGAGCGTTATAACGAAATTCAAAATTAACACGCGAACGGTTCCCCTAGGTACAACCCGGTTCACGGTACAAATCCAGGGAAGTGATTTTTGAATAAGTTTGGAACCGGTTCCTGTTAGGTGGAACGGTTAGGACTAAGTTCTGGTTATTTTTAAAAATCTTTTGAAAAGTATTTCAAACATATTTTTCTTTTTTAAACATATGGGATATGTATATGATTATGAATGCATATTTGTGAACATCTATATTCAAGTTTAAAATTATTTATACCTTTTGACATTGTTGTTTCTTTAATAATTCTTCTTCTAATCTTCAAGACTTGTAACAAGGTTTATGATATTGATATACTTTTGCACATCCTTTGAATGTTGATATCCATGTTGTCTTCATCAAAACCAAAACTTTAAACATGACTTGAGAAGCTTGCAATTACATTCTCCTTTTGATGATGACAACCAAGTTTGAAAATAGTTCTTGAAAAGTTTATGTTGTTTTGTGTAGCAAAATGTTAAGCAAATGCAAGGCTCCCCTAAATTGTATGCTCCCCTAAGTCCATGATTCTTTGAATTTTGGGTGAGTTTATGATAGTTATTTTGCAATTTCTTTGAAACAAAACAACACATATATATTCTTCTCCCCTTTGTTAACATAAAAGGATGGGGAAAAAGAGTGAAACAATTTAAAACACACAAACAAATGTAAACACAATCACTAAAATACGAACATAACAAATTTGATACAACATATAACAACGAAACATAACAAATTATAGCATACAACATATAACAACGAAACATACAAAACCTAAACATCACGAACATAAGATGGAACATTGTCTAAACATAACAAAGTAAAACACGAATGAAAGAAATGACATAGAAATTTTATTCTTCATCCTCATTCATCTCATCGTCATCTTCACTTCCATTTTCCTTCCACTTCAGTTCCTCTTCCTCTTGAACTTCTTTTCTATCAAGGTGATCAAGAATAAGTTTTGAGTTCTTTGGACATTGCATGGTGTCGCGTGTGGAAGCATTTTCTTGTTGGAGCACATCAAGCGATCATCCACATGTCTGGAAGATGGTCATTTGATTAAACAACATATCTAGGTGTAGCCGCATTCGGGAGGTTGGCGACATATTGGACCGTTGGTTGAAATCCTCTTTGTAGTGAAAGTGACCTCTTGCATCAAGAATGATTCGGTGTTCTTAAGGCGGTGGAATCAGTAATAGCCTCCTTATCTCCTTGAATTCTAGTCAACTTCCGTTGAAGGTTAACCCACATTTTCGAATATGAGAAATGGCTCGAGCATAGGGTAAACCACCATCTAGAGATGCATCGGTTGCATATGATACATAATAGAAAGTGCCCAATTAAGCAGCAATGACGTCTCAAAGCATTAGGACCATTAATTCAAACTCATTGATGCGAGTGGTTAGAATTCTTTGGAAGAGGATATATGCAATAATGAGGTGTAGCATTCTTTCACTTACAGAGATTTGAGCCAAGCAGTTAGATGATGAGAGAAGTTGTTGGCGGCGTGTTTTCTTGGTTTGGCCTACATGTTGATAAAGACCTCTACCTTATTGTATGGTAGCCAATCATGTGGGATAACACCACTAACAAGAACCAAACCTTCATAGGAATACCCAACAAATCACCAAATTCCTCAGCAGTTAAAGAGATTTGCTGAGAACATGAGAGTTAAGTAATATCACCAACCATCGAGGGATAAGTTTTAAGTTGTGATAAAATTCTCTAACAAGGTCGGAAATACTTCACCATTGTCCTAAACCTAGCAACCCCAGCAGAGGCCAATGAGCGGGAATAAAAAACTATGAGCAGTAAAGGTACAAAACTACAGCTTTAAGAACCTTCGATTCACGAGATTTGAAGGTGAGCCTTGGATTTGATGGTGCGGATGAATGTTAGAGACTCTTCTTCAACTGAGCCTTTCCTTCTGGACTGGTAGCTCTCTTAGGACCCATGGAGATTTTGAGAAATATGAAAGTTAGGGTTTGATTTGGGTTTGGAATAGTGAAATTGGATATTTGAGTATGAAATATGGAAGGAGAGTGATTATTATAGTGATTTGGAGTAGTGGGTATTAAAATGTTGGTGAAGAAAAGAGATGTTGGAGCTTTTATGAGGTGTGTTAATGGAGGTGGAAGGGTTTGAGAGGAGGAGGATGAAGTTGGAATGAGAGATGAATGTTGACTATGACATAAAACAATTAAAACCCTTATGATTTTACACACAAACCTAAAACAAATAATAACTTATTTAACACAAACGCGTTCGATGGAAAAATAGGTCGTGTGGCAAATTTGCGTCTGAGGAACCGGTTACACCATAGGGCGGTTCACGGCTTTATTAAAAATCATGTTTACGGAAAATGAACCGAGAACGGTTCGAACCATTATGGGGCCGGGTTCCATTAAAAAAATGCCAAAACTTGAAAAATTGTTATGAAAGGAAAAGTTTTGTACACACAATATATATACATACATATTTTAACAAATAAAAACATATAAAGGAGTAGAGCGAGTGTACTAAAACATAAATTTTGAAGAAAAATTAAGGCGTGCACCTTATGAGAAACATTTAGAGATCACCTTCATCAAAATACCAAGTTCTCTTGGATTTTGAAGAATGGTTCTCGAGCAAGCGATTTGTGAAGATATCTGCGAGTTGGTTATGAGTATCCACAAAAGTGACTTGACATCTCCTTGAAGTACATGATCACGGAGAAAATGATGTCGAATATCTATATGTTTGGTTCTTGAATGCATGACCGGATTCTTTGTAATATTGATAGCACTTGTATTATCGCATCGAAGAGGAATGCATCCGAGATCAAGTCATAGTCCGCGAGGTTGCTTGAGCCAAAATTTGTGCACAACAACTACCCGTTGCTATATAATACCCGGCCGTGCTAAGAGCAACACATGCTTGCTTTTACAAGCCATGATACTAATGCATTTCGATGATGTGACAAGTACCACTTGTGCTTTTACGATCAGTTTACAACTGCATAATCGCGTCGAAATAACCAATTAAAGTGCAAATACTACCTTTAGGATACCATAAGCGACATTGGTTGTTCCTTTGAGATACTTCATGATCCTTTTAACTGCCATGAGGTGTGATTCCTTTGGATTTGCAGCGCGAGCACAAAGACAAACACTAAACATTATGTCGGGACGGCTTGCCGTCAAATACAATAAGGAACCAATCATACCTCGATATTTTGTAATATCAATTGAATTACGGATTCATCTTGATCAACATATGTGCGGGCCATTGGAGTATTCATTGCTTTACAATTTTCCATATCAAACTTTTCAATAGTTCTTTGCAATACTTAGATTGGTTGATGAAGATTCCATCTTTTAGTTGCTTGATTTGTAGTCAAGAAAGTAGTTCATCTTTCCCATCATAGACATCTCGAATTCTCCTTGCATCATCAATGAGAATTCCTCACATTCTTTGTTAGTCGATCCAAAAATGATATCATCAACATAGACTTGAACCAATAAAGTGTTACTTTTGATTTTCTTAATGAACAAAGTTTTATCAACCTTACCCTTTTGAAACCTTTTCACACAAAAATTGCTAAGTCTATCATACCATGCTCTTGGTGCTTGCTTTAAGCCATAAAGAGCCTTTCTCAACAAAGACATGTGTAGGATGTTTGAAGTCTTCAAATCCGGGGTTGTTTGACATAGACTTCTTGATGTATCCATTCAAAATGCGCTTTTGGCGTCCATTTGAAAAAGCGAAAATTTAATGAACAAGCATAAGCAAGTAAAGGCGTATAGCTTCTAACCTTGCAACGGAGCAAATGTTTCTTCAAAGTCGATTCCTTCCTCTTGATTGTAGCCTTGGGCAACCAACCTTGCTTTTTGAACAATTAGACCATTCTCATCAAGTTTGTTCTTAAACACCCATCGGGTACCTATGATGTGTTTACCACTTGGTCTAGGAACAAGTTCCCAAACTTGATTTCTCTCGAATTGATTTAATTCTTCTTGCATAGCAACAATCCATTGATCATCTCCTAAGGCTTCATCAACTTTGGTAGGTTCGATTTGAGAAACAAACGCCATGTTTAAGCAAGCATCTTTTAGATTTAATCTTGTTGATACTCCTTGGCTAATGTCACCAATAATTTTGTCAATAGGATGGTCTCTATGAGTTCTCCATTCTTTTGGTAGATCATTGATGTTTGAATCTTGTTGTACAATGTCTTCTTGATTTTCGGTGATTTCACAACTTGATCATTTGAAAGTTCTTAGGGGTAAATCTATAGGATCATCATCATCACCTACTACTTCCTCTTTAGAGGTGTTAGTTTCATCAAAGATACATGCATAGATTCTTCAATAGTTAAAGTTCTTTTATTATAAATTCTATATGCTTTACTAGAAGAGTAACCAAGAAATATACCTTGTCGGTTTCTCGTCAAACTTACGAGATTGTCTTTGTCATTGTTAAGAACAAAACACTTGCATCCAAAAATGTGGAAGTGAGCAATATTTGGCTTTCTTCCTTTGAAGAGTTCATATGGAGTCTTCTTTATTATAGGTCTAATGATAACTCGATTTCCAACATAACATGCCGTACTAACATCATCCGCCCAAAAATATTTAGGAAGATTTGCATCACTAAGCATTGTTCTTGCAAGTTCCACTAGAAACCTATTCTTTCTTTCCTACTCCATTTTGTTGTGGAGTTCTAGGTCTGAAAAATTATGAGATACCATGTTCTTCACAAAATTCTTCAAATTGTGCATTTGGAATTCTCCACCATGATCACTTCTTATGGATACAATCTTTAGTGATTTTTCATTTTGGATTTGCTTTGCATACTTCTTAAAGGCTTTAAAAGCATCACTTTTCTGCAAGAAACAAAGTCAAGAATATCTAGAAAAATCATCAACAATAACCAGTATATTACCTCCGAAGCTTTTGTTCTTGATGGACCAAAGAGATCCATGTGCAACAATTGTAGTGGCCTTGTAGTAGACACCACATTCTTAGATTTGAAAGATGATTTTGTTTGTTTCCCTTTTTGACAAGCATCACAAAGTCTATCTTTGACAAAATTTCTCTTAGGCAAACCAATGACAAGATCATGCTTGATTAGTTTATTCAAGTGTTCCATATGAATATGAGCAATCCTTTTGTGCCAAAGCCATGAATCATCATTGTTTGCCATGAGACATTTACCTTCAAGATGGATCATTAAGAGAAATCATAAATATATTATTAATTCTTTTACCTTTGAGTTTTACCTCATTGGTGACTTCATCAATGATTAAGCATTCATCTTTTGTAAATTTGATCTTGAAGCCTTTGTCACAAAGTTGGCTAATGCTAAGAAGATTGTGCTTTAGTCCTTCAACATAAAGAACATCTTCAATGGATGTGAAAGGTGGTGCACCAACTTTGCCTTTACCAAGAATTCTCCTTTGTTGTTATCTCCATAAGTGACATAACCCTTGGCCTTTAGAACAAGATTTGAAAAATGGTTTATGTCACCGTCATATCTTTGAACAACCACTATCAAGATACCATAAATTTGAAGTGGTTTTCAAGCACTCCTAAAACAAATTAAGTTTTGTTAGGTACCCAAATTGCTTTGGGTCCTTCATAATTAGTACCTTTCTTTACCCACACATAATGCCCACTTGGAACACTAAAGTTTCTTATATAGCAAGCATTAGGTGTGTGGCCTAATACCACAATAGAAACAAGTAGGTTCAAAATTACTTATATATCTAGGATAAGATTTATTCTTAACAACTTTTTATTTTTGGATAATGATGAACTACTTTGAAACTTATTCACTTTCTCTTGAATTGGTTGGTTATTAGCCTTAACAAAGATAGTTTTGTTGGGACTTGGTTGAGAAAATTTTGAAAACCAAGTCCACTATCTTTAGGATATCTTTGAGTGCTAAGAACATTTTCCAATCAACTTGTCCTTTTCATACCTTTCTAGGACTCTTTTTAATTGAACAATTTGGAAAGAAAGTGATTCACAATTATTGCATACAAAATTGTTTTTGATCACTAATCATCTTTTCTTTTCATCTTTATTTCTTTTTCAATAGTTTTAACTTTTTCTTCTAAAGATGAAATTAATTTCTTTTGAGATGAAATAGTTTTGTATAAATTTTGCATTCATTTAATAGTTCATCTATAGCACCTTGTGCACCATTATCATAAAGAGAGTTATCATAACTAACCTCGCCTTCTTCATCATCGGATGGTGTGAAGCCATCAATGCTAGATTTGCACTTTCGTCACTATCCGAATCGGATGAAGAACTTATCTCATTATCTTCCCATGCAACATAAGCCCTTTTGTTCTTGAACTCCTTTTGCCTTTGAATCCATTTTCTTGAGTTTTGGACAATCCGGCTTTATGTGACTGCTTTCCACATTCATAGCATGTGACATCTTGTGTTGATGTGGAGGCTTCTTTATCTTTATGCTTATAAAATTTCTTTCTTTTGACAAAGTTAGCATTATGAAGATTATTTTATGACCAAAATATTTACCTAACCTTTTTACAAGAAGCGAAGTTTTCATCTTCCTCCGATGCATCTTTATCTTGACTTTCTTTTGAATCAACTTTCAAAGCAATGCCTTTGGATTTCTTCTCATGATTCTCATGTTTTCAAGCCTTCAAGTTCATCTCATATTCTTGAAGCTTTCGAATAGTGTTGCGGAAGTCATAGTTGCTAGACTTTTCTTTTGGATATTGCCGTCACTTTTGGTTGCCATTCCTAGTTAAAGACCTAAGCACTTTAAGATTTAATTCATCGTTAGTTAAAGTCTTACAGTGCCTTCAAATGGTTTGTCAAGTGAGCGAATCTCTTTTGCAAGTCAGGATGGATTCTCGGGCAGCATTCTGAATAATTCATATTCTTGACTCAAGTGTTCAATCTAGACCTTTTGACTTCGGGTTCCTTCATGAGTTTCTACAAGAGTATCCCAAATTTCCTTTGCGTTGTATGCGATACTCGGAAAATTCATCCATACTAAGAGCACTTTGGAGAATGTTGATTGCCTTTTGTCGAGAGAACTTTTTCTTGTCATCGTCATCCATGATGCTTTAGGCTTTGATGACCCAACACCATTGACAACACAGGAGTGAATGGACCATTCTCAACGACATTCCATATTTCTTCTCCTTGCGCTTCAAGATGAGCCTTCATGCGAATTTTCCAAAAGTCAAAGTATTCACCACAAAACAATGGAGGCTTGTTACTACCACCATCTTTGAAACCGGTTTGGATTTGCGGAAGCCATTACGGATCTTTAGGAACAAGTTACCTATAACTTGCTCACGATGCCATTGTAAGTCTAAGAGTGCCTAAAGGGGTGAATTAGGTATATAAAATTTATTCGGTTTATGAGAAACTTGTAGTAATTTTTGTGGTTAAGTGTTTGAAGGTTTTGACTATATCTTATCTTTTCTTGGTTATGGTGATGAAAGCGATAAGCGGAAAAGTAAAGAACACGACGATATATCTGGTTCCCTCACAATCAATACTCAGTCCCTTTCCAACGAAAGAGATTTCACTATAGTTTAGAATAATTGTACAACCTATGCTTACTATCTAAACCTATAGGGTGACCAAAGGTTCTTAACACCTTTAAGGTCAAAACAAACACTAATGTGAATGAAGAACAATCCTCTTCAAATCAACACTTACTTCCAACAATCACGGATAGTAAGGAATATTTTCTTTTGTAATACAATGATTTATTTGAAAGAGATGGAAAGAAATATCAATCTTTGATTGATCTTCTTCTTCAAGAAAACAATTCTCAAACAATGATTATAAATGTTCCAATGGATGTATGAAACTTGTAATGATTGAAAATATATGGCAAGTTTCACAAATTATATTTTGTAAGAACACTTGAAAATTTGTAGAATATGAAAATTGAATAATGAAAATTGTTAATTGAAGAAGGTAATTTGAATTTGAAAATTCTGCACTATTTATAATGTCACAAACCTTTTCATTCATGCCATTTGATATGAAAGGATGCAATAATCATGAATGAATACCATTTGAAATATGTTCAAAAATCAAAAGAAAATCTGCTTTGGTTCAGAGGAACGGTTCCGACCAGCGAGACCGGTTCTAGTGAGCGTTATAACGATTCAAAATTAACACGCGAACCGGTTCCCCTATAGGTACAACCGGTTCTGGTACAAAATCAGGGAGTGATTTTGAATAAGTTTGGAACCGGTTCCTGTTAGGTAAGGCAGGTTCAAAGTTATTTTTAAAAAATCTTTTTGAAAAGTATTTCAAACATATTTTTCTTTTTATTAAACATATGGGATATGTGATTATGAATGCATATTTGTGAACATCTATATTCAAGTTTAAGAATTATTTATACCTTTTGACATTGTTGTTTCTTTAATAATTCTTCTTAATCTTCAAGACTTGTAACAAGGTTTTATGATATTGATATACTTTTTGCACATCCTTTGAATGTTGATATCCATGTTGTCTTCATCAAAACCAAAACTTTAAACATGACTTGAGAAGCTTGCAATTACATTTCTTCCCCTTTTGATGATGACAACCAAGTCTTTGAAAATAGTTCTTGAAATTTTATATTTGTTTGTGTAGCAAAAATGTTAAACAAATGCAGCTCCCTAAATTATGCTCCCCTAAGTCCGTTCTTTGAATTTTGGGTGAGTTTATGATGATAGTTATTTTGGCCTGCAATTTCTTTGAAACAAAACAACACATATGCATATTCTTCTCCCCTTTGTTGTTAACATCGAGGAAAGGTGTGGATTTTAAAACTGACAGTAACAATCAGGCGGCTAATCACAATTTTTAACAAATTATGCGATACATGCTAACAATATGGTGTCCGTTGTAACAACGAACTCGTTATGCGATACAACATAACAACGAAACATACAAAACCTAAACATCACGACATAAGATGGAACATTGTCTAAACATAACAAAGTAAAACGTGAAGAAATAAAGATTTTTACTTCATCCTCATTCATCATCACCGTCATCTTCTTTTTTCCTTCCCTCCTTCGGTTCCTCTTCCTCTTGAACTTCTTTCTATCAAGGTGATCAAGAATAAGTTTTGAGTTCTTTGGACATTGCGTAGTTATCGCGTGTGGAAGCATTTTCTTGTTGGATCACATCAAAGTCATCCATATCTTTGGAAGATGGTCATTTGATTAAACAACATGTCTAAGGTGTAGCCGCCTCCGGGAGGTTGAGCGACAAATTGGACCGTTGGTTGAAATCCTCTTTGTAATGAAAGGAATATATTTGAGAGTATGTCGCTCTACTCTTATATGTAATAAGATACATCTTTTCCTAAAGCATGTATTATATATAGTAAGATCAAAAGTGAAAATTTTAAGATGGATTTACCCTCCTATTTACCTCCTCAAGATGCATATCACTAAAGCTTCTTGTTTCTTGTCCATTATATCCCCTCAATTCATTTTGTATATAACCTAAAATTTCTAAATCCTTCCAAAATTTTGCTTTAAAGTGTTATGCTAATCCAACCTAAATTGTAAGCACTAAACTACTACAAATTTCCGAGCTATGATATGATCTTCTTCATATCTATATCCTTCTTCCACTTCTTGTCTCGATAATTCCCACCCCATTTTGGTATAACTTTATTAGTGTAAAAATCTTAAGACATGAGCTATCTAATTATTCCTCTTTTCATCCCACCACTTAATGTGTTAGAGTTCATTCATATTCATAAGTATGTGTGTTAGTCGGAAGGAGAAGCTTTTGAGGTTGTGTCCCATAATTATGTTTAGCTTTTGGGTCTCAGTTTGTTTTGTTTTCTTAGATATTAATTAAGCATAGTCTTTTGTTAGAGATTACATGCGATCTATTTTGTGTATATTTAAACAAGTTTTACTTATGGTTTTGTAATGCAATTCATCTCTGAACAAGTTTGTTACAATCGTTTTATTTTTCTCTTCTCTCTCTCTCTCTCTTCATATTCATTTTCCATCTTCAACCTTTTCAGAGCTCTAGAGTGTCTGAGGTGCGTGTGATTTGTTTTTGTTTCACATTGAATTTCTCGTAATCGTAATAGAATTACATTTCTTGATTTTGCGAGATTGAAACAAGTATTTGGCAAAATCGAGTTTGATTTTAGTTCACAAAGCGAGGATGAGCAGCGAAAATAGTTTGAATATTATGCTTCTGTGTTTATAGAAATAATTGGAATCAGTTGATGATTCAAATGATTGTGTTTATCGGTGCTCACGATGTTCTTGATCTTGTCACGAAGGTTATTTTCTATTTGAGAGGATGCGGCGGAGGAATAGAAAGGCATAGAGATCGAGGAAGAAATATCAAAAGGCATTGTTCTACATCCATCAATGTATGGATGCGAACATGTTGAGAAAATCGTGAATTCAACGATGGTGAAGGTTGTGTGAGATATACTTACGATGCTATGGTGGTGATATGTTAGTGAAGAAGGTGAAGCTTCAATCCTGCGTAAGTAATATAATAATCTCAACATGAAGAACAATAAGAAAGTACTTGATTATATTTTTAGAGTGATTTTGATCACAAATAAAATTAAATTGTGTTGGAGAAACTTTAAAACAAGTAATCATTGAAAAGATAGTGAGGTCTCTTAATCCTCAATTTGATTACATTGTTGTTGAAATTTAAAATTCTAGAGGCCTAAGAGTTGCATTTGAGTGAGAGAACCTATGAAAAAAATTGAGCAGGCACTAAAAGCTTCTTTTGTCAAGAAAGATCATAAGCATTCTTGGTCACAAGCCAAGAAGAGACATGGTGGTAGTGACTAGAAGTCATAAGCCTCCAATTATTATAAGAAGAAACATCAGAAGGGAAATGAGAAGTTTGACAAGAAGAAGGTACAATGTTATTATTGCAAGCGGTTTTTCCACTTTGCTAAAGATTGTTAGTCATATAAGGGAAGGAAATTAGAAGAAACAAATATAGCCAAAAGATATTTTTATGATGAACCTGTGCTATTGATGGTTGTTGATTCTTATGGTAAGTATTTGGTAGACTGGTGGTTTATGAAATTGGCTTCTCAAATCACTTGACTTGAAACAAATAATGATTCATTAATTTTGACTCCAGAAGGAGGACATGGATCGAGATGTGTTGATAAGTACCTTAATGAGAAGGTCGAGAAATGTAAAATTCAGAGTAAATAATGGAATAATTGTTTTGATCAAATATGTTTGGTATGTTCTGGCATGAAGAGTAATCGATAAGTATATGCCACTCATTGTGAAAGGTTTCGATTATTATGAAGAACATACTCAAGTTGTAGCGCAATTAGAAGTTGATTATGAAATCTTAGCAGGGAAGCAACAAAACATTCAAGGTGAATGTGGAGACAACTAAGACTGAATGCCTTAGTACATAAGGCATTGGAGATAATAGTGAGTTGTGGCACAGAGATGGGGCATCCGAACTTTAGAAGCGAGAGTGTACGAGTTCTAAGCTGGTACATGGCATTTAGAATATTATGAAGCCTCAAAGGCATGTGAGGTATGCATTGAAGTCAAGCAATCCATAGTTTCATTTGTCGAATTATCCCCAAGAACAAAGCATGCTCACGGGAGTAGTAGATTATGATGTATGTGGACCATTTCCAGCCTTAACTTTGAGGAAACAAGTATTTTGGTCTTTTGTGGATGAGTTCAGAAGAATGATATGGGTAACACTTATCAAGTGTATACATGAGGTGCTTCTTGAGTTTAAGTTTCAAAGTGAAGGTGAGAAACAAAGTGGTCAGTAATTATATAAGTCCTGTGAAGATAATGGAATTTAGAAAGAGGTTATTGTTCCATGCACTCCTCAACACAATGGTATTGATTAAAGAAGAAATAGAACTTTGCTTGATATGACAATGAGCATCTGAAGAGAATAAGTTTCCTGAGGTTATTGTTCCACACTCCTTAACACAATGGTATTGGTTAAAGAAAAATAAAACTTTGTTTGATATGACAAGGAGCATTATGAAATAGAAAAGTTGCCTCACACCTTGTGGGGAGAAGTTGTGCAAATTCAATGTATATGCTCAATAGGTATCCAACAAAGTTGAAGAAACTATTCCTTTAGATAAGTGGTGGAGATAAGCAAAGTGTGAGTCATTTCAAGGTATTTGGTTCAGTTTCTTACAAATATGTTCATGATGCTAAGAGAAAGAAGTTGGGTGATATAGTCAAGGTAACGTTGTTGATTGGGTACCACAGTACAATTCTGTACAAGATTTATTATTCAGTCAATAATAAAATTAAAGTCAGATGAGACGTCATTGTGAAAGAGTCAAGAGCGATGGAGTGGGGCAAGTCTTAATCTAACTTTGGTGTAATGTTAAACACCAGGTAACTAGAAGATATTTCTAAATTTGAAGATTCTAAAGTTGAGTTTGAAGGAGACTCTGAAGATGAGTCAGATTCAGAAGATGATTCTGATTCTAAAGGTGAATCTGATTCTGATCAAGAATCTAATAATGATCAATAATCTGATGGTCAAGACTCTTGTGTTTATGCTTCTAAAGGTGGAGCTTCTAGTGGTAGTCAAACATCTGAAGAAAGTTTAGAAAGAGATACGATTTCTGAATTAGAATGAGATTTCTAACATGTTCATAGGCCACAAAGCATCAGATAAATACCAAGGAGATTCATAGAGTTTGACATGTTGCAAGATACTTAAGTAGTCTACGAGAGAAATCATTTAGTGTTCCATGTTAGTATACTGAACTAGTTAGTGTTGAAGAAGCTCTTAAGGATAAAGTGTGGCTGATGGCCATGAAAGAAGAACTTGAGGCTATAGAAAGAAACAAGACTTGGAAATTAACTAACTAGTGGCCTATACATAAATTATGGTTGATGGCCATGAAAGGAGAACTTGAGGCTATAGAAAGACTTGGAAGTCCATATTTGAAGTGTTTGCATCTGTAGCTATACATGAAACAATCAAATTGGTGATTATTATATATCCAAATAGGAATTGGTCTTTGATACATCTGGATGTGAAATCTGCCTTTCTGAATGGTCCATTATAGGAAAATATATACATGTATCACAACCTCCTGGATTTGAGAAAAAAACCAGGAAGGAAAAGTGTGTAGGTTACACAAAGTGTTGTTTGGACTGAAACAAGCTTTTAAAGGTTGGAATCTGAAAATTGATTCATTTTTCAAGCTGCAAGAATTCAAAAAAGTGTGAGATAAAGTATAGCGTTTATGTGCAGCATACTTTTGAAGGAAATATGATTATGGTGTGTCTTTATGTTGATGACATATTGCTATCAAGGAGTTGTCCATAAGAGATAGTCAAGTTCAAGAAGGTGTTGGTGGGTGAGTTTGAGATGATTGATTTGGTAAATATGGTGTATTTCTAGGGATATAGATTTTATACTCTTAGAAAAGTATAATTTTGCATTAGTGAAGTGAACTTGAGCTTCGAAGAGATTGAGCTAAAAATTGCGGGACTACAATCACACTAGGCGAGGAGAATCACAAGTTGGATTCTAATGTTGATGGTGATGATGTAGATGCTACAATTTTAAAAAAATTGGTTGGTTCATTGAAGTATATGTAACACCATAATTTATATTTGTTATGTTGTTGGAATGGTGAGTAGGTTTATGAAGAAATCAAAGTGGTCATATTACCAGTTGTTGTCGAATTGTAAAGCACAATAAAAGGACTTTAATGTATAGAGTGTTGTTCTATTTTGGTGTTAAGTTTGACGGATTTGATATGCTATTCAAACCCTAGTTGGTGTGAACAAGGTTGACAAAAGAAGTACGGATAGTTTTCAAGTATTTGAGAAGTCTCACTTCTTGGTACTCCAAGAAGCAACTAGTGGTTGTGTTGTCAACTTGTGAAGCTGAATACATTGCAGGTGCTTTAATTGCGTGTTAAGTTGTTTGGCTGATAAGTTTGTTGCAGGATATGAAGATCAAGGTGAACAAATTTGTGAAGTTGATGATTGACAACAAATGTGCTATAAGTCTTGCCAAGAACGGTGATGCATGGGAGAAGCAAACACATTGACACGGTTCTATTACGAGAAGTCAAGTCAAGTGGAGTGCTAGATGTTGCCTTGGCACCCGAAACAACTTGCAGATGTTTTGATGAAAGTCTTCAAGACAAAACACTTTATTCGTTTGATGAATAAAATTAGTGTTGTAGAATTTAGTTAGTTGAATATGAACTAAGGGATGATGTTAGAGGTAACTCATATAAGAAGTATTTGTGTTAGTCGAAGTAGAAACTTACGGTTGCGTCTCAGGAGTATGTTTAGCTTTTGGGGTCCTAGTTTGTTTTATTATCTTAGCTATTAAGCATAGTCTTTTGTTAGGGCTTATGTGACAATTTATTTTTCATATATTTAAACAAGTTTTACCTAGGATTTTGTAATGCAATTGTGTATATAGTTTCTTTCTCAACAAATTTATTACAGTCGTCTTTTATTTTTCTCTTCTCTCTCTTTTTACATCTTCAATTTTCATCTTCAACCTTTTCTACACCAACATAATTTCTTGTAGGCACACCTAATCATATAATCCACTATTTTCATAAATTTTTCAATAAGTGTGTTTATATTCCATATTACAAAAGAATTCAACTCTTAACACTCATTTATGAAAATATGAGAACTTTTACTTATTTTTCACACAAGTATCAATGCAATTGCCTTTCACTTTTGACGATACTCAAATCATACAACATGTTACTTCCGAACAATTAACATTCACATTATGTAATTAATTCATTTCATAAAAAATTGACAAAGGTTTACATTAATTGTTAAATGTCCAATACAACTCACTTCTTTCATTGATTTGAAAAAATAATGCATTTTTTTTTTTCAACTCACTTTTATCTCAAAATTGATTTTTTATATTTATTTTACAAATAATCGATTATTATACAATAGCGAGAATATTGTTTAAGCTTATTGACTTTAATACATGATAAGTAATTGGTTAGACTTAAAAAACAACAATTTAAAAATATATTGTATTGTTTATATTTCGCCATAAAATTAAGCAAGGTTCACTGCATTTGTTTTATGATAACTAATTGTGGATGGTGAGCACACATAAAAGGTAAAGGGAAGCTAGAACCTACTTTTTCCAAAGCAAGCAAATTCTTGAACAAGGTTCTTTCTAATTTTGGTTCGATGTTAATGTGGTTGGACTTTTTGTGCAATTTAATTTTCTGTTTCTGGAGCTAGAGTGTTCAACACAAACTCTTGAGTCTTAAATTACCTACTTTGCTATCTATTGTCACTACCATACTCATTTTGTAATACTTAACGTGATAGAGGTTAAACAACCACTTCATTACGTATGTATTTTCTATACTTTCAAAGAAGAAGTTCGAGTTGTACTTATTTATTTTATGCTAATTGTAGGTGTCCTATGCTTTTAATTTATAGCAGGCCTAGTAGGCCAATATCTCAGTTTTGACAAAGAAAATGCAAACTCAGTCTAGACTAAATGTTAATGTTAGGTATAGGCCCAAACCTAAAGATCCTATAAATGTTTTGTTTTACTTTCTTTACGGCTACAAATGTTCTTTATGGCTACAAATGTTGATCAATATTTAGAATTTACTCTTTTAAAGTTTCAGATAGCCAAAACTCTTTTAATAAAATTGTTTTCGTATACAAATTAATTCTTGAACCCAAATATAGAAAAGATTAAGGGTGGTAAACGTGGGCTCAGACTACTCTGAGAGATCTCTTTAGGACTCTTATGTAAACTTGATAAAGCGAATTGGGATTAATTGGGTGGGTCAACCCATTAAAAAATTCAGACTTGAATAAAAATTTAGAACCTGTTTATCATCCGGTTTTAAGTCGATCCGTTAAAAATCCGATGTTAACCGTGCTAACTTGACCGGGTTCGGATAGCCATTTTATTTTACTTTTTTATTTTTTTATAAAACTATAATACATTATATAATTAATGTCCATATTATTTTTTAATAAAATTAAAATATCCATTTATAATACATTTACTACTAATATTCATTTAATAAAAAATTATAATACATTATAGAATTAATGTCCATTTATAATACATTATACTATTAATATCATAACTTGAATCTTGATTATTTAATTAAAATAATTTAGTTTTATGATATTTTATTTTAGATTTATGAATATAATTGATTTATACTTTTAGTGATCAATAGTCATATATATTTTAGTTTTTTAGTTTATAGTCTATAAATTTATTTATTTAATTTTTTTAATAAAACACAAATATTAAATATTATTGAGGCGGTCCAAATAACCAAAGCCGTGAAGGGCGGTTGACAATCAAATGTAGCCCGTTTAAATTTCGGACTTTTAGGCCCGGTCTTAAGGCGAATCCGTCTGGTGGCCGAGCGGTCCGGGTAGCCGTTTTGCCATCTCTTTATGTGAGCCACATTACTACTTGACAAATTTTTGTTTTTGAAATATGTGCGGGAGTTAATAGTTCGGAAAAATAATTCTTTTTAAAATATTGATGAACAGTACTTTTATGAATAGTGAAAATAAATAGTGAGATTACTTTGTGGTGTTCATATCCTGCATAATTGCTTTGTAAATACACATAAAAAAAGTCTCTCACGTGAGAGACCTATAAAACTCACGCACCATAGATGGCATCGAGCAGGTCTCACTTAGCGTGTGTTTGGTGATATATACTACTTTTTTTTTTATTATAAGTGTTTTGGACTTTTCTCACGCATTAAAAAAGTAATAATTGTTGTATAAAAATAAGAAATTATAAAGGTTATTACAAATAGGCGTGTGTAACATACAATTTGAAATTTCTTATTCCATCCAATGGTGAAAAGAAAGATATGCAATTTCGAGTTACCTCTCTAAAATCGGAAATATATTTTTGGTGCGCCTTTTTTTTAAACTTGATTTAAAAGCGAAAATATAATTGTGATTGTAATCGAGACAATATAGTTTTGATTTTAATGCTTCCGATATGGGAAAAATTTATGCAAATAAATGTTACATTTTCTCGTTATTTTGCATTAAATACAAAAATTTGTACAATTCATACAATCAAGAAAATTGAAACACACACACACAGATATATATATATATATATATATATATATATATATTATCACAAAAAGTGTTTGTGGTTGATAAGCAGATAACATGAAAATGTAATCCAAATACAATAATAAAAAGTAGAACCAAAATACAAATACATCAACAAATACTACTGAGTATGACAGATGATGAGTCAGCCTGTAACCCTCGAGACATCCCTTATCTACCTCCTATGCGAGCTCCCTGAGCCTCCTCCATGATGGCATTCAGAACACCTCTAACATCAGATCCATAAGGAAACAAACCTCTATCAATACCATCCCGCGCAATCTCCATGATACGACGGCACCTAGGCAACATGTTAATGACTTGATCATCCTTATCCCGCTCCTCCTCTAGGATCTCTTGATAAACTGGCATCGGTGACTTCCCTGGAGCATCATGTACCATGTATAGATGTGACACCCATAAGAACCATATCATGTAATCGTACTCATAGCGCCATTCATCCGTTACGGTAATCGGCCTCATTATGAACAAGATGATTCTCAAAATTATTAAACAAAACATCTATATTCATTTGTTTCACCGTTGGAGGATCAAATACGACAAGATCCTGAGGAATGATCTGAGTGAACCCGAACTGACGCATCACCCCTCTAGCAAATAAGCAGCCATCTTGTGGCTCCCGTATATCAACCAACCCGTGAATGACGCAACCTCGTCAAATGGTATCGTCACACGATGGTCAACGATGAGAAAAGAAGTGTATGTCTCATGAACCGGTCAATGTACACCCATAACGACTTGGTCGCTTGGTTCTCTCAGTGGGTCGTATCTTGTGCGGAGGTATTTGAGCGGCAAGCAAAGAGTTGGTATTAATTTTTACCGGGTGATATCTACCGGTTAGGTTATATCGTACCGTATTGATTTGTCGTTCCACAATTCTATCGTTAATGAGTTTGGGATTAAATGAGTTGAAAATAAAAGACAAAAAGTAAATGAACAAAAGTATAAAGGATACACACTTGGAACGAATGCACACTACCCGCCGAGACTTAAATCTACCGTCCATGTCATACTCACCTATGATACTCCTCCGTGTCATCATACCTCTCACAACCTAAGCTATTTCTAACCCAAATTAAGAATCCTCCCGAATCACCTCGATATCCATGTCCGCATACCTCGACAACACGAAGTCAACCGCGCCACTTGTAACGACTATCTCTAGCTCGAAACAACAAACACAGAGGCATTAAGAACAAATACTCTAAGTAAATATCAGCTTTAAACCCATTTCTAGCATTCAGAAACTAACAGATAATCATCCTAGGTAAGAATCTAAGCAATCTATATCTAGCAAAGCTCAAATCCCTAACATAGAGTAAAAGCCTAAGACAATCACCAACACAGATTCGTAAAGCAAACTTTATACAACGTCAAGGGCAACAAATATACATGAGTTCAAGGTAAATATACATACAAACCCAACAAATAGAGAAATACAAAGAGAAGAGAAGAGATAAACCACTCATTTACACCGGTTTGTCAACGCCTATCGAAGAGCAATCCACCTCCAATCATCCATGAGCAAGACCCTAGTGTTGTTTTCTAAGCTAATCTACCAAAAATAAAGGTTAATGGAAATGGGATCAAAATCCACCCCAAAACCATAACCTAAAATTTGTTTTGAAATGAATTTATAAAACAAAATCACAGAACACGCTAAGCGTAAGCCGCGCTAAGCGTGATCTACTTTATTACTTAAACCTCCTTAGCACGCTCAAAACCACGCTAAGCGCGAAGTTGCTATTTTTCGGCAAAATTGCGTCTTGAACCGTTTCTTGACACTTTATTCCTCCATGATCCAAATATGCAACAAATACCTACAAAATACATTAAAATAATCAAACGGTACATTATGTACAAAAACACAATAAAACGATTTACAACAAAAGTGGGGTTATTCAACGATTATTAATAAACAAGAACTGATAAGTGCACAAAACATATATACAAAATAACTATATTTTGGCACTTATCAACTCTCCCCAACTTGACACATTGTTTATCCTCAAACAAAGTCAAATAACCAAAGAAACAAAGAATGATAATCAAATAATCACAAATCAATAAGTTTTAAAGCGGAAAACAAGTATATGGTTTAAGCGAAAGCATACCGTAAAATACATACTTACCACAATACTACAACAATAACATATAAACGAAACAAATCCTAAGTACAAAAATCATGCAAAACATTATAAAACAAAACAAGCTCAATCATGAATCACACCTAGCAAAAATTCATCGATAGATGAAGAACACAAAGGTGAGGTACAAAAACACTCATCCACAATCTTGCAAACAAAAGACTAAATTATGCATTCATCCAAAATCGTATTGAAGATACAAATGCAAGAATCACAAGGGCTTTTCAAGGTTGTAATGTGGCTGGTTAACAAACAAGTGATAAGTCCTAAAGCTAATCGAGACAAAAACTTGCCAAAACCTAAGGGAGTGATCAACTCGAAAAGACTCAAGCATAAAATCTCAATCAAAATTATTCTTCATCACAAATTGTAAAATCAAAACACCTCACTTATTAGCACAACATTATTCATACTCTTTTTTCTTTTCAAATCTTTTTCTTTTTCTTTCTTTTCACATCTTTTTTTTTCTCTTCTTTTTTTGTTCTTAACCTCATACCAACCACAATATAAATACATAAACATTTCTCTCTCCACTTGAATCCAACCAACATCATTATGTGAAGACACCCTACTTTCTAAGACAAGTAAAATCCATACATCAACATATAGTTGAGGTTAGAGAAACAAAGAAATCAACATCCATACAAAAAAGTGAATTGACACTCATATACAAGCATCAAGTTCAAATAAGCATGGATATTGATAAAAGCTCAAAGGGGCTAACAAAAGTTCATACACTCAAAAGGTGAATTGAATATTTGGCCAAGGTAGTTTTGCTCAAAATCAAACAAAATGTCTTGATCATTTTCATGCAATCATACAATCAACACAAAACAAAAGATTAAGCATAATAAAATCCAGCTAAAACAAGAATTGTTGTCTCAAAAATATGTAAACAATGGAAAGCTTCCTCACATTTATGGATAAAAAGGGGAACTAAAGTGATTCAGTTTATGAGCAAGTAATGTAAAAAGAATGAGTGGCATGGTGATTATACAAATGAAACGTTTCTTAAACATGTTATGCTATAGAAAGCGATAAACGAGTATCTGGCGTGTACCAACTTTGAAAACTATCATTACCATACATCCATGAGTTGAAACGATTAAACTGAAAATCACAAAATGCAACCTCAAGCTACCGGACCAAAATTTGAGTCAAACAACAACAAAAGATTTAGAAAAATAATACTAATTTTATTTAGTACAAAAAGGCCTTGGTGGAAGTGGAAAAATGAAAACCAAGTGGAATTTTAAAAATTCACTGCTCCTGAGACGAGAAAATAAATAACATGCCGCTGCTATACAAGCTCCACTTACACACCTACAAAATCTTATTTACACAACTAAACACTATTTACAATACATACACACTTCCACAAGCTAAAACACTACAAACTTGTGGAAAACAAAAAATTTGACATACCAAAACAAACACAAATAACAATACAAAAACTTGGTGAAAATGAATTAACAAGTTGAAAAGTGAATATTTGAAATTAAGAGCAAGTCCTATTTCAACTTGTTAACACACAAGCCACCACACACGTAAATAAAACATGTTTGTTTTACATCGTAAGCTCGGCGCCTTTATTGTGCGAGCTAGTAACCTCCTCGTCATGTCATGGTATTGTCACACTGCAAACCTAAAGAAAGTGTCCTAACATATACACAACAAACGTTACAAATAAGAGACATTTCACAATAATAGTTGAAAACAAGGAAAACACACATATGTACAAGTATGGAAAGTAAACACAACATCTACAAGTAATAATATACAAGTTCATATACAAAGTCTATACAACATTTACATTAATTACAAATCTCAAAACAACGGAATTATCGCAATACAAAACAATAAAACCAATCCCATCCGGTGCCATTTTGTTGCGGTATTTGAGTGGCAAGTAAAGAGTTGGTATTCATTTTTATCGAGTGATATATACCGGTTAGATAATATCGTATCATGTCCAAAAAGATTGGTTATTGATTCGTCATTCGACAATTCTATCGTTAATAAGTTTGGGATTAAATGAGTAGAAAATAAAAGACAAAAAGTAAATGAACAAAAAGTATAAAGGATAGACAGCTTGTCGGGAACGAATACACACTTCTTGTCACAGCCTTAAATCTACCGTCCATGTCATACTTAGCCTATGATACTCCTCCGTGTCATCACATACCTCTCACAACCTAAGGTATTTCTAATCCAAATTGAGAATCCTCCCGAATCACCTCGATATCCATGTCTCGCATACCTCGACAACATAGAATTCAATGCGCCACGTAACGACTATCTCTAGCTCGAAACAACCAACACAGGGGCATTAAGAACAGATACTCTAAGTAAATATCAGCTCTAAACCCATCTCTAGCATTCAGAAACTAAAATATAATCATCCTAGGTAAGAATCTAAGCAATCTATATCTAGCAAAGCTCAAATCCCTAACATAGAGTAAAAACCTAAGACAATCACCAACACAGATTCGTAAAGCAAACTTTATACAACGCCAAGGACGACAAATATACATGAGTTCAAGGTAAATATACATAAAAACCCAACAAATAGAGAAATACAAAGATAAGATAAGAGATAAACCACTCATTTACAACGGTTTGTCAACGCCTATCGAAGAGAAATCCACCTCCAATCATCCATGAGCAAGACCCTAGTGTTGTTTTCTAAGCTAATCTACCAAAAATAAAGGTTGATGGAAATGGGGATCAAAATCCACCCCAAAACCATAACCTAAAAATCTATTTTGAAATGAATTTATAAAAAAATCCGCGTTAATAAAGCCGCAAAGCGTGATCTACTTTATTACTTAAATTGCCTTAGCGTGCTCAAAAATGCGCTAAGCGAAAGTTGTTGTTTTCTAAAATTGCGTCTTTGGAGCCGTGTGTCGACACTTTATTCCTCCATGCTCCAAATATGCAACAAATACCTAAAAATACATTAAAAATAATCAAACGATACATTATGTATACAAACACAATAAAACACATTTACAATAAAAAGTGGAGTTATTCAACGATTATTAATAAACAAAAGAATGTGTACACAAAACATATATTCAAAATAACTACATTTGACACTTATCATATCGCAAGCATGCAACTTATCTTTAGTATAACCTACAGTCAGTGACCAACCCAAGATGCGGGGGAAATGTTGTATGATCCATCCTCGAAATAATAAAATTAAATAGTTAGTTCTGTAATCAAACTTATTATTAACAAAAATCCACAAAAGACCAAGAAGTTATGCCATCAGGAGTGACATGCTACCGATCATCTGCCTCGTAATCCACTTAATTCCTTCATCCAACTTCGTATACAAGTAAAATAGGCAAGTAACCCCCCTAGTTTCGCTGGTGGATCTTCTCAAAATATCAATGTACCGCGGGTACATGATATCGGTGTAAGTGGCGCTATTGTCCACAAAAATCCGGATGCCAATTAGATACAAATGGTATGCTCTCATGGCAAACATGTGGTGAATGGTAACTGCTGGGGATCACCATCACTTATGTGCATGCCTACTGCGGGAGGAAGGCGTTGTAAGGGCATGGCTTATGTTTTCATGATTCCAAAACCCTCAATTTACCTAGATGCCTTATATCCAAGAGGACTAGCAAGAGTGGTGTGAAAAGCTAGAAGAAACTTGTGTATTTGGCGAAATCAACACGATCGTCGGCCTCCACATCACCATTCACGGGATATTATCTGATGACCCTTGGGTCGACGCATCCTTTTGAAAGCATGGGAGCTAAACATGAAAGCTCGATCGGATCCCTGCGGTGGTCGACGCACTCGAACTTTGATGTTTTTCACGTGTCGGGTTGTTCGTGTCGACCTTCCCTCCTAGAGCGGTCGGCGCATCCCTAAAAATATTGCAACTTTTTTTTTTTTTTCCTGTATTTCTCTCTAATTTCATTTTTGACTAACACATAAATAATGGATTATTTATTTTGAGCCTTTAACAAGAATAGAGTGAAAGAACACATTAAGAGCACATCATCATCATCATTTCTTCTCCAAATTCAACACCTTCACATAACCAAAGTTGTTGAATCAAGAATCAAACATTGATGATAACGTCCAATTTAAAGAACAAATTCATGAATGGGTTGTGCTTTGTGGGCTCTTTCTTGAATAAAACCATTAGGGTTTGTCCTCCTAGATCCGAATCGGTGGGAGTTTTTGATACGAATCTTCACTTCAATGATTCAGCCGGGGAAGCGGTCGAGGAACGTGGGTTCACTTGATCAAGTAACGAGTCGGAGGATCGTGAAGGAAGATTTGGGGTCGATCTTGTTCGTTCGATATCAACCGATAGAAATAAATTATGCATCAAATTTGTTGTAATTTCAAGTATCGTTAATTGGAGGTGTGCTCTAAGAGATCGACACTTGTTTTGGCTTGAACCAGGATTGTGAAGAAGATAGGTTCATCATCAACAATTGAATTGTGTGAAAAGGTAACTATTTCTTCACTTATTACAATTTGCAATTTTATAAAACTTTTCAATTCTAGATTCTAGAATTGGGGCGGCTACACCCGAGACGATAGGTGGAAGTTCCTTAACAAATTTTAGTGTTCTTTTTCATTTTGCTTTCGTTATTCATGTTGTATAATTTGTGAGATTAAAACTATCAAACGTGCATAAACCGTATTTATGGTGTGTCGAGCTAAAATACACATTAGTAACAATCCGCTTGATTGTCACTTGACTAAATCGACAACGCAAATAGGTAAGTACAACACTTATGAATTTTGCTCACAAGGTATTTGATAAATTGTATCACTCACAAATTATTCATTATACTAGATTTTATTCTTAAACAAACTCATTAGAAGTATTTGATACTCTCTGAGATTGTTTAAGCGGTAAACAAATTGAGTATAACTTGTATTGATTCGAGCTATTTTTCTCTTATTTTCCGTGCGGTTCGCGTATCCGATCTTTTCGATAGTGGATCGTTTAGACGATTGAATATCCAGAAGCTTTCGTAATAACTTTTCAAAACGCACAAAATTTTAAAACAAATGATCTATTCAACCCCTTCTAGATCGATCACATTGTCTAACAAGTGGTATACAAGCGCCAATTTATCTAGTGCTTCGATATATTACTTAGTAGAATGTGGAGAATGATCCAAAAGGGGCTTATACGAGAGCTCCAGTTTTCACCATTAAAAACTATAGTTATTTGAAAGATTGTATGCGTGTTCAAATCAACTCCGTTGATAGAAAGATATGAAAAGTTATCGAGAATGGTCCCATGATAATAACCATGACCAACAAAGATAATGTTACCTTACCTAAACTGGAACTACAATGGGATGAGAATGATGAGAAAATGTATACCTATGATTGGAAGGGTAGAAACATGCTTATAGCAGCCTTAGGTGTTGATGAATACTTTAGAGTATCTCATTGCAGAACTGCTAAATCCATGTGAGATGCCCTACAAATTGCCCATGAAGGGACAAACAATGTTAAGCTTGCTAGAATCAATACATTAACTCAAGAGTTTGATCTATTTCACATGAATTATGGTGAAACCATTGTCGATGTGCAAAAGAGATTATCTCACATTATTAATCGCTTATACATTATTGGTCATGTTACTCCCAATGCAGTTGCTACTAACAAAATTCTGAGATGTCTTAATAGGAAATGGAAACCAAAAGTCACAGCTATCAAGGAAGCCAACGACCTAGCCACACTCGACATCACAATGTTATTTGGAAAGCTCCAAGAGCTTACAAATCTCAACAAGCATGAAAAGAAAAAAGAAAGGAAAAGCAAAAGGATACGGAAAGGAAGGCAATCTCATTAAAGGCTTCAAGCTCAAAGTCCTCTACCAATAACTCATGTGTGAGTCTAATGATGATGATGAAAGCTCGAGTGAAGACATGGGGCTATGTGTGAGGAAATATCACAAATATCTTCAAAGAAATGAAGTACAACACTTGGACAAAAATATCATCAACTATAGACAACAATCAAAACATCCAAACAAGATGATGGCAAGAAATCTAAGTCAAGGGATCATAGCTTCAACTGTGGAAAACCCAGTACTACAAACCGGATTGTCCACTACTCAAAAGAGATAAAGGGAAAGAAAATGTCCAAAGGAGACCTAATAAATCTAGAAGAGCTTACATTTCTTGGGAGAGTGATAGTGAAGCTTCAAGTAAGAGTGACTCTAGCGATGAAGAAGAAACGATCAACTTTTTATGGCTCATCAAGGAAATAAAAATAAGGTAGAACCCTCTAAATATGATCATAGTGACAAAATGTCTCATTTTGAATTGCAAAGAGCTTTTGACACTCTACATCATGAGTCTAAAGAAGCTTTTAAGCGATTAGCCTCAAATAAGAAAATATTTTCATATCTTGAGCATAAAGTTTCCGAATCTAAAAGGAACTAGAATCTCTTAAGGCATCAATGATTGAGAGTGTCAAATGTGAAAGCAAAGATGGCAAGATTTCTTGGCATGATTGGGCAAATGTGAAACTTGTCATATTTGGCAAAGAGAAGTTAAAACTCTTAAATCCAAACTTGACAAGGCTTTACAACCCAAAATTAACCCTTATAAAAATGCTCCTATGAAATTAGAGATCAATCTAGAAAATATAATTTTCCCAACATATTGACTTGCTTATATTATTGCAAAGGGACATACCATAGGTAAATGTCACTTTAGGAGTTTTCTAGTTCCTCAAGGCATTTTCCAATGGTTTCCCATATGCAACTCATGTACCACTCACACAAGGATCCAATAAAAATTGGGTACCTACTTCCTTGTTTAAATTACAAGTGGAATGTCTTGAGACTACCGAGAGAAGATGGTTCCTCGACGGTGGGTGCTCAAGACACATGATGGGTGACATATCCTTGTTCTTTGACTTTGTGGCTAAGAAAGGATTTGTTACCTATGGTGACAACAACAAGGATGAAATACTCGTAAAGGTCAGTGGGTAATCTCTCTACTATTATCTCTCGTCCTCCTTAGTTGATGGCCTTAAACACAATATCATTAGCATTAGCCAATTGTGCGACAAAGGATATAATGTCTCTTTTCTAAAGATTGTTGCACTATTGAACACAATAAAAATAGAGGATGTGTTCAAACGCTGAGGGTTAATAATGTATACATGCTAGATTTGAATGAAGTATCCGTGAAAGGTTCCAAATGCCTAATCTTCTTAAACGAAAATTCTTGGCCTTGGCATAGACACCTCACTCACTTAAATTTTGATTTGCTAAATAAAGTTGTCTCAAAATATTTAGTAGTCGGATTACCTAAGATAAAATTCTCCAGAGATCACTTGTGTGATGCGTTCCAAATGGGAATGCAAACAAAAATCTCGTTTAAATCTAAAAACATTGTATATACAACGAGACCTCTTGAACTTCTCCATATGGACCTCTTTGGACCATCTAGAATTAAGAGCTTAGGTGGAAATTATTACAGATTTGTCTTTGTTGACTACTACTCTAAATTTTGTTCTTTTCTTAGCAAATAAGAGTGACACCTTCTGGGGTTTGAAACGTTTTCCAAGATCTTCCAAAACAAATTAAACACAAGCATTACTACTATTAGTAGAGATCACGGAGGTGAATTTAAAATGACCTTTTGACAATTTTGTGAAAAGCACGACATTGATCACAATTTTTCCGCACGTACTCCTCAATAAAATGGAGTGGTAGAACATAAAAATCGTGTTTTAGAAGAACTCGGAAGAACTATAATCAATGAAAATAGTCTTCCTAAATACTTTTGGGAGGATGCCATTAACACGACATATTATGTTTTGAATAGGGTCTTGATACGTCATATTCTAAATTAAACCCCCTATGAACTTTTGAAAGGAAGAAAGCCAAATATTTCCCATCTTCGTGTTCGGTTGTAAATGCTTTGTGTTAAATAATGATAAGGAAAATCTAGGTAAATTTGACTCAAAAGTGGATGAAGGCACCTTCCTTGGATACTCTCATTCTAGTAAAGCCTTTAGAGTATACAACAAAAGGTTACATATTGTTGAATAGTTTGTTCATGTTTCCTTTTATGAATCCTATCCGAAAGTAATCGAAAACAGTAGTTTGTTTGATGGTGCATGTGTATCTTCGGAAAGCATACTAAAAGATCCCAGAGAAAAAGACTCCAAATTTACTAATAACGAGGAAGAGTTGGATCAAGTATCCGAGGAAAGAGGGGAAGATCACTTAAGTAACAAAGATGATCTTACTTTGGAATGGAAAACCTTTAAGGATCATCCCATCGACAATATCCTTGGAGACATATCAAAGGAGTCATTACTCGCTCTAAAATAAGTAACTTTTGTTATCATTTTCTTTCGTCTCACAAATTGAGCCTAAAAACTCCAAAGACGCCTTTCTCGATGAACATTGGTTTTAGCTATGCAAGAAGAACTTAATCGTTTAAGAGAAATGAGGTTTGGGACCTTGTCCCTCCTCCGCGAGATCAACGAGTTATTGGGTACTAAATGGGTATTTAGGAACAAACTTGACGAATAATAACTCGCAACAAGGCCCACCTTGTTGCCTAAGGGTATAATCAAGAGGAAGGCATCGATTATGAGGAGACTTATGTCCTGGTGGCTCGACTCGAGGCTATCGCCTTTAATTACATATGCATGCTCACAAAATTCTAAGTTGTTTCAAATGGACGTTAAGAGCTTTCCTAAATTGATACATTAATGAAGAGGTTCATGTATCTTAACCCCTAGTTTTGAAGTTTAAGAATCTTAACTATGATTATAAACTTAAGTATGCGCTATGCGGTCTTAAACAAGCCCTTAGGGCTTGGTACGAACGCCTTAGAAAATTCTTACTAGATCAAGGATTCTCAAGAGAAAGGTTGATACAACCCTCTTTACTAAATGTCAAGGAAAGCACTCAATTCTTGTCCAAGTCTATATGGACGATATTATTTTTGCCTCCTCTAACTTATCTTTGGTCAAGGAATTTTCTAAGATTATGAAGGAGAATTTGAAATGAGCATGATGGGGAGTTGAACTATTTCCTTGGACTTCAAATAAAGCAATTGAGTGAAGGAACTTTGTAAGAAAAGCAAATTATTGTCTTGACCTGCTCAAACACTTTGCTATGGCTGACTCTAAAGCAATTGACACTCTGATTCCTACGACTGTAAATTTAGATAGAGATGAAAATGGTAAGCCCGTTGACATAAAAAGGCATAGAGGTAGGATTGGATCACTTCTCTATTTGACCGCTCGTTCGGACATTATGTTTAGTGTTTTCATGTGTGCTCGATATCAATCATGTCCCAAGGAGTCAAATTTAAAGCCTTCAAGTGCATACTTAGGTATCTTTGTGGTACAACTAAGTATGAACTTTGGTTCTCAAGGAAGTGATTGCCCTTAGTTGGATTCTCCGACTCAATTTTTAGGTTGCAAATCGGATAGGAAAAGCACAAGTGGTACTTGTCACTTCTTCTCAAAGTCTTTGGTAAGTTGGCATAGTAAAATGAAGTTTTTGTTGCTTTGTTAACGAAGCGGAATATGTTCGATAAATGTTGTGCCTAAATTTTGTGGCTAAAGAAACAATTACTCGACTTCAATGTTCATCTTGGATGTATTCCTATTTTTGTGACAATACTAGTGTCGTCAATCTAACTAAGAATCACATCCTACACTCGCAAACATATTGAAATAAGGCACCATTTCCTTAGAGAACATGTGGAGAAAGGCGACGTTATATTTGAGCATGTTGATAGAAAAATCAACTTGTCGATACTTTTACCAAGTCTCTCTCATCGAGCCTTTCTTCCATATCCTAAGAAAACTTTGCGTTCTCGATATCTCGGATCGATTGATCTCAATTGAGCTGCATGCTCTTAATTTTATTACATATTATTTCCTCTTTCTACTTACTCTTTGCTAGTCTTTAGTAAAGGGATCATGACAATTCTCTTGGAGGTAATATCTTTCTAAATCTTAAATCTCTTACCATATATATATATATATATATATATATATATATGTATTTTAGTTGCACTACTTGACTTATGTCCTTTGTGTGGTTATATGCATGTGTTATTTATGTATTGGTTATTTTTATTTAGCATGTCTTAAAATTTGCATAAATTATGTTGTCTAGCGATGGGTCGACAAAGCTTAATGATGCGTCGACGCATACTTATCTAGATTCAAGATACAGTTTAAATATTGTGCGTCGGATTTTGACACATCTGGTGGTTTTCATTTTTATTTTTATTTGCATTTTCTTTCAAAACTTCATAGCATCCTCCAAAGCCTCCAAACGAAAATTCCTCACCTCTCCTTCAAGATTCTTCAAGTGAGATCATCATGGCTTCTCAAAGCTATTCTAACAAAGGGTGGCGGGTCATCCCAATCTCAATCCGAATCTTCTCCTCTTCTTTCCACGATCTTGTTGAAACCTTTGAGAAATTCAATAATAGGAAGGTTGTCAAGAAATATTATGTGATTATGAAAACCCTAGGAGATGAACATTTTCGTGAAATTATCGATCTCGTTAGATATCAAGGGCTTCATGCTTTCTTTCAATATCACACCAAATATAATGAGGATTATGTTGGGTTGTTCTATGTTGGGATTCAAGAAAAACTTGAAGGAACTCAATTTCGGTAAAGAATAGACAATAAGTTTTTCATTGTGAGCTCTCATGTATGGAAAAATCTTCTTGGCATGAATTCTGACGAGCCCAATGCTGTTAAATTCTCCGATTCAACTGATGTTCCTCGGTATGACTTCAAGCAGGCCTTGAATTCTACGCTTAGGAAACCTTTTGCTACAAATATAGTGAACAATGCCTTGTTTCCCTCAAGTGTGACCACTGGTGCCCTTGCGCCTCTTGACAGAATTCTATACTGGTTTGTTGGGCACATTTTCAGGCCCAAGAAAGGCAGTCTCTCCAGAATCGATAAAGCTGAAGTGAAACTTATGTTCTGCATCAAAAACAAGTAAACTGATGTTCGATCTTCGTGACTTCTCGTGGCGCCTTTGTTATGGCTCTTTCATCCAGATGATACTGAACTGTGAGAGTATTAAAGTGGCTGGTATACCTTATGTGTCATTTGATATGGATCAAGAGTTTACTAGAAAATCTCTCAAGCTAATGGGATTCATTTGGAACCCTCGGAACTTTTCTGACACATTGTAAGGTCCAATGTTGTTCAACTTGGTAATTCAGATGTTGACACAGATGATGAGATTGATGCTATGTTTGATGAAGGGAATGAAGGCAATGATGAAGGTAATGCTGAAGCTAATGCTGAAGAAATGGAAGAAGATACTCCTGATGATCAAAGTGACATGGCACGAGTTCTTGCTCAGATGGAACTGATGGTGCTTCATCGTCGTGAAGACTTGGCCCTTCAAAATGAAATAATCAAAAATCTCTCTCAAACTGTGAATCTTCAAGGTCAAAGATTCTCTTTGTATGAAGCAACTCAAACCCATCGATATAACACTTTGCACAGGATGCTTCGGACTCGGGCTGAAAACCTTGTTGTCTTCCAAGCTCAACTCACTTATTATTACCCCTTTCCTCCTGATCAACAACCTCCTAACCCTAGTGATGAATACTAATTGTCTATCCACTCTAAATTATGCCTATTTTTGCTTTTTCCTATCATGCTTATGTATTTCGATTCGTTTCATGAACTTACTTTGTGTGTGTGTTTATGTCTTTTATTCCATATCTAATGCACTTCATCATGGATGCTTAATCATTATCATTTGCACTCTTTGAGACTGTGTATGTTTATTTTGTGCTATAAAATTTCTTTTTGTCTTCTTATAACCTATATTTCAATTTGTGTCACAAATGACTATTTGTCTCTCTTTTTGTTGTCAAAGGGGGAGAAGAAGTGTCTGATTGAGGCTTGAGAAAGATCTAAAGACATGCACAATCTCAGTGGGAGAATACATAGTTATTTCTGCCCTCGTATACATGTTATGTCTTTCATGCAGGTTTTGTATAAATTGCACAGGTTTTGTCATCATCAAAAAGGGGGAGTATGTAAGGGCATGACTTATGTTTTCATGATGCCAAAACCCCTCATTTACCTAGATGCCTTATATCCAAGAGGACTAGCAAGAGTGGTGTGAAAGTCCATAAGAAACTTGTGTATTTGGCAGAAATCAACACAGATGCATCAACGCGTTTGTCTCGCTGGTTGATGCACTCCACAACACCACTTACGGGATGTTATGCGCTGACCCTTTGGTCGACGCATCCTTCTGGAAAGCCTAGGAGCTAAAAATGAAAGCTCTGAGTCGACGCAGTCCCCTGAAGCGGTCGATGCACTCGGAACTTTTGATGCTTCTCACAGGCTCAAGTTGTTACGCGCCGACCGTCCCTCCTAGAGTGGTCGACGCATCCCTAAAAATACTACAACTTTTATTATTTTTTCTGCCCTGTATTTCTCTCTAATTTCATTTTTGACTAACACATATAAATAGTGGGTTAATTATTTTTGAGCCTTTAACAAGAATAGAGTGAAAGAAACACATTGAGAGCACATCATCTTCATCATTTCTTCTCCAAATTAAACACCTTCACATAATCAAAGTTGTTGAATCAAGAATCAAACATTGGTGATAACTTCCAATTTGAAGAACAAATTCATAATTGGGTTGTGCTTTGTGGGCTCTTTCTTGAATAAAACCATTAGGGTTTTGTCCTCCTAAATCCAAATCGGTGCGGGGTTTTTTGATACGGACCTTCGCTTCAATGAATCCAGTCGAATGAAATGGTCGAGGAACGGTGGGTTCGCTTGATCAAGTAACGGTAGTCGGAGGATCGTGAAGGAAGATTTGGGGTCGATCTTGTTCGTTCGATATCAGCCGAGAGAAAGAAATCGTGCATCAAATTTGTTGTAATTTCAAGCATCGTCAATCGGAGGTGTGCTCTAAGAGATCGACACTTGGTTTGGCTCAAACCAAGGATTGTGAAGAAGATAGGTTCATCATCAACAATTGAATTTGTGAAAAGGGAACTATTTCTTCACTTGTTACAATTTACAATTTTATAAAAACTTTCTCAATTCTAGATTCTAGAATTTGGGGTAGAGGTACACCACGCGAGGACGACAGGTGAAGTTGCCTTAACAAATTCCCTTGTTCTTTTTCGCATTTTACTTTCATTATTCGTGTTGTATAATTTGTGAGATTCATACTATCAAACGTGCATAAACCGTATTTGTGGTGTGTCAAGCTTTAAAATACAACACTTGTGAATTTTGCTCACAAGGTGTTTGATAAATTGTATCACTCACAAATTATTCATTGTAATATATTTTATTCTTAAACAAACTCATTGGAAGTATTTGATACTCTCTGAGATTGTTTAAGTGGTTAACAAATTGAGTATAACTTGTATTGATTCGAGCTATTTTTCTCTCGTTTCCCATATGGTTCGCATATCCGATCTTTTCGATAGTGGATCATTTAGACGATTGAATATCCAGGAAGCTTTCGTAATAACTTTTCAAAAAGCACAAAATTTTAAAAATAACTAATATATTCAACCCCGCTTCTAGATCGATCACATCGTCTAACAGACGTCATGGGAGTAGAAGCATGAACACCAGAGGCTGAAGGAGTCGGAGGTGCATCCGGTACGACTTGACCAGAGGCCGGAGGAGACTGGGTTTCCTGACTCTTTTCTCTCCGCACAGAGGCATGATGTGCTACCCTAATGAGCCTCATTCTAGATGGTCTCTCCATCGCCTCCAGAAATACGAAAATAATGTTAACTTAAGGACTAGTGTTCAAAACAAAGCTGAAAACAGGTACAAACTAAACTCGAAAGGCACTTGCGGTCTTGATCTTACTAAAACCGAAAATGTATCTTCGGTTCCTGCTGTGATAACAAAGCAAAGTCAATGGCGTCCCTATCCTCCAAATGAGCTGAAACAAAATCATTGTTCATGAAAATGACATTGCAAACACCTTTCTAATGATTCCTAATATTGATAACAAACTTTAAAATCCCAATTTCTATTCTAAATCACACATATAAGTGGACTTTACATAAACTCTAAAAAATTCAAAAACAACTTACTTGATTGATTATGGGTGATTTTCCTTGATTGATTACTTGAGAGACTGTGCTTGATGATTTTTAACAATTAAAGTTGCAAATGTGATTTATTTGGTGAAGTATACTTAGTCGGCACGTCTTTTAGTCGGTCTACAAACCAAAAATATATTTACGGTTTTAAACCGTAGTTATATTTCTGATTGACACTCAATTCTTCCAACATAATTTATGTGTAACTTAATGCAAATTGAAATTTTATTTTTAATTTTCAAAACTATTTTTAGAATTTCGGTATGAGATAGAAGAAAAAATCCCTATAATTCTAGAATAAGAAAAGTAAGTGGAAGTGTTGTGTAGACAACAGGTGTTCAGATTGAACAATTCAAAAGAAGATTTAAATATTTTTAAAAATAATTAAATAAATAACATTTTTGTTAAATTGTTGTACTATAATTTAAAGCAAACACAAGATAATTCATGCTCTTTTGTTGTTACATGTGCCATTATTAATGGTGAATGATTTTGGACCGTCTGATTTAAATTGATTGAACCGTTTTTTTTTTTTTTTTTTAATTTTACAAATAGATAGGTAGTTGAAAACAGAATGATCCAATTGTTTTATTTGAGTAGTATAAAATTGTTTCCACGGGTTTAGATGATTATTTTATATTTTTCGAAAACAGAATATGATCGAGCTCAATTAATATTTATTTTGTTTAATTTTATTATTATAATATTAATTTATTATAAATATGAGATTTATGACATTATCAAGTTATTATATTTTTATAATTTAATAGTGGTATTGTATACTCACCAGAATGCAAGATGTCCAATATGAAACTTTGAGTGTTATTTACTTTATAGTTTAGAATATAATAGATAATGTAATAATTTTTTTCAGTAATAAAAATATAATTTTGCTTTGTGTTATTGTAAAATTTTGATAGTTTTTTTATAAAAAAAAATTAAAATATGTGATGGATTTACTGTAATAAATATTAAATCAATCAAATTCACCCGACTTGTCCGTCAAATCTATTTAATCGAATATGCTGAAAAATCGAAACTTTACCGATCAAAATTGAGCTCTAAGAATGAAATTTCAATTTGCGTCGAATTTAATTTTTCAGTCTGACTTCGATCCAAACAAACCAATTGTCCAGTCCTAGCATTACCTTATATAGATTTAAATTTTGAGAATTTCTTTCTCCGCCTTTATATGTTGAGTTAAAGATCTAAAAACCCGAAAATACCTTTCGGATGTGCATACCCAAACACACTTTTCAGGTAGTTTAGGATATGCACATCTGAAGTCACCTTTTATCCATGTTTTAATACTTAAACATTGGATTTAAAATTTTAGAAGTAGTTTCGAAAATGCATATTTGAAACTACCTTTGTCATATTAAATTGTTGCATGGTCACCTTTACTACTATTTCATTCATTTTCTTTTCCCCATAACCAAAACCCTTAACAAAACTTCAACTATTATCAATCAAATTTTCGTCTCAAAACCAAGTTTCAAGTGTTTGAGCAAAGCAAATAGATCATAGAAAGTTGTAATTTGAGGTAAACTTACTTCATTTCATCTCATTTCTTGCATTAATGTTGATTTGTAGATGGAAAAAATTGTGTCACTTCAGACATGCATATCTGAATTCCACCTACCATAATCCAGATGTGCATATCCAAAAACATGTCTGTTACAGAAACAAAAAACAACTTTAATAGAATTTGTGTTTTTTTGTCGATGTTAGTTGTGGCTCACCCCGGCAATATCCCAAAGCTATCGTAAAGGTTCCGTACAAGGTAAATGGAGATGCTAAGCCTAATGAGGTGAAGGACGTGATAGATGTTAGACAACAATTTACAAATGATAAAAGTTTCACCTCTCGTGAACATATGCTTGAATGGGTTCGAATGGAAGCTAGCAAACTTGGATTTGGTAATGTGATTGGAAGTTCCAACAATGGCACTAAGAAGACAACATTTGTTGTGATGACATGGGAGAGAAGTGGAAAATATATTACAAAATTTTGGAAGTTAAACGTGATGACACGGATCGAGGAAACGTGAGTGTCTATTTAAATTGCAAGGTTCTTGTATGGTGGATGATCCGCGCGGTTTAGTGTCATTTTTATATGCATAATCATCTCGTTAGACACCAAGCTACAAGGGCATCAAATTGTACATCGGGGAATGGACGACACATTGAAAAGAAAATTGGTCGATCAATTTTTAGAAAGGATGGTAGAGTTCACCAAAACGATGGAGCTTGAGAGAGATGCAAATAGGAAGAAGTCAAAGAATTATCCGATTTTAGATTTAAGCAGAAAATATTTGTTCGGTGCATTTTAGAATGTAATCGAATAACTTTTTGAATGTGTTATCGTGCACAATGTAAAATCTATATGATTCAATACATATATAATATATTTATATATCATTTTACCGATGTTTAGTGTTACCTATTTTATTTACCTTTATGTGTCTATGCTACTGATTCTGCCTGCCATAACATTATCTCCTACATATGCATAATTCGGATATGCAGATCCGAAGGAACCTTGTATTTAAAAAAACACATCATGGCTTATTTCGCATTTGCACATTCGAATTAACCTACTATTAGAATATAACATAGAGATGATTTCGAATGCATATATGACATAACCCGATGTATTTTTTAATACAAGATTTCTTCGGATGTGCATGTCCGAATTATGCATATGCATTAGATAAGATTCTTTAGTCTAAATTGCTCCATAAAGCCTATAGACATGGTCTCCAAACCATTTCATCAACATCACAAACTACAACCAGAAATGACTCAAACATATCCTCACCTTGCTTTTGTCTACTTGGGTGCGAAATCAACACTTCAATTGAAGTTCTCACAACACACGCCGTTCGTCGAGCTTATACCATGAATTCTCTTACAATATCCATGAATCGAAGGTGGTCAAGCTTGAGTATCATTCACCTTCACTTAACATCAAGGACACGTAAAGTTTACTCCATTTTAACTCAAGAACGACGACAATTTAGAGATTTAATTGGGTACTTTTCAACAATACTCTTCTAAGTATCGATTGAGGTGAATGTGAAACTTCAACGATCGAGAAAGGACGTTATCAAATGTTGCAACGTCTTCGACTACGCTTATAATATGTAGTTTTAAATTTTTGTAGAACTATGTAAGTTCGATGAATTATATTAAATCTATGTTATGAATTATATTGAATTATGTTGATTCTTCCGTCAGACAGATATACATATCTAAAATAGGCAATCGGTGGCTTCGAAATACATATGTGAAGTCAAGTTAATAAAAAAATGAATCGTGGATATGCACATGCAAACGCACCTATTCTTGACAAATAAGATAAATTCAGATATACACATCCGAAGAGGTGTTTTGAGTTTTTTGCCCTGGACCTGCAAGAAGACAGAGGTTGGGAAAAATATTCTCATAACTTTTAAATCTAACGAGTAAACTTCGTATAGCTTATAGACCCAAAATCTGTTTGCTTTACTTAAATCTAGCAAACCCAATTATGTTAAAACGAACTAGTAAATGGGAATTAATTGGGCTGTCAAATTAAATGTCACTTTAACAGCCCTAATCCTATTATCATTAAGATGAACTTTGAATCGATCACACTATCATTTGTTTAGGTAAACTAGTATTAGGTTTCTAGTTTTTGAACCATAAACCTCCTTATTAGAACTCTTTAAAGACTACCATTGTCTATGAAGAATTATTGTTATTTTCTTACACTTATACTTATGGCAAAACTGGTTCTTATTCAAGATCTCCCATAAAAAAAAACATGTATAATCAAGACCTGCACATTCTTCCCAAAAGTATCTTACTTTAGCATCAACAATTACAAATAATTTAGCAAATAGACTATAGTCATTTCTTCTTTTGTATATCCTTTCCCAGTCTGAAATTTTGCTTCTGCAAAGAGAAATCGTGTTTAAAGATAAGCTATATATCAAGAATGTAATACTGTATTTGCAAGTAAATAAAATCAGTAATGTTATCCCCTACCAGCTTAATAAAAAAAATAGATGATGGTTTATTGTAACCTCTTAATTACAGTTTTTAAAAAGGTCGGGAATGTGAGTCGACATCGAGTTTTTTTATGTGAGTTTTGACATCAAGATTTTCATATCCCGGTGTCTGCAATAAAACAGTCACTGAGGCTACAGTGCTTTCAATTACAGATCGCAAAATAAACAGTTTGTTCAAATTGCCACGTTGTAATGCTATAGCGCCGCTACGCCATAATCTAACGACACTTAATATCAAATAGTGTATTATGGAATAATGGAAATTTGTTCAGATTCCACTATGCTAAAAGCACCGTATCAGTTGCATTTAACCACAATTCAGCAGGAATAAACTGACCTGTTAGTAGTTTCTCTCCTCTGGCGGAGAATAAATTAACTTCTGAGAATATACAAAATCCCGTAAATCACTTTCTTGAAGCAAAAAACAGTTGAAGTAAACAATAATACGTGCCTTTTTTATCGTTTTAGATGCAAAGTGCGCCCATATCAGGTGTTACTTCAGCTTTTGCTGAAGTCCCCTTGGTTTCTTTTTTGCTCCTTCTGGAGTCAGCTTCTTGGTTACTGATTCAAGAAAAGTATAATAGGTCACACTACAATGAAATCATATATTGCAGCACTTTACTTGATTTGATTATCTTCTCGTATTCTCGTATCGTAGCATACAAACTATGTCAAGTATCAACAAAGTAAAATGCAGAGTGCAGATATTATCTGAATATTGAAAACTAAAACAGGACTACATAAGATAGAAGTGCAAGAGGCATACACTAGTAACTTAGCAGATCGTTTTCCCGGCGTAGTTCCACAACAAGCTTTGTATTTCTTTTTTGAACCACACGGACAGACCTTGTTTCTAGGAATCTTCTGTGATAGGAGCAGCAAGAACAACAAATGAGAATGTCAAAGGATGTCATGATATTATAACAGAATTTGTGGGCAAAGTATTTATTTTGAAACACCTCCCAAACCCGAAGGAAAATAAACACCTACAAACCAAAAATAGAAAATGGAAGAAATGAAAACCTTGTCGTTTTGTTGCAATGTGTTACTATCATTGGTTCTCCTGGAGCTATTGCTCAATTCACCATTCGTTTTGTTCTCTACTACGTTTTCTTTGTGCGTCTCATGATTCTCATTTTCGTCACAACCTGCACATCCCAGGAATTCAAGATACGAGTTGGAATGTAATGAATGAACAAAAACATGAACGAATCTTACCAAGATATAATATGGTAGTGCAAGAAATAAAGCACCAATTACGAACAGGAAAATATGATGGTTTTCAGGACGTGAAAATTGCAGTGTAGACATTACCTGTAGTACTAGCCTGACTAGGAAGGAAATCGGAATTTGAAGAGCACTCTTCTGCTCCTTGTTCTGCTATCAGAAACTCTATTGCAGAATCAACATCTCCATTAACCTGATCTAGAATCTACAACAAGGAAATTTTATATATATGTCAAGTTGTTAATTTCCGGAAGAAGAAAAGAAAAACATAAAAAGAGCATGCACTTTTTGCACCTGTTCCACTTTTTCTTGGCTTTCACAGCCACTTCCAGCCATAACCACCTTTACGGACCCCGGCTGAAAAGGTGTCCGACCAGCTTGAGCATACGGTTTGCTAGCCTTATCTTTCGTTTGATTTGATGGCACTGAAAGATCGGCATCAGCCTTTCATAAACTAGAATTAATCAGAAAATAGCTACTACTCTTAACATAAATTTCAGAATTAGGAAACAGAATTTCAATAAGAACCTTAATTATAATTGACCTTGCAGGTCCATCACAAGGATCATCCTTTAACCGCACACTATTATAATGCTCCCCATCGTGATAAGACCTAGAATAACACCATACCCGTATAAAGCATCAAAATTCATATGCAAGGTCGAGACAATTGTTCTAAACCGATTTTTCACAGAACTTACAAATGAACCATACGAACTTGACAATCATCAAAATTTCTTATGTACCACCGAGGAAACATGTTCTGCATAAGAAAACAAACAAGCATGTGAATGTCAGTTAACTTAATGGAGCAACCAACAACATGCAAAGTCAATTCAATAAATTTTAGAAGCACTTTTCCAAGGACATACAAATCTCTACTGCGGCAATGGCATATCCGGATCTTAATTCAGATGAAAATATGCATAATCGGATCAATCATTAGTGTATCGTATAACATAATGGACATGAGAATGTATGGAGAAGGAATCGAACATCTTCAACAACTACTCACCCGATGGATGCATACATTACTACGTGTTACAAGAGAAGCTGCCTGCAATTCCATATGTCCGGCCCAAGTACCATCATTTTCCATGGTCCGACAATATTCATCAAATGGGACCTCATCTTCAATAAAGGGCTCAAACATCTCCCGGTTGTCCTGTCATTACAGTTTCAGATCAATTGATTGATGACATTTATTATTGTGTAACGATTCTCATATGGATCATGATCATTACAAAAGCAATTCAAAATCTCAAAACTCATAAAGTAATTAAATTAAAAGATTGAACCAGGAAGAAAAGAAAAGAAAAATTGTTACGAAAACAACAAACCATTATGTGCTTCACCACCATGCTGCGGTACTTTCGGTGTTCCTCCGCATTACCTTCCAACTGATCAGCAAGGGATCTGAATAAGAATATAACAGTGCAGAAACAAAAAAAATAAAAATGACGCTTTTCATACAATTGACTCTCTATTCCATAAACACGAAATTCACTTTGAATCACCATGCAAGAAGGGAAAAGGGACATGGCATAGAGATCTAAATGAATTACTGATAAGGCCAAGACCTCGGAGTCTTTAAACTGAAGAATACTAATACAGCAATACCCTAGTGAACACGATATAGATAATAGTAATTGGAAAATGGATGTGAAGCATTAAAGCAGACCTGAAGAAACAATTACCGTCTGCTGTCACTTCAACAATGCGAAGGCCCAGAGCATCCACCTGAGTCCGAAATTGAGAAGTATCATCCTGTTTTCCCTGCTTTTTGTTCTATCACCAAATAAACCACAGATCACCACAAACAACATCCATCATTCCTATAAGCATTACATAACTTAAAATCGGGTTTGTTACCTAAAGAATTGATACAGAATGTATCAACAACAACAACAACAACAAAGCAATAAAGCATCAATTTAGTCCCTATATCACTCCCTCATATTTTAGTCCATAAACTATATGAATACATTAAGTAGTTTCTAATCTATCAATTTAGTCCTAAATTGAGTAGGGCATTGCAAACATAGTGACTAGTATGTATGAATTATTTGAATGGAGATAGAAAATTGAAGTAAAACAAAAACAATATTGGAACAAGTTAAAGGTTATACTTGTGGTTGTGGGTTTTGCTGCTTCTTCTGGAGTGCCTTCTTCTGTTGCTTCGGTTTAGCCATGGACTTTGTTCAAAACCGAAAAAGCGACAGATTTTACTCAATTTCGGTTCGAGAGGAAGAGACAGGGTGATAATAAGTAACAAGAACCAGAGCCGCCAAATCAAAGGACACATTACTCAACGGGCTTATTTCTTACAAGCCCATAGGCTTTACAAACAATTATCAAAAACTCATTTGAGAATTTCTTTCACCACCTCTATGTTTTCTCCTTGGTAAAATTCTAAAAATGCCCCATATTTTTAAATATACATCTCCCAACAAATTCTTATTCCACAAAAATTTATGAAAAAATATTTTTGAATATGAATCTTCGAATAAACCTTATTTTTTTATGAACAAAATGGTTTCGGATATGCATTTATGAATTTTAAACTATTATAAAAATTTAAAATACAACTAAAAATTAAATTAAATTAAATTAAGTTTTTATAAAAAAATTTCAGAGTTTTTTCAAAAATATGAAAATGAAAAATAAATCAAATAAAATAGAAAAACAAGAAATTTAGGGTCTAAATATGACACGGTAAATTTTAATTCAGAGACAATTTTTCATAAAACTGGGTTTTTTTACATTAGATTGCGTAAAGGTCAGAGATGCAAGAACGCGAGGTCAATTAATACAATTGATACACCTTGATTCAAATTGATACAAGTATTAAAATACTTCGGATATGCATATTTGAAAATCCCTAAAAATGAAATATTGGGATACTTCGGATATACATATCCGAAAACCCCTGAAACTAAATATTGGATGCGTTCAGATATGCACATCCGAAAGGTGTTTTTGAGTTTTCAGGGGTTCAATTCAACATATAGAGGTGGACAAAGAAATTCTCAAACTTCTTTTAGAGGTTTTAACTTGACTCACCTCATTTTATATCTGACACCCCCTTTTTTTTTATTCCCAAAATGTCCTATTACTATTTACCTCTAAAAAATTTACATTTATCAAAAAATATATATACTATTGGTCAAGAGGGTGAAAAAGTAAATTTTTGATACCGATACAAAATTTCAGGTACCAAAATTTCCAATATTAAATAATCGAAAATTTCAAAATTTCTAGGGCGAATGACAAAAAAAATTATAACATCTTCTGGAAATTTCAAAAATTTCCTATACGCAACATAAAATCGGAAAATTTGCATATACATGAGATTTTTGGTATGTCAGCAAATGAAATTTTATATTTGTGTGAAATTTTATGAGCCGACAACTTTAGCTTCTGATGGCATTTATATTATGAACGTTAAATGTTCGTTTAAGATGAGATTTGTTCCTAGTGGTATAGGTTGAGAGGTTGGTGTTAAATGTGAGATGCACAATCATAGACTAAACAAGGATTTGGAAGGTCGTGACATATTGGGACGTCTAAAAGATTATGAAAAAAAGTTTGTTAATGACATGACGAAGTACAATATGGCTCCAAGGTAGTTCACTTATGCTTTAAAAGAGAAAGATCTAGAAAATCTCACGAGTATTATCCAGGTATATAAAGCTAAAGCAACATACAGATTAGGCAAGAAAGGTGCAATGATAGAAATACATATGTTATTAAGCCTTCTTCACCAAGAGAAATACACGTGTAGGACAAAATATGGAGAATTAAGATATTGTAGCTGATATCTTCTAGACACGTCCTGATTTTATGAAGTTGTTGAATATGTTTCATATGGTGTTAGTTTTTTATTGAACGTAAAAGAAAAATAGGTAAGTACTTTACTTCTGTCATCCTAAAATATGTTGTAAATATTGAGTGAGCTAGTTGGTTATGTGCATTTTAACCGTGCAGGTATTGGATACCACTGTTGGAGATAGTTTGTGTTACGTAAATGAAGTTGACGTTCTTTGTTGTCTTTGCCTATTTAGAACATGAAAGGGATGAGAACTTCACATGGGCACTAGAGAAGCTCAAAGAGTTATTCTATTCAGAGAAATCTCTATCCAAGGTTATGGTGACAGACTGGGAACTTGCATTAATGAATGCTATGGAATATGTGTTTCTAAATCTAACTCATATGTTGTGTATGTTCCATATTTTAAAAATCGTGAGCATGAAATATAAAGAATACGTGAAATTAGAAAGACAAGAACATGACATGAATCAATGGAACAATATTATGTATTCAAATACATAAATTAAGTTTGATGTACACTACAAGCACTTCACAAGTGTTTGTGGTGATATTCCATTATTTGTCATGTATGTGAATGAAACATGGTTAACACCTTATAAAGAAAGATTTGTTGTTGCATGGACCAACAGAGACACTTATTTAGGGAACACAATAATGACAGTACACGGATCATGATAGTTTGATATCATTATTATGCATGTTTATGTTTCAATAACAATTTGAAACATGTTATTCCATTTATGATTTTAGGGTTGAGTTTGCTCGTTAGAGACTAAAAACATGTTGACTTCAAGTCGTGGTGATTTATGTCAAAGTTGGGATGTTGTGAACACCATGTTGAAGTTGCGGCTAGGTTGCACCAGTGTCTTTTCAAAAATTATCGTCAATATTGACCATTGGTATAACACCTATTATATGCTAAGTTGCACAATTTTGTCTCAAGACAAGGTATATAGCTAAATGGAAAGGAACTAGAAAGAGTAAAATTTGTCCGTTCAAGCTAGGAGAGGTGTGGTTGTTTCACTAGAACAACAAATGGGTTACCCTGTGTGTGTTTGTGCCAACTTCTAAATTTTAGACATACTTATTGCTTTGGAATCAATTAATATATTATGGACGAAATTGCACACTACGAACATGAGGTAAGTCATGATGAGAGTAAGTGGGATTTAGAAGAAGGGTGTGAAGACTTGAAGAGATATTTTAGTACTTTGGATATTGTGGGTCAGAGGGTATTGAAGAAAAAAGTATGTGATCTAACATATCCATCCATAACTTTAATGTGTCCACTTCGGTGAAGTACAAGTCAAATAGGGAAACAAGAAGAGTAAAAGGGTGTATAGTGATGTGAATCATGATCCTAGCCAATGGAAATAGGATGCAGCTTCACATGGGAGTCATACTACAAAGAGATCATGCATAAAACCAATTGGAAGTCAATCATAAACCATGTCGATTGGTAGGCAACCTTCTACTAAATATTCAAGATATGAGTACTTGTCATAGTTTTCTGCATTCTTTCATCTATACATCAATGACATTATTGATGTTGAGAATGATAGAAAATGTTATTTCCTTCATATATCATCTTTATTGGGATGGGAGAAAGATTTATGGCATTTGGTTCGAAATTAGTTAGAGTCTTAAGTCCATCAACACGCACAATTGTTTTTTGAGTTGTTCAATGACATTGTCTCTATAGTTAGGAATGCGATACAAATAGAACACTTAGGTGTGCGAAATGGAAAAATGGACGTTAGAACTTAATTAATGATTTAATTAAATTATATAAGGAATTATTTATTGGAATTTAGTCGGAGTTGGATTTATCAGTAGAATTAGAAGGAGCATTAATAAATTGATAAGTTGATTTAGGGTGATTAAGTGAATTATTGGAAGTTGGGATTAATTAATGATGAATTAATTTTATTATAGATTATTATTGGAAATAATATTAGAAATAATATTATTATATGGGATCATTATTTAATTAAATTGGATTTAGTGGAGGTGTGAATAATAGATCCAATATATTATTATTATTATTATTATTATTATTATTATTATTATTATTATTATTATTATTATTATTATAAGTTGGATTTAATTATAAGAGATATAAAAGGAGAATTATAAGGGTTTAGTGAATATTTTTGGGAAAAAGTTGTGCGTTGGAGAAAGAAAAGAGGAACAAGGGTTTGGAGGAAAATGCCGCCGGAATAGGAATTGTAGACCGGAAAGCCAAACCGGAATTCGATCGGAAATTATAGAGAGACCATCAATCCAAGGTAAGGGTGGGGTTCTAACTCTCTAAACGGGTTTATGATGAATCATATGTGGGGACAGAATTGTATGAAATTATCTTTGTTTGTGTAGACTGTGTGTGGATTAAAATGGTTGATTTTATATTGGTGTTATTAGTATTAATCGAATGATAAGAATAATGGTTATGTGAAATTGAGGGGTGATTGAGGATTAGTGTTCCAGACAGTAATCGATCGATTGAATAAAGAGTTAATTCGAATTAAACCAGAAGAAGGGAATTGGAGACAGTGGCTATAGGGTGAGCGCCCCTTGCACTATAGGAAAAGGAGACGGACGTCTCAAGGCAAAGGAAAATGGGAGACGGGGGCCTTAGATGATGAGGCGGGCGCCCCACAAAGCGAGGCAGACACCCTTGTTGTTGCGGGGATGGATGACCGTACGTGGGCCATGCATTTTGGAATGTGGTTTTGTTGTTCCTCTCACTATATATAATTAAGTGTTTTGCATTATTTTCTTGTATGCATATAGACAAATAATAGTAAATTACTAGCAAGGCTGTTTGAATTGACATGAAAGGTGTGGCCTAGCAGAGTTAGAAATTAATATAGTGGTAGATTAGTTCCTGTTGCAGAACAATCGAATAACAGTCTAGTAATTGAGACCAGAACTAGTAGGATATACATGTACCAATGGCAGTGGGAGATTATATCAGTAGTAAGTTGTGAAATAGTTAAGTAGCATGGTTTTGTCTATTTTATTTTCTGCAATGATGAATATAATAATAGTACAGGCAGTTAGTATGTTGGGCAGCAGGTTTCTAGCAAATGTTGTATCTTTAGTAACATAGACAAATTATGATAGCGGTATGGTTTTAAATACACGAAAATTAAATACACCGTAGTAGTAGAAATTAATTAAATAGAAGCTATTTAATAATTAGCAGCAATGCAGAAAATTAAGAACAGTGTCAATTGAGTCACATTAGTAAATTAAGCGGTAAGAATTAGTTGTCCGAAATTAACTGGAATTTGTTGGAGAAACTCGTATATGCGTGTAGTTACTATTGGTTGATTGAAGAATTGGAATGGTGTCACGTATGTCGAATATAGAGAGCATCTTATTAATGGAAAATCAAGTAGTTGACTAATTAATTAATTTAGTAGAAGACGTTTAATAAATAAGTAGTGTTAGTGGTAAACAAGACGTTTTAAGTGTAGACGCCCCTGACGGCCTTCAGGATCATCGATTGACCCCACAAACCAACAGGAGTCTTTTTAGCATGCTTTGGCCTCACTCGCACACTTTCCGGGATACTTCCCAGAAGTTCACCCATCCCATTACTACTCCAACTCAAGCACGCTTAACTGTGGAGTTCTTATGGTTAGGCTACCGAAAAGAAGATGCATCTTGTTGGTATAGGTAGTATTAATTAATCCTTATAAGCCTCCTTCAACCATGCAGTCTCATACCTGCATAATTTTAGGATCCCTCTCATTCCAATGTGGCGCCCACCCTTGCCTCATTTTGGCCTCAGGTGTTCCATGCAGTGTAACCACCCTCCGCCTTCTTTTGGACTCGGGTGTTACATGCCCACCAGCTTCCGCATGGTTCGTCCTCGAACCACATCGTACTGGGAGAGGTCTGGCTCTGATACCAACTATAACGCCCCAGACTGGCTTTGGGATTATCAACTGAACCCACAAACCAACACGAGTCTTTTCAACATGCTTTGGCCTCACTCGCACGCTTTCCGGGAAACTTCCCAAAAGGTCACCCATCCCAAAATTGCTCCGCTTTCCGGGAAACTTTCCAGAAGGTCGCTCATCCCAAAATTGCTCCAAGCTAAGCACACTTAACTGTGGAGTTCTTATGGTTAGACTACCAAAAAGAAGATGCATCTTGTTGGTATAGATAGTACCAATTAATCATTATAAGTCTCCTTCAACATGATGTCTCATACCTACATAGTCTTAGGATCCCTCTCATTCCGATGTGGCGACCACCCTTTCCTCCTTTGGCCTCAGGTGTTCCATGCGGTGTAACCACCCCCGCCTTTTTTTAGACTCGGGTGTTACATTATTAACTTATTGTTGATTTGTTGATGAAGTTGTGGGCCTAAGGCCAATGTTGATTAAGTTGAACCGTTCCGTTTTATGGACATGCTTGAGTTGTAGGTCGAATGACCAGTGTTGACGTAAGTTGATGTCATTGATGCATATTTTAAGTTGTTGTTGTATGTTGTTGTTGTTGCATTGTTGTGTATTTGTTGTTGAAGTTGAGGTCGCATAGCATAAATTGCATGATTAAGTTGGCCTTGATGGCACCACGTTGAAAGTTGAAGGCTTATGCCTTGGCCTTGATGGCACCACGTTGAAGGCTTATGCCTTGTTCAATGCCTCGATAACCCTGGCATGATTTTAAGTTGGGAGTTCTGCTCCAAATGGTACCACATGCAATTGCATAGTTGAGTCACATATTGAGTCGCGTATTAAAGTTGTTGGTATTATTTCGTTGTTTATTGATTGTTGTTGTGTTGTTGTTGATATAAGTTGTTGTTGCTATAAATTGCTATTTTTGTGGGTTGTTGTTGTTATAAGCTATTGTTGTGAGTTGTTGTCGTTATACGTTTTGTTGCTATAAGTTGTTGACGCTAAAGTTGTTGTTGTTACAAGTCGGTGTTGTTGTTATTAAGTTGTTGTTGTTATGTTGTGTTGATTTAAGTTGTTACGTTGATGATTATGTTGTTGTTAATTGTGGAGTAGTTTGTGTTGTTGTTAATTGGGAAGTTGTTGTGATGTATTAATTGCGATGTGATAATTTTGTATGATTTAATCCTAGCATATTATTTATCATACACTTGTTTATATTGTTGGATATCTCACCCTTCGATATTTCCCTACCATGGGCGGGTACTCAAGGATAGTCGTGGAATTTGAAGTAGCATTTATGAAGTCGTTAGTTGTTGTTAGTTCAAATTGGTGTCATTGCTCTGATACATAGCACTTTCGGGGGACGTTTATGTTGTTGTGATTATAAGATGATGAATAGTTGTTATTAATTGTTGTTGGAATTGTTTCTAATTGTTGTTATTACAATAATTCTCGAATAATTATAAATTAAAGTTTTGATTTAGTCGAATAAAGTTGTATATGACTTATAAGATGTGAAGGCCGAATGCTATGTATCTATATTAAATGAAACACAAGTGTTTGATAATATGTTGAAATGTGACATCTATTTATGTTTTGAAGTTTTGGCACTCTAATTCTATTATAAATGTTAGGTAGAAAATGGGTGTTACAGACGTCGATTCCTGATATGGGTTACACGATTGCTTCTAGATACAAAGTTGTACTTGTTTTCGTTTCCAAGAATCTCAACATCACATTTTTTTCCAATAATCAATGCTTTATCCATGTACACAAGTAGGCATACAATCATTGTTATTGGTTTTGTCAACAACAATCATTGGGCTCAAGTAAATTTGAAACCTAATTACCCATTTCCTCCTGTCACTACCTGTTGGAGACAAAATTGTACTAATGGTGCAGAAATATAGCTATTTTAACTTTTAAATTATTCGATAAAAAGTTATAAGAAATGCAAAAAAAACAACATTCAATACTACCGAAAATTTCAAATTTCAGATTTTTTTGCACTTACCGCAAATTTCAAATTTCTGGTACTTTCATTATTGGCACGTTAAATTTGATAAAGTGAGTGAAATTTTCCATATTATAGTAAAATTTTCAATATAGCTCCGTGAATTTTAAATTTTCCAGTATATAATGGGGACAAATGTGCCAAAAATGGGGTGCGGGAGGGGGTTGCTAAGTATAAGTATGGGGTGTCAGGTTAAAACCTCCACATTTGTGTGTTTTAAATAGCTTTAGATTTTGGATTGATTTGCTCGGTCTAACTGATTTAATTAAAATCGATGATTTGGTCGTGCTATATGATTCTTTATATAATTAATTTGGTATGAAGTTTGATAGGAAGCAATTCCACTACTATAAATGATATTTTTTTATGACAAAGTTTTCACTTCGACCACCAATAACTAAGGTATATGTTCCTACAATGCCTTCATTTAATTTTATTTTTAAATATAAATAACTTATACCCTCGATTATTATTAAAACCTGTTGTGAATCTGATGCCTTTGAACAAAATATAAACTTGTTGCTTAATGTTAAGAAATAAACAAGGGTAGAATATATGAGGAACACGATGAACACAAGGATTGGTTATTAACTGTTATTTTTTCCTTTCTTAAATCAAGATTACAAGTATACAAGAATAACAAATAACCCTCTCACCCTAAAAATAGGATTTTTAATGCAATGATGAGAGACTAGTATGCTATTTATAATAAACCTAACATACTAAACTAATGGGATTTTATCACAAATACCCATTAAAGCTAACTTAAGGTACAAGCTAACTTAACCAATTGGACATAACTAACAGGCCCAATTCGATGCTAACAATCCTAGCATCCTTCGACACTACAAGCTAGAACACACTTCGACTACAACTTGTAACACTTCGACAACAACATGTGAGCAATCTTCGACTACATGCTAAACTTCGTCGAACCAAGATACTACCTTCGATCCAATAGAGTTCGATCTAATATATCATAAATCTCCACCTTGGAACAAACTCTATTATCAAATAAAGAACTAGTTTTCTTCATGCAGCTTTATCAACTTCATACAGTGGATAAACTTGCAACTAGGCAATGTCTTGGTGATTATATCGGCAACATTATGATCTGTCGAAACCTTCAGTACTTTACCCTCTGACGAAATGCAGCCTCACATCAATGTGCTTGGTTCGCTCATGATAGGCTTAATTCTTCGACATGTGTATCTCACTTTGACTATCACATTTAACAGTGATAACTTCACCTTGAATTTTCATCTCCTTAGTAAAACCTTCAAGCCACAATGCTTCTTTCACAACTTCAGTTAAAGCAATGTATTCTGCTTTAGTAGTTGATAATGCAACAACCTTCTGAAGTGTTGCTTTCCAACTAATTGTTGTACCAAACAAAGTGAAAACATATCTAGAAATAGATTTTTTGGAATTCATACAACCTGCATAATCAAAGTCGATATATCCTTCGATTATTGCTTTACTATCTCCACCCAAGGCTCCACCATAAATTAAGACTCTGTTCAGAGATCCATTTATGTAGCTTAGAATCCACTTCAATGCTTGCCAGTGAGCCTTTCCAGGATTCTCCATGTACCGCACAAGACTTCTATATGTTATGTCGGGTCTAGTACAAACCATAACATACATCAAAGAACATACTAGATTAGCATATGGGATGCTATTCATATAAGCTCTTTCGACCTCATTACAGGGACACTGATCAATACTCAACTTGAATTGAGGGTTTGTTGGAGTCACAACAGGCTTCAAATTCGACATACCAAACTTTTCGAGAATCTTTCGTAAATATACCTCTTGAGATAAGCATAATTTTGACTACTTTCTATCTCTTCGAATGTCAATCCCAAGAATCCTGGAAGCTGCTCCTAGATCCTTCATTTCGAACTCCTTATTGAGTTCAGCCTTCACCCTCATTACCTCTTCGACATTGTTACTTGCTATAAGAATATCATCAACATAAAGCAACAAAATAACAAATGAGTTACCAGGACGAAATCTGAAGTAAACACAATTGTTGAACTGACTTCTAATGAAACATATGTGTGCCATGAATTTTTTGAATCTCTTATTCCACTGTCGAGGAGATTGTTTCAGCCCATATAAAGATCTATTCAACTTGCACACATAATCTTCCTTTCCCTTTTCGACATACCCTTCAGGTTGCCTCGTTAGGATTGTTTCATCTAAATCACCATACAAGAGCACAATCTTCACATTCATTTGTTCCAGATCAAAATCGAACTATGCCACCATGGAAAGCAACACTCGAATAGACTTATGCTTCACAACAAGAGAAAATACATCATTGAAGTCTACACCTTCTTTCAAAATGAAACCCCTTGCAACCAACCTTGTCTTGTATCTTTTCGACGTCACTCCTTCGATTCATTCCTTAACTTTGAAAATACATTTACAACTGAATAACTTGGCTCCAGCATGTAACATCCTGACTTCCCCGTTGCATAATTATACAAAATCATAGTAAATTTAAAAATTCAAACAAACATACAGCAGGATGTCACATGCTTCAAAAACCACAACAACTCATTCAATAGATACATAACACATTTTTGGAATAAACATAAAATAATATTAACTAAACAACTTTATTGAAATAGCGTAAATATTTCAAATCCAACAAACAACTTCAAATAATTATTCCAGAGTTTAAAATGCTCCATCAGGAATCATCAACAAAAAGTCAAACCACGTAAAATAAACAAAACAAGCCTTTCTCCCCAACCCGAGTGTTATGTATCGAGCATAACATCGACTCGAACTAAAAGAAGACCAACCTCTTCGACTCCTACTACTCGAGCTACTCCTGAGTATCTGTACGTTACCCATGTAAAGGCAACATAACAACTGAAGGGGTGAGATGTCACAACAATATAAAAAACAGTATAATCAGAGATATACAAAATTATCATGCATAATTATAAGTGCTCAAACATCTCATCACCACATCACAATTGTCATAATTTATACAATATAACAATTCACAACCAAAATGAACAACAATTATGAAATGCAACTCAACATAGACACAATGCATGCGGTATCGAGATTTCCACTGAATCCACTCCGTCTAGGATCGGGGTCACCATTTTTGTGAATAATTGGTTCACCTAACTATTAATCCACTCCATCTAGGATTAGAGCCATCAACAAAGGGAATAAATGTATTCACGTCGCTCGTATCCACTCCATCTAGGATTTGAGTCAACAACAACAACAACGATTCAATATGAATGCATGAGACATAATTATGCAAATCAACAACATAATACATTGATTTCAATCATCATCAATGTGACATGCCATTATCGGCCACCATACAACAACATCTTCTCAACAAACAACAGATAGAAACGCAACAATATATCAATAATTAACAACATGTTTGCATAAGTCCAACAACACCGCATCATGACAGTAGAATTCACAAAAGCATATTATCAATTCACCATGTTATATTAAATAACAATAACACCACATCACAACATATCATCAATGACTTACCGTTTCCAGCCACCTGCTGTAAACCAACAACAACAATGCATCGCAACACGATCACCAATTAATACGCAAATTATCACAAATATACATGTCATTTTGCATAATTCACATAATTATTAAATCATATAATTCCAACGAACCTAGTTCTATATTATAGGTTATTTCATTAGCTTTCTAACGATTCGAGCGGTGCCTAAAATAGAGTTACGGTTAAAAAGTTGTGGTTGTTACAAAACATTTTAGAAACGGTGTCTTTTGAGTCGACGCAAGCCAATCATGAGCCAACGCAAAGAAATCATGAGTCGACGCAAGTATTCTGAACAGCTCTTCTCAGCCTTGTTGGATGTTATGCACCGACCCACCCAAATTCATGAGTCGACGCAAGTAACGAAAATAGTGTTTTTTTTTGCATTTTTTCTTGCTGCAAATTTCAACTATTGGAGGCCTTCAGGACCTCCAAATCCGATTCCATAAAAAGTTATGGTTTCAGAATTTGAAATCCTATGATTCTATAATATTATCAACAGCCTATAACAATTATTTAAATATTCTAACATTATATATTCACCAAGGGTTCACTTATTCTTTCAATTAAACACATGATTTTTCATCAATTTTCATCGAATCCTCATCTAAAAATCCCCAATTGATCATACACCAAGACCTAAGTCTATTCTTCCAAATTCAATCCTAAAATTCTAACCTTCATTACCTATAGTTTATATTTTAGAGTTTTATGAAACAATCACTACACAAAATAATTATCAACAACAAATCACAAAATAAACATCACAATTTCATCAATTTCTATTGCAATATCATCAAGAGTTCATCATTAGATTCAACACACACAAACAAACCAATTCATAAACAAACCCACACAAAATCATACAATCAAATTTCCCACATACCTATAATTATACTATCCCTTAGAGTTGGAACCCCACCCTTATCTTAGTGTTTATGAGTTAACTTTTCCTTCTCTAATGGAGTTCTCCTTCAGCCCTAATTCCTTGCTTCTTCTCTTCCTCTTCCTTATTTTCACGATCTTAAATAATGAGAATTCTAATCCTTATTTTCTCTTATAGTCACTTCTACCTTTAGGACCCTTAATATTGGTTTCCCTTCTCTATCCTCACTTATTCTATCAAAAGTACCACCTTGCCCTTGTCATCCTTCTACTAAATATCTTATTGTTTTAATTATTCAAATAATAACCAATTAATTAGTAACAACTTTGTATTTTCTAATATTTATATTATTTCTAATAATAATTCTAAATTTAATAATTTATAAACAAATTATTAAATTCAAAATACTCTCAACAGGTATTAAATCCGACACTACCCCACACATAGTAGTATCAAAACACACCATTCAACACATCAATTATCAGATAATATCTAACTACACAATCAAATAATTATTTAATTAATCAAGGCGTTACAACTCTCCCCCACTTAGAATGTTTTCGTCATCGAAAATCATCTGATACAAACATCTCAGAATACGACTCTCGCATCTTGCTCTCTAATTCCCATGTCATATTTTCACCAGTAACTCCACTCCAAACCACTTTCACCAAAGCGATATCTTTGACCCTTAGCTTCTTGATCTCGCGACTTTCGATCTTCTGGTGCAGGTTTCCACATTAAGATCATCCGCACTTGTACATCCGTCGGAATCTCATGGGACGGTTCCGAATTATACTTCGAGTTGCGATATATGAAACATGTCGTGAAAATTGGATAGATTAGGTGGCAAGGCCACTCTATATGCAACATCCTTACTTTCTTAGAAATCGATAGGACCAATAAATCGAGGAGTCAATTTCCTAGGTTTCAACACACGACCAACACCAGTTATCGGAGATACTCTTACGAATACATGGTCTCCTTCTTTAAACTCAAGTTCCTTTCTCCTCTTGTCATGGTAACTCTTTTGTCTACTTTGATAAGTCTTCATCCTTTCTCGAATCAATTTCACCTTCTCGGTAGTTTCCCGCACCATTTCCGGTCCCAACACTACACTTTCACCGATTTTATACCAACATAAAGAATTTCTACACCTCCGACCATACAATGTGTCGAAGGGTTCCATACCAATGCTAGAGTGAAAACTATTGTTATATGGGAACTCAATTAATGGAAGATGATTATCCCATGCACCTTCATGATCAAGAACACGTGCTCTCAACAAATCCTCTAAAGATTGAATAGTTCGTTCTGTTTGACCATCTGTTTGTGGATGATATGCGGAACTTAATTTCAAATTCGATCCTAACGCATCCTGCAAACTCTTCCAAAAATCAGAAGTAAATATCAGATCTCTATGGGACAGAATACTCGACAGAACACCATGCAACTTCATTATTACTCGAAGATAAATCTCTGCCAACTTAGGAACATGAAAGTTAATACAAATTGGAATAAAATGAGTTGTTTTCGTTAATCTATCAACAATCACCCAAATTGTATTGTGCCTTCTCTGAGTAGTAGGCAATCTTGTCACAAAGTCCATTGATATGTTATCTCACTTCCATTTCGGAATTTCCAACGGTTCTAACAACCTTGCCGGTTTCTGGTGTTCAACCTTCGACTTTTGACAAGTTAAACATGCATATACAAACTGCGCTACATCTCGTAGCAATCCAGGCCACCAAAATAACTTCTTCAAATTACTATACATCTTAGTAGCTCCCGGATGAATACTCAAACCACTTCTATGACCTTCTTCTAAAATCATCTTTTTCATCTCTGCATCGTCAGGAATATAAATCCTACCTCGGAACCTTAACACGCTTTGGTTATCTATTTTAAAGTCACAATCTTTCGATTGATCATTCCCAACCATCAAATCTACCAACTTCACATCTAGTTTCTGAGCTTCTTTAATTTTATCCAAGAAATTATTATGAATCTTTAACATTCCCAATTTTACACTTTGTGGTGTCATTTCACATACCAAACTTGTAACACCCCATCTAAATACCCCGAAAATATTAATTAATTTATTATCTAATTCAACTTCAATCAGAGTTAACACGGTATAATGAGGGATGTCACAATTAATAAATAAAATAAACCTTCATTCAAACAGTAGCCATGCTACACTGAGGATCAACATTTTCAAATAATTCAGTCAAGTTAAGACCATGTCTTACACAGCGGAAAATAGCATAACCAAAAACGGAATAATTCAATCATTATTATTCCCAACAAAGTTTTAAATAAATAATAACCCAATGTCTAATTCCTCATCTAACGTTCCCCAGTGTTACAATCTAATCAGAGCATGACACTGACACGCGGACTAAACGATAAGCTCTAGAGCCATCCTCACCGACTCTTCAGCTGCTAACTTTAATCTGAAATGGTAAAGTAAGGGTGAGACTTCTCATAATTAAAGCATATTGTAAGTCTTTCAATCAATACTATATCCCAAGCATTTTATTTCACCCACTTAACATAATTCAGATTCACATACACAACCACATTCATCATGCATAATCATAACAATCAAAGAAGAGTAACACTGGAAGACATCCTATCATGTTACCACTTCATACAAATACAATGCAAACTCAATGCATGCGGTACCGACACGTGACCAAGTCACCCAACACTGATCCATCATCAACCGGATACAGTAACCATCGATTCGTCCATAACCACCCGGACACGAATCCAGCCTAACCACCCATCCTCACTCGGGTATCGGTTATCGACAATCCAAGTCAAATTCCGCACAATGGGAATTAACTTCACCAAACAATGTAAATGCACGCACATCACTAGCATGCAACATCAATCAGTCTATGTATACATTCATCTAACATAACTGAATCAAACCAATCAACATGATATATCACCAATCAGGCATACATCTAACATCAGCATAAACATGCAAACCAATCAACATGATATATCAACCAATCATGCATACATCTAACATCAGCATAAACATGCTATTACATCCACACATTACCAATATCTCCATCACCAAAGGTCCTCTACTACGCATACATCATTATGTGTCAGTTAACAATTATTTATTTCGAAATTCAACCCCTTTCCAAAATAATTTCAAGTTTTCTAAAATATTTTCATTTCATAAGGTAGAGCATTAAATTTAGGAAATAACGTCCAAAACGGCGCTCAAAACGGACTTATGGTTTGAAAGTTATGAATTTTTAAAGTTTTGAAATTTTCATAAATATTTCAGTGGAACCCGGTTCCTCCCTGGGAGTAACCGGTTCCCACATTTCAGAAAAACAGCGCCCCTGGAAAAATGTATGGGGAACCCGCTTCCTCCAGGTAGGGAACCGGTTCCCAGAAAATAAAATTTCATTTCTCTGGAAAAATCAACGTGGAACCCGGTTCCTCCCACACAGGAACCGGTTCCTGAGTTCAAAAATGTTATTTTTCACTGTTTTAAAAGCTGGAACCCGGGTTCTCCCACTGGGGAACCGGTTCCCACGACCATCAGACCCAAAAATTCAGTTTTGACAGCATTATTTCCCAAAACCATTTTTCTTTTTATTCCAAAACGTGTCCAATGTTCCGACACCATAAAATCACTTATTCATCATCAATAACACACAACATAACAGGTTTTATTCATCGGTAATGATCCTATATCATACAAATCAATGGATTTACACATTCTGACACAATCTGACACCATTAGGGATACACCCATGGAAACCTATAAATTTCCGAACTAAGATTCCCTAACATGTTGTGATCTATATTATCAAAATCAAAACCTATAATAAGCGATAACCAATCGAAATCACCCCTTACCTTGCGGGTTCTTCGAATTCTGACACTTCTAGGTTTTCTTCCTTCTTTTCTCCTCTTCTCACTTCACGTATCTTGTTTTCTCCAAAAATGACTCTATTTTCCTTTTTTCCTTATTTTATTCCTTTTTATTCCTTTTAATCATAAATAAAATAAATATTACTTCTCTTCCCCAATTAATTCCATCATTTAATCTTAATATATTAATAAATTATGTTCTAAATTAATTTAATAATTTAAAAATCATAATTATTTAATTATCAATTATTTTGGGGTGTCACAACTCCCCAACTTAAAGAGTTTTAGTCCTCGAAAACATACCTCGAACGAATAGTTCGGGATACGAGTCCTTCATCGACTCTCCACTCCCAAGTGACATTTCCATCATTTGGTCCTCCCAAGCCACTCTTACCAATGCAATCTATTTGCCTCGAACTGTTTCAACTTCGATCCTCAATTCTTACAGTACCGCTTCCGGTCAAATTCTCTCGTACACATATATCATCTACCGAATCTCATGAGACGGATCGGAATGTACTTCCTCGGTTGAGATACATGAAAAACATCATGCAGATTCGCAAGTGGCGGCAAAGCAATCGATATGCAACCTTCCAACTCTCTTGGTAATCCGAAAGGACCAATAAATCGTGGAGTCAACTTCCTTGACTTCAAAGCTCGACCAATACCGGTCATCGGGTAACTGCATAAACACATGCTCTTCTTCGAACTCAAGGTCTTTCCTCCTCTTATCGTAATAACTTTTCTGACGACTCTGAGAAGTCCTCATCTTCTCCTGAATCATCTTAATCTTTTCCGAAGTTTGTTGAACAATTTCTGGTCCAATCACAACACTCTCTCGGTTTCATACCAACACAATGGTGTCCGACACCTCCCATACAATGCCTCAAGCGGAGCCATACCAATACTCGAGTGAAAGCTATTGTTGTAGGTAAACTCAATCAACGGCAGATAACTATCCCAAGCTCCACCCTTCTCTAACACACAAGCTCTCAGCAAATCTTCCAACGACTGAATCGTTCTTTCCGTCTGACCATCTGTCTGTGGATGATAAGCGGAACTCAAACGCAACTTGGTACCTGTAACACGGTGAACTGACTTCGTAGGATTTTTGTATCCAAATGTGCGGATAGCAAGAGTCGCCACCGACTTTTATTTTATCAATTAAGGGAAGGTAAAAGTACGAAAAAGACCTTCGTTTAGATTCTGAATTCGGGAGAATGGTTATGAAAAGGGAAGGTATTAGCACCCCTTTCCATCCGTAGTTATCTACGGGCTCTTAGTTGCTCTAGATTACCTTTTAAAATTGCTTTCTGTGTGTTTGACAAAAATGTTTTGAAAAGACATTTCGATTTGACTTTGTAATGATTCATGTAGGAATGTATACAAAGTGTTCGGAAATGTTTTGTTTTGAAAAAATTTGAACTTGAAAAAAGTGTGTGGTGTGAAAAGCATTTGTTTTAGAGTAAGCAACTAAGAGACTTATTTACCCACTCGAATTGGTCGTTTTCATTCTACGTTCCTTTAGAATTACCATTAGTTAGTAGGTAGTTCCATTCGTTGGATGTAAGCGGACATTCGAAGGGACATCGGATGGTCATAGAAAGCAACTTGTAGGAAGTATCCTAGCACATTCGAAGGGACTATCATCATTTTCGTGGCGACAATCGAGGTCAAGATCATGTATTCGGAGGCGACATCGTGGGTCTTATGATCTTTGTATCGAAGGGACTATGATGATTTGTTTGGAAGCGGTGCTAGAATACCTCTACGTTCGAGGGACATGACCATTTTAATTCGTAAGGCAACGAGAGAGAATTACCCTAAGGGGTGCGTGTGTGAAAGAAGTGTGTTGATTTCAGATATTTTATCTTGCAAATTAGAGTGAGCTATGTTCAATTTTAGTCTTGCCATACAATTATTACTAGCTTATAAGGTGCGAAAAGTAAAATGCGGAATGTAAAATGCGGAAACGTAAATGTCCTACGCTATTACATGGCTTTGGGGCAGATACATAATTTAAAATACGGAAAATAAAGATCCTAAATTAAACTATTACATCCCGTATACAATTACATTATTGAAAAATAAGATAAAATGGAAGAATCGCGAATCGGATTAACAAACGAGCGAGGAAAATATGATGAAATCGAAATAAGAGAAAATGTTAGAAAATATGCAATTTTTAATTGGAAAAATATGACATTGGAAATAGTTTAAATATATTAAAATATTTTTGGGATTTTTAGATGCAATTTAATAATTAAAACTAATTAACAATGATTTAAATGCAAAATTACAAATAAAAATAAATATGCATGCAAAATATGTTTTTAATTTATTAAATTAAATAAAGATTTTAGGAAAGTAATGTAAAAAAGTAAATATTTTGATAATTTTTCAAAATAAAATGTGAAATTAATTAAAATATAATGCAAAATATGAAAATAAAATAAAAAAGGAAAATAGCTTTGCAAACTTGTAAAAATAATGTGAAATGGGAATCGAGGATAGCACACAGCCTTGCCAATGAATGGAGTGCCTGTTGTTTGGAAACCGGTCGAATGGAAGAAAGACAGGTGTCGCTCCCTAATGCTCCAGACCGCGCGCGAACCTTCATCGTCCCCAATTCAAATATTTGAAGCTAGCGTCGGCTGTTATTCGACGCTATGTCCCTGGCTAATTCAAAAAATCAAGCACACATAATATAAATAAAATCTAAGGCCATGGTTCGATTCAGGACATCATTCCGGATGCAATGGTATAGGTCTCATGGTCCAATTTTTCCTTTAAAACAAATCGTGGTTACAAACCCTAGCTATGGCATATCGAGCTCCAGGCTATGGAAATGCAATCAAACCACCCAGAACGTTTGCAAACTTATCACTGATCAAGAAAACAATAACAAATCGTGTTAATAATGCATGAATATGAGAAATCGATTTCTGAAATTTTCAAGAACAAACCAAACACGGATTTTCTGATTCTGGATGCTTTTTGGCAATGTGAAGGTCTGGAATGCTTCCAGGGATGTCAAGGAATATGTTTGGATCCGCAAAACCAATTGAAACAAGCTGGAACAAGGATTGCAAGTTGCTTCAAGAACACGATTTTTTGGCTTTTAGGTTAGGGTTTTTGTAGCAATTTTTTCGTCCTCTTGCAATTGGTATGCATCAAGTATAAGTACTGGAAGGATTTGGCATTGTTTTGGGAAAGAATTGATCAATAATCAATGATAATCAAATTTGATTTTCATGAAAATCAAATTTTCAAAACAATCAATTTCAATCCAATCTTGCCTTTTTGATCCAATTTCAAATTGCTTTTTAATGAATTGCTTGGATCACAAAGAAGATAAAAATCAAATTTGCATTTAATTTGGATTTTATACTTTATTTTTCAATTTAATTTGTATTTAAATGAATAAATTCCAAATTAAATATGAAAATAAAATAAAAATTCGTGGCATTGGGCTTGGACATTCCTAATTGCATGAGGAATAAGTTAGGATGAAGAAAAAGTAGGCCCATTTGCAAAGTTTTTGATTTTTAGGAGTATTTCTCTTTGTGCATCCTTTCAAAATTGCCCAACTTGTGAGTGGTGTAACTTGCTCAATTTTCCACATTTTTGAGTGTTCTTGGACTTTTTGGAAATATCTAAGAGTCCTCTAACCAATCCTTTTGGTCTCATCTCAATTGGAGTTACCATGCTCAATATATCTTTAAAGCAAAAAGTTGACTTTTTGTTGACTTTGAAAATGACCTGTAATGTTTTGAGCCATACCTCTCAAATGAAGCATTTTTTGGACATTCTTGTGAGACATGAAGTTGTAGAGAATTGAATTTCCTTCAAAACAAGAGGTGGTGGAAAAATTTCTGAGAAAGTATGAGAAAGTTATGATCAGTCAAAGTTCAGTTGACTTTTCACCTAGAAACCCTAATTTAGAAAGTTTGACTTTTGAGCAAATCTTGAGTTTTCTTGATGAATCATGATCAACCCTTGATCAAATGATGAATGTAACTTCAAAATGAGGATGTTGACCAAAAATTATGAAGTTTGACTATATGTTGACCACGATTGACTTTTTGTCAATCTGTGATTTTCAACCATCGAGCAATTATGCGAGGAACTTGACTTGTGAAGCTTGAAACTTGACATGGAGAATCTTTGAAGCATATGAGGAGGCATGAAGGCCATTAGAGATGTTGGAAATTCATCTTGACTTGAGAGATACCAAACCCTAGTTTGGGTTGATTGTCTAGGAGAGAGCTTGTCTGATCAACTCTTGAGGAATCCTTGAGTAGGGATGTATGAAAGTTCTTGAGTAGATGGAGGGAAAATTTTGGGGTATGACAGCTGCCCCTGTTCAATCTTCTTGTACTGGAGGGTTAGATTGACACGCTTGTCTTTGTGACCCGGGTAGAAGATGATTGAACACTCAATACACAAAATTTGCACTCAGCTTGGTGATGATGCGGGAATGGGCTTACAGATGCCATTTGGAGAAGCTGGGGAGTGATTCGTACGCCAGACTCGATATCAGGAGGATTTGCTGGAAAGTAAGCCGTATGCTAAGCTCTGTAGGCGTTCCTGGCAAAGAGAGGAGATGGGCTTAAGATGCCATCCGGAGGGAGTCGTACGTTAGACTTCGTGTTCATTTTGAATGAAGTTATTGGTTTGTATTGATTTTTAACCATATATGCAGCATTCTGAAAGTGAAGCACTATTGACAAATAGTCGGAGATGGGCTTAAGATGCCATCCAAAGCAACTGAGTCGTACGCTAGACTCTGCAGTCGCTGTTGATAATAAGGGATTAGAATAAATCTTCGTGCTGATTACTCTGAGGGGAATAGTAGTTGGCAAGAATGTGGATAGCTTCCCTGTTGTGCATCGGGTGTTGATCCATTGCCTGTTATCGGAGGATAACCAGAGGCGGTCTTTTGGATAGTTTTCCCGTCGATTCGGGGCTTAATTCTGGACTAGTCGTCGGAGGACAACCAAGGGCGGTCTTTCAGATAGTTTTCCCGTCGATTCGGGGCTTAATCTTGGACCTGTTTGCGTCAGAAGTGACTGCTACCTGTTTTGGAAAAAACAAGAGAACTTTGATAGAATATTTGTTAGTTTTATGCAAAGTATGATGCATGACAATGTGTATGAATGACATATGCATGAATTATGACTTTATGAGTAATGTATGAATGATAAATGTTGTGATATTTCAAGACATATCCATCTTGAAGAAGATGCGGATGTTCTGTTTGAGGATTTCTGACTTCCGCTTGGGGCATTGAGTAGGTGAGAACCCTGCTTTGGAAGGAGAAAAAAGATATCCTGGATTCCTCTGATGCGCTATCTGACCAAGTCTTGGGCCTAGATATTGTTGAGGAAGGTAGAGATTGAGAAACTCGTTGTTGGAGATCTCATAGACCCTGCTGAGGAGAATCTGGAAGGCGGTATGTTGGGGACCTTGTATGTAGATCCTGAGGAAATTTAGGAGGCGCTCTACTGGGGATTTTGAGTGTAGATCTCGCCGGAGAGCATTTGATAGTTTTCGGAGACCGGGTTGGAAGAGTCGGGAGCCGTTGTAATCTCGGTGGAGATGTAGTTTCCTCCGATGCACTATCGACCAAGTCTCGAGTCGGTACTCTTTGGAGAAAAGGGAATGAGAGATAGCCTGGGGATAAGTTCCTTGTTGGGGTGAGGTGCTTATTGCTTGAGACGATGTAATATTGCTTAGTCGAGTGGAATTCTTTCGTGGATTCCCTTTGCTCTGTTGGGAAGTTGTGTTGCAGTGACTTCTTTGTGGGGATCATGCTCGTGGGGAGCTGTTTGGTGACTTTTGTCGTCATCTCAATTCACGGAGCCCGTAGTAAGTACTTTGTATGTTTACTTTTCATCGTTTGCGATTAGATTCTTATTGTCAAGTCGTATAATCATTCAAAGCAAGCGTTGGACTTATTGCAAACAACAATAATGAAAATTGTAAAGGGAAAGAATTTGTATTATTGAAGAGGTGGCGTATGGCCAAGTAGTTTTGTACACAAGAAAGGTAAAAAGCTATGCGGAAACAATCTCGTTAAGTTCCAACTATGCTAGTACTCATATATTTCAACTATCTCATCTCCTTCTTCGAGAAAGTGAGTGAATTGATCTCGCCATTTGAATCTTGAATCTTGATAGTAGTGCGGAAGTAGGTGATCGGAAGAGACATAGTCGCTTGAATCCCTAACTTTTCCTAGACCGCCCGGGTTTTCGTCTACCGATACCTTTTTGCCCAAGCGCCTTTTCGGTTTTCGACTTGCGGTGTACATGTTTTGTATATATCCTTAACTTTTGCCCGAACCTTTTGGTTCGCCAGATGCCCTTATTTTGCCTAGGTCGATCGACCTAGCGGGTCTCTTTATCGTAGTATTTTTGACTATGTCGTTCACGGGGTGTGGGAAGTCTTCACCATCCATGGTGCTAAGTATCATAGCTCCGGAAAATCTTCTTGACTACAAACGGTCCCTCGTGGGTGGGAGTCCATTTGCCTCGGATCACCTTGTGGAAGAATGATGCGCTTGACTACTAGATCACCGACTTGGTAGACTCGGTGCTTGACCTTCTTGTTAAATGCTCGATCATTTGTTTCGATAAATCATCCATGGCGGATGGACGCGTTTCTCATCAATCAAATTAATCGGTCAAGGTGGACCCATCGTCTTCGCCTAACTCGCCTCTGGAGGACTCGGTTGAGGGTATCGAACTCGATGGGTAAGGCGGCTTCCATACCGTATAGAGAGAGGGTTGCCCCTATGGATGTTCGTCTGTGTGCGATAACCATGAAGAGCAAATGGTAACATCTCATGCCAATCCTTGTAAGTCACAATCATCTTCGTATAATCTTCTTAATGTTCTTGTTGGCGGCTTCCACGCCATTCATCTTAGGCCGGTAAGGAGATGAGTTGTGATGCTTGATTTTGAACTGCGTGCGAGTTCGGTGATCATCTTGTTGTTGAGATTAGAGCCGTTATCGTGATAATCCTTTCGGAGTGCCATACCGATAGATAAGATTATGTTTGATGAATCGAGCCACAACATTCTGGTAATGATGCATCGCTTCTACCCACTTAGTAAAGTAATCAATTGCCACAAGGATGAAGCGATGTCCATTGGAAGCCGTGGGCTTAATCTCTCCGATCATGTCAATGCCCCACATTGCAAAGGCCAAGGAGAAGTTAAAACATTCGAGGTACTGGAGTGCGTGTACTTTGTCGGCATAAATCGGCACTTGTGACAAGATCGAGCATAGCGGTGACAATCGCTTCCATGGTGGACCAATAGTAACTGTTCTCAAAATCTTCTTAGCCATGGTGTGTCCAGGAGTGGGTACCAAATGCGCCGTGTAACTCTTCCATGATACGCATTCTTTGTTTCGGTCTACAGTAGAGTAAGCATAAGTCGTGGTTGCGCTTGTATAAGATGTCGTTCTTTGAGAAAGAATTTGGATGCGAATCTTCTTATGAATTTCTTATCATTGACAGATGCCCCTGCGGGATATTCCTGAGTCTCAAGATACCTCTTCACGTCATAGTACCAAGGTTTCTCTTCAAGCTCACAACAATGTTGGTTCGTCGAACTTCTCAATGATGATCCGGGAGCCTCGTTGTCCCATCGACCTTGAACATAGGCGACATAGTAGCTAATGCGTCTGCCAATTCTCTTCTCGTGGAATATGATTGAAAGTGATCTCTTCAAAGTAGGGAATCAAACTTAGAACATGCTCTCGATACGGAATGAGATTCGGATGCTTCGTATCCCACTCGCCCTTAATCTGACTGATCACCAAAGCTGAGTCTCCATACACTTGCAAGAACTTGATTCCTAAGTCAATAGCAGCTTTGATACCCATGATGCACGCTTCGTATTCGGCCATGTTGTTAGTGCAACTGAAACATAATCTGGCGGTGAAAGGAGTATGTCCGCCTGTAGGGGATGTAATGATGGCGCCAATGCCATTGCCAAGTGCGTTTGAGGCTCCATCAAAGACCATAGTCCATCGGGATCCTTGTTCAGGTCCTTCGTGCGGGCCGGTTCTTCACAATCGTGACTAGTAAAACATCTTCATCTGGAAATTGAACTGCATAGGCGATAGTCATCTACGGCGATGAGCCAAATGATCGGCTACTACACTTCCTTTGATCACTTTACGAGAAGTGTCTTGGATGTCGATTCGGTCAAGATCATTTGCCATCTTGCTATTCTTCGGAGAGCTGGTTTCTCAAAGATGTATTTTATCGGATCCATCTTGAAATCAACAAAGTAGTGTGAGTCAACATATCTTGTCTTAGTCGTGACGGCCAAAGCGTTGCAAGTTTTCTCATTGTGAGTATCTTGTTTCACGATCGGTAAACTTTTGCTAAGGTAGTATATTGCATGCTCTTTTCGACCAGACTCGTCATGTTGCCCCAACACACACCCATTGAGTTCTCTAACATCAAGTACATGATAAGAGGTCTTCCTTCGGCGGCATCGGGATAGGAGGATTCTGTAGGTACTCCTTGATTTTCTCAAAAGCGATCTGGCAATCGTCGTTCCATTCTACTACTTGATCTTTCTTAAGTAACTTGAAGATTGGCTCACAAGTAGCAGTCAGATGTGCAATGAATCTGACAATGTAGTTCAATCGGCCCAAGAAACCTCTGACTTCCTTCTCGGTGCGGGGAGCTGGAATTTCTGAATAGCTTTAACCTTGGCGGGGTCAACCTCAATACCTTTTCCGCTGACAACAAACCCTAAGAGTTTTCCGGATCTAACTCCAAAGGTGCACTTGTTAGGATTAAGTCTCAATCTGTACTTCTTCAATCTGTCACATAGTTTATGCAAATGATCAAGATGTTCTTCTTGATGCGTGATCGAGCTATCATGTCGGCGTAGACCTCTATCTCGTGATGAATCATGTCATGAAATAATGTCACCATAGCGATAAGTGGCGCTGCGTTCTTCGATCCGAGCAGCATAACCTTGTAGCGAAAGTGCCCCTGTGTAACAAAAGTAGTCTTCTCCATGTCTTGAGGAGCCATTTTAATTATTGTAGGAGAAACCATCCATGAAGGAGAAAACCTTATCTTATTGTCAACGAACATCAATATGAGGAAGTGGGAAATCGTCTTTCGGACTCGCTTTGTTTAGATCTACGTAATCCACACATTCTTTTACCATCCTTCTTAACCGGGTTTAGCAATTAAGCTATAACAATTTTCTCGACATTTCGGGGCTTTAATTCAATAACCACAATATCAATGTCTAAACCGGCAATGACCAAGCAAAATATCTCGTAGCATTCAATCAACCTTTTTATCTTGATCTCTTTTTGTCTTCGTCGGTAATTCACAACCTCAACTCTTCGTGTGATAACTTCTTCTTGTCGCCTCACTTCACAATCTTCCTCACTTTCGTCTTGGGCGGATTGATCACTTCTTTAAAGATTGGTATGGTCTTGGTTTTCAATTCTTGAGCCCATGATGGGAAGATCCACTTGCCGATGTCGAAGTCGTTGTCGTCTTCATAGCATGGATTCCACTGGCGAAAGGAAGTTGGCGGCACGTTCGCGTATCATCTTGATCCTTGATGGTGAAGCCTAAACCGTCTTGTCGATTTGAAGGGAAGATCGGGAGTTGTCCCCAAATAGCACTACCTCCTTGTTCAACATGGCTTGAGCATCTTTCGGTGAGGCCATCCTAGGCGGAACTTGCGAGGGGGTCAGGCATGACTCGGGATTGTTTCAAAAGCTTGACAAGGAGTCTCGAAGAATTCTCCTTCCATCTCGAGTATCGGAATGATGATGATATATACCACACAACTTTCCTTTTCACTGGGTACTTGACCATGGGGTAGAAATGTCATGTATCCAAGTAAGTAAGAATAAGTGGACGGATGTCCATGACAAAGAAAGTGGAGTCAAAAGTCGGGAACCGACTTTAATGATGAGCTCTCCAAGCATTGGCTTAGAACCATCAAAAGCTCTCACGATTATGTTAGGGCCTCTTCGACATCAAGTCGATCAAAAGCGATCTTTGGTATGTTCGAGCGGTATCCACCAAAACATGAGATAGTGTAGTACCCTTGCATTCAGAGAGATGTGCAAGGCTTTGTTATGTTTCTTTCAAGTCAAATCGACATCGAGAGAAGCCTTGTTGGCCCGCTAGCAATACAAACTTCAAATTGATCGAGTAGTGTCTTACATGAGCATTCTTGAAACTTCACCAAGGCGTTAGCATGAGCCTCGAGCACAAGAGCAAAGCAAGCATGGAGATTTTGGATGTCCCAACTGCTCCACAACATTGTAGTCACTTTTCTTGATAATCTTGAAATTTCCTCCATTTCTTGTTTGGAGGTGTCTTGATAACTTCCTTTGGTACTTGGTTGAGCGGGATGAGCCATTCTTTCCTCTAGCTTGTGGGTTGAATAGGCTGGAATGCGGAGTCGCGGTGTCTTTTGGAGAGATATGAGAGAATACCCTTGGTTCGGTCACCTTCTTGATCCGGTGATGTTGTCAATGTCGAATGGTAGTTTCAATGGTCGATCTTCAATGGTCGAGGGTCTTGCGCCATGATAGTAAACCTCGGATCCATAATTCCAAGGATAGCCTTGTCGAGGAATATGGAACTGGTCTTGGAGAAGTGATAATGAGAGGTGCCACTCAGGCACGGGATCGTGAGGTAATCCTTATAGTGTTAACATCGTAGTCTTACGGGAAATCGTCACCCCATCCGTCGCCTTAACATCTTCAATAGGAATCTTGTAGCTCTGACTGTACTTCACCATGTAATCATACTTTCCACTTGGCTGCCCCAAGGTATCCCACACGATGGTGCAGTTTCGTTCGCATTGTCAATCTTCAACTTAGACATTTCTTCACGGCGTGGTTTCGAAATAGTATCTCACGGTTGTCCATCATGCAGAACACGTCTTCTTAACCAAGCACAACCATCATGGTGGGCACCAGGACAATCTGGGCATGGGACTTGTAGCAAATTCTTCTTAACAATCATCGGAGGAATGGTCAAGTCATCTATGTTGAAAACATAAGTATCGTCACCACATTGGAACCCTTGTCATGGTTAGGCATAGGCGCGTTGATCACATTCGGTCTCAGCGAGGATCAAACTCAATGCTTAGCTTCAATCATATCTTGAATCTTGTTCTTGAGCCCAACAATCATCGATACTATGTCACGGCTATTGGAATGGTAAGCACACTTAGCATTAGGATTGTATTTTGGAGAGGAAGTGTTGACATTCGAGGAGGATCCCTCAAGGTTATCGCTCAACATGTGTTTGCGACAATGGCATGTTGATCTTTGTAATGTCTTCGGCTCTACGCGTTGTCTCGAGGTTGTCACATCACAGATTGAGCACGGTCGGTCTTGGCTCGGCATTGCCTACCAAAAGATCTCTTGCAGCATTTGAAGATGTCTCTCTTCCACTCTTGATATTCAATGCGCTCGTCAATATCACTCGGTGAATCGGATGAAGAATTTCAATCGGATGATTGAAGAACTCGGTGTTCCCATGAACATATCAACCAACTCCCTATTGGACAAGGGTGGTTGAACTCTTCTGCTAGATCTCTCCAGAGCATACTCCTTGAACTTCTCGTCACGACCCATGCTTTGTTGCATGCGAGTGGGTGTCAATTCAAGATTACTCATATTGTGCAGAAAGCATCAAAATCACTCCAAGTACGGATCATTCTCTGGTGATAGTACCACTCTAGCGTGTTCGGACAAACTCTCTTGAAAATAGTGCATCCACAACTTTCTCATCGGTGTGGGGTTGATCTTCCGAACATAGGACTTCAAATGCACTTAGGGCAAGACATGCCATCATACTTGGCAAAAGTAGGAACTTTGAACTTGGGAGGAATCACAACACGAACAAGACTCGGATCATCAAAGTTCAGCCGGACATCTTGGTTTTCCACAAGATTGACGGTCTTCAAGTTGTTTGTACTTGTCATCTTCATCAGTCTGGCTATAATCGAGCGGTCCTCTCCTTCTTTCTTTGGCTCACTGGTCATCTTCATCACCCTTGGTACTCCCTCGGTATGGACACTTCCTTGAGAGAGCTCGATCCGATGACCACTTTTGGACCCCTTTGTAGCGTCTACCCATGTTGAGGAGACCAACAACCTTCTTCTTCTTGTTGATGAGCTTCTTCGATCTTCTTGGCCTTGGACCAAGTGGTAAACATCTGCTGGCATTCGAGCTTGAAGATCTTTGATCTGCTCAAGAGCCATTTCGCTAAAATAAATAGCGAGCAAATGAAAAACCAATCTCAATGTACCGATGCAATGTTATGATATGCTATGCAATGTTTATGCGAATGCAATGCAATGTTTTCAAGGACCTTAGAGATTTAAATTTGTTAAACAAGCATGAACAAACATTTATTAGTTCTCTTTTTATTCTTTTTCTTTTTAAGTACAAGAGATATTTCAAAACAATAAAAGAAAACATAAACATCCTAAAGCTCTAAGTCTCCCATGGGCGCTTCCTCTTGGTGCCGATGTAGCGTTCGCTCCTCGTGAAGTAGCTTGGTCAACTCTAACACTTTCTTCTCACTTGCATAGCATTGAGCTTCAAAGGTATCCCTTTCTTCTTTTAGTTGAATCCAGGATCTCTTCAAGTCTTCAAAAATCAGTGGGCATGTCAGGATGGAGAACCGTATAGGGTACGTCACCTATAGCAACAGGTTCCATAATTCTTGGTAAAGCAGTGAATGGCATCATGAGGTTTTGAGCTCGAGCTCGCACCCATTTGAGGTAAGGTTCCCAAGGAATGGAGTTCGGTGCCCCAAAGTCTTGGTATCGCTTTTTACCATGCCCCAAGCATGTATAAACCTTCGTCGGTAATTCTGAAGATCGTGATTGTAGTCGAACACAACATCTTGGAGAAGCATATCATGTGGACCATCTCTTCGAGCAAAACCAAACTGGCGTAGAGCTAAAGAAGGGTTGTAAGTGATACCTCTCCACAACGCTCAATGAAGGTGAAGTCCTTTTGGGAGAAAAGGCTCCAACGGATATCTGAATGAGAGAGTGACATCATCCTTTGAGACCATCTCAACCTTTGTTCATTCTTCAAAACTGATGGAGGAAGGTGCGAAATAAACCACCTTGAAAGTAACGGTATACAACACATGAGAGTTCCTTGTCTCTTAGTAGTACGAGTGTGGAGAGAATGTAGGATGTCTCCAAGTAAAGTAGGCACAGGATTGCGGATAAGAAATAATTTGATGGCATTGATATCTATAAATTGATCCGAGTTAGGAAATAGAACCAAACCATAAATTAGCAAGGCCACAATGTTTTCAAATGCATGGAAACTCATAACTTTGAGGAACTCTCGGGCTTTCTTAATTAGGAACTTGGCAAGTAAACCCTTAACTCCACTTCTAGTTTCCCAATTGGCTTCAATGTCTGAGCGCTTGAGATGTAAGGCTGATGCGATGTCTTCGTACCTAGGAACCTTTTCTAGACCGGTGAATGGCATTTGGTCAAGAATAGGTATCCCAGTAGCAGAGAACTCTTCAAGGTAGGAACCAAGCGATAATCAGAATGTAAAGCAATGGTGTTTCGGATCAAAGAACGGAATAGGACATGCATCATATCTTCTTCAAAACCGGAGATAACCAAATCAAGTAGATAACCATGTCTTTTGATGAATGAGCATGGTGGGAATTTACGAAACCAATTCTTTGAGTTGAGAAGGGATACCCATGAAGTTGATTCGGATAGTCTTTCTAGAAGCCATAATCCCTACAAAGCGAGCAAAGATAAATCCTAGGTCCTTGAAATAGTTAGAAATGATATGCAATGCGAATGATGTCATGTTTGGCACACAAACAATTCACACAATGAGCCTAGGTTTAAGGCTTGCATGAGGTATAGGTGAATACCCTACCAAAAGTTTGAGTTGGTTCATCCGTCCTATAATAGTAACCGGTTCTAGGAATCTCATATCGTAGATCTTTCTCGTAGCGTTTATTTCAATCGACGGCCAAGTGGTCGATCGAAAATATCCCAAAAGTCGATCTCAATGAGCGTAGCAGTATCCACCAACCTCGGTCTACACCAAAGTCGGCCATCTCACTACCTTCTAATGGCCAAGATGGGTCAATTAAGGTTCTAAAAGTTTAGTTAGCGCTTGATGACACCACGCAGAAGCCAAATACTATCTTCAACTTGGGAATGAAGAGTATCGGGACAACCAAAGTGTCACGCTAACGTAGCCATCATGTTGACCGCGTAGTTATACGTCTAGCGGTCGCGATGATCTAATGCTACTTACCTAAAAGGAAACCCGGATCCGGGTGTAGGATCCCCCACAAATATAATACCCAAGCAACCCTTAAAGATAAAGCATACAAGTCAAACAAAAAGCAATAAAAGTTATCTAGAAATCCCTAAGGTAATTCTCTCTTTTGGGTGTTTCCCAGTAGTCGCCGATTCGTAACACGGTGAAGCCCGACTTAGGATTTTGTATCCAAATGTGCGGATAGCAAGAGTCGCCACCGAATTTTATTTTTATCCAATTAAGGGAAGGTAAAAGTACAGAAAAAGACCTTCGTTTAGATTTTGAATTCGGGAGAATGGTTATGAAAAGGGAAGGTATTAGCACCCCTTTCCATCCGTAGTTATCTACGGGCTCTTAGTTGCTCTAGATTACCTTTTAAAATTGCTTTCTATGTGTTTGACAAAAATGTTTTGAAAAGACATTTCGCTTTGACTTTGTAATGATTCATGTAGGAATGTATACAAAGTGTTCGGAAATGTTTTTGTTTTGAAAAGAATTTGAACTTCGAAAAAGAGTGTGTGGTGTGAAAAGCATTTGTTTTAGAGTAGGCAACTAAGAGACTTATTTACCCACTCAGAATTGGTCGTTTTTCATACTTCTACGTTCCTTTAGAATGGCGCTAGCCTTACCATTAGTTAGTAGGTAGTTCCATTCGTTGGATGTAAGCGGGACATTCGAAGGGACATCGGATGGTCATAGAAAGCAACTTGTAGGAAGTATCCTAGCACATTCGAAGGGACTATCATCATTTTTCGTAGGCGACAATCGAGGGTCAAGATCATGTATTCGGAGGCGACATCGTGGGTCTTATGATCTTTGTATCGAAGGGACTATGATGATTTGTTTGGAAGGCAACGGTGCTAGAATACCTCTACGTTCGAGGGACATGACCATTTTAATTCGTAAGGCAACGAGAGAGAATTACCCTAAGGGGTGCGTGTGTGAAAGAAGTGTGTTGATTTCAGATATTTTATCTTGCAAATTAGAGTGAGCTATGTTCAATTTTAGTCTTGCCATACACGCCTAATTACTAGCAGTTTATAAGGTGCGAAAATTAAAATGCGGAATGTAAAATGCGGAAAGGTAAATGTCCTACGCTATTACATGACTTTGGGGCAGATACATAATTTAAAATGCGGAAAATAAAGATCCTAAATTAAACTATTACATCCCGTATACAATTACATTATTGAAAAATAAGATAAAAATGGAAGAATCGCCCGAATCGGATTAACCTGTGAAACGAACGAGAAATCGGAAAATATGATGAAATCGAAATAAGAGAAAATGTTAGAAAATATGCAATTTTTTAATTGGAAAAAATATGACATGCTGGAAATAGTATAAATATATTAAAATATTTTTTTGGGATTTTTTAGATGCAATTTAATAATTAAAAACTAATTAACAATGATTTAAATGCAAAATTACAAATAAAAATAAATATGCATGCAAAAATATGTTTTTTAATTTATTAAATTAAATAAAGATTTTAGGAAAGTAATGTAAAAAAAAGTAAATATTTTTGATAATTTTTCAGTGCAGAAATAAAATGTGGAAATTAATTAAAATATAATGCAAAATATGAAAATAAAATAAAAAAAGGAAAATAGCTTTGCAAACTTGTAAAAATAATGTGTGAAAGCTGGGATTCGAACTGAGGACCCCTGGGTAGCAAACACACAGCCTTGCCAACTGAACTGGAGTGCACAACTGTTTGGAAACCGGATCGAATGGAAGAAAGACAGGTGTCGCTCCCTGATGCTCCAGACCGCGCGCGAACCTTCATCGTCCCCAATTCAAATATTTGAAGCTAGCGTCGGCTGTTATTCGACGCTATGTCCCTGGCTAATTCAAAAAATCAAGCACACATAATATAAATAAAATCTAAGGCCATGGTTCGATTCAGGACATCATTCCGGATGCAATGGTATAGGTCTCATGGTCCAATTTTTCCTTTTAAACAAAACCCTAAATCGTGGTTACAAACCCTAGCTATGGCATATCGAGCTCCAGGCTATGGAAATGCAATCAAACCACCCAGAACGTTTGCAAACTTGTCACTGATCAAGAAAACAACAACAAATCGTGTTAATAATGCATGAATATGAGAAATCGATTTCTGAAATTTTCAAGAACAAACCAAACACGGATTTTCTGATTCTGGATGCTTTTTGGCAATGTGAAGGTCTGGAATGCTTCCAGGGATGTCAAGGAATATGTTTGGATCCGCAAAACCAATTGAAACAAGCTGGAACAAGGATTGCAAGTTGCTTCAAGAACACGATTTTTTGGCTTTTAGGTTAGGGTTTCTGGAGCAATTTTTTCGTCCTCTTGCAATTGGTATGCATCAAGTATAAGTACTGGAAGGATTTGGCATTGTTTTGGGAAAGAATTGATCAATAATCAATGATAATCAAATTTGATTTTTCATGAAAATCAAATTTTCAAAACTTGATCAATTTCAATCCAATCTTGCCTTTTTTGATCCAATTTCGAAATTGCTGGCTTTTAATGAATTGATTGGATCACAAAGAAGAAATAAAAATCAAATTTGCATTTAATTTGGATTTTATACTTTATTTTTCAATTTAATTTGTATTTAAATGAATAAATTCCAAATTAAATATGAAAATAAAATAAAAATTCGTGGCATTGGGCTTGGACATTCCTAATTGCATGAGGAATAAGTTAGGATGAAGAAAAAGTAGGCCCATTTGCAAAGTTTTTGATTTTTAGGAGTATTTCTCTTTGTGCATCCTTTCAAAATTGCCCAACTTGTGAGTGGTGTAACTTGCTCAATTTTCCACATTTTTGAGTGTTCTTGGACTTTTTGGAAAGCTCTAAGAGTCCTCTAACCAACCCTTTTGGTCTCATCTCAATTGGAGTTACCATGCTCAATATATCTTTAAAGCAAAAAGTTGACTTTTTGTTGACTTTGAAAATGACCTGTAATGTTTTGAGCCATACCTCTCAAATGAAGCATTTTTTGGACATTCTTGTGAGACATGAAGTTGTAGAGAATTGAATTTCCTTCAAAACAAGAGGTGGTGGAAAAATTTCTGAGAAAGTATGAGAAAGTTATGATCAGTCAAAGTTCAGGTTGACTTTTCACCTAGAAACCCTAATTTAGAAAGTTTGACTTTTGAGCAAATCTTGAGTTTTCTTGATGAATCATGATAAACCCTTGATCAAATGATGAATGTAACTTCAAAATGAGGATGTTGACCAAACATTATGAAGTTTGACTGTATGTTGACCACAATTGACTTTTTGTCCAATACAACTGATTTTCAACCATCTGAGCAATTGTCTGAGGAAACTTGACTTATGAAGCTTGAAACTTGACATGGAGAATCTTTGAAGCATATGAGGAGGCATGAAGGCCATTGGAGATGTTGGAAATTCATCTTGACTTGAGAGATACCAAACCCTAGTTTGGGTTGATTGTCTAGGAGAGAGCTTGTCTGATCAACTCTTGAGGAATCCTTGAGTAGGGATGTATGAAAGTTCTTGAGTAGATGGAGGGAAAATTTTGGGGTATGACAGTACCCAAGGCTTCTTGCAATCCCGTCCAGAACTTAGATGTAAACCTCGGATCCTGATCCGACACAATACTAGACGGAATACCATGCAAACTCACAACCTTTTCGACATACAATTCTGCTAATCTCTCCATCGGATAATCCATTCTTATCGGAATAAAATGAGCAGATTTTGTCAACCTATCCACAATCACCCAGATAGAATCACAATTCTTAGCTGTCCTCGGCAAACCAGACACAAAATCCATAGAGATTCCATCCCACTTCCATTCCGGAACAAACAACGGCTCCATCAATCCTGACGGCTTATGATGCTCTATTTTCGACTTCTGGCAAACTAAACAAGCATACACAAACTCAGCAATTCCCTTTTTCATTCCTGGCCACCAAAACAACTTTTTCAAATCATGGTACATTTTAGTAGCACCGGGGTGAATACTCAACCCGCTACGATGCCCTTCTTCTAAAATACTCTTCTGAATCTCGGCAACATCCGAAACACACACCCGATCACCAAATCTCATAACACCATTCTCGTCAATTCGGAACTCGCCTCCTTGACCTTGGTTGATCAATGTCAACTTATCAACTAAACCAACATCGGATTTCTGTCCATTTCTAATCTCTTCCAGAATACCACTGGCCAGCTTCAACATACCAAATTTCACACTATTCGGAGTAGTTTCACAAACCAAACTTAGATCTCTGAACTGCTCAACCAAATCTAACTCATGGACCATCAACATCGACATATGCAAGGACTTTCTACTTAAAGCATCCACAATAACGTTTGCTTTACCAGGATGGTAATTCAAACCGAAATCGTAATCCTTTAAGAATTCTAACCATCTTCTCTGCCTCATGTTCAACTCTTTCTGATCAAAGAGATACCTCAGACTCTTATGATCACTGAATACCTCAAACCGAGAACCATATAAATAATGTCTCCACAACTTCAAAACAAATACGACCGCTGCCAACTCCAAATCATGAGTCGGATAGTTCCTTTCATGCACTTTCAATTATCGAGAAGCATAAGCCACAACCTGCTTATCTTGCATCAACACACCACCTAATCCCATTAATGATGCGTCACAATACACCACAAAAGACTTAGTCGAATCTGGAAAAATCAAGATCGGAGCACTTGTCAACCTCCTCTTCAGCTCTTGAAATCCTTTCTCACATTCAACATCCCAAACAAACACCTGACCCTTCCTGGTCAACTTAGTCAATGGCAGCGCCAGTTTGGAAAATCCTTCAATATACTTCCGGTAATAACCTGCAAGACCCAGAAAACTACGGATCTCCGAAGCATTCTTCGGCGCTTCCCACTGAGATACCGCCTCTACCTTCGTAGGATCAACAGTAATTCCATTCTTGGAAATTACATGCCCAAGAAAACTCACCTCCTCTAACCAGAATTCACACTTGGACAACTTCGCATAAAGCTTCTTTTCTTTCAACAATTCCAACACAACTCTGAGATGTTTTGCATGCTCCTCATCGCTTTTCGAATAAATCAGAATGTCATCAATGAACACTACTACGAACTTGTCGAGATACGGATGAAATATCATGTTCATATACTCCATGAAAACACCAGGTGCATTAGTAACTCCAAACGGCATAACAAAATATTCATAGTGCCCATACCTTGTTCTAAATGCAGTCTTCTGAACATCCTCTGACCTCACACGAATCTGATGATATCCAGATCTCAGATCAATCTTACTGAATACACAAGCTCCAACGACTTGATCCATCAAATCATCAATCCTCGGCAAAGGATACCGATTCTTGATCGTAACTTTATTCAACTGTCGATAGTCAACACATAATCTCATTGAACCTTCCTTCTTCTTAACCAATAACATCGGAGCACCCCACGGCGAAACACTCGGACGAATAAACTTCTTCTCAAGCAATTCCTCTAACTGCTTCTTCAGTTCAGCTAATTCAGATGCCGACATGCGATAAGGCGCCATCGACACCGGACTAGTTCCAGGAATCAGATCTATAGTAAATTCTACCTCTCTCTCAGGTGGCAATTCACTAACGTCTTCCGGACACACCTCTGGAAATTCATTCACCACTGGTAATCCATCACCTTTTGCTTTTCCCTCCGCTTCTATCGCGGAATACAACATAAACACCACCGCACCATCCTTCACAGCTAGGTTCATACGCTTAGCGACATAATCTCACTTTCGACTTTAACCTCTTGGGAAAAATGACTCTTCTCAAAGCAGTTGATATGAACTGGTTGAATTCCAACCGATTCATTCAAGGATGATATCAAGTTGTTCTAGCGGTAGGCACACTAAATCCATACGAAACCCTATCAAAAATCACAACAGGACAATTCCTACAAACATATGAAGTAGTCAGAACCCGACGAGTATCAATAACCATACTTCCATCCATATTAGAAATTTCCAAATTCAATCTCTTAGCACAATCTAACGCAATAAAAGAATGCGTAGCTCCAGTATCAATAATCGCAATCAAAGGTATGCCATTAATAAAACATGTACCTTTAATCAGCCGATCATCGGTTTAGTTTCGATCCGACAATGCAAACACTTTACCACCATTGCTCTTTCTTGGGTTTTGTGCGAGGGGACTAGTATGACCCTCTTCACCACGGTTGTAGCAAGTCACCACTTTCACCCTGCGTCATTGGCCACATGGCCGAACTTTCCACACTTGAAACACTTCTTATCATTGCTCTTACAGTCCACCATGCGATGTCCTGTCTCACCACACTTGTAGCACTTAACGGAAGAACTAGAATCTCCTCCACCGGACTTCTTCCAACCACTGGATCTCTGATTATTCCTATCATAAGGCTTACCATGATCCATCTGTTGCTTACCTTTCCTATCAACATACCCTCGAGCATTCGACTTAGTGTTAGCAAGATCCTCCTCTAGAATCCTCTGCGTCAACGGATCGGAAAATCTTTGAATCCGATACGAATACCTTAATTTCATCACGAAGACCATTCTCAAACTTGATACATTTGGAAAATTCTCCATCTGCATCGTTAGGGTAATGAGCATAATACTTCGCTAACTAAGTAAACTTTGAAGCATACTCACTGACAGTCTTGTTGCCCTGCTTGAGTTCCAGAAACTCAATCTCCTTCTTACCTCTGACGTCCTCAGGAAAATACCTCCTCAGAAAAACTCTTCTGAACACAGCCCAAGTCAGTGCAACACCATCTTCTTCCAGTTCAGTCCTGGTAGCAACCCACTAGTCATCAGCTTCCTCAGCTAACATGTGAGTTCCATATCTCACCTTCAGCCCCTCTGCACAGTCAATCACTCTGAAGATCCTTTCGATCTCCTTCAACCACTTCTGAGCACCTTCAGGATCATGTGCACCCTTGAACAATGGAGGATTATTCCTCTGAAAATTCCCCAATTGTCGGTCAGCACCAATCGCGGCTCACTGCTGGTTCCCTCCGAGCACTCCAGCCAACATTCCCAAAGCCTCAGCAATGGCATCATCATTCCTTCCGTTACCTCTTCCGGCCATTGTTCTGTAACAAGACAAAACAATCTACATTAGCACACAAGTATCGACAGTGTCACTTCACACTAGTCGCATACTAAAGGGATAACGACACAGGACAAGACCGACTATGCTCTGATACCACTATTGTAACACCCCATCTAAATACCCCGAAAATATTAATTAATTTATTATCTAATTCAACTTCAATCAGAGTTAACACGGTATAATGATGGATGTCACAATTAATAAATAAAATAAACCTTCATTCAAAGAGTAGCCATGCTACACTGAGGATCAACATTTTCAAATAATTCAGTCAAGTTAAGACCATGTCTTACACAACGGAAAATAGCATAACCAAAAACGGAATAATTCAATCATTATTATTCCCAACAAAGTTTTAAATAAATAATAACCCAATGTCTAATTCCTCATCTAACGTTCCCCAGTGTTACAATCTAATCAGAGCATGACACTGACACGCGGACTAAACGATAAGCTCTAGAGCCATCCTCACCGACTCTTCAGCTGCTAACTTTAATCTGAAATGGTAAAGTAAGGGTGAGACTTCTCATAATTAAAGCATATTGTAAGTCTTTCAATCAATACTATATCCCAAGCATTTTATTTCACCCACTTAACATAATTCAGATTCACATACACAACCACATTCATCATGCATAATCATAACAATCAAAGAAGAGTAACACTGGAAGACATCCTATCATGTTACCACTTCATACAAATACAATGCAAACTCAATGCATGCGGTACCGACACGTGACCAAGTCACCCAACACTGATCCATCATCAACCGGATACAGTAACCATCGATTCGTCCATAACCACCCGGACACGAATCCAGCCTAACCACCCATCCTCACTCGGGTATCGGTTATCGACAATCCAAGTCAAATTCCGCACAATGGGAATTAACTTCACCAAACAATGTAAATGCACGCACATCACTAGCATGCAACATCAATCAGTCTATGTATACATTCATCTAACATAACTGAATCAAACCAATCAACATGATATATCACCAATCAGGCATACATCTAACATCAGCATAAACATGCAAACCAATCAACATGATATATCAACCAATCATGCATACATCTAACATCAGCATAAACATGCTATTACATCCACACATTACCAATATCTCCATCACCAAAGGTCCTCTACTACGCATACATCATTATGTGTCAGTTAACAATTATTTATTTCGAAATTCAACCCCTTTCCAAAATAATTTCAAGTTTTCTAAAATATTTTCATTTCATAAGGTAGAGCATTAAATTTAGGAAATAACGTCCAAAACGGCGCTCAAAACGGACTTATGGTTTGAAAGTTATGAATTTTTAAAGTTTTGAAATTTTCATAAATATTTCAGTGGAACCCGGTTCCTCCCTGGGAGTAACCGGTTCCCACATTTCAGAAAAACAGCGCCCCTGGAAAAATGTATGGGGAACCCAGTTCCTCCAGGTAGAGAACCGGTTCCCAGAAAATAAAATTTCATTTCTCTGGAAAAATCAACGTGGAACCCGGTTCCTCCCACACAGGAACCGGTTCCTGAGTTCAAAAATGTTATTTTTCACTGTTTTAAAAGCTGGAACCCGGGTTCTCCCACTGGGGAACCGGTTCCCACGACCATCAGGCCCAAAAATTCAGTTTTGACAGCATTATTTCCCAAAACCATTTTTCTTTTTATTCCAAAACGTGTCCAATGTTCCGACACCATAAAATCACTTATTCATCATCAATAACACACAACATAACAGGTTTTATTCATCGGTAATGATCCTATATCATACAAATCAATGGATTTACACATTCTGACACAATCTGACACCATTAGGGATACACCCATGGAAACCTATAAATTTCCGAACTAAGATTCCCTAACATGCTGTGATCTATATTATCAAAATCAAAACCTATAATAAGCGATAACCAATCGAAATCACCCCTTACCTTGCGGGTTCTTCGAATTCTGACACTTCTAGGTTTTCTTCCTTCTTTTCTCCTCTTCTCACTTCACGTATCTTGTTTTCTCCAAAAATGACTCTATTTTCCTTTTTTCCTTATTTTATTCCTTTTTATTCCTTTTAATCATAAATAAAATAAATATTACTTCTCTTCCCCAATTAATTCCATCATTTAATCTTAATAATTTAATATATTAATAAATTATGTTCTAAATTAATTTAATAATTTAAAAATCATAATTATTTAATTACCGAATTATTTTGGGGTGTCACAAAACTCATGTCTCTAAATTGTTCAATCAATTCTAATTCTCGAACCATCATAGCAGACATATGCAACGATTTCCTACTCAAGGCATCTGCTACAACATTAGCTTTACCGGGGTGGTAATTCAAGCCAAAGTCGTAGTCCTTCAACAATTTTAACCATCTTCTTTGTCTCATATTCAATTCCTTCTGATCAAATAAGTACTTTAAGCTCTTATGATCACTAAACACTCTGAATCGAGAACCATAGAGATAATGTCTCCAGATCTTTAACACAAAAACTATCGCCGCAAGTTCTAGATCATGAGTAGGATAAGTCCTTTCATGAATCCGCAATTGTCTTGACGCATAAGCTACTATTTTTTCATTCTGCATAAGCAAACCACCTAGACCCAATTTAGAAGCATCACAATACATAACAAACAGTTCATCAGGTTTAGGCAATATTAAGATCGAAGCAATTGTCAATCTCTTCTTCAACTCAATAAAACTTTCTTCGCATTGAATGTCCCACACAAACGCCTTTACTTTACAAGTCAACTGAGTCATTGGGAGTGCTAACTTAGAAAAGCATTCAATAAATATTCTATAGTAACCAACCAAACCTAGAAAACTTCTAATCTTAGTTACTATCTTCAGAGCCTCCCATTGCAACACTACATCTACTTTGGATGGATCTACCGCAATCCCATCGCTAGAAATAACATGGCCAAGGAAACTAACCTTCGCTAACCAGAATTCATACTTCGATAGATTCGCGTATAACTTCTTCCCTTTCAACACTTGGAATAGAATTCGCAAATGCTCAACATGTTCTTCTTTAGACTTATAGAATATATCAAGATATCATCAATGAACACTACTACAAACCGATCCACATACGTATGAAAAATATAATTCATATACTCCATAAATACTCCTGGAGCATTAGTAACATCGAATATCATTATTGAGTATTCAAATGTCCACACCGAGTCCTGAAAGTTGTCTTCTGAATATCCTCATTCTTCACTCGAATTTGGTGATAACCTGATCTTAAATCAATATTTCTAAATACACGTGGACCCACCAATTGATCCATCAACTCGTCTATTCTCATAAGTGGATACTTGTTCTTTATTGTTACCTTATTCAGTTATTGGTAATCAACACACAGTCTCATACTACCATCTTTCTTCTTTACCAACAACATTGGAGCTCCCCAAGGCGATACGCTTGGTCTCACAAACTTATTCTCAAGTAACTCTTCCAATTTTTTATTCAACTCAGTTAATTCTGTTGGTGACATCCTGTATGACACCATAGAAATAGTTCATTTACCAGTAACAAGATCAATAGCAAACTCCACTTCTCTTTCTGGCAGTACACCAGGAAAAACTTCAGGAAATTCACATACTACTTGCAATTCATCAATCGCTGCTTGATTCTCAATAGACAAGGATGTTAGTAATGAAAATACCAAGGCTTCATCCTCCATCCACTTCTCCAATTGTTTAACAAATACAAATTCTATTTCCTCTAAATTCGGGCACCAATCTCCGTACTTATGCAATTTACAGCACCCTGAACCTAGTGTTCACACCAGAACCACCTCATAGAAGCACGACTTTCTCCCCCACTTGTTTCAATCCCACTCCTGCAAACAAGTGATTGGAACAATTAGTAAGTACCAACAGTGTTTCACACACATGTTGCGTACTAAGGAACAAAACAATGACAGTATTCCACTGTCACACTAAAGACTCAACAACCTGGATGGACGGACCGACCTGCTCTGATACCAATTGTAAAACCCTAACTTCCCCATTGCATAGTTATACAAAATTAGAGTAAATTTAAAAATTCAAACAAACATACATCAGGATGTCACATGCTTCAAAAACCACAACAGCTCATTCAATAGATACATAACACATTTTTGAAATAAACATAAAATAATCTTAATTAAACAATTTCATTGAAATGACGGAAATATTTCAAATCCAACAAACAACTTCAAATAAATATTCCGGAGTTTAAAATGCTCCATCAGGAATCATCAACAAAAAGCCAAAGCAATAAACAAAACAAGCGTTTATCCCCAACCTAAGTGTTACGTATCAGAGCATAACGTCGACTCGAACTAAAAAGAAGATAAACCTCTTCGACTCATGCTACTCGAGCTACTCCTGAGTATCTACACGTTACCCATGTAAAGGCAACATAACAACAAAAGGGGTGAGATGTCACAAAAATATAAAGAACAGTATAATCAGATATACGAAATTATCATGCATAATTATAAGTGATCAAACATGTCATCACCATAACACAATTGTCATAAGTTATACAATATAACAATTCACAACCAACATCAACAACAATTATGAAATGCAACTTAACATAGACACAATGCATGCGGTATCGAGATTTCCACCGAATCCACTCCATCTAGGACTGGGGTCACCATTTTCGTGAATAATTGGTTCACCTAACTACTAATCCACTCCATCTAGGATTAGAGCCATCAACAAAAGGAATAAATGTATTCACCTCGCTCGTATCCACTCCATCTAGGATTTGAGCCAACAACAACAATGATGCAATATGAATGCATGAGGCATAATCATGCAACTCAACAACATAATACGTTGATTTCAATCATCATCAATATGACATGCCATTATTGGCCACCATACAACAACACCTGCTTAATAAATAGTAGATAGCAATGCAACAATATATCAACAATTAACAACATGTTTGCATAAGTCCAACAACATCACATCATGACAGTAAAATTCACAAAAGCATATTAACAATTCACCATGTCATATTCAATAACAATAACACCACATCACAACATATCATCAATGACTTACCGTTTCCAGCCACCTGCTGTAAACCAACAACAACAAAGCATCGCAACACAATCACCAATTAATACGCAAACTATCACAAATATACATGTCATTTTGCATGATTCACATAATTATTAAATCATCTAACGCCAGCAAACCTAGTTCTATCTTATAAGTTATTTCATTAACTTTCTAACGATTTGAACGGCTCCTAAAATGGAGTTACGGTTAAAAAGTTATGGCCGTTACAAAATTTTTCAAAAATGTTGTTTTCTGAGTCGACGCAAGCCAACCATGAGTCGACGCAAGCCAATCATGAGTCGACGCAAATAAATCATGAGTCGACGCAAAGAAATCATGAGTTGACACACGTCTGATGAACAACCCTTCTAAGCCTTGCTGGATATTATGCACCAACCCACCTAGATTCATGAGTCGGCGCAAGTCACAAAAATAGTGTTTTTTCTATATTTTTACTTGCTGCAAATTTCAACTGTTGGAGGCCTTCCGGACCTCCAAATTTGATTCCGTAAAAATTTCCGGTTTTAGAATTTGAAATCATATGATTCTATAATATTATTAACAACCTATAACAATTATTTAAAGATCCTGACCTTATATATTCACCAAGGGTTCACTTATTCATTCAATTAAACACATGGTTTTTCAGCAATTTTCAACGAATCCTTGTCTAAAAATCCCCAATTGATCATACACCAAGACCTAAGGCTATTCTTCCAAATTCAATCCTAAAGTTCTAACCTTCATTACCTATAGTTTCTAAATTAGGATTTTATGAAACAATCACTACACAAAATAATCATCAACAACAAATCACAACATAAACATCACAATTTCATCAATTTCTATTGCAATTTCATCAAGAGTTCATCATTAGATTCAACACACACAAACAAACCAAATCATAAACAAACTCACAAAAAACTATACAATCAAATTTCCAACATACCTATAATTATACTATCCCTTAGAGAGTTGGAACCCCACCCTTACCTTAGGATTTCTCAGTTATCTTTCCTTCTCTAATAGAGTTCTCCTTCAAGCCCTAATTCCCTGCTTCTTCTCTTCCTATTCTCTTCTTCCTAATTTTCACGATCGTAACTAATGACAATTCTAATCTTTATTTTCTCTTATAGTCACTTCTACCCTTAGGACCCTTAATATTGGTTTCCCTTTTCTATCCTCACTTATTCTTTCAAAAGTACCACCTTGCCCTTGTCATCCTTCTACTAACTATCTTATTAAATCTGAGACTACCCCATACGTAGTAGTATCAAAACACACCATTCAACACACCAATTATCAGATAATTTCTAACTACATAATTAAATAATTATTTAATTAATCGGGGCATTACACAACAGTTTCTTGATCGATTCCCAAGTATTATTATCATGAAGAGACTTCATCTCATCATCCATGGCCTTCAGCCATTCAGTCTTATTTCGACTCCTCATAACTTCCTTATGGTCTTTTGGTTCTTCCTCTAGAACCTCAGTTGCCGAGATTATGACATAATCTATAAGATCTGCATACCCAAATCTTTGAGGTGGCTTGATGAGTCTTCTCATCCTATCTCTTGTCAATAGATAGCCATCGGAAGTTTCCTCAACTTCATCAGCATCCTCTGTTTCTTCAAATTTATCTAAGATATGCAATTCAGCATCAACATGCTCCACCTTAATATGAATCTCTACCTTTTCCAGCTCTTCGTCAGATACTTCTGCACTTCGACCAACATCATCCGCTTTCTTGAAATCCATTTCAACTTCATTGAAAACAATATCTCGAGTGGTGATAATCCTTATGTGACCTGACTCTATGCACCATAGCCTATAAGCTTTGACTCCTTCAGGGTATCCCATGAACATGCATTTAAGATCTCTAGGTTCGACCTTATCTTGCCTAATGTGAGCATAGGATATGCAACCAAATACTCTCAATTTGTTGAGATTTGGTGGATTTCCCAACCAAACTTCTTCAGGTGTCTTCATATCTAACGCAGTCGAAGGACATCTATTTATCAGATATGTTGTTGTCGAAATAGCCTCAGCCCAAAATACCTTTTTTAACCCAACACTAGTCAACATCCATCTAACTCTCTCCAAGATGGTTTGATTAAACCTTTCAGCCAAACCATTTTGTTGTGGAGTGCCTACAGTAGTTTTGTGCCTTGCAATACCAGAGACATCACAAAAGTTGTCGAATGCCTCATTGCAAAATTCAAGGCCATTGTCTGTTCTCAACCTCTTGACCTTTCTGCCAGTTTGATTTTCGACCAGAGTCTTCTAACCTTTGAAATTCTCAAAAGTTTCATCCTTAGTCTTCTGAATGAATACCCATAACTTTCTAGAATAGTCATCTACTATGGATAGAAAATATCTTGCTCCTGAATGTGATGGACACCTTGAAGACCCCCAAAGATCAGCATAGATGTAATTAAGGGATCCATGTGTTATTTGTTTGCCTTTGTTGAACTTCACTCTTCAAGATTTTCCAAGTACATATGGTTCACAAAACTTCAGCTTTTCAACTTTGTCTCCACCAAGAAAATTTTGTTTCCCCAATTCGACCAGACCCCTTTCACTAACATGGCCCAATCTCATGTGCCAAATTTTTGTCTTCGACATAGGTTTTATGGATGCAACATTTATCGAACCACTTACAACTTCAGCCTCAAGGGTATACAAGCCTTGTTTCTTCTCACCTCTCAAGACTTCCTTCGACGCCTTCATGACTCTTAGGATACTTTTCTCTCCTTGAAAAACATATCCTTTCTTGTCAAATTCACCAAGAGAAATCAAATTTCTCTTCAAATCAAGTACATACCTGACTTCAGTCAATAACCTTATTGACTCATCGTGGAGTTTGAATCTCACAGATCTAACACCTGCAATCTTGCAAGCTTTGTTGTTTCCCAGTAATACAGATCCACAGTCTTGATCACATAATTTCTTGAATAAATATTTGTTTGGAGTCATGTGCCAAGTGCACCCATAATCCATAATCCACTCCTTCGACGAGTTGTTGCTCGAAACCACAAGAACATCAGATGAGTCAAAATCATCTTGAACAATAGTTGCATTGCCATTATCCTTTTCTCCATGATCTTTCAGGCGTTTAGGGCACACTTTTCTTGTGTGACCCTCCTTCTTACAATGATAGCATCGAATACTAGATGCTTCACCACTGTAAAACTTCTGTTGACTTTTACCTTTCTTCTTGTCGAACTTACTATCCTTTCGCAAAAAATTTCCTTTAACGACCAAACCTTCACCAACCGTCGAAGGTTTATGCTCCTTTCATTCGTTCAAGTCTTTCGAATACAAGGCTGATTGAACTTCTTCAAAGGTCAGGGACTCTCTTCCATACAAGAGAGTTTCTTTAAAGTGAGCATGTGATCTGGGAAACACACACAACAACAACAACGCTTGATCTTCATCATCGATCTTCACATCAATATTTTCAAGATCAAGAATCAGCTTGTTGAACATCTCCAACTACTCAGCCAACACTTTGTCTTCAATTATCTTGAATGAATACAAAGCTTGCTTCAGGTAGAGTCAATTCACCAACGATTTGTTCATGTACAAACTTTCAAGTTTCACCCATAACCCTACCGTTGTCGTCTCCTTTGATACTTATCGAAGAACCTTATCACTAAGGCTCAACAAAATTGTGATGTGCGCCTTCTCTATCATCGTCGTATTCTTATCTGCAGTTAACGCAACGTTCATGGATGTTTCTCTCTTCAACGCCTCCAAACAACCCTGCTGAACCAGTAGGGCTTTCATCTTCAAGTGCCATAGACCAAAATCGTTCACTCCGATGAACTTTTCAATCTCATACTTTGTTGAAGGCATCTTCTCCACGCTCACCGCACCAATTTATTGTGAATCTGATGCCTTGGAACAAAATATAAACTTGTTGCTTAATGTTAAGAAACAAAAAATGGTAGAATATATGAGGAACACGAGGATTGGTTATTAACTGCTATTCTTTCCTTTCTTAAATCAAGATTACAAGTATACAATGATGAGAGACTAGTATGCTATTTATAATAAACCTAACATACTAAACAAATGGGCTTTTATCATAAATACCCATTAAAAGCTAACGTAAGGTACAAGCTAACTTAACCAATTGAACATAACAAACATGCCCAATTTGATGCTAACAATCCTAGCATCCTTCGAAACTACAAGCTAGAACGCACTTCGGTTACAACTTGTAACACTTCGACAACAACATGTGAGAAATCTTCGACTGCATGCTAAACTCTGTCGAAACGTCGAACCAAGATACTACCTTCGATCCAACAGAGTTCGATCCAATATCTCACAAAACCAATAAAATATATATACGAGTGAGTTCTCTTCAAATCTTAATTATTGGATCTTATGTTTTATTTTTATTTTAAATTGGCTTAGGGTCATATAACATCTTTCCTTTTCTTCTTTTTTCTGTTTTTTCTTTTTTATTTGTATTATCATCTATTATAATGGCCAACAGGTGGGTAATATTTTTTGCATCAACATTTTCAAATACCTTTTTTCATTATTATTAATTAAGCTATTACCTTGATTGTTACTAAAAATTGACGTGATAGATAATTTAAATGAATTTGAAAAAAATATGACACTATATGGAGCTTTATATGTTCTATAATTTTTAATTGATATATTTCCTCGATTTTTCCTTTAAAAATGGCATGTTTGATCTTTTGCATGAATGTTTCAGAGAACTAGACTCTAACTTTTCATTTACCAATTAGTTTCATTGTCATAATCATCAAAAAAACCTAGGCAGTTTTCATCAAAACTCTTCCAACATCAACTCGAGTATCATCTCTTTTCAACGTTAATTCTTCCAACATCAACTCGAACATTATCACTTTTCAAAACTCATCAAAGATTTTTCATCACATTTGAGGTACATAACTCACCACCGAAATGTTCATCTTTCCTATAAATCTTCATCTCTCACCACTGAAATGTAGTTTGAAATATTGTTAGAAATGCAGTTACCATTGGTGTGTTGTTTGAAATAATGTTAGAAATGCAGTTACCGCTGAAATGTTCATAGAACTCAAACGGTTACCATATATGTTTCATCATACCTTGTATTCTGATTGTGGTTACCATATATGTTTTAGTTGTTGTAGTTCGATTGTGGTTTAGTTGTTGTAGTCATATGATATCATCACTTTACTAAGAAAACCAATATAAACCTTAGTAAAAACAAGTGTTATATAGTCAAAGTTTATAAAGTTCAACTTTATATCCATCTTTTAGATAACACACTTGTCATGAACTGAAGTATATGTTTCTACTGTTGTTGTTTCTATGCACACACAAGATAAGTTGTTTATCCATAAGTAAGTATATGGTTTAATTTATGTCTGGATTTAAAAATTAATTTTATACACATTAATAATTATTATGATGTAGGAAACATTCACAACTAATTATTTCATGTCTGAAGTAAAGTACTGTAGTTTTGTTATGCTCGTTACACTATCATATTGATAAAGATATGCAAAAAGTTTTAAGCAGGTAAGTGGTATTATTTGTGGTAGTCAAATTTTACATTTAGTTTTGAATAGTTTTTATTTATTTGAATAGTTTTTATTCATGTTTAATTTTTACTGACACGTAGAGCTATAAAGGGATTCAATTTTGTGAAATGTAACTTAGTTGGAAAAAAGTCAAAGTTCATAGAACCTCGTGTAAGTATTACTTGTGCTTTTTGACATTCTTTTATTTTCACTATTGTATTATTTGTGTTTCGTATGAATTAATTAGTAAAATCATTTGTAATAAATAGCCCAATAATGATGAATGTGGATAATATGTGATAACACATATGTTTAATATTGTCTCTAGAGGCATTGTCAATTCATGAACTAAGGTATTAACTACCCATATACATGAAATTTACGTATATTTGTTAAATTAATATTGTTTTTGTTATCTTATCATAATTTAAATTTTGTTCAAATTATAGGGGTTTAGTGAAAAAAACACCATTCTCATGAGAATTTATATATGACATCTGCTCACGTTTGGCCGGTGCCTTCCTATCTAATCATGAATCTAGTAAATATTAGTTTTCTTGATTTACATCTATACACTTGCATTGTATAGAGGTTTTGTCATTATAGGTGCAAATATGTATAGTTCAAATATGTATAGGTTCTTTTGGTAGAAGTTTTGTGTATCCTATATGTAATTATAAGTATTGTAAGCATTGTATATTTAATAACAATGTAAATTTGATATTTTGTGTTACGTTTTGTATAAAATACAAAAGATATGATTGTGTCACATAATTTTTAGGTTTTATGTGCGAAAAAATTCTCCAGGTCAGTCAAACTTGGATTTAAAACAAAAAAATGGGTATACTCATCGGTTATTAACAAAATAGGGTGTATTTCCCTATATTATTAACAAAAATTGAGAGGTATGTGGGCGTGCAACATAGTTTTGAAAATAAAAAATACTATTGCTGGGGATTGAAGTAGGGATATACATTGAAGTGGGCGTGTCAATGGGGCGGGGCGGGGCAGGGAGAGATATACATTCTCATCTCTATCCTCACCCTACATTCTATTCTTCGCCCACGTCTCAAATCCCCGTCACGAGGGGATTTTGTCCCTCATCCGCGTCACCGCGGATCCCCAAGGTTCATACGGAGATCCTTAAACATGGTTTTATTTATTTATTATTTTAAACCAAGTTAATAGTAAAAATTTCAAAAACTAACCACAACAAAATTTATAAATTATTCCCTTATGATAAATATGTTGTTTTTAATAATATTTAATCTATAATATTGGATGTCATAACCATCAAAATTTCGAACTTAAAAAATTTAAGATAATCATTTATATCTCTCTTTTACTAACAATACATTTATAATTTAAATTTGTTTATAAGATAAATTATATGAAATGACAAATAAACCTACAAAAAATTTAAAATTATATATAAATTATGTTTATTATGGTATTCTAGGTAGGGCGGGGAATCCACTGGGAAGATGATATTTACGCCACCCCCGTCCCTAAAGTGCCTTCGGGGAGACTTTGTTCCCCATCCTTGTCCCCACGGGGGAAAATTCCCCGTCTTTGGGGCCACAAATAGGGAATCCCCACGGGATCCCCACTAATGGGGCAAGTTGATATCCCTAGATTGAACCAATGATCTTTTCATTTATCCCTTCGATTTTTCATAACCTAGGGGTAATGTGGCACGTTTTTATGACACTCTTCGTTACCTCACATCTATAACTGAGATAAACAACCCTTCGTGTATGAGATAAAATGGGTATATTTGTAGTAGTGATCACACAATCAAAAACCCCTTCATGTATCATGATTCACACTCTATTGCCATAAACATTTAAATCTAGCATAGTAACAACTATACAGTCAATCTGCCAACATAGTAACAACTACACAATCAAAAACCCCAAAGGAAGGGGAGTCAAAATAGAGACATATATAAAATATGAAATTGAAAGAAAAGAGTAAAGAACAACATATAATTGAGAGATGGGTACAAAAAATTACATGAAATTGAGAAATAAAACAAAACAAAATAGAGTGGGGAAATCATATCAAACATGTACATATGATGTTTCTTCTTCTTCTTCTTCTTCTAGTACTATTGACATTTTTATGTACTCCCATCTTAATAACATTGTACACTAATCTTGCTTGTTGAAAGGAAAAAATTAAATAATTAAAACATGGTTTAGTGTTGGATAAAACTAAAATTTTGCTATGTTACAATGGAGAAAAGAGAAATTAGCCAAGTTATATTAATGAGTATATCGAACTGGTACATACGTCTGTGCACTCAAATAGGTTTGTTTGTTGTATGTTTCCACTATAACAGGCAACAGCTGTACCAATTTCCTATGCCTAACACGAGTTGTTCTGTGAGCAGTCGGTATGTTATATATTACAAATGGAAATTAATAGTGAATCCGCGGCGACGGTACCTACAAAATAAACAATGCAATTTGAAAGACTCATCAATGATAATATGATGAGCTGATCAATACAGGCTCTCTAAATTGCAGATAAACTTGTGAGTCCAAAGTAGGCAATAGACTTGTGAGTCCAAAAATAAATCATTTACAAAATTGATCAACTATTTTTCTTCGATTTCCCTCAAACAACAAATTAAACACACAAGGTGTAACAAAAAAGAGACTTTGTGGGACATGGATTAACACTCAAGAAGTTTTTCTTCAAATAAGAGAAAGATACAAAGGTACTAAGAATAGACACACTAGAGAAGAAAAGATAAATTAACACTTTTTTCTAAAGATTTCATCATATCTCTCATCAAGAAAAAGTTCATAATGATTGTTTCTCTTAATATTTTAGTTTGGATCAAAGAAAGTAACTATTTACATCTAAAGGGGGGAATTTGGAATTTCGACGCTATAATTTGAATCATTTTTCAAACCCATGACTTGAGTCAAGTGCAAACCATGATTCGAGTCATATTGTATTGTGACTCGAGTCACTTCTAATTCATGATTTGAATCAAATTTGGCAGAGTCAAAATCTTGCTTTCAAAGAAAGTTGTGATTTGAGTCAAATTAAACTTGTGATTCGAATCAAATCACACAACCAAATTCTAACTTTCTTAAATTGTACGATTCGAATTAGATAATGTACATGATTTGAATTGTGCAATATAACACATTGACTCAAGTGTTCTAACTTGTTACTCAAGCAAGACTTGATGAAAAGACAAAAACCAACAACACTTGATGAAAAGACAAAAATCAACTTGTTGGGCTCAAAAAGATCACATAATATCATGGACCAACCTTCTAATTTATTGAATAATAAAGAGACTAAAGGATACAATACTAAATATCTAAAGCGAACATAATATAATTCTAATACAAATGAATTACAGACACACGATTACTTAAATGAACAAATTATAAATATGTGAATAATAAGTAGCACATACACACAAATTGATAAAAATATCAAAACTAAAAAATCTACAATTTGATGAAGTGCCACCACATAATCAATATCATGTTAATAAATTAAAGTGTCAACTATACAAATTTAAAAAATAAATAAATATTAAAAAGTGAGTCCAAAACCTATTTTTTTATGAGATTAAAAAATTAAAGAAGAAATCTCGAATGTGTATTTAAATCTTTAAAATTATCTTATTTTGTATCCACTTTCTACTTCTTTTTCTCTCTAACATTTCTTCCTATTACTTAATTTCCTTCCTCTTTGCATTCAAAGAAAGCCTAATTATTGCAGAAAATTTTACCCTATATCCCCACTCTTATTCCGATACCCCTACGCATTTTTCAATATTCCAATTTTACCCTTTTTACTTTTTTTTATTTTTATATGGATTTTTTATTTATTTTTACTTTTTTCTGAGAGCGTACGGAAAAGCAAAAGGAGCAGAAATTTAACAAACCGGATAACCCAGAATGGCTACATCCGGTATGTATTTTTAAGGAACCGGATAACCCAGCCTATCTACATCTGGAACGCATGTTTCACCGGAAAACCCAGCCTTGAGTTATCCGGTTCACAATATTAACAAACCGGATAACCTTGCTCTGTGTATTCTGGTTTGTATAATATTGCCAACCGGATAACTTGTTGTGTAGTTATCCGGTTCCTTTTTTTTATATTTTTTTTTAATTTTTTTAACAGGTGTTATTCCTCAGTTATGCGATAAAAATCAGACATGCGTAGATACCACTGATCTGTTTACTTCTGCAGAACGTTTTGCCACAAGAGAAGAGGTAATAAGATGGGTTAAGGAGATTGGAATCAGGAATAAAGTGACCGTTATAATAACACGCTCGATACCAAAACAAGAGAGGAAGAAGTGATAAAGTAATATTTGGTTGTGATAAAGGTGGAAAATACAAAGAAGGAGAAAGTGAAACACAGAGTGCTAGTAAGAAATGTGGTTGTCCGTTCAAAATTAGATCCACACCGTCAAAAGATGGTTTCGGATGGAAGATTGATGTAAAATGTGGAGTTCACAATCATGGGTTACCTGATACATTTGCAGGGCATCCGTTTGTAAGTCGACTTAATGCAGAACAACAACAACATATTGTTGATTTGACAAAACATCATGTTCCACCAAGACACATACTTTTGTCATTGAAGGAGCAAGATCCAGAAAATGTCACTCGGATCACGCAAATATACAAGCGCAAGAGTAAAATACAGAAAGATATAAGGGGGCCTAGAACAGAAATGCAACATTTGTTTAAGCTGGTAGAGGAATCAGATTATGTATACTGGAGCAGGAAAAAAGATGATTCAGAAGTTGTGAGGGATATTTTCTGGGCTCATCCAGAATCAGTGAAGTTGTTGAATATGTTTCCTGTTGTGTTGATTATGGATAGCACATAGAAGACAAATAAGTATAGACAACCTCTGTTTGAAATAGTTGGTGTGACATCCACTGAGTTGACATTTGCTGTTGCATTTGCATATATGGAATCGAGCGATCGATAATTTTGTTGGGTTTTGGATAAGTTGAAAGCTTATTTACTAAGGACGGTTTTTGGCCACAAGTGGTGTTGACTGATAGAGATCTTGCCTTGATGAAAGTAATTGAAACAGTATTTCCCAAAACAACCAATTTGCTTTGTCGATTTCACATCAACAAAAATGTGAAAGCGAAGTGTAAGGAATATGTTGTGGATGACATGCGGGAGTCGATAGAGAAAATGTGGTATGAACTTGTAAGGGCTGGTGATGAGGTGGAGTATCAACAACGGTTGCAACAACTTGAGCATGCATGTGTTGACTTTACAACATTTATTGATTATGTGAAAGATACATGGTTGTCTCTGCATAGACATAGATTCGTCGAAGCATGGACTAATCAAGTGTTGCATTTGGGAAACACCACGACCAATAGGTATGCATATGTTAATATATCTTGATTTTAGCCAATGTTTTTTTATATTAATTTTATTGTCGACTTACTTGTTTTTTAATTTATTTAAAGGGTTGAATCCGCACATTGGAAATTGAAGCAAATGTTGGAGAATAGTTTAGGTGATATGTGCAAATGCTGGGAGGCTATGAATGGCAATCTTAAGATACAATTGGGAAACATTAGAGCTTCATTTCAGAAGAGTTTTTATGAAGTTGAACATGCACACACTAGCCCATTTTATGGAAATTTGCGTGGATCTGTATCTAGAGCTGCTTTGAGGCATATTGCTGAAGAGTGGGTGAGGGTTGATATTGTTGGTACAGACACCCAAAAGTGCGGGTGTACTCATAGAAAAGTGTATGGGTTACCTTGTGCTTGTGAGTTAGGGAGATATACACTGAGTGGTGATCCAATACCAATTGAGTCTATTCACATTCATTGGAGAAAGCTAAGTATGGAAGGCAAACAAGAGGTGGATGCAGATGATGGATCAGAGTTGGACATGACCCATGCAATTGAGGAAATTTGGAAAAAGTACAGGGCAGCAGATGTTGTCGGGAAAAGAGCATTAAAGAGTAGGGTGTGTGAAATTGCTTATCCTACTACATCAAAAATGTTGGCACCGCCTGAAAAAATTAAAACCAAGGGAGGAGTGAAGAAGAATGGGAAGAGACCTGCGGGATATGATGTTTATCGTGATCCTTCATATCACGAGTATGTTGATCGAGCGCACTCGAACTCCCAAAAGTCTTCAAAGAGGGTATGTTCACAGTTATCCCAAACCTCTGAGAAAAAACCATGTAGTAAATACATTACACAATTTCCAGCACATATCTGACCATTTATTGATGACATTGTTGATGTGATGAAGGATGGAAATTGTGGATTTAGAGTCATTGCATTGTTTCATGGTTATGGATCGGATGGATGGTCAATTGTTCGTCATGATTTGGATAATGAACTTAAAGGTCCTAGAAGAGAGCTGTATGAAAAGTTATTTGGACCTCGTTTTTCGATAGTGAGAGATTCGTTGATGATATCAAAGTTAGGTCCTCAACCACTAGAGAAATGGATGACATTACCTGAAATGGCTTATGTAATAGCTAATCGGTATAATGTCATTGTTGTCTCTTTGGGTTTTCCTTCTAACGTTCTTTCCTATGACGACTTCACATTCACCTAATGTGTCCATTTACTGCATTGGATTTGTAGATGGAAATCATTGGAGTAATTATTTTTAAGTTACGTTTATACTTATTTTTTAAGTTACATATATACTTATTTTACTTATTTGTTCAATTACGCATAACCAGGTAAACATGAACGAAGGATTTCCGTTACCACCCGTCACACTGGCTTGGAAACAATTCCGCACAAAAGAGGCGACTTCTTGGATGATAGGATTTGGCGGACGACTACAACATTGGCAACGTCTTACACCTGTAGTAGGGCCACGTATTATTAAACTATAATTGTTATGTTTAGTTTTATTTTGTATTCATTTGACATTTTTATTTCACGCTAGATTTTGGATTCAGATGTCTTTGTTTTGTTTTATATTCATTTGACATATGACTTTCATGCTAGATTTTGGATTAAGTTGACATATATCTTTCATGCTATTTTTTAGATTTTATTTTAATTTTTATATTTAGGATTGTGGAAATTAGAAATATTAAAAGAGTGCACAAAGCAATATAGATAAGTCTAACAGAAATACATAAATCGTAGAATAATACATGTCACAAAATACAAAATAAGTCTAAAAATAATAAACAAGGCAAATCATGGAGATTGGTAAGGTATCGGCTCTCCCTGAGGTAGTGGTCCGCCTTGTGCTACACGTAAGGATCGAAAGATCTCAATGAACTCATCGTCCTCCTCATTTGCACCGTGACGCTGCAAGTAGCGATGAAGCTCACCTGATATATAGGCTAACCTCTCGTCTTCTGGTCCCTTAGCATACACAGGCACTGGGATCTCTCTCTCCTCATTTTCTGGCGGTGCTACCAATCGAGGATGGGGCACCATATAATACCAACCCATATACTCATCGACTACATCATAGGGTCGAACAACATAAACTGCATCCCGAATAACATCCAAAACCCCCTGAACATAGCTTAATCAGTCTATGTCCACATCAAGAGACTCAATAGCAGAAGGATGGCGGGGTATGTATTGTTTGTATCCAAACTGACGCAAACATCTGTCGGGTAGATATAGCATTACTGTACCATACCATTTGAGACCACCCTTGTATAGACATATATCATCAAATGGACATATGTGTCGGTGATCCTCAAAAGGACGCCAAATGACATCATCCGGTGTCAATGCATCTAACTGCTCCCTATGCTGGTCGACCTTTGTAGTCGATTGCCTATAACACCACTTCATCGCCCTCGGAAGTGGACTACCTACACCGCAAATACCAGATAGACCTCTTTTCCCAATAGAGGGAAAATACTCGTGGATCCAGCACTGTTACACATAATATAAATAAAATTCATAAATAATTAAAGATAAAAAAATAATTATATATATATATATAACTAAAGATTAAAAAAAATATATTTTATACCTGTAATAGAGAGGCATATCCACCCAGCTGTTTGCAGGAATAGAAGGAAGCATCACCTAAATAGCGGTAAAGATTAACCAGTGCCGCCGCTCCCCAACAATATCTACCACATCCATCCAAATCCCTAAATAGTGATAGATATTTTGCCTCCACCAGAGTAAAGGTCTTATTAGTCAGAATGGTGCAACCCAATAACAGCATCATGTATGCTCTGGCAGCACAATCAAACCTGTTTGCCGCCCGCTGACGCTCAAAAATAACCTTTAACCAATCCAATCTGTAATAAGGACCTCTACAAAATTGAACTTCCTCAGCAACCTCCTCCAATGAAACTCCCATAAAACTGATCGCTAATCTAATAGCGTCATTATCAGTAAACCCTTCTAGAGGGTCAACCAACTCACCCCTAATAGGCACGTGAAGAAGACATGAAACATCGTCCAAAGTAATGGTCATTTCACCAAATGGCATGTGAAATGACGATGTTTCAGGATGCCATCGCTCTACAAATGCCGATACCAGATGTTGGTCAATCCTCGACAAACTGGTTCTTTGAAGAGATGATAGACTAGAATTCCCCAACCACTGCTCTATAATAGGAGGAAGCATATGTGGAACCCAACCGATCAATTTGCTGCCATGTGCAGCAACCTTTAACTCCTTCTTAGGATGCCTCTCCTGAAAATTATTTATACCAAACATGTTATAAAATATATAAATTTTAACAAATAACAATTATTCAAAATAAAATGATAAATATAAACTTACCTCGCCAAACCAAAGATGATGAGCAACGTGACCATCACATCTGATAAGAAGAGAAGTGTCGATGGGTCCTCCTGGAAAAGGTGGATGCACCTGATCCCTTGCAGGCGCCTGATGTCCCTCTAAATATTCTGCTTCACGGACACGTCGTCGCTCATCTATTCTTCTACGTACGTTATTGTCACCCGCTCCTCGTCTGCGAACCCCTGGAAAAAAAAGAAGTCAAAAAACCGGAAAAATTTACAAAATACGCAAAACACAAACCGGATAACCCTGGGAGGTGTATTCCGGAGTGCAAAATACAAACCGAATAACCCCCTAGCCAAGTTATCCGGTGTGTTAAAATTCCCAAAAACACAAACCGGATAACCCACTAGCCAAGTTATCCGGAGTGTTAAAATTCCCCAAAATACAAACCGGATAACCCACTAACTATGTTATCTGGAGTGTTAAAATTTCCAGAAATACAAACCAGATAACTTACTCTTGTGTCTTCCGGAGTGCAAAATGAGGACCGGATTTAGGCTGTCTGGGTTCTCCGGTTTTGCCAAAAAATTAACTTTCCCTCTCGTTTCTCAGAACTCAAAATGGTAAAAGTGAAAAAAAAAAGTAATTACTATTTATACAAGGACAATTTCGTTCAAATGTCAAAAATATAGGAGTATGAGAATAAAAGTAGGGGTACGTGGTAAAATTTTCATTATTGCAAGCTTAGACCACCTATCAATTATAATCCAGTTTATAATTTGCTTGTAATGTAAGCTATTTGGGGTGGAGCCCAGCATGCACCTTATTATATTAGGAAGAAAACAAGTCGGAGTTCCTTAAAAATATGGCATTGGATTTTATTATAAGAATTAAGTACAAAAAATAATAGTGCAAAAAAATCATCTTGTGAAATATATTAAGGAACTTTAATATTATTCTAAAAAAAGGTAAGGATATTTAAATAAAAAAATCTGAGTGGAAACAACCTGGGCACATCCTTTTGTCCTAACTACCTGTATGTGAGTAAGATTATGGACCACCAATCAACTTTATTAATCAATTGTAGAGTAATCTCCATTATTGATGAAATTAAGATAATTATAAAACTTTTCTCAAAATAAATACAAGTAATGATAAAACTTTGACACAAGCGTCCTTCCAATGGCTTAAGTTATGAAGCATGACTTGTTAGTTGACTCTTTATTGATTAATGCCCCATTATTCGGAAGAACCACTTCTTTAATGTTGTTGATAAACTTTTTAATTTTTAATTTTAAAACTTCACATGTGCAATGTCACGAGAATATTAAGATCAGATTTTGCCAATTAATACCTTATAGTGGATTTAGTATAGAGTAGCCTAATGCCTCACATGATATAACTAGTGGAGTACCATTTTTCTTGGTTCAGTTTAGCTGAGTTGTTTTAAATTATTTTACCACCGCCATTTTAGTTTCTAATAACCTCAATTCATTTGAATTTAATCTAAAATTATTTTAAATATAACCATCAACCTGAATTGTCACTGCGAAAAAAATTGGAATTTTTTGCGGATTTGAGGAAAAAGTCCACAATAAACACATTTTTTGCGAATTTTTTTGTGGATTTTGATCCCTAGCTAATACTATCGTGGATAATAATTTTCGCTGAAAAATACCGCTGAAAAATCTGCAGAAAATTTCAATTTTTTTAAAATCAATTTAAGTTATATATTAAAATAATCATAATATAGAAATAAAAATTTAATTTAAAATGATTTGATTTTAAATAAGACAAATTTATAGAACTACAATTTATGAACTACAAAAATTCATAAAACAACAATTTATAAACTACAAAATTTGTAACAAGTTCTTACATAGTCACGTTAGTAAAAATGACTCAAACAATTCATTTGTCTCGCTAACTTAAAAATCAATTCATTATTAACATCTTCTTCATGTGATTCTTCAACGCCATCTTCATATTGATCATTTTCATTAGATAATTCTTCGACGTCATCTTCATATTGATCACTTTCATTACTTGGTTGTGGTGGATGAGAAGATGACCCAACAAATCTCAAATGATTCATTAAAAATGAAATTTTATTATTCGCTTCGATCGTCTCTTTTTCTTGTCGGTGCAATTGTTGCTCTTCAGCTTCTCTTGTTCTTATCTTTGCAACGATGCCTTCAGAGCATGGATTTGCCTTCTTAAAGTAGGTAACATCGGTGCAAATCCAAGCATTCTCATAACAGCAGCGGTACAGTGAGAGACTTTGACCCCTGCCCTTGAAAGAAGAGATATATGAAAATTTTGCATTTTGAACTTGTCACATTTATGAGGTGAATGAAAGAATTATTTATACTTTCTAGTAAAGTCTCTTGTTGGATCCACAAAGTCCATATCAGTAAATACTTGTAAACAATTGTGGATGCTTATTTGCATACCACCATCGCCATTTATTTATCACCAATAAGAAAAAACACAAAATTAAATGATGAATTGATTTTTATCGAAAGAGAAATACACAAAAATTTACCTCATTATCATCCACCTAAACTGTATGAGCTACTAATAGATGGTTTTGAAGGAAGTCAATCTTGTCCACTAGTGAGATTATGCACATCTTGGTGCTAAGGAATACATTGCATTGTCTGTTATGTTCTTGCAGAAGTACAGTCCAAGAGACCTCGGATGCACATCTTGATGCCATAATCAAAATAAGAAAGATAAAATATGCATAATGGACTAATGATTACCATTTGAATGTATTGACAACAATAATAAGGCTTAAATCAAGACTTTGGTTAAGTACTTTTGGTCAGTACTTTTAAAGAGCATGTGTTCCATATCCAGAACATGCTAAATCCTAACAAAAATTAAAATTGAAGCCAATAATAATTCACCAGAAGCTTTTCAGATTGAAAATGAAGATATCGACCCAATTAGTAAGGAGAATAAGCCTGTAGTTTGGAGAGTTCAAGTGAGGAAGAATAAGAGACGAGGCAGTCGAAGAATCAACTTGGATGAGGAGTTCAACTTCAGGGGCCAATTCAAAAAATTCAGACTTGAGGACAAGTCCTGCTTTTCAAGGAAGGGATATTGTTTAAATAAAAAATGGAGATATGAGCCCAATAGGCCAGCAGAGTAAGCCCACGGTTAGGACAATTTATGTTAAGGAAGAATAGGAGGTAAACAATTAATGATGAGGTGGCAAAGAGAGAACTAAACCTATGTTATCAATTAATGAACTTGTGAAAATATAAGCAAAAACAAATCTTATACAACACTTCAATAGAACAAACCCTAAAACATGTCACACATTCCAACAGAACGCCAGAAAGTACCATTGAGCTAACACAATTCATTTTTTAGCACGATATTAGTCAATAAAGCATTAATAATTGGTTGTATAATTTGATTTAGTGAGAAACATGATTCACCAAGATATAAGCATACCTTTACAGCTACTTATGTGCATGACATAATCACAACTACTTTCACAAATAGCAAGCCTTGACAGTTGAGGCTATTTGGTGCTGGCCATCAAGTATGTCAAGCAATTTTGAGTAAATCAAAGAATCCTCAATAGGGTTGTTCATGCCTTCAGTTTCATTGCAGCCCTTACTGTTATCGTCTCCTGGGCTACCAGTACCATGCGAACCATTGTCAACAGGCCGTTCTGTCTGAATGACTGCACCAAATAGTTGAAACTACATAACTATATCAATAATTAATAAAAGTACATATAAAGAAATCTTTGACTAATAGTTTTGTTATCTCCAATTTATTTGCATAATGATAATGACATAACATGTCATTTATAGCTTATACATCCATCAATTGTTGTATTAATGACTAAATTAGTTTTAGAGTTTAAATTCTATACTTCCTAGTTAAAACTTCTTCAACATCATTCACTTCACCATCGAGCTACAAACATCATCAAAGTTCTACTATCTATGGGGCCATAATGCATATCAAATTTCAGAAAATGAGTATTTACTTGGGCAGTAAGTTAGATGCACATAGAAAAGGATAATCAAATTATACGTGTTACCAAAACTTTGTATTTCACCTTTCCCCGTTTGACAGTGATAAGCATCTCCATAATCTTTCGAGAGAGCCATCTTTCATAATGTGGAAAATTGATAAAATAGAAAAATAGTGAGCTAAGTGAACCTAGTATATTCAGTATGTTAGAAATCCCATATTTGAAATCATCAATTTTGAGGAACCTAAGAACTGTGAGACACTGGAAATTGTTTTTAGAATTTTTCACCTGCGCGTAACAAAACTGTGAGACACTAAACAAATTTTAGAACATGTTCTTTTACTTAAAAATATAGATAATGAAGAACAAGGAAAACATCACCTTCATCTTTAAGTTTATACCAAAATATTTCATTCGATGTAAATTATGAAAAAGAATTACAACTTAAAACCAACCAAAAGATGAAATAAAAGCAACACAAAAAAAACACACACACACACACATATATATATATATATATATATATATATATATATATATATATATATATATATATATATATATATATATATATATATATATATATATATATATATATATATATATATATATATATATATATATATATATATATATATATAGGTATTTTTCAATGAGTTTCTAGTAATAAAACTATAGCTCAATGTTCAATAGATTTCAAAAATGCATTTTTAGAATAAATTTAATCATAAATTTGAGTCGTAGTTCAAAAAACGAATGAATTACTTGTGTGCAAGGTGCGTCCGAAAACGTATTTTTAAAAGTCAAAAGGTATTTTTTAGTTTTCATAGATTTTTTTCTCCTCACAGAAGATGGATTAAGAAATTCCCAAAATAGATTGGTTTAGATTAAATTTCTATATTTTTGTAATAAAATCCAAACCAAACCGATCAAAAAATAATATATTGATTTGGAGCGAATTGGTAAGATATATTAAAAATAAATATACATTTTTTAAAATTATTTATTTACATACTAAAATATTAAAAGTAATTAAAAAAGAGTTTGTATGATAAGAGAGTTTGAACTAATAAAAAGAGTTTTTATCATAAAAGAGTTTGTACCAATAGAAAATTGAATTTGAGGAGAAACGACAGTTTGTATAAGAAACATAAAAAGAGTTTGTATCATAACATAAAAAATGAATTTGTATTATAACATATTTAATACCTTACTCGTTTCTGGAAAAGGCAAAGAGTGGAAAAAATTGTTGAAGGGTTCGACTAGATGGGGGGAAAAGGTGAAAGAGACGAAGACACGACGAGACAAATCTAAGTTTTTTGCGATTTTTATATTTGAGATTTGGGATATGCGATTTGCAGTTTTGCAATTTGGGAAGAAGGTTGCGATTTGTTTCATCATTAATTGATATGGTTCTCATAATTTGAATGATGTTATTTGTTTTTCATTGGAAATGTGACTCAGACTCTTCGTTTCTTTCATTATTGTTGGTACTTGGTAATTGGTGCTATTCATTCAAATAACTAAATTAAAATTAATATATTAATATATGAATTAATTATGTTAATTTTTATTGGTTTGTTTCGGGTTTACAAGAAGAAAATTAGAAATTCGTTGCACGAACCAATTAACATTGATTTTATTGGTTCAGTTTGATTTTTGTTCGAATTGGAAAAACGCCAACCCAAACACATTGGTTTGGTTCACATTTTCAATTTGATTTTGATTTTCCCAAACCACTCAACACCCCTATATTATTTTGGTAGTGGGAGAAAAAGACAAAACCAAGCAAGATTTGGATAAATGTTATTCTAATATTGTTTAGCCAGCGATAATCAAGATTACTCTAAAAAAAATGACGGTATAGCTTTGCACCTCTAGATCTTTTAAACTATTAAATGTTTTGAAGTATGCATTAAAACCATAAAGGTGAAGAGAACGAACATATATTTTTGAATTGCTGAAATCAGAAATCATCTTTGAAGTATAGGTTTGGAGGAGGCTGGCAACACGAAATTATGGTTGGTGGCGGATTTGATGTGGCTAGGAGACATTGGGTTCAGCGGGTGGTTCGGCCTATTGAATCTCAGGTCTAATTTTTTCGATCGCAAGTAATGGGCTTCATTGTTTTGGTTTATGGACCTATTCGTGAATGAATTAAGTTTTGGGCTTATTATGGATCTGTTGAGTTTGAACAATTATAAATAGTATCTCTATCATACTTATATTTACAAATTTTAGATCTTTACAATTGAGGACATAGAGAAGGGTTATAAATACTTAGTAAACTTAGAGAGGCAAGGGTTTAAATTTCTCAGAGTTCTTAGAATCCGGAAAATCTTTGGAGGTATATAAGGGGATTGAGAAACACTTTTAAACACTTTGGACTTGTGTAATTCATATATAAGTTGGAGAGATCTTTGGTAGAAAATAAGGTTTGTTCTTGGTAATTTGGATAACTATTTTCTTGTAACTCATTTGTAATATTTTGTAACAACTATTTGAAGTACAGTGAATCAAGGAGTTCCTTTCTCCCTTGAAGTAGATCATTTGATCAAACTGGGTAAGTAAGTTATTGCATTTTTGATCTTTTATCTTTTATCTTTTTCTGTCGAGTTAAGTTGTTGCCTAATTCATAGAGAGTTATTTTTGTTGAATTTCATTTATTTTGGATGTCGTTGTTCTTGTCCCCACATTTCAAATTTCTAGTATGATTGAACATTTTAATTTCACAACAAATGGTGTTCACCACGGGGAAAAATATTTTGTTTACAATTAAACACTGTGGGTTTTAAATGATAGATTGGCAATTTTTCCAGAGACAACGATTTTGGTTTGTGGGATGTATGCAATCTTAACTAAAGAAAAGTGTAACAAAGTATTTAAGGGTGATGCATCAATGCCTCAACGTCTAACACAAGCAGAAAAGACCAAGATGGTGGATAAGGTTAGAAATGTAATTATCTCGGGCCTCATGGATAAAGTTCTAAGGGAAGTTGTGATGATAGGGTACTAGTGCACATCATTTAGCAATAAAAATTGACGAATTATGACAAGAATTGAGCAAGTTAGAAGCAATTAAGTGAAAAAGTTGGAAAATTGCTTTTGAGTGAAGAAAATGACTTAGTGAGAAAATTGGTGAAAAAAGGATTGAAAACACACTAAAGCCCCTAGAAAATACACGCTCATAATGCAACCAAGCTTTCCTCTAATGCACCCCTGCTGAAAAGCTACGCACTTGCGTTGAAGTAATGATGGTGCAACACACCAGTGTTGAGTGGTAGCACCATCGCATTGCAACTTTTTGTTGACACATTTCTGACTGCTTTATAAGGAGAAGAAAAAGGGAAAAAGGGGTTCGTCTACCAAGACCTGAAAATCACATTTAGAGAATCTTTGGAGTTTTTGAAGGCCATTGAAGTCATTGGAGAGCTTCTTCTACAAGTATTTTTCATGTTCTTTGAATCTACACTATTGGTATTGATTAATTTCAACATGAGTAGCTAGATTCCTCTTAAGTTAGGTTTTATTTGACGATGAACCTATTTTTACTTGATTGAGACATATGTCGGATGTTGTTAATGTAATTGCTTTGAATCTTTAGTATCATTCATTTAATGATTGTCCATATTGCCTTTTGTTTTTCACGACATTAAATTTAATCTTGATAATTGTGACTTCTAACCATAGGGCTATTTATCTGACATGCTTTAAATGTCGAATTCTCTAATCGACTAGGGATAGTATGGTTAGGAATTGTGACTTAAGGATTAACAAGCTCTATTGCCTAGTATGTCGTTACAATTGGCCCGAGGGATAAGGGAATTGACGTTTATGACAGTGAGCAACACTCTAAGGGATTGGGTGTAGTAGTAGTGCTAATCCTTTGTACAAATTTGTATTTTTTTTCCATGTCTGTTAATGCGTACTTCATCAATCACATAGAAATATGAGATTATGACAATAAAACCTGACTGCTTTCCTCATTATCGTTATAAAACTCTTTTCTTGAATTTTTGACCAAAAACAACCTGAAAAAACCCTATGTTTACTGTTTTTACTTACATCGCACAACATACCTTGCTTTAAATTCCTAATCCATGTGGAGATGAATTTATTTTTATTACTCCGATAACAACGCTAGTATTATTTCTAGTAAGTTATCCATCAAGTTGTTAGGGAGAAGACTATGACTTTAATAAGGGAAATTTTGAATCATTGTATATGACGATGTCTTTGTCTCATAATTTGTGTTTAAAATAACAAGTCTACATATTTCAAATGGTAGATAGGAAATTGGCATGATTTAACACGATCATTGATGATATGGATAATATTTAGTTGAATATTGATGATAAGAACAAGGTTTTACACTAGTACAACTCAACTCATTCCTCAGATCATTTAAGAAATTTAATGATGCCTTTTTATGGTAAGGAAAATACTATTACTTTGTATAAATTCTAGACAATTGTGATATCCAAATAATTTTTAAAGGTGAAAGATTTTAATATTGACAATAGTGGTAAATGCGTAAGTGTCTTAAGAGAATGAAGTGGGAGTTGAGGGATTTCCAAATCAAATAGGTTTGACAAGTCAAGATTAAAATGCTTTATTTGTAAGAAACCTGATCACTTCAAGAGAGGTTGTCTCGAGAAGGAGGACAATAAAGATTTTGTTCAGATTTTTGTTTCCTCTGATGAGGATAGTTGTGAGAGTGTTGGTGATCTAGTAGTTCTAAGTTTGAAGAGTAAAGAAAGATAATTCAGGGACTCGGGTTGCTTTTATCATGTTGTTAGCTGAGAATATGGACACAAAAGATCTAGAATGGGTGTTGAATAGACTTATCCCCAAAAATACAATTTCAAAAACATTTTAGGTCCCATAGAACAAAATTAGAGATTTTAAAATATGCGGAAGCAAAACACAACACAAAGAGAGTTTGAAAGCATATCAATGAATTAACCCAACAAGAGTATTACAAAATATCACTAAAGGGACGATTATTTCTACTGCAAATCAATTACAAGATAATCAAAGCCTCTTTAAACAAAGTGATTTAAAATTTTTATATAGAACTTCATTCAAAATATAATTGAATTTATGATGATCCAATAGATTTGATGCATTGCATACCTAATCTTACACATTAAATCGTCATAAGCACGATCTAACCTAAATGACATATAAATTATGAAATTATGCAATAGCTATAGTAACGAATCTAGAAAATTAAATGAGATTAGGGAAGAAACAAAGATATACATAGACATATAATGGTTCAACGTATGTCTTACTTTGCCTACTCCACTCTTAAATGGTGTTAAAACCATTGGGAAATAATCACGATCTTTCACTATTACATAAGTTTGCTACAAGAATTTTGATTACAATAAAATATCACACGATAATTTATTTTGTTGAAGCAGATACTCTAACTGCTAACAAAAACAAGATCCTCAATGATCTTGATCCAATAACATTATTATCCACTATAAACTGCTCCAATTCTTCGTATGTGGTGATCCACATTGATTCCTCTAATTTCTTGTCTTAGATATTTCCATTAGCTAAGAATTCAATTGGACAACTCCTAACTTTGTCTATGAAAAATCTTTACACGACTTCACCAAATTTGGACAGCTCCCAACTTCGTGTTACAAATAATCGGTACTCGAATTCACCAAAGTCTTTCATGGAGTATAGTAAAACTCTGATCCTGATAGATGAAACAAAATCCAAACTACATTCAAGAACAATTCTTGCACTTGTTACAAACAACAAACTTCACACAAAAACATTAGATACCCTAATGTACCACTAGTCTCCCTCAAACACTTAATCTTTAGAGATGAAGGTCTGCAACAATAGAAAATGACTAAGGTTGAAGATGATGAAAAGTTCCAAAAGAATATCTCACACACTCTCTAGTTCATAAGATATCAACAAGGAATTATATCTTGGTGAAATAAGAACACAGACAAAAGTTCTCTCAAGTTTTTAGAAAAAATGGGTCTTGGTTCTTGATGGTTATCATGATTTTGATTGAAGATGAATAATTACAAGATTGATCAACTCGTTTTATATGTTCCTCTAAACAAAAAATTACACAAAATAAAGAGTAACAAAAAAGAGATGCAATCTAACATGAAGTACACTCATGAAGTTGTTCTTTTAAATATGCAAAAGATACAAGGGTGCTAGGAATAAACACACTAGAGAAGAAAATACAAATTGACATTTTTGTCTTAAGTTTCATCTTTTGTCCATTTTAAAAAGGTTCCTAATGAGAGATTTTATTCTTCTCGGATCAAATGAATAAATATTTAAATCTAAGGTGAAAATTTAGATGTTTGAAGTTATAATTTGAATCATTATTCAAACCCACGACTTGAGTCAAGTACAAACCATGTTTCGAACCATAATGTGTTGTGATTCGAGTCAAGTTAAACTTGTAATTTGAATCAAATTAGTCAGAGTATAATTCTAGATTTTATGGAAATTTATGACTTGATTCATGTTAATCTTGTTATTCAAATCAAATCACAAAGAGCCAAAATCCAATTTTCACAAATTGTATAATTCGAGTCACACAATGTACATGATTCAAATAAAATAACTTAACACCTTGATTTAAGTTTTCTAACTTGTGATTCAAGCAACACTTGATGAATAGGCAAAAACTAACTTGCTAAGCTAAAAAAGGACACATAATATCATGGACAAAACATTATAATTTATTGAATAATAAAGACACTTAAGATACAATGCTAAATTACCAAAACAAACATAATACAATTCAAATTCAAATGAATTATAAACACATGAATAATTAAATAAGAACAATTTACAAGTATGTGAATAATCTATAGGACATACATAAAAACATGAAAACTAAAAGACCTACAATTTCACACATCTGTAAAAAAAAAGAATACTTTGAGACAATATTACTTTTATTACATCTTAAAACCAAATAATAGTTTTACACAACAATCTTAAAAATGAAAATTAACTACAACTAATTGAATTAGTTACACAAAACTAACTACTAACAAGCTCTAACATCACTTAAAGATAACATGAATTATTCTCATCACTCCACCTTTATTCAAGCCCTAAAAATCCATAACTCTAAGTTCCCTTATCAAATTCATGAATTATAACCTTTTAATGGCTTTAGTAAACACACCATGTATTTAATATTTTGTAAGGAAGTACACAACCTTCAGCTTGCCATTTAAAACCTAGATTTTGCTTCCGCGTGTTATTTATTTGAGCCTACATTACTTTATATTTTATGAGTGTCATTCTCATCCACTTCAAAAGCTTTAGTTTGAAATGGAATTGATATTTAGTTTCTTTGTGAATTGGTCCTTTGGATTGGCTGCATTTTGCAAAATAACAACATGAAGAGGCGTTCGAAGTATTCAAGTTTATCTACCTTGTTGAAGATGTATGAAACTGTAGAAGGGAAACATGTTGGATACGATGTTCCAACATGTGGTACACTATATGGGTCTTTTCTCAACATGCCAGACAACTGCGTATTGGAGAATTATCTGTAGAATATTTGTGAAAATTTTATGGTTACTGATTTAACAATTTTATAGTTACTGATTTAACAATATGATCAGATTTAAGTGTAGATTTAAATTTTAATTTAAATTGAACTAAATCATATCTTGTTGGAAAGATTTAAGGAGAAAATAATATCCAACAAACTCTGCATCAATTCTAGACAAAATCAAATAAAAAATCTATGAATAAAAGCCCATAATAATTATGATATATAAGAAGATTTTTCCTAGCTTTGAAGATATGGATCATAAATTGAAAATTAGTTGATTTTAGGGTTTAAAAGAGTCTTTAGTTTATTTACACCACACTATGTTTCAATAACTTTGAATAGTTGTAGGTTTGTCTAGTTGAGTCGTAAGATTCAACATCACTCACAGTTGTGATTGAGGTTGCTCAATAGGGTTTAGTAATTGAACTTCCAAGCACTTAGATTAGTGTTTGAGATAAAGTGAGAGGAACTATCATATTTAGGGGGATACCTAAATAAAAATTCATTGGGGTAGTGTTATGAAAAGGCATAGGATGTTATAAAGTTTGTTTTTGCTTGTAAGACTAAATGTACTCCGCAAATAATATTGAATTTCCTTTTTTAGGTTGGAAGCCAACCCTCTAGACATAGATGTAGGTTGCATCATACTAGGTTACCAATTAATTATGTTATTTAATGCTTTTCTGCTCCATCATATTGCATAAGTTGTTATCATACTGTTAGAACTTGTTGGACCAATTGTTTCAACATGGTGTTCGACATTTGTCCCCTGAAGAATATAATTTCAATTGCCACCAGAGTAGGCGCCCTATACTATTGAGTGCGCTCCAAATACGACACATACGGCTCAAATGTAGACAATAAAAGAAGGAGGATCAGTAAAAAAAACCACATGTTTTTTATGGCACCAAGTATGATTATTGGAAGTTTATGATGATCTCCTTTCTCAAATCCATGGGAAACAAAACATGGAAAGTTGTGATAAAATTGTGGGAACATGTAAAGATCACTTACGAAGATACTGCAACCAAGTTGAAACTATAAAAAATTTAAATGATGATAAAGATAATGAAGCTCTTGGAAATTTCAAGGCCTTAAAATTTATATTCAATAGTGTGGAAAATAACATATTCAGGTTTATCAACACATGTTAATAGGCTAAAGAAGCATGTGAGATTCTCAAAATTGTGCATGAAGGCGCATCTAGAGTTAGAATGTCAAGACTGTAGCTCCTTACCACAAATTTTGAGAACCTGAGGATGACTACATATGAATCTATCTATGAGTTTCGCATCATATTACATGATATTAACAACACCTTTTTGACTTACGTGAAAGGATGTCTAAAGAAAAGCTTGCAATAAAATTTATCAAATCTTTGCCGAAGAGGTTTGATAAGAAAATAATTGCTCTTGAAGAAGATAAGGACCTGAGAAGCATTAACGATGATGAACTCATTGGCTCCTTATAGAACTTTGAGATAACCATAAATGACAAGGCTGAAAAGAAGAACAAAAGAATTTCCTTTGTGTCCAACATTGAAGTAAATGAAGATCAAGGTAATGAAAGCTTTTCAAAGGCTATAGCCCTAATTGGAAGAAAGTTAAACAAAGATGAAATTCCTGGCAGCAGATACGTGATGTCACAGAGAATGTTATGACACAGTATCTGACACTCTGTTAATAATTCACACAGTTAATTGAAACAGCAGTAAAGAACACAATCAATTGTTTACCCAGTTCAGTGTGTAACTACACCTACATCCGGGGCTACCAAGGAGGAAATTCACTATTAGTAGTATTAATTCAGGAATAAACCAACCAGTTTATCTCCTTCACTTAAAACCTACCCAATGCAACTTCAATCTAAGTCCTACTTAGACCTGAGTTCCTACTCACTCCCCCTCAATCACAGTAGTGATATAAACCTATTGTTTAATAGAATTGTGAAGACACTCTTCAATAAACATACTTGATTTTGCTTCAAAACTTTTAATCAAGAGACACAACACTCATGCTTCAAAGCTTTGAGTGAACAAATAACCCTTACAACCAAATCCTAGTCCAAGGCACTTATCAAATGATAATTGCTTGGCTCACAATAATAACTAGAATCACAAATTAACAGTCTGCTAAATCTTCAATGCAGTTCAAAAAACGCAGCTGTAGAATAAGGGTTCTTTTCCTATTATAGAAGCAGTAACAAGACTTCAGTTTTGGGCTTCCATAATAATAGCTAGGGTTCACTTAATTTAACCTAAAGACTTGGTCTTTTTAACAAACCAATTTAGGATTAAATAAGATTAACCACAGAGCCACGTGAGCATGTGATCCAATAACACAATTCATAATAAAAATAGCTCAACAGAAATCCTGAAACGTCTCAGGAAAAGTGAATCTGCAGAACAACAAATGTCACACAGAATGTCATAACATTGGTTATGACATCAGTCATTCTTCTGATTTCCGAAAGCTTACTCCCAATCTGAGTTGTACTTGAATTAATCTTCTTCTGCAGAATTTATCTTCAACTCTAAATGTCATGACATCAGTCAAGACATTGACATATACTAGTTTTACCAAAATTAAAGCCAACATAAAAACACTTACAAACTCCCCCTTTGGCAAATTTTTGGCTAAAACAAACTAAGCTATCAGAGCACTAATGCAGCAGAAATAAAATAACCAGTCTAAGCTACTAAGCTATAAAAACAGAGTTTAAAAGATAAATTCTACCCACAATTTCCCATAAATTCTTCTCCCCCTTTTTAGCCACAAAGGGGCCAAAGGTGCCAGTACATAATCCCAAAGCTCATTATATAAAAGAAGTAGCAGAGTTAAGTATTACAACCAGTAATGAGATCCATAAATCCAAAACAAACAAGACTAAAACCAACAGAAGCAAAATCAACAACAAAACAACAAAAACCAACACAACTAATAGCAACACAGTGATCACAAATCAAGTACTTTCTTCTCCTGAAGAAGCACTGTGGTATGTAGCATCTTCTGAACTGCTATCAGCACCAGTCTCTTGATTTGCATCAGCATCCTCATTCAAATCTGCAGCAGTATCCTCAGCTAGCCTTTCATCCTTAACCTTAGTGTCTTTTTCCTTCTCCAAGGTAGAAATCAGCTCCTCTAGAGTTTGCTTCCTTGCTTCCAGTTCCCTGCAAGTCTCCTTGAGCACAACAATAACACCAGCTTTCTGAGAGTTAACCTTGACATTTGATGTCTCAGCAGATGTCATGACAATGTCTGGGATATGTTTCCCTTGAAACAACTTGTAGTGGAAACCAAGAGCAGGAGCTCTTTTACAAACAGAATCTCTGTCTATCAGGATGTCAGGGTATTGGTCAGTTATAATACCACATAGGAGGGAGGGAAAGGCTATTGGACCTTTGATAGCATAGTTGTCTGCATGTTTTAAAGTTTGCTTAAAGATATAGGTCCCATAATCAAACTTTGCTTTTGTCCCAACAACAAAAATAAATCTTCCTAGGCCAATGGAGATGGTGGACTTGTGATTTGTGGGAACCTAGTTGGCTGCACCTATCTTGTGCAGAATTGCAAACTTGACACTCAGTTTGCTAGCAGTCAACTTTCCCTTCAATGGCCATTGTTTCACTTGCTTTGCAGTGATGGTTTGGCATAATTGGTTATCTGTTTCTTCAAGCTCAGGTTCAGCATCATCAGATCTTCCCAAATATTTGTTGATTACACTTGGAGAAAACTTCACTTTTCTTCCTCTCACAAACACACTTTTAAAATCTGCTGACCTTCCATCAGCACAGCCAGTAGTCAGATTAACAATAAACTCCTTTACCAAAATATCATAACAATTTGTAAATTTGATCACAGTTTTCATCAGCCCAGCTTCCTTGATCAGGTCCATAACATCCTTGCATTCAAGGGCACTCATATTCAACTCCCTTTCTAAGGCAATTCTTTTCAGACAGACATACTTCCACCTGCTAGCACTCTCTAGATGGTGGAAAGAGATGTTATCAATAGCCACCTCAGGAACTTTAGGCAGTTTGCCAAGAGATGGTTTCTTCCTGAGTGGAATGTTTGTGACATTCTCTTCAACATCAAAATCTGAACCCTCATCATATTCTGAGGGTTCAGGGACCTTTCTTTTCTTGATGATTGGAGTTCTATTTGGTCTTGAGATACCCCCAACAAACTTCATTCTACCCTTCCCTTTGGAAGTTCCAGACTTTTTGTCTTTATCAACCTTTTCTCCAGCCTTGCTTTCAGCCTTGGGAGTCTCATGAACAGCTTCAGCGACCCTCTCCTTGGAAGGACTTTGAGTAGCATTCTGCTTTCCTTTTCTACTCATCATCCTCTTAGCTATGCTAGGTTTAACACTAGTAATAAGGTCATTATCAGAGAATTCTTCATCAAGGTCAATGACAGGAGGCTCAACATTTTGATCATTGGTTTTCTCTGGAGATTTTTCCAGGTTGTCAGCAGCAGGTTTCTCAGGAGATTCTTCAAGAATTTCATCAGAAGAATTCTCTAGAGACTTCTCCATGTTTTCATCAACAGGTTTTACAGGAGACTTATCTGTGGTGTCAGCAACAAATTTCTCAGGAGATTTATCAGAAGGGTCATTAATAGGATTCTCAGGGGATTTCCTAACATTATCATCAGATGTCTTGACATTCTATGTGACATCTGGATCAGTTGCTAAATTAGGGCTAGCAGATTCTTGATTCAAAGGAACAGACAGAAACCCCAGGTACAGAGTGATTCTCATTCAAAATCCTAGTAACTATTCTAGCTATGGCTTGATGAACATATCTAGAACCCTCCCTATTAGCTATCTCAGGAGGAATAGGGGAAGATGGTTCAGTAGTCTTACCAGATGGAGAGACTTGAGACCTTCTTGCATGTCTGGTACGAAGTTTCTTGACCCTCCCAGGATCAGTTGCCATGGCACGTAGAGGAGTAACCTCCAGAACCTCAGTCTGCATTGTTTCTGCGTTTGCCCTAAACCCAAAATCAGTGGGAGAGGGAGAATCAGCTTCCTTTGATGATGAAGATGATGATGACATGCTTTGTTGAGACATCTTGAGAGAATGAGAAAATAATTGACAGGAATTTTGAGAGTTTCTGTTGAGGGAATGGAATGTGATACATTCAAATGGAAAAACTAGGATATGTATATGACTCTTCCTATTCTTGAACTTTTGAAAAGTAAGAGGGAAACAATTAATTAGCTCACTCAGAATTAAATGAAATATAATATCTCTTTCTTCCCTTGTTGTAAGCAATATTAATTGCTACAACTCTTCACATTGGCAAATACCCAACTTGCCCCTTAAATTCTCAAACTGACTAGCATCAAGAGCTTTAGTAAAAATGTCAGCCAGTTGAAGTTCAGCGGCTACATGCTCCAATTTAATCACCTTCTCTTCCACAAGATCTCTGATGAAGTGATGTCTGATGTCAATATGCTTAGTCCTGCTGTGCTGAATAGGATTCTTGGAAATATTAATAGCACTCAGGTTGTCATAGTACAATGTCATGACATCCTGTGTGACATTGTACTCAGTCAACATCTGCTTCATCCAGACCATTTGAGAACAACTGCTACCAGCTGCTATGTATTCTGCTTCAGCAGTAGATAAAGACACACAGTTTTGCTTCTTGCTGAAGCAAGAAACAAGATTGTTTCCCAAAAAGAAGCATCCTCCAGAAGTGCTTTTTCTATCATCAGCACTACCAACCCAATCAGCATCACAATAGCCAGACAGAATTGGTTCACATCCATGAGAATACAACATACCATAATTGTATGTTCCACTCACATACTTCAGAATTCTTTTCACCTGGTTGATGTGACTTACTTTAGGTTCAACCTGGTACCTTGCACACACTCCAACAGTAAAGGCAATGTCAGGTCTGCTAGCTGTTAAATACAGTAGACTTCCTATCATGCTTCTGTACAAGCTTTGATCTACATTTGTCCCACTTATGTCTTTGGACAACTTTAGATGAGTATGTGCAGGAGTCCTTTCATGACTGGCATTTTTCATCCCAAATTTCTTGACAATATTCTTTGCATACTTGCTTTGAGAGAGGAAAGTTGAGTCTTCCATCTGTGTGACTTGCAGTCCAAGAAAGTAAGTCAATTCTCCCATGAGGCTCATTTCAAACTCAGCTTGCATTTGGTTGGCAAAATGTCTCACCATTTTATCTGACATTCCTCCAAACACTATGTCATCAACATAAATTTGAACCACCATTATCTTTCCTCCTTCATCCTTGACAAAGAGAGTTTTATCCAAACCTCCTTTCCTATATCCTTTATCAGTGAGGAATTTTATCAACCTTTCATACCAAGTCCTAGGAGCTTGTTTCAGACCATATAGAGCTTTCCTCAATTTGTAAACATGATCAGGAAAGTTAGGATCCACAAATCCTTTAGGCTGTTCTACATATACTTCCTCATTTAAGTATCCATTTAGGAAGGCACTTTTCACATCCATCTGAAACAGCTTGAATTCAGAATGCAAGCAACTCCTAGTAGCAATCTGATTGATTCCAGCCTGGCCACAGGAGCAAACGTCTCATCAAAATCAACTTCTTCAACTTGAGTGTATCCTTGAGCAACAAGTCTTGCCTTATTCCTAGTGACAACCCCTTCTGCATCTGCCTTGTTCTTGTAGATCCACTTTGTGCCAATGATGTTTGTTCCTTCTGGTCTAGGAACTAACTCCCATACTTCATGCTGTTTAAACTGGTTCAATTCATCTTGCATTGCTCCAATCCAATATTCATCAGTCAAAGCCTCCTTAACATTCTTTGGTTCAATCTTAGACACAAAACAAGAGTTTGAGATGATTTCTCTAGATCTTGTAATGACTCCAATGTTAGGATCTCCTATGATGAGTTCCTTTGGATGATCTTTCTGAATTCTGATGGAAGGATCTTTATTGGCTTCCTCTGGTTCAGACTTTGGTGAAGTAGGGATAGACATATCATCCTTATTAGACACTTGAGGTGATGTCTCAAACAATGTCTCAACATCATATGGGACATCTGTTTCCTCATGGTGATCATCAACTATGACATTTATAGACTCCATCATAACTTTGGTCTTGGAATTGAATATCCTATATGCTTTTCTGTTTGTAGAGTATCCCAGAAAAATTCCTTCATCACTTTTAGAGTCCATCTTTCTCCTTTGTTCACGATCTGTCAGAATATAGCATTTGCTTCCAAACACATGGAAATACTTCACAGTAGGTTTTCTTCCATTCCATATTTCATACAGGGTGGAGGATGTTCCCTTTCTCAAGGTGACCCTTTTGTGGACATAACAGGCTGTATTCATAGCTTCAGCCCAAAAATGAATAGGAAGCTTCTTGGCATGTATCATTGCTCTGGCAGATTCCTGTATAGTTCTGTTCTTCCTTTCCACAACTCAATTTTGTTGAGGAGTTATAGGTGAGGAGAACTCATGATTGATTCCTTATGAGGAACAAAACTCATCAAACTTGCTATTCTCAAATTCCTTTCCATGACCACTTCTGATTCTGACAATGCATCCTTCTTTTTATCTTTGAAGTCTCTTGCATAATTCTTTAAAAACATCAAAAACATCAGATTTTTCCCTGATGAAGTTTATCTAGGTAAATCTGGAAAAATCATCCACAACAATATAAGCATATCTTTTTCCACCAAGGCTTTCAACCTGCATAGGGCCCATCAGATCCATGTGCAAAAGTTCTAGCACCTTAGAGGTGGTCAGATGTCTTGACTTTGGATGTGACATTCTGGTTTGCTTTCCAACCTGACATTCATCACAAACTCTCCCTTCATCAATCTTGGAATCCCTCTAACAGCCTCCATGGATATGATCTTTTTCATTCCTCTAAGATGTAAATGACCAAGTTTTTGGTGCCACAGTTTCACTTCCTTTTCTTCTTTGCCTGCAGTGCACACAGAAGAATAGTTAGTGTCCTCAGACTCCCATAGGTAACAGTTGTCCTTTGATCTGACTCATCTCATAACAACTTCTTGTTTTTCATTGGTTACAAGACATTCAGACTTGGTGAAGTTGACCTTGAATCCCATATCACATAGTTGACTGATGCTTATGAGATTGGCAGTCAAACCATTTACCAGCAACACTTCATTTAGGTTTGGAAATCCAGGGTAGTCCAAGTTTCCAACACCTTTGATTTCTCCTTTAGCTCCATCTCCAAAAGTAACAAAACTAGTTGTATGAGGTTTGACATCATTCAGAAGGTTCTTGATTCCAGTCATATGCTTAGAGCATCCACTGTCAAAGTACCAATCTTCCTTGGCAGAAACTCTAAGGGAGATGTGAGCTATCAAGGCCGCTTCTTCTTCCATTGAGTATATGGTACCTTGTTGGTCTTAGGTTTGACATAAGGGATCGATTAGGATATCCATATAGCCGTAGCAAAATGGCTTTATGTGCCCAAACCTTCCACAGTAATGACATCTCCATCTTTGAAACTTTTTCTTCATGTTTCTCTAATCTTGATGTTGAGCCCTATGTTGTGACATCTACTTTGACATAGGTTTATCAGGTTTGTTCTTCTTCTTGTTAGAAATTTCTTTGCACCATATCTGAACGACACATTTCGCCTATGTTGTGACGTCTGCTTTGACATTGGTTTGCCAGGCCTGTTCTTCTTCTTGTCACCAGCAGGTTTCTTTGCAGCCACATATCCTAGACCATGCATATTTCCTGCATTTTGTCCAATCTGAAGGATTTCCTCCAACTTATCAGTTCCAGTTGTCAGCATCTTGACAAACTTAGTCATCTGATCAAGTTTGGAATTTAACACTATAACTTCACTGTTGAGATAACTTATAGTAGCAGTGTCTGCCTTCTTCTCAACCTCCAACTTCACATTCTCAACTTCCAACTTCACAATTAGCTTTTTCTGTTTCTCATTTTGCTGACATACTTTAGCACTTCTGATACACAGCTTCTTGTAAGTGTCAGCAAGTTCTTCAAATGTCACTTCCTCATCACTAGAATCATTATCAGAGTTACAAACTCCAGAGAGAGCAGTAACTAGTTTGGCAGATTCTTCTTCAGAGTCACTTCCTGAGTCACCATCAGACCAAGTGACAACCATTCCTTTCTTTTGTTTCTTTAGAAAGGTAGGACATTCAGCTCGAATGTGCCCATATCCTTCACACCCATGGCACTGGATTCCTCTACTTTGACTTCCCTTTCTTCAGACTTGGATATTTTGTTGAGTCATAAGTTCGCTAATGTCGATGGGATGTTCTTGACATTGGACCTTGACTTTGGGTCAATTCTCTTGACGAGTTTGTTGAATCGCCTTCCAAGCATAGCTATTGCTTCGAGATCTTCTTCGCTTTCATCTTGATTGGGTACAAGGGCTATGCTCTTGTTTTTCTTGTCAACATTGTCACTGATCCCCATCAGAAATGTCTGAAGTGATCCAATAAGTTCATCAACCTTCAAGTTGCAGATATCTTGAGCTTCCTCTATAGCAGTCACCTTCATTGCAAACCTCTTATACAAGGATCTGAGAATCTTTCTCACTAGCTTTTCTTCTGACATCTTCACTCCCAATGCTCATGAGGTGTTGGCAATCTCCAAGATGTTCATGTGAAACTCATGAATAGTTTCATCTTCCTTCATCTTCAGATTCTCAAATTTGGTAGTGAGCATCTGAAGTCTTGACATTTTCACCTTGGATGTACCCTCATGAGTGGTTTTGAGAGTGTCCCAAACATCCTTGGCCAGATCACACTGATGTACAAGTCTGAAAATATTTCTGTCAATTCCATTGAATAAGGCATTCAATGCTTTAGAGTTGCCCAGTGCTAGCTCTTCTTCTTCTTTGCTCCATTCTTCCTCAAGTTTCAGGCTAGTAGTCCCATCTTTCTCAAGCTTGGTGGGATGTTTCCATCCTCTGTCAGCAGCTCTCCAAGCCTTGTTATCCAGTGACTTTAAAAATGCAACCATACGAGGTTTCCAGTAATCATAGTTAGATCCATCCAGAATAGGTGGTCTACTCCCAAATCCTCCTTCCTTGTCCATAACGCCAGAAAATAATATCCCTAGATCTCACCCAGAAATAACAGGCAGGGTGCCTGCTCTGATGCCAATTGAAATTCTTGGCAGCAGATACGTGATGTCATAGAGAATGTTATGACACAGTATCTGACACTCTGTTAACAATTCACACAGTTAATTGAAACAGCAGTAAAGAACACAATCAATTGTTTACCCAATTCAGTGTGTAACTACATATACATCTGGGGGCTACCAAGCCAGGGAGGAAATTCACTATTAGTAGTATTAATTCAGGAATAAACCAACCAGTTTATCTCCTTCACTTAAAACCTACCCAATGCAACTTCAATCTAAGTTCTACTTAGACCTGAGTTCTACTCACTCCCCCTCAATCACAACAGTGATATAAACCTATTGTTTAATAGAATTGTGAAGACACTCTTCAATAAACATACTTGATTTTGCTTCAAAGCTTTTAATCAAGAGACACAACACTCATGCTTCAAAGCTTTGAGTGAACAAATAACCCTTACAACCAAATCCTAGTCCAAGGCACTTATCAAATGATAATTGCTTGGCTCACAAGAATAACTAGAATCACAAATTAACAGTCTGCAAAATCTTCAATGCAGTTCAAAAAACGCAGCTGCATAATAAGGGTTCTTTTCCTATTATAGAAGCAGTAACAAGACTTCAGTTTTGGGCTTCCATAATAATAGCTAGGGTTCACGTAATTTAACCTAAAGACTTGGTCTTTTAACAAACCAATTTAGGGTTAAACAAGATTAACCACAGAGCCACGTGAGCATGTGATCCAATAACACAATTCATAATAAAAAGAGCTCAACAGAAATCCTGAAAAGTCTCAGGAAAAGTGAATCTGCAGAACAGCAAATGTCACACAGAATGTCATAACATTGGTTATGACATCAGTCATTCTTCTGCAGATTTCCAACAAAGCAGTTTACTCCCAATCTGAGTTGTACTTGAATTAATCTTCTTCTGCAGAATTTATCTTCAACTCTGAATGTCATGACATCAGTCAAGACATTGACATATACTAGTTTTACCAAAAATTAAAGCCAACATAAAAACACTTACCAAAGATTTTTTGAATTTGGACAGAAGGTGGATGAAAAATGTCACAGACAGTTAGACAATAATCCCCTAGACGAGCTCAAAGAATACAAAGGAAAAGGAACACAATGTTATGAATGTGAATGGTTTAGTCACATAAAATTTGAATATCCTACTTTTCTAAGAAATAGAAAAAAGGATTGTCAATTGTTGCACCCCAAAATTTCCCCTCATGTTTTTACTTTTCTCTGGCTTAGGTTCTACATCTCATTCATACATTCCACTAGATTCATATGTATAACATTCATTCATTCAATACTGCAATTTGGTTCAAAAGAATCAGCATTACGTGCAAGCTAGGGTTTCTATTGGATTTGGGGCTTCTACATGCAATTAAGTCTAATTTCTTTGATTCCTATTTGAGAAGTGAAGTTGAATTATAGTTTTTAAGCAGTGGTTATTATGGTTTTCTTCTTCCTCAAGATACAATGTTGTTTCTCACCCACATTTACCAAGATCAAAGATTACAATTTTATTGGTGTTTTCAGTTGACAAGGACCCTAAGAGTCAATGAGGGAATACATATTTCATTTTAATGAGGCCACCATACGAGTCATCCACCTAAACTAAGAAATGTTTGTAGTATCATTTCAAAATAGCCTTAAAGTAGGGCATTGCAATGAGTCCCTCATCGAAGGACATCATACTTTTTATCATGGGAGGTCATAAGGGAAATATGCTACATAAAGGGTGAGGAATGTAAAGTCGAGAAGAATGCTCATGACATAAAAGAGCTTGTTTCTAGCTTCGAAGGCTAACAACACTCACGAAAGAAAAAATATACCTTGACCAACAGGAACAAAACTATTGGACACATGTGAAACTACTGGTGAAACCATCGGATATAATATAAATGAAGTTGCCACCGAACATTTTTTATCCCACAAGTGGAAAGAAAAACATCGAGTAAATATGAGAGTGAGAGATCACGGTCTTACAATCAAGAGATCGGGTAAGGAAGTTAGTTACGCGAGGGGAAGGTATTAGCACCCCACACGCCCGTAGTAATCTACGATATCCACTTCTATTTTCTATCTAAAGGATGTGGGTTTCTATTTACAACTTATTCCTAAGGAAAATGAATGAATGCAAAGTATTATCTACAAAAATAAAGGTTTTTTAGTGTGCTTGTCGCGGTTGCGAACCTTTAGTGTCTACGTACCCCATTCGTGCAATTAGGGATTAAAGCACTACATAGTTCTCCTGAAGTATTTTGGTGGGTTACAATGTTTTTTATGAGAAATTTCATTTCACATCCTTACGATTAGGATTTCAATTCGTTCTTAGCGTTGCAGCTTATCGAAATACTCATGCTCGGCCACTCGTACACTTAACAACTCGCTTGGATTTGAAAGGAATACCCTTATCGAAAAGGTTTTCATAGAAAAAGGTCTGAAGATAAAATGATTTGAAGTTGGTGGATTGTTTTTACCTTGGTGAAAGGATTTAAGTTTATTAACATGTTTTGAGATTTGATAAAGAAATATTTTTAGTCTTAATATGCGAAAGGGGAAGAAAAACATCTAAGGGGAACTATCTAGCTTTATCCCTAATGTTATAATATAAAGGTGGCCCTATGTCAAGGATGAAAAAGGAATATCTACCTATGTTAACATGCATGGATGTCTATCCTAATGTCTAAGCTCGAACGCTACCTTAATCGAGTGGTCCTAGGTGAACTATCCTAATATGCAGCTTGGTTGAAGAACCAAGAGATACCAAGGGAGGAGGCAATCAAGTGCTTTGGAAAAAACACACAAACAATGAAATGCACAAACAAATGCGAGAAGCGCGGGGAAAGGGTGAAAGAAAGACCATATCCAAGGGTAGGGCGTCATCCAAGTCAACCGGGAGCTTTCTTTCTGTGGGAAAGACCATAGCCAAGGAGAACAAATCATCTGAGTCAACCAGTAGCTTTATCACTTGTGGGAGTAATGTCCACGCCTTGGTATTGAATTACCAAGTGTGAAGAGCATATGAGTGCGAGTATCAGCACCAGAGGACGCGAACTCCAAACAAAGCGTGGAGGGTCAGAATAGGGAACCCTTGCCACTAGACGAACTCGATAACAAGGAAGCTTCCACGATTCACGTGAGCTAGGGATGACACAGACGAAAGTGTGGGGGTCAATTGTGAACTCTTTTCGCTTGCCACATTTTAAGGACTTATCATGGGGGGAATGAAGAAGGGGATCCTCCTTTTGAGGTCTTTAGCACAAAACATAACCACACTGCAATAATACCTACTACATTGGTAGGATTTTAAACACACCAAACACAAGTAGCCCACCATATACGGAATTACCCTAAACGAGTCTTTAAATAAACCAAAGGGGTTCTTGACATGATCAGCAACGGATACCCCATCATGCATCTCTATTCCTACTTCCCGTGGCAAGGAAAGCGGTAAAAACCCTACATCTCATGCTCTCTAGAAAACGGTAAAAGAATGTGGTAAGAGGTATAAGAAAATACTGAACGAATATCAATCCGTAATAGCTATAACAAATAACGAAGAAACTCGGAAAACTTCGTAAACTGATGATAAGCAATAAGGAAATCCGGTAAGCAATGCGTCGAAGCATCAATAAGCAAGATCAGAATGTGTGGCGGACACATTCGAATATGAGTATAACACCTGCATCAGATAACAATCCTAGAAAAACAAGTAAACAAGGCATAATGTCATATACACAAAATATAAGATGTGTAGCAAACACATCCGTCCAACGGGACACCTGCACCGGATAACCAGACATGGCAATGCAAGCCAATAATGCACAACGACATATGCATAAGACAAGGGATGCGTGTCGTACACATCTGAGTCAAACAAAGCACCTGCACAAGATACAATAAACAATGTACAACGGCAACCAAAATGTGTATCATACACATCTGTATCACAAGTACTTGCACAAGATACATTAAACAATATACAATAGCAAACAGAATTTATATCGTACACATCCTCATCACAAGTACCTGCACGGAGATACAATTCATACAAAGGAACAAAGTGTCCATACGGCAAATGGTATGTACTTCTCATAAGATGAGAAACAATGTTATGTGACATGGAAAAAAAAACTTCTCATAGTGTACCTTGCACAAGACACAACCATTATCAATTGGTAGGGAAGTATGAGCAAAAAAGCCAAGAAAATGAGGAAATTTGGCAGCATGCGTTGACTCATGGATTTTATGCGTCGACTCAAAGTTTTGTGCGTTGACTATGGGTCGATGCGTAACTTCCCGAAGGTGGTCCCAAACAGAAATATGGGAGTTTGCGTCGACTCAACTGAACTTTGCGTCGACTCAACTAAACTTGCGTTGACTCATAGTGTTCTTGCGTCAACTCATGGGTCAGCGCGTAACTTCCTGAATGCAGCAAAAAGTGCAAATTTTGTGTATTTCTAGAACTTTGAAGCAACGTAACTTTTGCATCGAGTATCCGTTCCGTGCATGGTTCAAATCATTGGAAATCTTGAAAATAATAGTACGCTCATGGAACGATATAGAAACCAAACCGATACGCTATGAAGCAGCATATTCCTCTCAAAGATTACACAATCGACATGTGAATTCACAATAGATTTTTTGGAGGTTTCAACATATTTTATCCGATCGAAGGTGAAATTCACACCGATTATGTAAACACTACCACAACTTAGACAAGACATGGTATACATTAAGTAAAAAAAAATCATCTTGAGAGGAATTTGTGGCTTAATTGGACAACAAAATCATGCGTTAACATGTATCGACATGAACCAAGTATTTGATCGAACACATAATCTACACATGTTAACACATGATTTTGCATAAGCATAATTACAAGGCTACAACTACATTCAAATACAAATCAACATTTCAAAATCAACAATTCGATGAACATCGACAAGTAATCACTTGAATAAGCACTTTTCTTAATTAATCAATAAGTGCTTTTATCATCCAATTCCGAATTTCACCATTATAATAACATCAAATCTCATTTTCACAACCTAATCCATAGTCTCATTTCAATTCCTAAAAAAAAACTTGATTCAATTTTCAATTCTAGAAAAGTGCTTATTCAAGAATTAATTATGCAAAAGTGCTTAAATCAAGAAATCTTACCGTCAAAATGAAGAGGAGAATGAGGAGAAGAGATCGCCGATTTCGAATCGGAGAAAACCGTAGGGGAGATAATAAGGGAGAGTGGCGAAAATTGGGAGAGGAAGAGGAGAAAAGTGTTTCTTCAACCTTGATCCAATTCTTGATGTTGTTGTTGATTCTAGAGAAAACTTGGTGAAAAATTTGAGTTTGATCCCTGAGAGAGTAGAGAGAATAAAAAAGAGTGTTCATGTTGAATTTTTGACAAATGAAGAATCCCCCTAAATTATGAGAGAAAAAATTGATTTATACTTGAGAAAAATAGCCTTGGGTGAATTGGACTCAAAATTGGGCCCAAATTAGCTTTATCCGATTAATTTTCGTGAACAGTACCAGACCTCATGATCCGTGCCAAATTTGAAATCGGGCCCAACACGACAAATGTCCGGAACAAAAAATCGTCACACGATTGCAAAATTTCAGCTCGATCAAACAAGAGGTTAAAGAGATATGAATTTTTGAAGTTTTAGCACACAATAAGGGCATCTGACACATGTAGAATTTTTGTTGCGCACCCTGGGGAGAACGCTTCGAACGAGGACCTTATGATCAAAATCCGAACTCGTGATATGAAGTAGAATCGAAGTGAATGAAATTTTTGAACTTTTGGCGCCAGTCCCATTGCGATCGGATAAAAGTTGAGTGAAATATGATTTTTTGAATATTGCATGTCAGATGAATTGACACTCGGTTCAGCTCAAATATACGCTCAAAGAATAAAATTCTGGTATTGATCCCTGAGGAATTAGCTCTCGGCCCAAGAACAAAAGTTGAAGAGGACATCACAATGGAAATTTAGGCGTTAGAACCACTCGATTATGACGTCCCAGTCAAAAGTTATGAATTTTTTAGTGTCCCGTAAGCACAATTTTCAGCCATAAAACTCACTTTATTGCACCTAAAAGGTTAATTTTTCTGGAGACCTTCTGCACATAATTGGCCTCTGACCCGAGAATAAAAGATGAAGATTATATCGAGAGGGACTTGCCTGTCGAAAATCAGCCAAAAATACCCAACGAGCTCAGAGTTACGCATTTTGGAGTGTCCGAAGCACTAAGGAAACTGAATTCTGCTTTAATAAGAAAATGAACTATCGGAGTTCTTCCTTGACGAATCGGCTTTCGGTATAAACATAAGAAATATAGACAATAAAAAAAATGGTTCCAACATTTGCTGAACCCAACTAGAATCACCTTCTTACTAGAAGTTGTAATTTGAGCACCTGAATTGAGAAACATCAATTTTGGTCTAAGAATAGCCCAAATCGATTCAAATACTGTGTTTCCCACCACGTGAAATATCCTCAATCTCGTAACCACGAACCAATGATATGCATGCATGTTCATGATGACAAAACTTATAAGCCAAAAAGGTTTAAATGAAGAGGATAAACTTTGGGGGTACAACAACGTGAATCCATACACAAGAGGGGATGAATTATGTGCTTGAGAAAAACTTGGTTTTGAAAAACTTTTTGGATCAAAATCAGAGTTAAAAAATACTTTTGAAAAGGTTTATAAATAAGGTGGAAAATAAAATTGCAGAATATAAAATGCAGAAAATAAAGAGTTTAAGAGAAAGAAAAGAACACTATGAACTATACAAGTTCAGTAAAAAGGACTTATTCTTGTCCCCAATAATTGATCTTGACTTGAGATATTTTAGTAGGTATACTCAAGAACCCTCTTTTACAAGGAAATTGAATTTTACGCTAACTTCCAAGCAAACAATAAAGTTAGGAGTGAAGTGTTGAATCTTCCAAATGGTGGATTAAAGTTGTTAGTCCTCCTTCCATAAACGAAGAATCTTGGAGTTGTTAGTCTTCAAGCTTCTTCAACAAAGATTTTACCAAGGGATAATCTTGAACCTTGTAAATATTTTAATATCGGGCTCTGTTTACAAACCTTAACCTTGGTTTTATCACGAGTTAACCAAGAACCTGAGATATTTTACCACAGACTAATCTTGACCCTATTAAGCTTTTAATATCGAGATGCACTTGAACCTAATCTTGGTTTTTATCACAATATAATCAAGAACTTGAGATATTTTAACAGTTGGTTGATCTCGAAGCTAAACAAAGACTCAATCACATAAACCCCAAACCATAACTTTTTACGAGTTTAGCTTAGAACCCAAATGAAACAATCCGTTAGTGGATAATATTCCATTAAAGGGTAAAGAATATTTCATTGGTGAATACTACAATTATATCCTTCTAGAAGTACAAGTTTCTCTCTCACAAAAAGGATTTTCTTGAAAATGCATTATGTCTAAACTTTTACTGAGAGAAATAATCAAAAAGAATTTTTAGAGAGAGAGAGAGAGAGGTAGAGAGAGAAAGAGAAGTAGGAAATGAAACCACATTTTTTAATGTAAAAAGAGTGGAAAAGGACCTCTATCTATAGGCTAGAGGTTGACACAAATAATGAAATAATTTTAAGGTTTTTAAGACTTGCTAATAGATTGGAGCTTATTACCAATCGATTGGTTACCCTAAGTTAATCGATCATTGAGATAAAATGGAAGGGGAGAAAATTAATTGTTACCCATCATTAGGATGTTGTCGTAATCGCTTAGGGCTCAATTTTGAATAGAGCCAATCGCTTCGGTTAATGTGTCAATCGATTGGTAAATGCAAAAGTTTACCTAAAGCTATTATGACAACTCTTAACTCATATGGCACGATTTCAAGGTGTTTGATGACATTCGTCATTACATGATTTTTTTATGAAGAAATTCAAATAAATTAGAAATAATAAGGATAAAAATCATGTTAAAGTATGAATAATTGAGCAAAAAGTCAATACAAGAAAGATACAAAGAGTTAGCGAAAATTATGAAGGAAAAGGAGGAAACATATGATTCCCCCCAAGAATTCTCACACCCGTGATGCATCCTATTGTGGCGCGATAAGGCTTGCATTGTAGCGCCATACTGACCTATTGCGGTGCAGTACTACTTTTTCAACTGACACACTTTTTGATATTTAAAGCAGCTTTTGGCCACTTTTTCAAGGATTATGGACCACAAAGAAAAAGTAATGACTAAGTTCATCCAAGGGGTGATCTTGGAGCACAATAGAGTCATTAGAGAGTAATTCTTCCATAGATTTTGATGATTAATACTTCTTCACTCATGATATTCATTATCTTATCAATGGTTAACTAATATTTTTTTTTATAGATTAGGGCTTTTTGAGATGAACCCCTATGTTGGATCATATGTCTGTTTGAGATTTGTTGAGTATTTTTAATGGTTTTATCTTATTTAAATTGTTCTTGTGTTTAGTTCTTTTTTTCCGCTTATGGGTGTACGGATCAATCTAGATAAATAGGGATTTTTGACCGTTAGTCTAATTATCTTAACTAGGCAATTTATTTAACTTTGTAATGAGCTAGAAATAGGAATTTAAAAGTTATTGCTAATAAATTAAAGCACTCATAAAACCTAATTTAACCTTGAATTAGTCTAAGGAATTAGGAAATTACCGTATAAGTTAGCGAGTTACACACCGAAAAAATGGGTGTAATGGTTATGTTAATTTGCATTGAGATAATAATATGATTGAAACTCAACAGGAACGCAGTTAATAAAAAGGTAAAAATAAGGGATTCAATAATGAAGTCCTAATCTTCTTTTACAATCTTGAATTTCATCTTTTTAATATTGATTTTGAACCACTTTTCTAATAGAAACCCCCAATTAATTACTTAATGTTGAACGTAATTATCTTGTTAAATTACTATCCTCGTAGAGACAATCTTTTTTTTAAAATTAATTTGACATTATCGATATATTTGACGAGAAGTCATCAAGTTTTTTCCGTCGTTGCCGAAGATTGCAATTTCAACAAGGAAATTTTTGTGCATAGTATTTTTTTTTTTTTTTTTAATTTTTAGGGTTAATTTTGAAATTTTATAGTTGCTATTCGTTTGATATTTTATCTTTATTTTTATTTTTGTGTGTTTTAGTTCCTAATTCTTAGTTGATTATTGTAAATATCTAGAATTCATTTTTTTCTATTTTAAGTTTTCTCTATTTTATTTTATGTTTTTATTGCTACTATTTTAATTTTCTTTTTTTCTTTTTCTTTTTAGTTTTTTAATCTAGTTCAGTGCTACAGTGGTATATTTCTTCTACTTGTGTATACGAGGTAAATAAAGACATGTATACAGATGATAACTCTTAACTTGTCATGTTAGCACAACTACAAGCTTTGTTAAAGCAATTAGTTGCCTCAACTCTCATTCTAGCAAATGTTAATCTAATCAGGATTCTACGATGTGATATTTATGGTGGAAATCACACAAATGGCTATTGTGTACCATATATTGAAGAATTGCATTATTTTTGAAATTATCAAGAGCCAAATACTTACCTCAACACCTATGATATATGGTGGGATTATCATTTAAATGTTAATTTGAGTAAAAATCAATGTCACAATTTTATCCAACAAACTCCTCAAGATCCACCATCAAGGAAGTCATCCTTCTAGAAGAGACTTTGAACGAACTCATGAAGTTTACTCAAAGCAACTTGAAAGCAATAAACTCAACCATTGAATCATTCAATTAGGACATTGAATAATCCAATAAAAATATTGAAAAATCCATGAATAATATGGAAAATCACATTGGGATGTTATTTATATAAGTGGCAGCTCGATCACTTGGAGGTTTTAACGTGAATTAATTAAATAGTCCTATGGATGATGAAGTTCTGAGATAAGTCCAAGATGAATGATACGTAGTTGCTGATACATGAGTTGAAAAAGAAAAAGAATAAGAAAAAATCATGCCATCAAATAACATTAAATCAATAATATAAGAAGTCAAGGTGGAAAAAATATTTGGTAAAAGAGCAAGAATTGTAAGTGAAGATGATCTAGTTTTGGATTCAACAATTTGTCTATATGCTGATATCCAACACGAAAATATTCAAAAAAATAATGTCCCTGAAAGGTATTATAGAAACAAGGAAGATGGAAGAGAGGAAATGGATAAATTATTATATGCCGTTTACGCCTTGTTCGTCAGTATCAAAGTTGAAGAAGATATGGAAGCCACATCATCAATAAGTTCATAAGAGTACTACCAAACAAAAGGAAGAAGAAGGATGATGTGTTTTTTCGTGTCATATATGTCTCCCTAAAAAAGAATCAAACGGTAAAGCTAAGGACCTTAAATAAGCGTCTCATGGGAGGCCACCCAACAAATTTTAAGTTTTTCCAATTTTCCTTATATTTCAGTTTAATTCCCTTTTCGTACTATAGTCCAAGGAAGAGTAATAAATGGATCTCAAGAATTATATCCCCTTGTGCCATCATGGAAAAGAAAAGAAAATTCACTAAAAAAAGTAAGAATGAAAAAGATCAATAGTGAAATTTCCTTGAAAATTGAAGTTTGTTAAAGAAAAGGGGAACCGACTCGACTACTTGTACTCAATATCTATATACCTCATATTGTAAGGTTTGATCCAAATATTTCCCATTGTTTACTTTTACTTCTTATGAGAGTATCCTTGAATTAGTCCTTTTCTGAAATTTGCATTTTTCTTCTGATTTTGAGTTTTTTGGTCAAACAAATACACACTGATACAATTGTTTGTGAAAATTATGAGCCTTTTCAAGCCAACATGTTTTGATATGGTTTTGTCTGTTGTTTAACCACTTTGAGCCTAAACCTTTCTTTCAGTGACATAACCATATTATAAAGCCAATTGACTTAAAAGATTAAATCTTTCCACCCTCTTTGGAGTTAGGTAGAAATTTTTAGTTTCCTAGTTTAGTGCAAAATAATAAGCCAGGGGTTGCTCGTGGAAGTAAGCAACAAATAAGTTTTGGGTTGGGGTACTAGAGAAATTGGTCTAAAAGAAAAGAAAATGAAATGAAAATAGCTTCTTTAATTTTTTTTGAAATAAAGGACCAACAAAAGGAAATTCTCTAGTACCAAGTGCATGATAAAGTGAGATGGAAGGAATTCTATAACATCGGGAAAACTATGTACCTAACTCCAAAGGTTTAAGCATATTATCCTAAATTATTCTAACCTAACATAATCCACGTTGAAACCTATAAAAGACCTCAAAAGTGTGTGTTTAAATATTCCTCTTATCAATTTAATTAGAATTTTTTAAATTTATTGTTAAATGCTTTTGTATGTTAATTAAGAGATTACCCTGTCAAATTGAGTGCACTATTATGAGATGAGAGACATGTTGAGTATTTGTAAGTTGGAAGATTTTTTTTAAGGTTATTGGATTGAAGCAGGGGAACCGAAGTGTTGATAAAAAAATATAGGTGACAAGAATTGGTAAGGGTAAGCATTTTAATTTTGATGAATGTTCAGTGTTCGGAGAATTTACTTAATGACAAACTATAATTCAAGTTTGAGGTTGTGATCACAGTCGTCATTACATGATTTATTCGAAGAAATTCAAGTAAATTCGTAAGAATAATAATCAAAAGAGAAGCAGAGAGGTAAAATCTTTTTTTGATGATGACACCGCAGTTCTCAAGGAGGTAGTAAAATAGAAACATATAGATATATAATTGGAGTGGTTAAACTCCCCCTAATCAAGTAGAGACTATACTATATTCCCATTGAGAGTATATTTTCCCCTTTTTTTTTCAGGATCAAAAAGGAGGAAAACAATCAAAGCACATATATCACATGTCATCAAGTTGAGAAAGGGAAGAAGGATAAGGAGAAAAACACATAGGAATACTAACCCATGCATGATTTGTTTAAAATTCCTAGCCCAATTCTTATGAAAAAAAGTTTTCTTTGGAAAAGGTTTTATAAAAATATATGTGAGTTGATTAGATGAGGTTACATATTCAAGTATGAGTTCCTATTTTTCAATGCAATCCCAAAAAAATTGGTGCCTAACCTAAATATGTTTGGATAAAGTGTGAAGAATCTAGTTTTTTTGTGAGGTTTATGGTGCCAACGTTGTTGCATTTTATCGGGACAACCTCAAGATTAATACTATAATCACTAGTTGTAGTTTCATCTAGATAATTTGAGTACAACAATTACTAGCAACAATATTTTCTAACTCAGCTATGGATAGTGTAATACTTTCCCGTTTCTTTCTATGCCAAGAGATAAGAGAGTCCCCAAGTAAGTGACACTTAACGCTAAAATTATGCTGACCTAATCTGCACCCATGGAAATAAAAATAGATGTATCTAAGTCATAATTCTACCCCTTTTTGTACTATAGATCCATTTATTGCGTGCCAGTGAGATGTCTCATAATGTGTTTGAATGCATTGAGATGTGATTATCTTGGGGATGCTTGAAGCAAGCTCCGAGACAAACAAAAAACATGATATTAGGACGAGATGAAACGAGATAGATAAGATAGCCTATCATACCTTAGTGTTTGCTTTCCTCAACTTGTTTTCCATTTTTGTACTTGTCAAGGCTGCATAATGTAGACATTGGGTTTTTTTATTACTTTGGACTTCTCCATGTCAAACATTTTTATTAGTTCTTTACAATATTTGGCTTGATTTATGAAGGTTCCTTCTTTAGTATGATGGATTTGAAGTCCTAGGAAATATCGAAGCTCCCCCATTATTGACATTTTAAATTCATTCTGCATCATTTCAAAAATTTCCTTGCACAAATATTCATTAGTACCACCAAATATGATATTGTCGACGTAGATTTCAACTTATAAGATGTCATTTTTGGTTTTATTGATAAACAGTGTTTTACCAACTTGTCATCTTGCAGACTTGTTTTTCAATTAAGAATTGTATTAGATGGTCATATCAAGCTATAAGAGTTTGTTTTATACCATATAATGCTTTTTTTGAGCTTGAAAACATAATTGAGAATAATTGAGTTGATAAAACCCAAAGGATTATCAATATATACCTCCTCTTGGATGTATCCATTTAGAAAAGCACTTTTACACCCACTTGAAATAATTTGAAGTTCACGATGCAAGAGAAAGCTAGTTACATCCTTATGGCTTCTAATCTAGCTACATGGGTATAGGTTTCATTGAAACATATTCCTTCTTGTTGATTGTAAAATTTTGCAAAAAGTATGGATTTATTTCTTTAAATATTGCGATGTTCGTCTAGCTTGTTGCGAAACACCCATCGGTTACCAATCATTAGATTAGATGAAGCTTTTGGAATGAGTTCTTAAATGTTGTTTCGTTTAAATTGATTTAACTATTCTTGCATGGAAAGAGACCAATGTTCATTGACTATAACTTTGTTGATTCCCTTTGGCTCAATTTGTGAGAGAAAAGCCACAAAGTTACATACCTTATTAATGAATCATCGAGAAATGTCTCATTTAGAGACGTCTCCAATGGTGGTCTCTTGTTGATATCCATCCTTTTGAAAGATTTGGATGATTTTGTGGAATGTATGATTTACTCTTGATTCAGTACTTCATTTATGACTTGACTTTGACTTTGTTCTTGAAATGGTTCTTGATCATTCTCCTCCAGATTTTCCTTTTCTAGGATACCTACACGATCAATTACATCTACTTCTAATGTTTTAGGGTTAGAATCATCAAAGGTAACATATAATGATTCTTCAATTGTTATAGTTATTTTGTTAAATACTCTAAAAGTATTACTATATGTGGAATATCTTATGAATATGTCTTCATTATCTTTTTTCGTTAAATCTTCAGAGGTTATCCTTTACATTGTTAAGGATAAAACATTTGCATCTAAAAACATGTAAGTGGGAGATATTTGACTTTCCTCCTTTGTATAGTTCATAGGGCGTCTGCTTTAGGCTTAGCCTTACCTTGACATAATTCATAACATAGCAATCAAGGCTTACTACATTGGCCCAAAAATATTTTGGAATGTCAGTCTCATTGAGCATCTTCCCTACAAGCTTTGATAGGGATTTATTTATAATCTCTAGTACCCTATTTTTTTGGCGAGTTCATTGAGTGAAAAAGTGAGTCGAATATCAGTCTCGTTATAGAATTTTTGAATTCCTCATTTTGGAATTATCCACCAAGGCCATTTCTGATGGATGCAATGCTTACTTTTTTTTTTTTTTTGGATAAACTTGGCTAGTTTTTAAAAGGCAGAAAACATATAGATTTTTTGAGATAAGAAGAATGTTTAGGTATAGAGAGAGTACTCATCCATTATGACAAGAGCATAGACGTTTCCATATATAATTACGGTTCCAAATGAGCCAAAAAGATTCATGTGTAGAAGTTTTAAGGGCCAATGAGTATACAAAATATTTTTAACTTTAAAAATGACTCTTAATTTCTTTTTTTTCTGACACGCACCACACAATATATTATTTTTCAAATACACTTTTAGCATACTATCTACAAGATCTTTACAGACCAACTTATTTAAGTGGTCCATCTAAATGTCAGCTATTCTCCTATGTCATATAAAAAATTCCTTCTCATTACTCATGAGACATAAATCATTTGAAGAAATTTTATTTAAATTCACAGTGTAGATTTCCACCTATGAATTGAGTTTTGTTTGATTTAAATTTTATAACCCGCAACCAGAAAAATAATATGTTACATTGATATATTTGTCACATAATAATCAGCTCACCTATGTTTTTTTTTTTTAAATTTAAAATCTAGCAGATATATTTTATATTTATTTTTAACACAAAAATAATATTTAGGTCGGAGATACTATTCTGTATATGGGAGAGAGAGAGAGAGTGTACTAGTACTATATTAATATCATGACTGGTAATCTGCAACTTTGAGGTGTTACTGAATGGCGATGCTCTCTCCTTACAAGACATAAACCTGAATTTTTAATATCTTCCTTTAAAAAAAAACTAACCCCTCTTCCTCTTTTCCCGTGTTTTCATTATATACTACAGATCCAATAAAAAGAGCCGACACTTTACCCTCTCCACCTCTTTTCTCTTTTCCATTTCCTTCTCACCAACACACTCTCCGTCATTTTCTCTTCACCCACACTCCCCACTCTCTCTCTCACCAAACACACTCCTTTTCTGGTTGCCTAGTTCACTTCACACTCGCATTTTCTGTCGGTAACAGATCAAATCAATCATCATTTTCATTTTCATCTACTACTTACCACTTTACCTTAATCATTCTTATTACCTCCTTTCTCTCTTCATCATGCACTAACTCAACCTCAAATAGGTGACAATACCGCAAACACTCTCTTTCTATGCTTCTCTTTACTACAATTTTGTTTTCTTGTTTTTTTTAGTGTTATAATTTATAAGCACTATTAATTTTTCTTAATTTATTTTATTGTTCAATTAGGTTGATAATTTGTTTTTTTAGGTTAATATATATATATTTTTTATGATTATTATAGTTACATTCATCTTGGTATTATTATGGATCAAAAACCCTGGCCTTGGAGGAAAAAGTCATCAGAAAAGACAATTGTTACTACTGAAAACACCAATCTCAATTCAAAAGAAAATGGAGAGGTAAGTAAGGTAGTTTGATTTTCATCATTAATTTGTTTATATTGTGAATCTCATTTTTATGGAATCTTGTAAGTTTATATCATTATAGATTTATAGTATGAAACTATGAATGCATTGGATATCTTCCCTATTTTAAAGATACTTCATCGGTTAATGTCTCACATTATTAGTAAGAGTGATCCTGAGAGTGTGCTCCTCTCAGAGTCTCTGGTTTAAATTCCGTTAGATGCTAACAATTTCTCTGATGGTACCAAATATAAATAATTGCTATCTGTAATTTTTTTTCTTTGCGTTTTAGATACAAGCACTTCTAGCCGATAAAGAAGAATTGGCGAAAGACTTAAAAGAATTAAACAATAAGCTTGTTTTGGTAAATTCTGACTGTAATGCTAAAGATGAGCTCGTGAAGAAACAAACAAAAATTGCACGAGAAGCAGTGGCAGGTAAATTCAGGCATGTCCCTGTTTGTTCGTTTATTGTTTTGTTTGGCTTATGAGAGAAATACTTGGAGTAGATTTATCATTTATCAGTCTATGTTTAAAATCTTGCTTTGAAGGTTTGGAAAAAGCGAAAGTTGAAGTGTTGTCTATGAAGCAAGAGCTGGAGGAAGCTTTGCAGCAGCGATTTGTTTATGAAGAAAGAGTAGCCCATTTGGATGGAGCTCTCAAGGAATGTATGCAGCAGTTACGATATGTTCGAGAAGAACAAGGACAAAGGGTTCATGATGCTGTGATGAGGGTTTCGAAAGAGTTTGAAAAAGAGTGCGTGGTTTGGGAGGGGCAGTTATCCGAGACAAATAAAAGGCTGGTGAAAGCCGAGACTGAAAATTCTCATCTTAATAAATCCATTTTTGCAAGAGAAAAGTTGATTGATGATCTGAAAAGACGACTGACTCAAGCCGAGGCAGATCATAGTGAACTAATGGTTAGATTAGAGTCTACTGAGAAAGATAATGGTTCTCTGAAGTATGAGGTCCGTGTTCTCGAAAAGGAGTTGGAGATCCGAAATGAAGAGAGAGAATTTAGTCGTCGGACAGCTGATGTTTCCCACAAACATCACTTAGAAAATGTTACAAAAATTGCCAAGTTAGAGTCAGAATGTCAGAGACTACGTGTTCTGGTTCGGAAACGACTACCTGGTCCTGCTTCCCTTGCAAAAATGAAAAATGAAGTTGAAATGTTAGGACGAGATTCAGTTGAAATAAGAAGGAGCAAGTTGAACTCAACTAGTTCAACGGTTGAGTCGTCACTTGACGGTTCTCCTGGGACTCCCAATAGGCGAATCAATACTCTGACAGAGCAGTTATATGCTGTGGAAGAAGAAAACAAAGCTTTAAAAGATTCACTGAATAGGAAAATGAATGAGCTTCAATTCTCAAGAGTAATGCTTTCTCGCACAGCTTCCAAACTTTTGCAACTCGAGTCACATAATGAAGAATCACCGAAAGGTCAAGTAGTTGCGGAGCTTCTTAGAAGTAACCTTATGTCACGTGAAATCTCTTTGGCATCAATGTCTGATATTGGCAGTGATGACAAGGTAAGCTGCGCCGAGTCCTCAGCTTCTGCATTGATCTCAGAATTGGAGCACTTCAGAAATGGAATACAAAAGGAAACAATGTCCTGCAGAAGTGTTGGAACTTCAGAAATGAATCTCATGGATGACTTTGCTGAAATGGAAAAGTTAGCAGTGACCTCTGTTGAAAACCCCCTTGAAATTTCTGGTGCTTCTTTGAAAGATGTTAATGAGATCAACGGCTTTTTGGAAACTGGGAAAATCGAGACTACCCCCGAAGTAGTAGGTAAGGAGACCACTGCAGTGTCTGATCATATTCCAGACTTATTAACATCAATTCAAAAAACATGCCCCCTTGATGAGTTTAAGGATAATATTCCCGGTTGGCTTCAGGATGTAGTAAAAAAGGTCCTGGAACAAAACGACGTCACTCAAAAAAGTCCTGATAACATACTCGAGAGTATTAGAGTAGCTTTGAATCATCTAGATCCATGTACCTTTGATTTGAACGAAGTCTCTGGTCATATGGACGGGTCCGACCCTTCAAATAATTCTATGGTAGTTGCATCCGGTGATGTAAATTTTACTGACCTCTCATCAATTAAAAGAACAAAAACACACACCGAGGAAGATTTGGGTAAATCAATAGGAAAGATAATTGAACTTATTGAAAGAATTAGCTTGCCTGCTGTGGATTGTGATAACTCAGATTCCTTGGGCACAAGTGATGAGAATGTCCCCTCGTTCAAGAACTCAGGAATGCCATCGGGTTACATGGTCCGTGTTTTCCAATGGAAAACATCTGAACTCAGCAACGTTTTACAGCATTTTCTACACGTGTGTTATGATTTACTGAATGGCAAGGTCAATCATGAAAAATTTGCAGAGGAGCTAACAACAGCTTTGGATTGGATAATGAATCACTGCTTTTCACTTCAGGATGTTTCTAGTATGAGAGATGCCATCAAGAAACAATTTGAATGGGATGAGACCCGAAGCGAAAGTGAAGCAGAATTTGGGATGATAGGTCATTTTGCTGAGGAAGATAAGTTGTATCATCCTGCAGAACAGTTTCCATGTTTTCCTCAAGAAACTACTTCAAATGGTAACCATCTTAAGAGTCGAGAGATGCATTGCAATGAGGAAGAAGAAATTAATAGTATTAAAGGAAAATTGATCAGTGCTGAATCTCAAAAGGAAACATTGGAAGGGAGGCTTCAATCCGCTAACGATAAGGTTGAGTCCTTAACGGATCGACTCCAGGAGTCAGATAAAACTAACGGCAGCTTGAGATTAGAGTTACAATCCATAAAAGAATCCAATGGAAAACTTGAGGATCAAGTAATAAATGAGGAAGTGATGAAATCAAATCTTGATGCACAGCATAAAGGAGCTGAATTAAAAGAGATCGGTCTCAAGTTTTTGGAATTAGAAGTGGAACTGGAAAACAAAAACCACTGTTGTGAAGAATTAGAGACTAAATGTCTTGAATTGCAGCTTCATCTTGAAAGGTACAACAATCTTTAAATATTTATTTCAATGTGACATTTTTTAAATATTTAATCTTTAATTTCTAATTGAGGATTTGTTGCATATCCAATTAATGTTCTCAGCACATCCAAGGAATGCTCGAACCATGATATTAACCAGAAAGACAAGCCATTGCGAACGGTAAGTTTATACGTTCTTCTCGACGACTCATTGTAAGATTACTAGTTCCTATGTTATGGGTTGACTATTCATATTGATATTTTATTGAAGAGTGTTGATCAATCCTACAGGACTTTGAAATAACGGCCGCTTCAGAAAAGTTGGCCGAGTGTCAAGAAACCATCCTTAACCTTGGGAAGCAACTGAGGTCATTGGCCGCACCAAAGGATGCATCTCTTTTTGACAATGTCATTGCGGCGCAACAGACCAATACTCCATCCACCACTGCGACAACCATGATGACAAAAAAAAAGAATCCTAGCCATGCTCCTCCGAAAGTTATGAAAACGAAGAACCGATCTCTGCTAGACCAGATGCTGTCTGAAGATGATTCTAAAACAAAGGTTTCTAAAGTAAGTGACCGCGACTCCAATCCCGCCACCATTCCAGATTTTGTAGAGCCTCTTGAGAAGATTTTAGCTTTGAATGAATTTAGAGATGGCAATGACAATGCTGCTGCTAATGATTTGGCCATTGTACCTAATAAGAAACCAGGAAAAGGAAGTTTGTGGAAAAAGTTATTATGGAAAAAGAAGAAAAGTGCCAGCATGAAAACATCCCTTCCATTGAACACTTGAAAGGCCCATTCATACAATAAATCGTAGTTTTGTTCAATACAGTATTTCCTGAAACAACAAAATTATATTTCTTTCCCCTATAGTTTTTATTGAATTGGATTAGTGCTTTTTTGTGTTTGTTTGATCTTTGTATATAAACGTCTTAAAACTAACAACAAAAAGTTCATGTCGTCCTAATTATAAGACTATTTTTAATTCTATTTGATCGTCCCTTTTTATATATGCCACTCAAGTAGCTGTAACTTGGAAGAAAATTTGTAATTTTGAATAGATTAGTTTAATAAATATTGCAGTTAAGGATTGAATCGTGAACTAATAATATATATACTCATCTATTTTAAGTAGGACATACCACTTGATTGATATCACTCACTCGTAAGTGATTTTGCCATCCCAATATTCCACCCTAAAAGAGTTAGAAACCTCTATAGTGATTCTTCCACAGTGTATTCATATGTCAAATCCAACTTTTACATTTTTTTTAGTAAATTACCTTTTCTATTAATACTATGATATTGAACCTTGTCAACTTTGACACAATATTTCAAATATTTAATTTTGCGATTTTTTTCAATGGAAACACTTGCAGGTTTGAACTAAAACTTTTATATTTCATACAAAGATCAAGTGCATGTTTTTTTCCAAGTGATATAAATTGATTGTTTTAAGTAGGATACCATAATTTCTAGGAGATATATTTGAGTTGCTCAATATCCTTCATCTCAAGCTCAGTCGACAGTTTATTTTTAAGCATTTGTCTCTGAAGTCAAATAATCTCATGTAATAATAATATCATTAATATAAAAAAAACTTTAAAAAAAAGTGTCAACATCAAGATCATTTGAGCTCTTTCACGTGAATTTATTTGGTCCTGTTGAGAACCAAGGGTGAGGAAGAAGTGAGAGAACTTACGCACCTATCACCTTAAGATTTTAGGTGGAGATGTGGTGTGTTTCTCACCTCTTTGAAGAATATTGTAATAAATTTGAGATTGAACATAACTTTTCAGCTCCTAGAAATCCACAACAGAAATGTTTTATGGAGCGTAAAAACCGTGTTTTAGCGAAGTTGGAAAGAACAATGAACAATGATTGTGGTTTATCAAAATATTTTTGGGACGATGCTATTAGCACAATTTTTTATGTCTTGAATAGGATACTTATTCTTCCCATTCTTGACAAAACTCCATATGAACTTTTGAAAGGTAGAAAATCAAATGTATCTCATCTTCATGTCTTTGGATGTAAATGATTTGTTATAAATAATGGAAAAGATAATCTTGGAAAATTTGACGCGAAAGGTGATGAAGGTATCTTTCTTGGATACTCTCTATCTAGTAAAACATATAGAGTTTATAATAAAAGATTACTTATTGTTGAGGAGTCGGTCCATGTTACTTTTGATTAGTCCTCCCCAAATAGTGTTGGAAAAGGTAGTTCTTTTTCATAGTGTAGGTGCATCTACAAAAGACATACTTAAAGACATCGATGAAGGAGTTGATCAACCCAAATCGGTAGAAATTGAGAAGGATGAAGATGAAACCCAAGAAAAGAAAGATGATGAAAAAATTGAAGTTAATGATGGTCTTCTATTGGAGTGAACAATCTCCAAATATCACTCGATTGACAACATTATTGGTGATATCATCAAGGGGTAACTACTCGCTCTAAGATAAGTAATTTGTGTATCACAAGTTAAACCTAAAAATGCTAAGGATGCCTTACTTGATGAGCATTAGCTTATGGCCATGCAAGAAGAATTAGATCAATTCGAAAGAAATGACGTTTGGGACCTTGTTCCTCATCCACAAGATCATCAAGTTATATGTACTAGGTGGATAAGTGAAGAAGTATATATTGCTCAACCTCCCGATTTTTAAAATTATGAGTTTCCTAATCATGTTTTCAAGCTAAAACGTGCATTGTATGGTCTTAAACAAGTCCCTAGGGCATGGTATGACCGGCTAAGCAAGTTTTTACTTGAGCTAGGTTACTCTAGTGGAAATATTGACACTACACTCTTTATTAAACGTCAAGGAAAATATATTTTACTAGTTCAAATTTATGTTGATGATATTATTTTTTGATCAACTAACATACATCTTGTCAAGGAGTTCTCTAAGCTTATGCAGTGGGAGTTTGAAATGAGTCTAACGGGGAATTAAACTACTTCCTCGAACTACAAATTAAGCAATTTGATGAAGGCACATTTGTATGCCAAACTAACTATTGTCTCAAATTACTAAAGAGATTCAGTATGGATGGTGCTAAGGAAATTGACACACCTATGACAACAAATGGTAACCTAGATAGAGATGAAAAAGGTAAGGATGTTGAGGCAAAATAGTATAAAGGTATGATTGGATGTCTTATTTATCTTACTGCATCTAGGCCAGATATCATGTTTAGTATATGCATGTGTGCATGATATCAATCAGCTCCTAAGAAATCATACTTTAAAGACGTTAAACGCATTCTTAGATACCTCATTGGAACCTCTAAGTTTGGGCTTTGGTATTCCAAGGGAAATTATTGTATCTTGATTGGTATTCTGATTCAGATTTTTCCGATTGCAAACTGGATAGCAAAAGAACTAGTGGAAGATGTCACATGTTTTAAAAATCCTTGATTAGTTGGCATAGAAAAATGCAATTTTCCGTCGCTTTATCAACGGTCGAGGCGGAATACGTTGCAGCAGATAGTTGTTGTGCCGAAATTTTGTGGCTTAAACAACAATTACTTGATTTTGACATAAAAATCTCACGTATTTCTATCATGTGTGATAACACTAGTGCCATCAACCTAACCAAAAATATTGTACTACATTCTCGCATTAAACATATTAAGATACGTCACCATTTCCTTCGTGAACCTGTTGAAAAAGGGATGTTATGTTTGAGCATGTTGATAGTAAAAATCAACTTGCCGATATTTTCACTAAACCACTTGCAACCAAACCTTTTATCAACATACATGGGGAGTTGGGGATAGTTGATATCTCTAATGTTGCCTAATTCTATCTTATAACTTGCACTCTATACTTTCTCTCCCTTGTGTTTGAGCTACTCTTACATCATGTGAGTGCAACTTCGATCTCAATCAAGAGTGAGGTAATACCGTTTCAATTTCTCCTTGAAAGTAAGACTTGCCTTGATGTATGTCACTAGATACTTCCAAAAATGTTTGACATTGTCTTTAAATAATGAAAATCATGAATATTCATTTCCAATTTTTTTTGATTAAGATCCATTGTGCATCCTTGATCCATACGTTTATAATGACTTCATGTATTAATTCTTTCACACACACACACACACACACACACACACACACACACACACACACACACACATATATATATATATATATATATATATATATATATATATATATATATATATATATATATATATATATATATGAGGATATGTGTTTTTTGCTCTTTTATGCAAAATAGCCTCTGATTGTTGTATTAATCTGGTTATGAAACTATGGTACTTCTAATAGTTTTCTATACCTTTGATACTGTTAAAGGGGGAAAAACATATGCAAGTTGAAGTAGGAAAGCACAAAGTCAGGGGAGCCTTCAATAAAAGAAAGGAATGCATCGTCGCATGTTTTTCCATCATAAAAAATGAGGAGTATGTGGGTACAACCTTCATCGTGAGATATTTTAAATGATGTCAAAGTTGGAAAACAGCTTGCACTTCTGAACATTGGATGATATCCTTATGTCTCGTGACACTCATTTTCATTAGAGATCTTAGGAATCATTAAAATGCATTTTGAAATTGATCAAAGTCATTGAAAATAATTTTCAGCATGATTTTTCAAAGCATGTGTCGACACATATGTAACACCCCATATTTTCAATTATTACTAATCTAGAATTTTAATTATTAATTTAATTAAAATTTGATTTTTGGGAATTATTGAATTATTGGGATTATTGGAAATTAAGAAAAGAAAAGAAAGTGGGCTTATGTTGTAATTAGTAGAAAAGAGGAGGTGTAAGTAAGAAAATCTTACTAACTCTATTTTATTATTTTTATTAATAAAAATAAAGAGTTGGAAAGAAAAAGGAGAAGAAGAGCAAAAGTGAGAAGAGAAAGAACGTATATGGAGAATAAGAACAAAAGTGAGAGGAGACTCAAGAGACTCAAGGACTTGGCTAAGGTAAGGGGTGATTACTCTAGTTATTATTCATTATAGGTTTTGATATAATAGGATGGATTGAGTAGGTTAGGAATCCCAATTTAGGATATTAAGGTTTATGAATTTTAGACCCTAAATGCATAAATTGATGAAATTGATACAAATTGATGTTATAATGTTGTTATATGATGTTGTGTCATGTTAGAATTGCACTATAATGATGTTTTTGGAGTTGTTTTGGTGTTGCAATTGATTGGGGTCGAATTTGGATGAATTGGGATAACCTTGGTTGCTGTCAATCTGCTGTATTTTTGCTACAGGTCTCGTGGTAACCAGTTACCCCAGGGCGGTAACTGATTCCCACTGTGTTGCGTTCTGGAAAAATTGAATTTTGACTTGGGTAACCAATTACCCTATAATGGTAACCGATTACCTCGCTACTAAAAGGAAAAATCACGCTTCTGGGTACGTGATAATTGGTTACCTCCTGGTGGTAACCGGTTACCACTGAAGCTTTTTGAAAAAAAATTAATTTTGAAAAATTCATAATTTTCAAACCGTAAGTCCGTTTTAATCGCCGTTTTGGACATCATGACTTAAATAAAATATCCTATTTTATAAATTGAAGAAAATGGCAGTAGCTCAATTCTATTTTAAAAAGCTCCGATTTTCCTAAATTATGCTTGGTTTATTCATTGTTTGTATACTTTGGCTTATATGTAACGATGTGTTTGTTGTGGTGTTGTTATGAATGCATAATGTTGCTGGATTATGTATGTTGGTGATAACATTACAGGTTGGAATTTAATTTCTTGTGTATGTTGTATGCGATTGAAGATGAATTATGGTAAATTGTTGTTATCATAATTGGTGTTGATGTGCATGCATACATATCATTGTTATGATGTAGCTAATTCCCATTGTGTGGAATTAGTTAGTTGGCCAATAACCGTGTCTAGGTTAGAATGGACGGTAAGGCGTATTCGTGTCCGGGTTGGAATGGAACAGATAGTGATACTGTGTCTAGGTTGAAATGGAACAGTATGGTGAATATAATTTGATGTTGTATGTTGTTGTATGTTGTTGTATGTTAACGACTTATGTATTTTTTGGTGATGAAATGATTGAATCTGAAAATGCTAAATAGAGTGAAGTAATTGCTTATGATATTTTGATTATTGTATGAATTTATAATGCTTAATAATTATTATGTAGTCTCACCCTTACTGTTGATCATTTTCAGATTGAAGTTTAGCAGCTTAGGCGCTTGGGGAGGATAGCTCGTAGAGCTAGATTACGTTATTATCGAGTCCGGTGTCATGCTCTGATTTGTAACACTGGGGAACGTTTTGTTTTAGAGTTACTATTAAAATCTTATCTTGTTTAATTATTTTACTTGGACATTTATTTGTGGGATTAAGGAATTGACCTTATTGATGATATTTTGTGGTTTTTGAATTATCCAAGTTATGGAGAATATTCCGCGGTGTTAAACATGTTGTTTAATTATTTCAATTGATTCCATTCTTCAGAAAAGCATGACACATGTGAATTTTATTTTAATTAAATTGTGACATCCTTGTTTACATGTTTACTCTGAAATTTATTTTATTTCCGCGGGGTTTTTAGAAGGGTGTTACAATATCCGCTTATCAGCCTACGGGGTATTAGCAACCATTTTCAACTGTTGTCCCCTCCCAAGGGTAGGTTCTTACACGTTACTCACCCGTCCGCCACTGGAAACACCACTTCACGTCTGACTTGCATGTGTAAAGCATGACGCCAGTGTTCATCCTGAGCCAGGATCAAACTCTCCATGAGATTCCTAGTTCCATTACTTATAGCTTTCTTGTTTCTAGACAAAAATGATTCATAATTTTAAGTTCTTTGATGATAAGACATCACATCTTCTTAACCAAAAATAGCGGGGAAGAGGAAAGGTTTATTATAGGGTACTCCGGGGAACCAATCTAGTGGAGACAGTGTGGGGCCTGTAGCTCAGAGGATTAAAGCACATGGTTACAAACCACGGCGTCGGGGGTTCGAATCCCTCCTCGCCCACAACCGACTAAAAGGGGAAGGACCTTGGGGATAAGAAAAGAAACTATGATTGAGGAGGATGAAATCAAATAGTCTTACATTTTTCTTTCTTAAAGATATTTAAATATAGTATCAATAATATGATAGCCCGAGACTAGCCTGTAGCTTCTGTAAGTCACAGGTCAACACATGCATCATTCAATTCAACATATGCTGAAACATTTTTGAAATTGCAGAAATTTTTATTTTAGGTGTCGACACATCCGTTTTTTAGGTCGACATATTTACTAGCATAATAAAGCCCGCAGGCTCTGTTTCTATTCGGTCGACACATAGACCTATACAGGTTGACACATACAACATAAAAATCAAGCATGTGTCGACACATACGAATAATAGGTCGACACATTCTGTTTATTCGGTCAATTTTCTCTTTTTATTCCGAATTTGTCCTTCTTTGCCCTACATATTCCAAAACTATAAATACTCCCTCATGCATCATTCATAACTTGGTGAAACCATACAATTAGCCAATTTCTCTCTTCATCTTCAACCTCTAATCTATGCATACACATTAACATTACATTGTAGTGATGTTCTATTGGGGTGTCATTTGGATGAAGATTGTTAGTGTCCAATTGTGTATTGGGTGGAGTTTTGTAGGGGTTTTCATCTAGGAAAAATACCGGGTTTGACCTCTGAGATCATTGGTTAATTTGGGGTTTTTCATGCAAGATCATTCGAGAAGGAATTGTTCATGTGAATCTCCTAGGAGTGTTTAAAATATTTTCAAGGAAGTAGCAAGTATTGATCGATAGAATTAAAGATCATGTGTTGATAGAGTGCAATTGAATTTACTCGAGTGAAATTTCTTGGAGTGTTTGAAATCTTAGCAAGGAAGTAGCTTAAAAGATGCATAGGTTGAATCTATCATGTTGGTCCTGATCTTGCTCAAGATCATAGAGGAGAAAGGTTTACATCATCATCAACCTGAGAATTTGTATAGTTGCTCTGGACTCTTCTTTTGTATTAACAATTTTACATTGTAGAATTATACTAATTCCATTGGAATTTGACGCAGATGTACCCACACACAAGAACGATAATGGGTAACTGTGAAGACAAATTGCTTATGTCTCTTTTATTTTTGCTTTTACTTGCTTTGATATTCATTGATCAATCTATCAAATAACATTGTGTTATCAATTGAATTGTAAGAATTTTCCGAATCAATTTTGAGTTTTAAATCAATTATTGATATAACTTATAATCACTTTTAATTATAAGTGGTTTTATGTATAAACACAATTCATGGAAAAATTATGAAAATTCACTTGCACATAAGTGTTTGATAAATTGATTTAACTACCTCTTTCAATATTAACATTGGAAATAGTCTTGCTAAGTGAAATAACATAAACGCTAAATCATTTGCAAGTGATTCAAAGTTATTAATTCAAGTTATCTTACATATTCCATATTGATTTTATTTTACGGTTTGGATTTTCGAGTTTCCAATAACATTTATGTAGACGACATTTTCAAAACCTTCCGCGTCACACTTTGATAAAACATATTTTTCAAAAAAAATATATTATTTGGAATTTTAAAAAGGGATATCTATTCACCCCTCTAGATACATTGTCGTCGTCTAACACTCTCTAGGTGAACTAAAGGTCTTGCTAAGCGAGACTACCACTACCTACCCCTATAAATAACATATCATACGAGTTTTGAAGAAAGCTTTTTGGCAGAGATTTGTGAATACATTCACACAGAAAACTTAGAATAACAAAAAAATATATATATATATATATATATATATATATATATATATATATATATATATATATATATATATATATATATATATATATATATATATATAGAGAGAGAGAGAGAGAGAGAGAGAGAGAGAGAGAGAGAGAGAGAGAGAGGCAAAGTGTTGTTCGAGAAATTAATCCAGACGACGTTCAACTTCTTTCCTTTAGGTTTTAATTATATACCTGTTGTAAATTTTAATAATATTTCAAAAGTTTTAAATAATTTTTGTCTCAATTTTTAAGTGACAAAATATTTTCAAAGAAAATTATTAATATTATATTAATGTGGTCAATAATAAATATATTATAATATTGACTTAACTTAGTCCAATTCATTAAACAATATTCTCTTCATCTCTTATCTATAGCTACTCTCTTACTTTTGAACAAAATAGAAAAATGGAAAACATACACTTACCACGTAATCATTTTTATACTTACTTTTCTTCCTCTTCTTTTTTCTATCGGATTACATCTTCCAATTATCTAAAAAAAAATACTTATTGTTCTATTGTCTCAGAGTCTCATTGAGAATCTGGAAAGAATCTGTTGAATTCTAGGGGATTAATTTGCGTTTATGAGGCAAATAAATCTTTAAGGACAATGTATCAACACGCCCTATGTTTATATAATGATTTGTTGTTTTGCAGGATTAATATTTGTGATTACTAGAAGATGTGATCGAGTTTTATTGGTAATTCAATTTTCACAACTATCTTAAGGATTTATTTAATCGTCAAAACTGAAAACCCTTTCCGCTAGATACCACATCAAGTGTTTTTTTTATGGTTGATGTCACAATTTCAGGTTTTATCCTTTCAAACTTTTATATTAAATTATATGCATTTTAAATGTTTTGTTGTTTCTGAAAAATATAATTGTGATTCTAAATTTTTTTGTTAGAGTTGATCACTTATAATTTTGAGAAAATTAAAAATTCATGTTTTACTTTAAAAGATACAGTCTAGTAAATCATTGATGATATTCAGTTATTAAGAAATTGAGAAATCTGATTATTTTCTATGCATGAAATTATCAATGAGATTAAAGATTAATTAAAAACTTTTACATTATAGTATATAATTATAATTTTAATGTTGATGACCATTTTTTTCTTCTTCTAAAACTCTCATTTGTATCTTTAAATATTTTGTTAACATTATTTTCTTACAAACTAATAAAAGACTCGTGCATCTGCACGAATAAATTCATTCATATCTTATATTATTTGATAAGACTTAATTGTCATTAATGTATAATTGTTATTATAAAATCATAATAATTAAAAATATTTAAAATAAATATATAATAAATTATCAACACGATAGATTCAAAATGTCTAATAACTATAAAAATTTATAAATATCACTAATAATTATTAATATTTACAAATATTTTGTTGATAAGTATTGTGGTGATAATGAGTTGTGAAAGAATTAATATATTAAGTTATCTATTTGAAATAGAATTAAAAGTTAATGAAAAATTTAGGTATGGATGAATAAGAACATAGATACAAATTGTCCATAAATCAATAATTATCTCACCATTAATAATATATATTTAGATTTAAGTGGTAGTGTTCCATGTCAATTCATAAAAAAAATTTAATCATTAGTAAAAATTTAAATTCTATGTGATCAGAATATAATTTATTTTCTCATTCATGAAATATACTTAGATTTAATTGGTTATGTCCCGTGTCAATTTATGTATTAGAAAATAAATAATATATAATCTTGAATATGAATTATGTAAAAAAGACTTTATATTAATTACGTAAATAATATATAGTCCTATTTTCTATGAGACAAAATGCATGTATTTTAACTATATATTAATTTACAAAATGCATAATATACTAATCATACTAAAATTAAAAATTCTATTTTGACAAATTAATACAACTCTTATAGTGAAACACAGTGTGTTTATGAAAAAACACAACGTGTTTATGCAAAAGTATGTCTACCAAATCCAAGTGCATTCTTAAAATATCATTGTTAAAAGATTAGATCTTAGTAAATATTTATTTTGTATAATGCAGAAAAGAAGGGAAAGAATAAATGAAAGGTTAAAAATTCTACAAAGTCTTGTCCCCAAAGGAACCAAGGTAACTTTCTCAATGGAAATTCAAATATAGTTAAACAATTTTTTAAGAAGATAAAAATTATTTAATTTTCTTATGAATTACAGGTTGATATGAGTGCCATGCTTGAGGAAGCTGTGCAATATGTGAAGTTTTTACATCTCCAAGTTAAGGTAAAAACATACTATGAATCCAAACTTTACTTCAGTATTCTAAAAACCATATATTATATATTTTAGAAACATTGAGACTAATTCATGTTTGTATATCTTTTGATTTAGAATAAACAGATTATAATGGTATGAAACATTACACCCACATAATACTTAATTCAATTCAACTAATTACCATACTAATGTCCTTTCAATTATTTAGAAGCGGCTACTAAAATTAATTATTAAACTATCCTGCAACTTAAATCAAATTAATCCAACGACATTGCTACTTTGATCGATTCAATAAATTTTCATACTAGTAATAATCATAATTCTGCTACTTAAAGATTCTGCAATTTACACGGAACCTACTACTAATTCATTCTCAAAAATTATTTTGAAGCAAAACAAACAGTACGCATCGCGACCCATTGTTCGCGCCGCGAATTTGACAGAAAAGGGGTATGATGACTGGTTTTTTCATCGGTTATTTTAAGAACAATGAAGTCGCCACCTAATTTTATTTGTTCTAAAAGGAACGGGAAAATATAGATAAAACCCGCAAATGACGGATAAGGAGGTCTACGTGACCAAAGGATGCGGATTCGGGAGTCGGTTATGCAAGGGGAAAATATTAGCACCCATCACATCAATCGTACTCGATGAGACCCATTTAGTTCGTGTGTGTTTAAGTGTGTTTATTAAATTTTGCCTACTTCTAAGTTAATAAAGGAGAAAACAAGAACGGTCTTTATTTATGGGTTTTTGAACTCGCCAAAGACATTGCATCTTGTGCCTACGTACTCCCTCGTGCAATGGGAAAGTCAGAGTTCCGTAGTTTCTCTTGAAAATGTTTAAGTTGGTTATGTTGATTTTATAAGAAAAATCGAGCATTAGACATTTCAAATGTTTGAACTTTGACTTGTTTAGTTTGTTTGAAAAGCTAAGTCTTTGTTTGTATTTGAAACGACTATTGCGTACTCTTTGTAAGAAAAGAGTTTGATGATCGCATATGAGCGAAAAAAAGAGTTGAATGGGTTGAGTTGATTTTAAGTGGGTGAAAAGTACCGAAACATTAGGCTAACATCTAATGATTCAAATACTAGAAATTGAACGAGTGTGCTCATCCAATCGTCTATTCATCCCAAAAACTTTATTATGAAATTGGTGAAGTGAAACAAGGTTCACGTTTATTAAGTGTGCGAATAAAATTATTTAACTCATTGGGCTACCATCCAACGACCTAAATACTTTAAATTCAATTAAACCGTCGGGCTATCATCCAACAATTTAACCGAATGTCACTACACTATGTACTTTTTTTCCAACATGGATAGAAGTGCTTAACTTATTAGGCTATCATCTAACAATCTAAAAACTTCAAGTTTGTTTAAATCATTAGGCTACCATTTAACAATTTAAACAAACCCCATCCAAATGTTCTTTTTTTTATTTATGAAAATCAATTTGGAAAACAAATTCAATTAATTAATTTGATTTTGAAAGTGTTTTAAGAAGTTTGGTATACGGACCAAGAAAAGAGAACCGGGTTATGATTAATCAAGTATATGGACTTAATTAATCTCGTGAGGATATGTGCTCCTATCCCCAACTATGAAACCTTTGTGCATGGACAATTGGTATATGGACCAAGATATTCGGGTTATGGTTAATCGAAACAACAAGGGATCCGATTAACCTCATGAGAATGACCATGTCCATTTCCAACTATGAGACCCTTTCTTGACGTACGAGCCAAGATGAGGCGTAAAATTGTGTGTGAAATGTACAATGGTGAATAACTCATGCAAACATGCGAGAGAAGAATATATAATTAGCACACAATACACGTCTAAACCTTTAAATAATTGTTAGAAGAGATCTTCTTTATTTGATAAAAAACAACTAATAATTTACTTGTTAATTATCAAATAAAAATTATCCTACAACTAATAATTATTTAATACAAAGCAACATTCATAGGTAAAAATTTAATGGAAATTAAAATGAACGGAAATTAAAGAAAATCACACAATACAAATTCCAAACTTTAAATAATTAGTAGAAAAGATCTTTTTTATTTGATAAAAATCGACTAATAATTTAATCGGAAGTTATCAAATAAAAATTATCCTAAGACTAATAATTATTTAATACAAAAAAACACAATTTATTTGCAAAAAATAAAATAAAAGAATATAATAAATAAATAAGAGTCAAGTTTAGAAATGAGCCTGATTTGAGCTGCAATCCGGGGGTGTGAAAAAAAATCCAGCAAAGATATACCCAAGCCCAAATAAAGGGATCCAGTGTAGTGAAAATCTGATAGCACACCATGGAGACATGATCTGGTGCGTTGGATGATGGGAAAATCTTCAGATCTCCTATTGACCATTAGATGAAGGGAGGATGAGGAGATCAGATGGTGACGATGTTGAGGTCGTATGATAAGGAGGCAAAGTAGCGTGCATGAGAACAAAACTTAGTAATTAGTGGGTTGTGACAAGTGTCACCACACTAATCAACAACTAAACTTAAATTAAAATAACAAAATAATATGTTTAAGAGAAAAAAAACAAAATCAGTTTAGAAAATCAAACATAAACCAAAACTCTCTCTCTCTCTCTCTCTCTCTCTCTCTCTCTCTCTTCGCTTACAGAAGTGCTCTCTTTTCTCTCTTACATTTCCTCGCTGGAAAAGATAACCCCGCCGTGCTGGAAGTTGCCCAACGGCGGCGACAGAGACGACGCAGCTCCGATTCTTGATTTTCTTACACCATCTTCTTCGTTTCTTCTTTCTAATTCTCAATTTGATGTTTGATTTTGCAGGAGAGGCTTAAATTTGCGTAGATCTTAAAATGGGTGACCGGAAACCCTAGGTTTTCCAATGATATCGATGATGATGGTGGTGGGTTTGGACATCATAATGCTAAAATTGGACTTCCTGGTACACGATGAAGGGTTCAACGGCGGTGGAGAGCGGTCGGAGGCCGCAACCCCTCCAGTGAGGTCCTTCTGATTCTTGACTTTGTTTGTCTCTGTTGCGATTTCTGGCTATTTCGGTTTGCTTTTCCTCTTCTCTTTCTCACTATTCTGAAGGGTTTATGCTTTTTTTTTTTTTGGAAAATGATGATGAACATAAGTGTTTACTCGGTTTTGGTTGCTTGTACTGTATGTTTCGCTGGTTTCGTGATATTGTTATGGTTATTTCTGAAGGGTTTGGAAAATGATGATTCTATGTTTGCTTGTTGATTTTCTGGGTATCTGTTGTTTTTTGTTTTTGATGTTGCTGCGCAGCTTTTTGCTTCTATGAACAATGATGCCCTCCTTTGGTTTATGTGCCAATGATTGCTTTTATAGCATGATGGAATTAGGGTTTCTGATGCTTTGTGATAACAGGGTTGTCCTTGATATTTTGTTTGGCTTAAATTTTGTTACTTTTGCCAATTCTGATCATGGGCTTCACAACAACAATAACTTGTTGCTTGTGATGATGTTCTGGCCATTTTGAGGAGTTTGTACTTGTATTTGCTCTCTTGGGCTAAGATGTGAAATTATTATCTTTTCTCTTTTTAATTCAGTGGTAACCACGATGATTTCTTGAGTTACATCTCCTTTTGTGAACTAAACCCCAAAAAGGTTTGTGATTTGCAATTGGAGTTTATGACCGATGATTGACCCTTATAGTTCTGAGGCTTTAACTATGCTCGAACCATGATTAGAAAACCCTTTAATTTATGATTCCTTAGCACAAAACCTAATGATGAATTGAGAAAGAAACTTCTTCTTATTTGAATTCATGTTTCTTCTTGATTGCTTGCTAACACTTTCCCTCATTCTTGTTTCATGTAATAGTGAACAAGGCAAGGCAAGAAGATAAATCCATGGCAATAATGGGACAACAACACATAGGAGTTTTTTGAAGAAATTTTGAAGAGGAAGAAATCTTGGAGTAGACCAACTCGAAAGCTTGAAAACATTTAGCCTTTAGGAATATCTTGTATTGATTTAGATCTTAAGTTTTTCAAATTCTATTGTTTTAAGCTTTGTAATGAAACAAACTTTTGACAATGAAGATTTCTTTGTAAGCCTTGTAAAAAATCATGTAAAACTTGAACGAAGTTACACTTGAATATTTTGTAGAAAGCTTTGTGATACTTGTAGAATTTGAAAGAGTTGCAACCAAGTTTTAGAATACGTTTGACTTGGTATACTTTGAATTAAAGAGAAGAATCACTTGAATTATGACATGAAGCTAACTTTAATCCATGAAGCATGAAAGGCCTTAGAATTGAAGTAGTTAAACCAACCTTGTCCATAATGTAAGATAGTATTGGATTTAATAACTTTTCAATTCTTGTAGCAACCTCTAAACCAAACGTGTACATAATGCAATGGAATTTCTTGGTCCAACTCGAAATCTCAATTCACTTGAATTTGCATCATAATTTCACTACTTGCCTTTGCAAATTATGAACCCTCTGATGGAACAAAGAAGTAGTGGAAATGTCTTGAGTCATGAGAAAACTTGATAGCTTAGATTCAAGACTTGAATGTCTCTTGTAAGTTGAGAAAGTGCCTGGAAGTAGTCATTAGAAACCCCTTGAATTATTCTAGCAAATCATAACTTGGACGATGCAATTTTTGAAACGTCAAGCCATATGATAGGTTGTTTTCTTTTGTAACCAACTCTTGACTTGTGTTCAACTTGTATCAAATTTGGAAATTGTTCTTGCAAATGATGAAATGCTTGAGATCTTTAGGCCATAACACTTGGAGTTTCAAAATGGATTTTCTATGTACATAAACATTGCCATATCTTGAAAGCCCTCGAATGAAATGCCTTGAACATTGAGTTAAAAGACTTTGTGATATAAGATCAAATGAGTCTTGAATCATGAACGAAAAAGGAAATAACTCACATGAACTTAATCTTGAAAAGAACAAAATTGAATACATGTGCCACTTCAATAAACCCTAACTCAATTCCATCTTGCATCATTCCTTGACTTTCTCACGAAGTGTCTTTAAGCTTTAAGTAATGAATACTTTGGATTTTAAGAATAACAACGAGTTTTCAGATTTTCTCAATCGCAAATTACCTTCAAATCCCAAATTAATACTTTAGCATAACACCAAGTGATATCTCTACTCTTACCAAGAAAAATTCAAAGTTATGATTTGCAACATTTTGAGTTGATGATCAAAAGATCAATTGAACGAATATTATGAAAAGACATCCTCAACACCAAACCCTGATCTCAAAGAAATGGGCATGGGATCATGATTTACTTCAATATTTCGACGAATTCAAACATATGATGAAATAATGGACACATTGAGATGTCTTGAGGCATGAGAAACCTTTAACTTGAATGAGCAAATGACACAAGTATATTAGACCCTCCTTGTACAGATTGACAAACCCAACAACTCTTTGCAACTTTCAGAAGAACCACTAGAAGCCATTTCAAATCCCTAACCATAGAACCAATGCATGTGCGCGCGATATAAAAAAGAAGAGGGTAAATTTTGGGGTGCGACAAGGGGTTCACGCTGCGTCCTTCAGTTGGCGCCGCGAACTGTGCGAGACAAAACTCCAAACTTCTGTTTTCAATACGTTTTCCTGCAACTTTCATCTTCACCAACCTTTCACCAACCAAATACAGTACCACAACGATATAGAAATCGTACCCAAACAACATAGATCAATTGCCCACAACTAATTCATCGATAACAACCAATTTCAACATCGATTACAACAATCATTTGCAACAAAACAACACACGACAATAGTAATTACAATAACCCAATCCCCGCATACGACTCATCATATATCCAATTATAGAGTTAGAACCCCACCCTTACCTCTTTGATGACAGCTCTAAACCTTGATCGGATTTCCGAAACCTTGACTCTAACACCTTCTTTGATCTTGCCTCCTTCTCCAAAATCCTAATCCTCTTTCTCTTTTTCCTCTAATGATCCTCTTTTTTCTTCTTTTATAATGATTTCCTTTTCTTTTCTTTATGCTACTAGTAACCACTACTACTTCTTATTTATATACCGTAATAAACATGTCTAAAAACACCAAAAATACAAGGTGCTGTTGGAAGACAATTTGGAATATACACAAACAAATCCTATGAGACTCGTTGGATCTTTGTGAGTGTACCGAATAACACGAATGTCATTATCCTAAAAATTGAATATCTTTTGGACAACACAAAAAGATGCTCCGCTGTGTTGTACTTTTGTTTTATTTTATTTTATCGCATCTTGTACTCTCATTAGTATGCAAACCTAATTGAATATATTATATTTGACCACCTCCATCTTGATCTCCTCACCTATCCACACAGAACGAAGCTTAGTTTATGGGTTCCGTGAATGTAATATCGACATCTACAATCCAAGCACCGAGTCACAACAATGGCAACTCAACTCAGAAACAGATTATCGAACTAACACCATGGGATCTTCAGTTCCTCCCACTTGAAACCATTCAAAAAGGTCTTCTTTTCCACCAACCCACACTCACATCAAACCAAAACGAAATCAATCATTTGAAACAAACTCTTTCAACCACTCTTTCCTTCTTCCCTCCCTTAACAGGCCGTCTCATTATCACTCAACACAACAACCACAACAACGTTGGTGCTCTCTTCGTTCATGCCATAGCAGAAAACACTACCGTTTCCGACATCCTTCAACACAACTACGTACCTCCCATTGTTCACTCCTTTTTCCCACTTAACGGCGTTAAAAACTACGAATCAACGTCTCAGCCTATTCTAGCAGTTCAAGTAACTGAGTTAAGTAACGGAATCTTCATTGCCTTCACTATCAACCACGTTGTTTCTGACGGAAAGTCGTTTTGGCATTTCGTCAACTCTTGGTCACAAATCTCAAGAGGTTCTCACAAAATAACCAAACTTCCTTCACTTCAACGCTGGTTTCCAAACGACGTTGAACTTCCAATACGCTTCCCTTTCACTATAAAAGCATCACAGAATAAAAACAGTTCTAAAAAGTTACCAGAAAGAATCTTTCATTTCACCAAGGAGAAAATCGCAGAACTGAAATCAAAAGCAAACTTAGAAGCCAAAACCCAAACAGATGAAACTAAAATATCCTCCCTTCAAGCGCTACTATCTCACATTTGGCGCTGCTTTGTTCGTTGCTAACAACCGGATCCACAAGAAGATTTTCGCTACGTGTTAATTATAGGTGCAAGACCTAGGATGATTCCGTCGCTGGAAGATGATTATTTTGGAAATGCAGCTGTAATTGATGGTGTGGCGATGAAAGCTGAGGAAATTCTAGAGGGTGGAATCGGAAAAGTTGGTTTGGAGATGAAGAAGATGATTATGTTACATTGTGATGAGAAAATAAGGAAAGATTATGAGTGTTGGTTGAGAGTGCCGAGGTTGTTAGAGATTGGTGGTTTGGCAAAGGGTAATTCATTGGCAACAAGTAGTTCTCCGAGGTTTGATGTTTATGGTAATGATTTTGGTTGGGGCAAGCCTGTGGTGGTTAGAAGCGGCGGTGCGAATAAGAGTAATGGGAAGATTACTGTGTTTGCTGGAGCTGAAGAAGGAAGTATTGATATTGAAGTTTGTCTTTCTTATGAGATTTTGGAATCTTTGGGAAATGACACTGAGTTTTTGGTTCCTATTTCTAAGTAATGTTTGTTCTAGGTGAAGAAAATGTCATGTGCTTGCTTCTGCTGGTATGTTGTGAACTTGTGTGTATGTGATTCATATGTATTGTGAAGAAATGTGTGTCTATGCGAGGAGTGTTTAACTTGAATTCTAGCTCTAATGATGTATGTAACCGCATTTATGTTAATGAGTTTCTATTTAGAATTTTCTAGGTCTGAACTTGTTCATTAGTAGGATATGCTAATCATGTTAACACTTTTTAAGCATCTGTCACACTTTTTAGCTTGTATTCTTGTTGTGTAATGAGTTGGGTGCCTGTCATGGTTAGTGAATCCGGCAGTAAGTGAAAGTGATGTGTGATGATGAGAAAAGATTTTTATGGGAGGGTTAGGGTTTAGCTGGTTAGCTGAGTGAAGATCTAAAAGTTCATGAAAGTTCATGTTTAAAAAATCTTCTCTCTTAGAAAGTTTTTTATTTGGTCATTGTAACCTTTTTGAATTTTTTCTCATTCCAAACTCTTTACTAATGCAGATATACAAAAACCGGATGTAAATGAAAAACACGGTGATAATTTTATAAATAAAATATTATTTTAAGTATCATTAGTTGGCAATATACATCTTATTTTTTAAAACGAATTTAAATTAAAAATATTATTATAATCAAATCTCAGTTACTCACTTTAACCTAAAAATAATGATATAAATTTATATACACTAAAAATTATTTAATTTTCTAACTCAAAATATTTAATCTATGTGACATATTAATATATTATCAAATAATTTAAATATTATTAATTCTAAACCCATAGACTCTTTATTGTCCACGATTCATCGCAGTCAAGTTCTAAACCCAAAAACTCTTCATTTTCATTGCAGAAACAATTCACTTTCACCAAAATCCGTTTCATTTCAAGTTCTAAGCGCAGAAACGATTCATTGTATTTCAAGTTCTAAGCATAGAAACGGTTCATCGCATTTTAAGTTCTAAGTGCAAAAGCGATTCATTGCATTTCAAGTTCTAAGCAAAGAAACGATTCATTTTCATAGAAATCTTTTTCATTTTCACCGAAACTATCCACTCATTTAACATTTTACCATCGCAGTTCACCACCCAGACGATTCTTCAACACTTAAACCCTTTTCATCATTTTCACCAAAACTCTTTGCTCTAAAACTCTTCTCAACGAAGCAAAAGAGGTATAGTTTTATACTTTGAGCGAAATGCATTAGTATCAGAAGAATTAGGATTTTATACTTTGAACGACATGCATTGGTAGCTGAAAATGGATTGTTGCTTAGGTTTGTGCGTAGATTTTGGGTTAGATTGTTTGATGGAAATGTGAAGGTATTGAACTGACATAACTTGAATTGATGCAACTGTTGTGGTTCTACATTGGGTTTTTTTAATTAAATTTTGAATTGGTTTGAAATGGAATTTGCATTGTTTTATCACTAATATGCATGAACTGAAGTGTTGGATTTGCATTGGTACAGTTTTATACTTTGAGCTTATGCATTGGTCGCTGAAGAATTAGGGTTTGGTTTAAAAAATTATTTGCTAACTTTTATTTTCTTCATATTGTTGTTTTGTGGCTTTAGTGTGTTGTTAAGAGTAAATATTCTATAGTGCATGTTGAAATAGACCCTATGTGTGAAAGTGCATGTAGAAATAGACTGTCTGTGTGTAAGTGCATGTTCAAATAGACCCTATGGGTGTAATATGTTGTTCTTTATGATTCAATTTCTTCTTCTGATCTGCCTTTCTTTGAGTCTTTTCTTCTGATGTTTTACGATTTTAGTGTTATAAATAGAAAATTGCAGTGAAATTAGAAAGAAAAGCCAATTTGCAGAGCAAGAGCATCGAAAATTCTAACTGTAACTTTTGCAGCTTAAACCACTACTTGAAGAAATTGAAAGTAGGTCCTCAAGGAAAAAATATGGTCAAATCCTTGTAGAATTCCACAAATTATACTGTGAATAATGCCTATCTTTGGTGAAATGATACAAGCTTGTCACTATGACAAAGAGTTAAGCTTTACCTGAATGTTTGTTCACATCTTTCAATTTTATCTTCTTTTTTTGAAAAAAAAATGTTATTGGTTTGGTTTTGTAGGTATAAAAACAGAAAAACAAGCATCTGTTTTGCAAAACAACCTATTCTTGCGAAAAACCTGTATGTGGCTACACTCTCAATCGAGAGCCCTAAACATTTACCACAACCAATAAAATTTTACAAAGTATTTTATGTGGCTACACTCTCTCCTCATTCAACATGTTGAATGTTTTTGTTAGTGTTTTAGGTTGGCATTATTTTTGGTAAAACTAGGCTATAGCAATGTCTTGATAAATGTCATGACATTCAGAGATTGAAGATAAATCCTACTTGCTAAGGATGTTAAAGAACAGCTCAGAACTGGAAGCTAAAGTTGTGCTGGAAATTTTGCAGAAAACAGTCTGATGTCATAACAGATGTTATGACATTCAGTGTGACATTAGAGAATCTTTTTCCTGAGACTTTTCAGGAAGTTTGTTGAGCTGCTAAATTGTGTTTTTCTATTATTAGAAAGCATGCTCACGTGGCTGCTAGGTTAATCTTAATTAAACCTAAATTGGTTGTTGAAAAGACCATGTTTTTAGGATTAAATTAAGTGAACCCTAGCTATCTTTATGGAAGCCCAAAACTGAAGTTTCAGGACTACTTCTATAAAAGGAATTCAACCCTTATACTACTGCTGCGCCTCTGGAATTTATTGAAGATATAGCAGGTTGTTATTTGTGTACTGTTAGGAGAGTTAACAGTTGTATTGTGTAATTCTAGTTTCTCTTGTGAGCCAAGCAACTATCAATTGATAAGTGCATTGGACTAGGATTTGTTTGTAAGGGTAGTTTATCACTCAAGCTTTGAAGCACGAGTGTTTGTCTCTTGATTGAAGCTTTGAAGCAAGATCAAGATAGTTTATTGAAGTGTGTCTTCACAATTCAATTAATCAATAGGTTGATATCACTGCTGTGATTGAGGGGGAGTGAGTAGGAACTCAGATCTAAGTAGGACTTAGGTTGAAGTTGCATTGGGTAGGTTTTAAGTGAAGGAGATAAACTGGTTGGTTTATTCCTGAATTAATTCTACTAATAATGAATTTCCTCCCTGGCTTGGTAGCCCCCAAATGTAGGTGTAGTTAGACATTGAACTGGGTAAACAACTTCTTGTGTTCTTTACTGCTGTTTACATTTATTGTGTGAATCTGTTAATAGAGTGTTAGATAGTGTGTCATAACATTCTCTGTGACATCACGTATCTGCTGCCAGGAATTTCAATTGGCATCGCGCACCACTGTTATTTTGGGTGAGATCTAGGGATAATAGTTTCTGGCGTAATGGATAAGGAAGGAGGATTTGGAGGTAGACCACCTATTATGGATGGGTCTAATTATGATTACTGGAAGCCACGTATGATTGCCTTCTTAAGATCAGTGGATATTAAAGCTTGGAGAGCTGCTGACAAAGGATGGAAACATTCCACCAAGTTTGAGAAAGATGGGACTACTGTTTTGAAACCTGAGGAAGAATGGAGCAAAGAGGAAGAGGAGCTAGCTCTGGGGAACTCTAAAGCATTGAATGCCCTATTCAATGGTATTGAAAATATCTTGACCGGTCCATCAATGTGAGCTGGCCAAGGATGTTTGGGACACTCTCAAAACTACTCATGAGGGAACATCCAAGGTGAAGATGTCAAGACTTCAGATGCTCACTACCAAATTTGAGAATTTGAAGATGAAAGAAGATGAGACTATTCATGAATTTCACATGAATATTTTGGAGATTGCCAACGCCTCAGGAGCACTTGGTGAAAAGATGTCAAGAAAAGTCGGTGAGAAAGATTCTCGATCCTTGCCTAAAAGGTTTGCAATGAAAGTGACGCAATAGAGGAGGCTCAGGACATCAGCACCTTGAAGGTTGAAGAACTTATTGGATCTCTTATGACTTTTGAGATGGGAATCAGTGAAACTGTTGACAAAAAGAACAAAAGCATAGCACTTGTATCCAATTCTGATGAAGGATGCAAGGTGGAAGATGAAGAGAAGATATCTGAAGCTATAGCTATGCTTGGAAGACAGTTCAACAGGCTCATCAAGAGGATTGATCCAAAGTCAAGGTCAAATGTCAAGGACATTTCATCTGACATTAGCAGACCTTATGACTCCAGCAGAAGATCCAAGTCAGTGGAAAAGGGAAGTCAAGGCAGTGGAATCCAATGTCATGGATGTGAAGGATTTGGACATATTAGAGCTGAATGTCCCACCTTTCTAAAGAAACAAAAGAAAGGAATGGCTGCCACTTGGTCTGATGGTGATTCAGGAAGTGAATCTGAGGAAGAAGGTGCCAAACTTGTCACTGCTCTCTCTAGAGTGTACAATTCTGATATGGATTCTAGTGATGAGGAAGTGACATTTGAAGAGCTTCTTGAAACCTACAGTGTGTATAAAAATGGTGAAGTATGTCAAAATGAGGAAGAAAAAGTCGATTGAGAAGTCGAGAATGTGAAGCTGGAGGCTGAGAAAAAGCAAAACTCAGCCACTATAAATCACCTCGATAGTGATATTATAATGTTGAACTCCAAAATTGATCAGATGTCTAAATCTGTCAAAATGTTGACATCTCGTACTGATAAGTTAGAAGAAATTCTTCAGCTTGGACAAAGTGCAGGAAATAAGCATGGTCTAGGATATGTGGCTGAAAAGAAACCTGTTGGTGACATTAAGAAGAAGAGACATGGGAAACCAATGTCAAAACAGTTGTCACAACATAAAACAGGAAATGTGTCTGGCTCAGGGTATGTGGCTGCAAAGAGATTTGCTAATAACCAGAAGTGGAACAAAACTGGCAAGTCAATGGCAAAGAAGATGTTACACCACAAAACAGGAAATAGGTCTGCCTCAGGATATGTGGAGGCCAAGAAATTTGTTAATAACAAAAGGAGGAACATACCTAATGAACCAATGTCAAAACAGATGTCACAACATTGGGTTCAACATCAAAATCATAGAAACTTGAATAAAAAGTTTCAAAGATGGAGATGTCATTATTGTGGAAGGTTTGGTCACATAAAGTCCTTCTGCTATAGGCTACATGGATACCCAACCGACTCCTATGCTAAGCCTAAGAACATCAAGGTACCCTACACTCAAAAGTGGAAGAAGAAGACTGTAGCTCTGGTAGCTCACACTTCTCTTAGAGTGTCTACCAAGACAGATTGGTACTTTGACAGTGGGTGTTCCAAGCACATGATTGGAGATAGGAATCTTCTCAATGATGTAAAGCCTCATTCTACTAGCTTTGTTACTTTTGGATATGGAGCTAAAGGAGAAATCAAAGGTGTTGGAAACTCAAACTGGTCTGGAGTTCCAATCCTAAATGGAGTACTGTTGGTAAAAGGTCTGGATGCAAATCTCATTAGCATAAGTCAGCTATGTGATATGGGATTCACAGTCAACTTCACTAAGGCTGAATGTCTTTTAATCAATGATGAACAAGTAGTGATTATGAGAGGAGTCAGATCAAAGGACAACTGCTACATGTGGGAATCTGAGAACACCACTCTGCCCTCTGTGTGTTCTACAGACAAAGATGAAGAGGAAGTAAAGTTGTGGCAGCAAGAATCTGGTCATCCACATCTCAGAGGAATGAAAAGGATCAGTTTCATAGAGGGAGTCAGAAGGATACCAAGATACCACATGGATAAAGGGAGAATCTGTGGTAAGTATAAGGTTGGACAGGAAATCAGAATGTCACATTCAATGTCTAGACATCTGATCACTCCTAAAGTACTGAAGCAAAGTACTAGGATCTGACATGAAAGGTTAACCAAGCATCTTACTGTCAAAGGATACAGGAGAGGAGTCTTGGATGAAACCCTCTTTGTCATAGGAGGAAAGATCATGGTGCTTCAAACTTATGTTGATAACATAGTCTTTGAAAGAATACCTGTCTCAATTGTAAGACAGTTTGACACCCAAATGCAAACTGAATCTGGGATGAGCCTCATTGGAGAGTTGACTCATTTTCTTGGACTGCAAGTCTCACAGTTGAAAGACTCATCACTTCTTTCACAGAGCAAGTATGCAAGGAGTTGTGTCAAGAAGCTTGGAATGAAGAATGACAGCCACACTAGGACTCTTACCACTCCACATTTAAAGTTGTCCAAGAAAACAAGTGGAGAAAGTGTTGATTAAAGTTTGTGTAAAAAGTCTTTTGATGGATGTGTCTTCTTGAGAAATAATCTTATTTCTTGGATCAGCAAGAAGCAAATCTGTGTGGCTTTATACAATGTTGAAGTTGAATACATAGCAGCTGAGAGAAACTGCTTTAAGATGATCTGGATGAAGCAGATGCTGACTAAGTACAATGTCATGCAGGATGTCATGACATTGTCCTGTGACATCTTTACTAAAGTTCTTGAGGCTAATCAGTTCAAGACTCTAAGGGGCAAATTGGATATTTGTCAATATGAAGAGTTGTAGCAATTAACTGTGCCTACAACAAGGGATGAAAGGGACTCTGTATTTCAATTATTTTTAAGTGGGTTATTTAGGTATATTCATCCTTATTTTAAAAGGTCCAAGAATAGGAAGAGACACCCTCATATAATAGTTTCTTCTTTTGAAAGTAGTATCACTCTTTCTTCTCCCAAAAGAAACTCTGAAACTCTCTACCACTTTCGCTTTCATCCTCTCAAAAACCATCAGCGAAAAATGTCTTCATCATCCTCATCATCTCAAGAATCAGGATCTTCATCTCCACCCATGGCTGAAGTTAGGGAAAATGCTGAAGCCATGCAAGCTGAAGCACTGAGGGTTACTCCATTGCGTGCAATAGCTACTGACCCAGAAAAAGTCAAGAAATTGCGCACAAGGAGTGCAAGAAGGACTCAAGCATCTCCCTCGGGTAAGACTTACATCCATCCTCTTTTCCCCGAAATAGTGAACACAGAGGAGTCTAGGGCTGTGCATATAGCCATTGCTAGATTAGTAACCAGGATCCTCAACGAAGACCAATCTGGGTTTCAATTCCCCTAAACTATAAGTCTGCTAGCCCTAGTTTAGCAGTTGATCCAGATGTCACTGAGAATGTCGAGACATCTGGTGATCATGATACTTCCCCTGCCAAGAATAATGAAGATCCTTCAGTTAAAGACTCTGAAGTACGTGTTGATGATGTTTGTAATGAAACCCCACGATAAGGAAGATGTGATTTCGATAGTATCCTTGAAGAATCCCCAAAATTTGCCTCGAAAAGCCCTACGACTATATTTCGATAGCATTCTTGAAGAATCACCAAAGTGTGCCTCTGTAGAGTCCCCGATGACTACATTTCGAAAGATTTTGGAAGAGTCTCCGTTCAAGCCGATCATTTAATGAACCTCCACCATTGACTTAGATGAAGTGTTCTCGGACAATGATCTTATTGCCAATGTCAATCCAAGCATTGCAAAAGAATGATGAAAAGGAAGGGAAAGCAGCTCTCAGAGCCCTTAAAGAGAAGGATACTGAAGATGTGTGCAAGATTGAGAAGTATCACAAGGGTGGACCCTCTACAAGGAGAAGTAGAGTAAAAACTGTTGGTGGTGGCTCTAGACCAAAGAAAACACCAATTTTGAAAAAGAGGAAAGAGCCTGAATCATCAGAGTCAGATCAAGACTCTGAATTTAATGTTGAAGAGAATGTCACAGACATTCATCCCAGAAAGAAGCAAGCTCTTGGGAAACTGCTCAAGGTGCCTGAAGTGGCCATTGATAACATTTATTTCCATCATCCTGAAAATGCTAGAAGATGGAAGTATATTTACTTAAAGAGGGTGGCTCTGGAAAGAGAGTTAAATAAAAGTGCTCTTGAATGTAAGGAAATTGTTGACTTGATTAAGGAGGCAGGGCTGATGAAAACAGTGTATATGTGAGGGGGAGGAAAGTCAGGTTTTCTCCAAATGTGATCAACAGATTCCTGGGTAGATCTGCTAATACTCAGCCAGAGTTGGAGGAAACTGACAACAAGATTTGTCAAACCATCACTGCCAAACAAGTAAGACAATAGCCTCTAAAGGGAAAACTCTCAGCAAGCAAGTTAAGTGTTAAATTTGCCATCCTGCATAAGATTGGTGCTGCTGCAAACTGGGTCCCAACCAATCACAAATCCACCATTTTTAATGGACTGGGAAGATTCATATATGCAGTAGGCACTCAGGCTACATTTGACTATGGATCCTACATTTTTTATCAGACCCTCAAGCATGCTGACAGCTATGCTATCAAGGGACCAATAGCCTTTCCCTCCATACTGTGTGGTATTATAACTGATCAATACCCTGACATCCTGGTTGATAGAGATACAGTGGGTAAAAGAGCTCCTGCCCTTGGCTTCCACTACAAGCTATTTCAAGGGAAGCATGTTCCTGACATTGTCATGACATCTGCTGAGACATCAAATGTCAAGACAAATTCTCAGAAGGGAGATGTCATTGCTGTGCTAAAAGAGACCTGTAGGGAACTTGAAGCAAGGAAACAAAGTCTTGAAGAGCTGATCACTCAACTGGAGCAGGACACAGAGGTTGAGGATGAAGGGATTGCTGCTGATGAGGCTGTTGGTGATGCTGAAAATAAGGATGTTCAGATGGCAGCTGCTGGTGAAGATGTTTCCTTCCACAGTGCTTCTTCTGGAGAAGAAAGCACTTGAGTTATGTTGATTGTTTGGGGCAATTGTATTGTTTCCTTTGGCCCTTTATGGCTAAAAAGGGGGAGAAGAACTACTGTGTGACAATAGTATTGGGAATTTTGGGAATTTGGGAAACTGTATAGGGAAACTGTATGACAGTTTTAATTTGTATGTGGGCAATTGTGGGAATTGTGGGATTTCTGTATGGGTAGAATTTATCTTATCTCTAGGTTCTAGTTTCTTTAAACTTAGAACTAGTTTGTCTTCTGCTGCATAGGTACTCTGATGTGTTAAGTAGTTTTAGCCAAAAATGTGCCAAAGGGGGAGTTTGTTAGTGTTTTAGGTTGGCATTATTTTTGGTAAAACTAGGCTATAGCAATGTCTTGATAAATGTCATGACATTCAGAGATTGAAGATAAATCCTACTTGCTAAGGATGTTAAAGAACAGCTCAGAACTGGAAGCTAAAGTTGTGCTGGAAATTTTGCAGAAAACAGTCTGATGTCATAACAGATGTTATGACATTCAGTGTGACATTCTGTTCTGTAGAATCTGTTTTTTCCTGAGACTTTTCAGGAAGTTTGTTGAGCTGCTAAATTGTGTTTTTCTATTATTAGAAAGCATGCTCACGTGGCTGCTAGGTTAATCTTAATTAAACCTAAATTGGTTGTTGAAAAGACCATGTTTTTAGGATTAAATTAAGTGAACCCTAGCTATCTTTATGGAAGCCCAAAACTGAAGTTTCAGGACTGCTTCTATAAAAGGAATTCAACCCTTATACTGCTGCTGCGCCTCTGGAATTTATTGAAGATATAGCAGGTTGTTATTTGTGTACTGTTAGGAGAGTTAACAGTTGTATTGTGTAATTCTAGTTTCTCTTGTGAGCCAAGCAACTATCAATTGATAAGTTCATTGGACTAGGATTTGTTTGTAAGGGTAGTTTATCACTCAAGCTTTGAAGCACGAGTGTTTGTCTCTTGATTGAAGCTTTGAAGCAAGATCAAGATAGTTTATTGAAGTGTGTCTTCACAATTCAATTAATCAATAGGTTGATATCACTGCTGTGATTGAGGGGGAGTGAGTAGGAACTCAGATCTAAGTAGGACTTAGGTTGAAGTTGCATTGGGTAGGTTTTAAGTGAAGGAGATAAACTGGTTGGTTTATTCCTGAATTAATTCTACTAATAATGAATTTCCTCCCTGGCTTGGTAGCCCCCAAATGTAGGTGTAGTTAGACATTGAACTGGGTAAACAACTTCTTGTGTTCTTTACTGCTGTTTACATTTATTGTGTGAATCTGTTAACAGAGTGTCAGATAGTGTGTCATAACATTCTCTGTGACATCACGTATCTGCTGCCAGGAATTTCAGTTTTCAACACCAATTAATCCACCTCACTTTCAACACTCCATTGCAAGCATTCAATTATTGATTTTTTTTCAACACCCCCATTGTACATAGCCTAATACATCCATTTTTCTATTTTTATCCTTATAAAGTATATACTCATTTCAAAAATATTCTTTTTATAGAAGGGACCTAAAAAAAATGGTGCAAGTAAAACAAACTCGGTTCGTTGGGTAAATCTTTTTTTGATGTATTTTTTATGAGGTGGGATAAGATTTTAGACATGCTCCACCTCATTTTTTATAGGTTTTTTGTAGACACGAACATTAATATGAAAATTTGCACCTTTTACGTTTAAATGATGTAACGTGTCTATGGGCTTATCCTGCGTCCACTTTCTTTTTTACGTAGAGGATAAAGTTTTAGCTCAACAAAGTTTGTTGTGCCCTGCCTCGTCATATTGTGGGCTTTTGCAGGGCGGACATAGACAAAGCTGACATGTCCGTTTTCCATTTCTAGGTACAATTAGTAAACATTCACTTCATTTCTCCCTTCCTTCTCCACAGAAAATTCAACAAGCTGTCACGAGGCTAAATAGGGTGTTTACTATTGTTTTTAGAAAACAATCACGAGTTTGGTTCATTTAAAAGATTAAACTCGAAAAAAACTCTAGGATAATTTGTGCAGAAAAATACCAAGAAAAATGTTTGTGATTGGAATTTAAATATTTGAATAATGACAAACTGAACATAAACTTAAATTAAAATAAGTTTTTGATGAAGATAATAGACAAAAAGCGTTATAAAAAATATTAAAGTAAATGCTTTGATTACAAAGAACTTAGAAAAGTGAAAGACAAGGAGACAGACTCATACATTATCTCACAAATTGTTTCTCTTTGTGACTTGGATACTTTAGCACCATTGATAACAACAATGAAATCAACTTAGATAATAATTCAAGTTTTAACCGTCCACGATGATTGTCTCTAAAGAATTTGATGCATACCATCTAGCTTACTTCCACGTGTTTTTAGTGTTTAAACTACCACAAACTAACTATCCCTTTGATAACTACCTTTGAAAACTCCTAATTGCCTTTGTCGAGAGTCTCTAATTTACTTATGTAGTGTTATCGATACATCCTTGGTTTGAGTGACTCTTAAAGTAAAAAATAAGCTAAGTCCTCAACATATGATGAATGTGTCGACCTCGACGCTTTGTCAAAGGATTGATTTGTGTACACCTTTTCGAGATTTTGGACATGTTATGAAAAGAAAGTGATTCTAATCTTGTAGATATGTTCCTGAGACTCTTCTAAATCGAGCCTACCATATTAGTCAAACCTTCTTAGTCGACGAGACTAGTGTGTCAAAGACTAGGTCTATTCATACATAATCATTTTCAAATGGGATTACTACCATTCTTTGGCGAATCCTTTAGCTAGAACTTCTAGGCTAACACACGCCCCATAAAATGACTATTTCGTTGATACATATAAGATGGCAGAAATATGGTGTTTTTAGTACATGCTCAACAATGTTCAAAATATTATGCACAAGTCATAGTCATCACAACCATTTTTCACCAAACTGTCACGTCAAAGACATGCTTGCAGGTTATCATCATCACTTTGATTTCCCAGGACAATCATGGGCCACCAAATTAAATTATATTAAAATAAATTATTTTATTTATTTTTTTCCCCAAAATATTAAATGTCATCTGTCAATTTCAAGATGCCACTTGTCCAAATTCTTTTAGAGGGAAACTAAAAAGGTTTTATCTTCTTGTGGCTATATATACGCCACTTCTTCATCTCTTTCTCTTTTTCACTATCTTCTTCTTTGGAGCCTTAGAAAAATTATTTTCTCCAACTTTCACTCATTTAATAAGCTTTATCGCTCAAATATTTCTCAAGAAACAACAATGGCTTCCGGCTCCATCAACCACAAATTCCATTTGCTGCCAAACTCAACGGTCCTATTAAAAAGGATGGTCTTACTTACATTCTTAAACCTCTGATGCAAAAGGAAAATGTTGTTATCTAGTTTTCTCAGGTACTAATCCCTTATTCCCTTGCAGATATCGTCCATACTTTTATGGGTCATTTACTTAGACCAACTAAGATACCATCAAACTTTGAAATTTTTCCATAGTTTCTCATCGTGCAAACCTCTGGTATTTAAAGATGAACATTTTAACATGAGCTTCATGAGAAACCCTGTGTTCCATTCTTCTCCTTCGACAAACAACCCCTATTACATCAAATGGTTGTATATGGCTCAACAAAAGAAGGAAAAATCATGTAAAGACCTTGGTATCTTTGATTTAATATAACTATCTAGAGTTGGTACCAAGTATAACCCTCGCATGTTGGTCGATGATATTTGCTTATGGGAATCTTCAACCAGCATGTTTTAACTGCCCTTTGGAATGATCACCCTCGTGATATTCGACATAACAATAATTGTATGTCTTCGACTAATTAGGGAAATCTTCAACCTCACTCTGATGACCAAAACCAAAACCAAACCTAATTTCAACTTATCTTACCCGAGTTATAAAACTTTCATCAAAGACCATCATGCTTTGACTGAAAAAATGTAGGCACCCAAGAACATATATATTTCCTTACTTATTGGCCATCCCACTTCGGAGTTTTCTCTACTTCTCTTCAAGTAGGCAAGAAATTTGTTCCTTGTGGTACTTAGACTCGTGAGAGAAGAAATGTTTGTTTGAGTAAATTGATTTTGTTCAATCGATAATGAATCCTTGGGGATTTCCTCTTGTTCCTTAAGGTACAAGAAAACCATGAGGAAAATTTCCTAGTTTCAGACCCCATCTCGTTGTTAAAGTTGTGGCTTAATGTCGCCTTTGAACTTTCCCTCAAAGCTAATGTTTCACCTGATTAAAAATCTCCATCGAAGGAATTCGTCGAGAATTACTTTGATATGTTTTATAAATAAATAAAAATTTGTCTCGACCACAAAACCTTTTGTTAGTCAAAGATATGGAACAAACTGGTTCAAAAAGGCATTGCAGGCTCTTTATTTGAGGACCAAAGAGAAATTCCCGACATTTGGATGGAATTTTTCAAACCCTCCATCTGATTGACTAAACGTTTTTTCAAGATCATGCATTAGGGTGACTGCCTATCAACTTAATTCAGTTGCCAGGAAGTTTGGCTTCAGCCAATTCTTGCCAAAAATCCCTTTTTGTTCGAGAAACGTTAATTTTTTAGGCTACTAATTAGCCAGCTGTAGAATGGTACCAAAAATATTTAAGCATTTTCACCAGGAAAATTCCGCACCTTAGTCCTTTTGAATTCCCGCCTTCTTTCATCTATGAAAAATAATTTGAAGACTGGTACCCCTTAATCATGGTTCAGCGCCTAACAAATGCCTTTTCATTGTTGCAAAATTAATTGAATAAAAGAATATATATTCGCATCAAAGAGATTCAAGCTTTCCAATTTTATTTTGAATATGCATATAATTCTTGTGATATTCGACAAATTATCTATGACGCAAATCTTACTTTAAAACATAAAGTCACTGAAAAACTTTCAAATTGAAAAATTGCTTGTTGCCTTAAAGTTTCATTTTTTTTAAACTTCCACCATTCCCAACCTGTGAATTTGGTTTTTCCTTTCTACCACCACTTCCAGATTGGCTCCCTTGTGGATCTTTGTCATCTTTAAACAATAAACTAGAAAAAATCGTCATGGAATAGTTTCGACTAAGTATCACGTGGATGATTATAGAGGCCATATTCATGTCGATATTAAATATGTTCAAGTCTTGTCGCCCATCCTAGTCGGCGATATACTCTTAAGAAATTCTAAACTTTCCTATATATTAATTTTACTACTAGCATTGAATTTCGTTAGCTACCAGTTGATCCAAAGGAATCGAAGAATAAATAGGTCAAAACAACCAATAACCAAGATAATCCTGACCATGTAAGGTTCATAATATAAGTAAAGCACTTCATATTTGCCTTATATTTAGACTATGGGTATTTTTGCATGGTTTATTCATCTATGTCTTTTTCTTCCAGGGTCGAAAGAGAGGGAGTACATCCACTACTATTACTTCACCTAAAAATAAAAATAAAAATAAAAAGAGCCGGGAAACTAAAGTTTCCGACAATAAAGAAGCACCTGTTTAACTTAATTTATTATTCTCTTTCACTTCTTCATATTTATCTTTTCATAAATGTTATTCCTACACCAAACCATACACCTACGCCGCATGTACAGACGACATCATTTATGTACGGACGGATATTATTTATGTACGGCCGAATAATATTAATGTACGGACGTTTATTTTTAATACTTGGACGTGCATTAACCAACTTAAGTATTGCATTAACCAAGTTTTTATATTGTATTAATCAAGTTTGGTGACTGCTAAAAATTATTTTTAATATTTAAATGTTACATTAACCAACTTTATTACTGTATTAATCAAATGTTTAGACTGCATTAACCAAGTTTTGGTGACTGCTAAAAAATATTTTTAATATCTGGATGTTGCATTAATCAACTTCATTATCGCATTAATCAAGTTTTTACACTGTATTAACCAAGTTTGGTGACTGGTGAAAATTATTTTTAATACCTGGATGTTGCATTAACCAACTTTATTACTGCATTAACCAACTTCATTACTGCATTAACCAAGTTTTTACATTGCAATAATCAAGTTTGGTGACTACTATAAAATACTGTTCATGAATAATAACGTGAGCAGTCGCGTCCGTACATGAATAATAACCGTCCGTACATGAACAATGTCGTCCGTATATGAACAGTGTTGTCCGTACATACGGTGTAGGTGTATACTAAGTGTAAGAATAACATTTCTGTTATCTTTTATCTTACTAATCACGTTGAATATCTTAGTTTGCACAGAAAGAGACAAAATTGGAATTATACTGGTTTCCATTAAATATGTTCTAACTAATGTAAACCATACAAAAATATCAACTTCTTTCCTTTTTCGTTTTGTTTTTTTTTAATTTTTCCAATATTTTATTTTTCACCTTCATTTGTCATTTTCTCTGTTTTAATTACCAACTTGACCTTAGAGTAGTTTTCCCGGACGTAAAATTTATCTATTACTTAAAATTTTAAAAAAATTCGAACTAAGTTTCTCAACACTCAAATTTATAAACTGATAAACTTAAAGCAAGTTTTTTCAGGTTAGTCTTTATGATCAGTAAACTTGATAGTTGCTGAAAATCAAATATTAGTGGTGAATTAGAAAGGATTGTTGGCTTTAAATTGGTAAGAAATAAATATAAGTATGAGATAGTTAATAGAACTAGAAATAATAATAGGTTGCGAGCATAAAATGTTTTCTTAATAAAACAAGAATAAAAGATTGATCCTAAAATATAGAATTTATCCTAAAGAATAGAACTTTCCTTAGAACTATTAACAAACTTGACCTAATTTAAAAACTAAATTTTACCAATATTTTCACCCTTAAGTTAATGCCTCTGAGATTAACTTACTTCAGTGACCTTTATAACTCCAAGCATGCCTCAAAACTTCTCAGATTTCTCAAGGCTTAGTGATTTTTTTCATTATATCGGCAACTTATTTGTCATAACATTAAAAATACAGTCTCACTATTATAAAAATTACATTTTATTACGGTTGAAAATATGACTTTACCACGGGCAATGAATCGTAGTAATTAAGGGTGTAGTAGTAAGTGTGCTACTTTCCACCACTAACGAGTGACCATAGTGAGAAACTAGATAGCATACCATATTTCACTACGGCAATGACAATCAACTATGGTGAATATATTGTCAATAGGTCTGGATTCGATTCTCAATTGAAATATAATCAATTGTGGTGATTATATGCTTGTAGGATACTGTGATGCAGACTTGGAAGGTAGTATAAATGATAGAAAAAGCACTTCGGGAGGATGTTTCTTCTTGGAAAATAATCTTTATCTCTTGGTTTGATAAGAAGTAAAATTATGTGTCTTTGTCTATAGCTGAGGTTTCATATACTGTTGCAGGAAGTAGATGCTTTCAGTTGACTTGGATGAAATAGATGTTATATAAATATAATGTTAAGAAGGATGTCATGACATTATATAGTGACAATCTGAGTGCAATCAACATATCCAAGAATCCCATCCAACATAACAGACAAAACATATTGACATTCGTCATAATTTTATTAGGAACCTTGTTGAGGGAAAAATTATGTCTCTTGAGTATCTGGCCACGAGAAAACAACTGAAAGATATATTTAGTAAGACTTTGGATGCAAATCAGTTTGAGAAATTAAGGAGTGAATTGAGAATTTTCACTTTTGAGGAGTTATCACAATTACAGATGTGGAAGTGTGAAAACCATATTTTTCTTACTTACATTCAGTTGTGCACAAAACTCCAGAGAAACCATTACAAACTTTCCATATTTTTATTATGAACATTCCAAAGGATTGGGATAGTATGATAAGCAAGGAGTACACGAAGGTTTATGACAAAGATAAATGTGCTAGGATACTTCCTATAAGTTGCTTTCTATGACCATACGATGTCCCTTCGAATGTCCCGCTTACAATCCAACAAATAGAGTTACCTACCAACTAATGGTATGGATAGCGCTATTCTAAAGGAACGTAAAATAACACGAAAACGACCAAATCTGAGTAGGTAATAAGACTTTTAGTTGCTTGCTCTATCAAAATGCTTTTCACACCACACACTTTTGTCAAAGTTCAAACTCTTTTCAAAAACAAAACATTTCCGAACACTTTGTATACATTCCTACATGAATCATTACAAAGTCAAAGCGAAATTCCTTTTCAAAACATTTTTTTCAAACACACAGAAAGCACAATTTTAAAGTGATCTAAGAGCAACTAAGAGCCCGTAGATAACTACGGATGGAAAGGGGTGTTAATACCTTCCCTTTTCATAACCTTTTCCCCTTACTCAGAATCTAACGAAGGTCTTTTCTTGTACTTTTTACCTTCCCTTAATTGGATAAAAGAAAAGTCGGTGGCGACTCTTGCTATCCGCACATTTGCGATACAAAAACCTACAAAATCAGTTCACCGTGTTACAACAGCTCTGAACCTTGATTGGATTTCTGGAACCTTGACTCTAGCACCTTCTTTGCTCTTGTCTCCTTCTCCAAAACCCTAATCCTCTTTCTCTTTTTCCTCTAATGACCATCTTTACTCTTCTTTTATAATGATTTCCTTTTCTTTTCTTTATGCTACTAGTAATCACTACTACTTCTTATTTATATAACTTACTAACTTATCTTAATGAGTCTAACAAATAACACCCCCTATTTTGCTATTTCTCATTTATCAACTTTATTTTTAATATTATTCCTTCTCTCTCCAACATGGGCCTAACAAATAACACTCCCTATTTTACTATTTTTCATTTATCAAGTTTATTTCTAATATTATTCCTTCTCTCTCCAACTTAAAAAGAAAATGAAATAATACACTATCTTTTAAACATGGCTAAAAACACCAAAAGTGTAAGGTGCTTTTGGAAGACAATTTGGAATATACACAAACAAATCCTATGAGACTCGTTGGATCTTTGTGAATGTACCAAATAACACGAATGTCATTATCCTAAAAGTTGAATATCTTTTGGACAACACAAAAAGATGCTCCGCTGTGTTGTACTTTAGTTTATTTTATTTTATCACATGTTGTACTCTCATTAGTATGCCAACCTAATTGAATATATCATATTTGACCTCCTCCATCTTGATCTCCTCACCTATCCACACAGAACGAAGCTTTGTTTAATTCAATGGGTTCCGTGAATGTAATATCCACATCTACAATCCAAGCACCGAGTCACAACAATGGCAACTCAACTCAGAATCAGATTATCGAACTAACACCATGGGATCTTCAGTTCCTCCCACTTGGAACCATTCAAAAAGGTCTTCTTTTCCACCAACCCACACTCACATCAAACCAAAACAAAATCAATCATTTGAAACAAACTCTTTCAACCACACTTTCCTTCTTCCCTCCCTTAACAGGCCGTCTCATTATCACTCAACACAACAACCACAACAACGCTTCATGTTCCATCCTTTGCAACAACGTTGGTGCTCTCTTCGTTCATGCCATAGCAGAAAACACTACCGTTTCCGACATCCTTCAACACAACTACGTACCTCCCATTGTTCACTCCTTTTTCCCACTTAACGGCGTTAAAAACTACGAATCAACGTCTCAGCCTATTCTAGCAGTTCAAGTAACTGAGTTAAGTAACGGAATCTTCATTGCCTTCACTATCAACCACGTTGTTTCTGACGGAAAGTCGTTTTGGCATTTCGTCAACTCTTGGTCACAAATCTCAAGAGGTTCTCACAAAATAACCAAACTTCCTTCACTTCAACGCTGGTTTCCAAACGACGTTGAACTTCCAATACGCTTCCCTTTCACTATAAAAGCATCACAGAATAAAAACAGTTCTAAAAAGTTACCAGAAAGAATCTTTCATTTCACCAAGGAGAAAATCGCAGAACTGAAATCAAAAGCAAATTTAGAAGCCAAAACCCAAACAGATGAAACTAAAATATCTTCCCTTCAAGCGCTACTATCTCACCTTTGGCGCTGCGTTGTTCGTTGCAAACAACCGGATCCACAAGAAGATTTTCGCTACGTGTTAGTTATAGGTGCTAGACCTAGGATGATTCCGCCGCTGGAAGATGATTATTTTGGAAATGCCACTGTGATTGATGGTGTGGCGATGAAAGCTGAGGAAATTCTAGAGGGTGGAATCGGAAAAGTTGGTTTGGAGATGAAGAAGATGATTATGTTACATTGTGATGAGAAAATAAGGAAAGATTATGAGTGTTGGTTGAGAGTGCCGAGGTTGTTTGAGGTTGGTGTTTTGGCAAAGGGTAATTCATTGGCAACAAGTAGTTCTCCGAGGTTTGATGTTTATGGTAATGATTTTGGTTGGGGCAAGCCTGTGGTGGTTAGAAGCGGCGGTTCGAATAAGACGAATGGGAAGATTACTTTGTTTGCTGGAGCTGAAGAAGGAAGTATTGATATTGAAGTTTGTCTTTCTTATGAGATTTTGGAATCTTTGGGAAATGACACTGAGTTTTTGGTTCCTATTTCTAAGTAATGTTTGTTCTAGGTGAAGAAAATGTCTTGTGCTTGCTTGTGCTGGTATGTTGTGAACTTGTGTGTATGTGATACATATGTATTGTGAAGAAATTTGTGTCTATGCGAGGAGTGTTTAACTTGAATTCTAGTTCTAATGATGTATGTAACCGCATTTATGTCAATGAGTTTCTATTTAAAATTTTCTTGGTCTGAACTTGTTAATTACTAGGATACGCTCATCATGTTAACACTTTTTAAGCATCTGTCACACTTTTTAGCTTGTTGTCGTAATGAGTTGGATGCCTGTCATGGATAGTGAATCAGTCAGTAAGTGAAAGATTCTTATGGAAGGGTTAGGGTTTAGCTGGTTAGCTGATCGCAGATCTAAAATTTCATGGAAATTCAGGTTTAAAAAATCTTCTCTGTTGAAAGCTTTTTATTTGGTCATTGTAACCTTTTTGAATTTTTTCTCATTCCAAACCCTTGCAAAAAGTACAATATATATTTAAAATTTACGTCCGATATATAAAAATTGGATGTAAATGAAAAACACGGTGATAATTTTATAAATAAAATATTATTTTAAGTATCATCAGTTATTTTTTAAAACGGATTTAAATTAAAAATATTATTATAATTAAATGGCAGTTACTCACTTTAACCTAAAAATAATACTCACTTTAACCTAAAAATAATGATATAAATTTATATAAACTAAAATTATTTAATTTTATAACTCAAAATATTTAATCTATCTGACATATTAATATATTATCAAATAATTTAAATATTATTAATTATAAATCCATAGACTCTTTATTGTCCACGATTCATCGCGGTTCAAGTTCTAAACCCAAAAAATCTTCATTTTCATCTCAGAAACAATTCACTTTCACCAAAACCCTTTTCATTTCAAGTTCTAAGCGCAGAAACGATTCATCGTATTTCAAGTTCTAAGCATAGCAACGATTCATCGCATTTTAAGTTCTAGGTGCAAAAGCGATTCATCGCATTTCAAGTTCTAAGCAAAGAAACGATTCATTTTCATAGAAATCTTTTTCATTTTCACCGAAACTCTCCACTCATTTCACATTTTACCATCGCAGTTCACCACCCAGACGATTCATCAACACTGAAATCCTTTTCATCATTTTCACCGAAACCTCGCTCTAAAACTCTTTTCTCTAAAACTCTTCTCAATGAAGCTGAAGAGGTATGGTTTTATACTTTGAGCGATATGCATTGGTATCAGAAGAATTAGGATTTTATACTTTGAACGACATGCATTGGTAGCTGAAAATGGATTGTTGCTTAGGTTTGTGCGTAGATTTTCGGTTAGATTGTTTGATGGAAATCTGAAGGTATTGAACTGTCATAACTTGAATTGATGCAACTGTTGTGGTTTTACATTGGGTTTTTTTAATTGAATTTTGAATTGGTTTGAAATGGAATTTTCATTGTTTTATCACTAATATGCATGAACTGAAGTGTTGGATTTGCATTGGTACGGTTTTATACTTTGAGCTTATGCATTAGTCGCTGAAGAATTAGGGTTTGGTTTCAAAAATTAGTTCCTAACTTTTATTTTCTTCATTATTGTTGTTTTGTGGCTTTAGTGTGTTGTTAAGAGTAGATATTCTATAGTGCATGTTGAAATAGACCCTATGTGTGAAAGTGCATGTAGAAATAGATTGTCTGTGTGTAAGTGCATGTTCAAATAGACCATATGGATGTAATATGTTGTTCTTTATGATTTAATTTCTTCTTCTAATCTTCCTTTCTTTGAGTCTTTTCTTCTGATGTTTTACGATTTTAGTGTTATATATAGAAAATTGCAGTGAAATTATAAAGAAAAGCCATTGTAGAGCAAGAGCATGGAAAATTCTAATTGGAACTTTTGCAGCTTAAACCACTACTTGAAGAAATTGAAAGTAGGTCTTCAAGGAAATAATATGGTCAAATCCTTGTAAAATGCCACAAATTATACTGTGAATATTGTCTTTCTTTGGTGAGATGATACAAGCTTGTCACTATGACAAAGAGTTAAGCTTTACCTGAACGTTTGTTCACAATTTCAACTTCATCTTCTTTTTTTTTTTTGAAAAAAAAAGTTATCATTTTGGTTTTGTAGGTTTAAAAACAGAAAAATAAGTATCTGTTTTGCAAAACAACCTGTTCTTGCTAAAAACCTGTATATGTGATATTTAGGGATTTAGAGGCTCAAGCGAGTTATCTTGAGCTCCGAGCTATTTGTCTTCCTTACACCTCAATCGGGAGCCCTATTTATAAAGGTGTATGAACCTCTTTACTTCCTGCATGTAATTGCCGAGACCCTTCATCATGTGTAACTGAGTTGCCATCAAGCCCTGTAACGCCCGCGGCTGCCAATGATGGTCAATAAAGTAATGCGCGCCGTTAGGTGTAATAGGGAAGTTACATCTTTGAAGAGTCGGCCTCATCATAACACATTCATAATTGTCGGGCTTAACGTAACCCCTAGGTTCAAGATATGAGATCTACAACTGTCTCTTCGACTTCTTCCAGGTTTGTATCGTCGGCGCCTCCGACCTCATAGCTCGGAGATACCCAAACTTCATTAGCCGGGGCATATGCCTGGTGGAACACCCTTGTTTCTGCCTGACTGGCCATCCTTCTATCTTAGCTAACCTCTATATCTCAGGCAGTAGATTTTATGCACGAACACAACCTAATTAATAAAGTTCTTTAGTTTTTATTTTTTTTAAAACTGAACTATTTTTGAAAATAGAATTCAGTATGACCCTTATTCACTGTAATTTGGAGTGTAGGTCTATCAACTTGAACACCAGATGTTTGATCATTTTTTCCCAGCTTCTTCGAAGGATGTTTCGAGTTTATCTCCATTAATGGATCCTCTGTAAGTGTGTATTCATGTTTCATAAGCACACTAAGCTTATTGTTCCGAATATATTGTTTAGGAAACAGAAAATAAATACACATAAATGAGAGTAATCTATCCTACTAGAGTAAATTCATAGGAAAACATGACAGAAAAAAAGTACTTGAAGGGAAAAGAATCGTTTGTTTTCCCCTTTTATTTGAAGGAATTTGTAGTCATAGTATTAAGGATATTTCTCCTACTCTAGATATTTGTATTTATATTCTGATACTTATTGTTGAAGATTTAACTCACTATTCTGTATTATTTTGACAGTTGATCAACAACTGTTTCTAGTCAAAGATACTCTTTGCTCTTTCGGATCCGCAACTGTTTGTTGTTATTTATTCCTTTTTTCTTGCACGTGTCTCATTCCTACTGTGTCTCAGACTTCATTGTCACAGTCTGATCATCTAACTTCTTCACAATTTGGTGAGTGATAACAAAATTTGTATTTCACTTTTCAATACAATGGTATTTCTTACAATGTCACTGACAAGAAAACTAGATGTTCTATTGCTTCTTTCCCCCCTTCTTGGGTTTGAAATTGGCATTTGAAAGAATAAACCCAAATGCAAAATCCCAATAAAGGAATATCTATTTATTATATTCTATGTGTTTTGATCCAGACCGGTAGTTGGTGCTTCATTTATGCTTGCTCATCTTCTGAGTATAGCCCAGGCCCCTCATGGCCCGATATGTGTTGGAGGCTTAGTGGCTATGATCGCTACTGACCTATTTTTTAGGGAGTCATTGTCCCATCTGACCCTTGTTGCTGACTATACCCCACTAGACTTGTCTCTTTGTTTTAATGTTGGGATGATCAGATATTTGGAGCCATATAGTTTTAGTTACTGATTCATCATGAACCGATCTACCATTTTACACTTCTTGACATTGTGCGATCTAGTGTGCATGACATGAAGAATCAGATTTATGACCTAGAAGGTGTAGCTGAGAATGATATGGAAGAAGAAGAATCTGATCCTTTGACGGCACCCTACTATTATGACCCTCCAACAACATTGGAAGAGTCTGACCTAGAGATGGTCGCGTTGATTGAAATGATCGAGGTTGATCCTGTTACACCGCCTCTACTTGATTGCCATCCAGCTTTGGATCCATCCACAACTCCTGTTGTTGCCACTGTCCAGATTCCACAGCCTGATTACGTTGTTGCTACTGATGCACTCACGGTGGAGCTTGCTGCTATTCGTTCAGATCTTACCTCACTCCACAGATATTTTTATGGTTTCATGGACCTAGTTACAGCGAATCTAGATCACCTTTTTCAGCAGTTTAATTATAGAGGTGGCTGATTTATGTTTTTGGAACATTGAGGGCACTGTTCACTCTTTGTGTAGGGGGAGTGTATAGTTAGGATTTCTAGTTTTTCATTAGCATCATTCGTTATTTCTTAGTTAGATTTATTTTGGTTATTTATTTTTCGGAATTTTGTTTATTTATTTATTTTAGTATTTTTAATGTAAGTATTCACTTTCTATTTATTTGTGTTATCAGAATATATTTCTCATTATGTTCTGGTACTATTATAATATGATGACTATTGTGTTAATGTGTTCACCTAAAAATAAAAATCCATGCATATTAATTTAGTAGACCTAGTGATATAACTATCTTTGAATAATACACCTATGACACACCTAATTGTCACTTCATTGTCTCTCATGCTCAATTTATTTTTCTAAACTAAGATATTGAAATGACACATCCATCCACGGTCTACAAGAGAAGAGAATCTAATGCATGCTGACACATCCCGACCGTTGCATGCACAAGATTTTCTAGGATTCAACACCTTGTAATAACTGTTACAAAGGTGGCATACTTGGCATTCAAATTGAAGCCAAGTGTAACGACCGTTACACCTCCAGAACCACCCCAAATGATATAACACTCGGCCAGCCATGTTCCTCGTTCATTCTTATTCATTTTCACTTCAAACCACTTTAAACCATTTTCAAACGTCCCATTTGTTTCATTTTCATTCCACACCAACAAAAAACATTTTAACTACCACTAAATACCTCCACTCATGTTCTCTTCACCATTAAAACCTTGCTTCTATATAAACTCTTGAAGATAATTTCACTATTACACCAAATTTCTTCAACAAATCTTCTACCTTCTACACATATTTCATTTCTAAAACCTTTCTCAAAATGACCAGAAGAGCTCAAGAAGAAAGAGAGGTTCCAGACCTCAGTGATATGATATTCAGAAATGGAGCCGTTGGAGACCGACAAGGGTAACTTTACCGACAGTTTCATCAGAGAGATATACTCCCGATAAAGTATATTGATGTTGATTCTTTACGTGATTTGGGATTGTTTGAAAGTGAGCAATTTATGCTCCATGAATCTGTTCTACATCACATTGCCAATATGAATCTTCCGACCTATGAATCCCTCACATTGGAGTTCTTGAGCTCTTTTGCCTACCAAACACCACCTACTCCAGAAGTCGATCAGTATCTAATCGGCTCAGCCAAGTTTAGACTATTCAACACGGAGTACATCATGAACCAAGAGACTCTGAGTTAGGTACATCATGGAGAGGGTGTGGAATATAGAATTCCGCCTGAAGAAGATTGGACGGCAAGGTTGTTTGAAAATTGGGAACGTTTAACTGGTAGTCATGTCAATGATTGGGAAGAGATTTTGTCCACTCACCTCCATAACCCTTGCATCCGCTATTTCCACCGTGTGCTAGCTAACACAAAGTTCGGGCGAGCAAACAATAACAAGGTGAACGCTAGGGAGATGTATTTTCTACACTGCACCTTTAATCCCGATCTGAGGATAAATGCTGCTCCGTTCCTTCTCAACCACATCCAGTCGCTTTTATCAAGGAACACAAGCACATCACCTTTCTGTATAGGGGGAATAGTAACCACTATTGCCCAGTATCTGAATTTTCAAAACAGGTTGGATGAACTACCTTACTGGCAAGCTGAGTTTCTAGATATTGATTATTGTCAGTCTTGTCATATTGTCAAAGCAAGAAGGGATGGGAGGTACAACCTGATGGTGCAGCACAGGGTCGTTCCAGGAATTATTCTGCCAAATATGGACATAACAAGAATTGATGTCACTGCAAATTGAATTTATGATCTTCAAGCACCATCCCCTGGAGCGAATGTGCAGAATAATCAAGCAGGAGTGGGTATTGCAATACCAGAAGTGAATCAACAACCACCCCAACCAGATTCCCCGTCACAAGAAGAACAAGCAGGAAGTGATCCTGAAACAACCACCATCGAAGCAATATATGCATCGCTTTTACTTCAAGATAAGCGTCAACAAGAACCGATGCAAATGATGCAAGAACTACAACGTGATCAACGTGACACCACCTACTAAAACCATCGCGACATTTCTGACCTGACTGATGAAATGCGCTACTTATCATTCCACATTGAAGGCCTGCATGCTTATGTAATTGCAAGCTTCTCAATTCATATCTAAAGCATTGGTTTTGATGAAGACAACATGGATATCAACATTCAAAAGGATGTACAAAAAGTATATAATCATATAAAACATCTCTACAAGTCTTGAAGATTAGAAGAAGAATTTTTAAAGAAACAACAATGGCATAAGGTATAAATAAATCTTAAACTTGAATATAGATGTTCACAAAAATGCATTCATAATCATATACATGTCCCATACATTTAACTAAAAGAAAAAATATGTTTGAAATATTTTTCAAAATGATTTTTCAAAAACAAACTTTCAGGAACCGGTTCCTACCATATAGGGAACCGGGTTCCAGACTTTTGCAAAACACATCTCCCTGGTTTTTGTACCAGGAACCGGGTTGTACCCATAGGGGAACCGGTTCCTGCGTGTAAAATTTGAATTTCTGGTTGTAACGTTCACCAGGAACCGGGTTCTGCCTGTGTCGGAACCGGTTCCCAGCGAACCAGTGCAGATTTTCTTGTGATTTTTGGATATATTTCAAATGGTATTCATTCATGGTTGCATTGCATCTTTTCACATCAATAGGCATGAATGAAAAGGGATGTGTGATAATATAAATAGTGCAGAATTTTTAAATTCAAATTACCTTCTTCAATTAACAATTTTCATCATTCATTTTCACATTCTCTTACAAACTTTTAAGTGTTCTTACAAAGTCATATTGTTGTGAAACTTGCCATACACATTTTCAATCATTTCAAGTTTCATACATGCATTGTGAACATATATAATCATTGTTTGAGAAGTGTTTATTTCTTGAAGAAGAAGATCAATCAAAGATTGATAGTGCTCCCAAACTATTTCAAATTAATTCATTGTATTACAAAAGAAAGATATTCCCTTACTATCCAGGATTGTTGGAAGTAAGTGTTGTGATTTGAAGAGGATTGTTCTTCATTCACATTAGTGTTTGGTTTTTGACCTTAAAGGTCTTAAGAACCTTTGGTCACCCTATAGGTTTAGATAGTAAGCATAGGCTGTACAATTATTCTAAACTATAGTGAAATCTCTTTCGTGTTGGAAAGGGGACTGGAGTACTCTCGGATTGTGAGGGGAACCAGGATATATCGCTGTGTTCTTTACTTTTCCGCATTTATCGCTTTCATCACCATAACCAAGGAAAGATAAGAACTAGTCAAAAACCTTCAAACACTTAACCACAAAATTACTACAAGCTCTCTTATAAAACCGAATAAATTTTTATATACCTAATTCACCCCCCTCTTAGGCACTCTTAGACTTACAGCTTATGTTTACAACACTGGTGAGGATCCTCCTAGAACCAGATGGAGTGGAATGAGGACGCGCGGTGGAGGAATAGCACTAGGTGAAGCATCAAGCAGTAGAAATGTTAGAGACAACAATGTGGAGTGATCTATTTTTTAGTTTCCTGTATTTTATTTTATTAAGTTTCCTGTTAGTTTTCTTCTCTCACTTTAGTTGTCGCATTGAGGACAATGCTCAATTTAAGTGTAGGGGAGGAAACCTTTGTTTTTAATTTCCTAGTAAGTCAGATTCTAATTTCCATTATTTCCGTTATTTCCCTTTCCATGCAATAAATTTTTTTTGTCAGATTGATTTCAATAGAGTAGTCATTTCCGTAAGTTATCCGTACTTCCATACTTTTCTTGAACCATAACAAAAATTTTAATTTTTTATTCGACGCATTAGCTTGGTACACTCAAAAAGTATATAGGTTGCTCACAATTAGGCTATGTTAGAATTTTTGGATAAGATTCGTCAAAAATAATACCGCCTTGACACCTAAATCTTCCAGATTATGCGAAATTAGTTCGAGTAGTTATGATACCGAAATCTTAAGTTTTAAGTTTTAGATCAGCCCCAAGTAATTTATACTAGCAGTCAGCACCGTCTTATCCACAAACTATGTAGGGAGCCGATGAATATAAGTGACTGGTCCTAATCATTTTTTTTAAGCATCAAGATATAATAAGGAATGCGCTAATTAAGTTAGGTGACCCTCACCAGGTCATTTAATACAACAGTTGTGGAACCTACAAGAAACTAACGTAACAACTAGTTATAAGCCTATTTAGTGGTATCTGATGCTGAACTTGGTAGGGCGGGCCACGGTTCGATCTCCCAAGACCTATAATCTGAGAAAGAAAGAGGGTTACCAATTTGTGTACCAGAACCCCGTGCAAAAATGACCAAAATCACTAACCGGCTACTCTACTATGTGCGCGTGAAAGATAAAGGGCTTAATGTGATTGCACTAGAACGAAAGTTGTTGATTTCAAACGAAAAGAATTAGGTTGAGCTATGATAGCATGATTTAGACTGATTTGCATAAGAAGGAGGATTTTGACCATGTTCCATGGTTTCGTGTCATTTATGTATCATTAGTGTCGGAACCCAGTTCCATCTTTCTAATGTAATTCCCCTCAACCATGTACGATTCGAGTTGCGTCGTGCGATAGTGTTAGGTTCAAGCAAAGGTTCAAGTGTAGGGGAGTTTGATAACCCGAAAATGTATCGATTATTTGGATCAATTTACATGAATTTTATCCGCATTTTAATTAATTAAATTACTCTTTATTCGTATTATGCCGGTATTTTCTATGTTTTCAGGAATTTGATGATTATAAGGCATGTGTGAAGAAAGTCGAGAAAAGTCGGGAAAATCGTACTCAAAATCCACAAAAGAAAGGCCTTTATGTAATTGTGGAGTGTATGGTAAGAATAGGGTGTATTGCAAGTAAAATGCCTTACAAATTAATTAAGAAAAGAGGCCCAATCCACTTTCAACGCAGGAAATAAGCCCAGGAGTCCAAGGTATAACGACCATTACACGCTAGCCCTAAAGCCATAACAATCGCGACGACTTAGGAAGCAAATCTTCCTCACCAAGCCATGTGTAACGATCGTCACGCTCCACTCAGCAGTCCGTAGCGACCGCTACGGAGGATAAAACAAAGGCGAGAAAATCTCATCAGCCCAGTTTCCTCAGCACACCATACTTCTATAAATAGGCCTTTCATTTTCTGGTTTCCGAACGCTTTTTCTTCCGCTTTACTTACTGTTACTCTGTCAATTTTTACAGAGATTATTTTCCTTGCCTTTTACCAATTCCGGTTTATTAGTTTTAGTATCTGCTTTCATTTTCTCGTAGCAATTTTTACACCGGGGATAGCTACGAACCTTTGCTGATTCTAACCTTACTTTAGAATCGTGCCTTTTTATTTCCTTCATCACATTTAATTTTCGGAGCAACAAAGGGCAGATCTCACCGACTTGTGGGAGACACCTGAAGTTAGCCAAATATTCCAAAATTTTATTTTCGGGTTTAATTTAATTATTTATTTATTTTATGCCAAATTTGTCTGAAATGCGTGGTTTATTTGAATTGTCTGATATTGTTTATTTCTGTTGCACTATAATTGAATTATATAACATGCTAGGCTAAATTTAGTTATCGGTGTATAAGATCATATAGCCGATGGGGTTTAGCAACGTCATTTGATTTTTCCCATTTTAAAAGAATAATTTTCTGGTTTCAATTACTAGCTCTTGATACTAACTGTTTTGTTACGAGAGTAAAATACAGTTTAGAAGTTAGGATCAATAAAATGAGAGTTTGAGATAATAACTGGACAGTAGCAATTGTGCATCAACTTAAAATAAACGAGAGCACTTTTAAGTTGATTAAATTTTATTTATTTCCAAAAACTATTTTTAAACTCTAATTGAAACAGCGAGAGCACTCACTTAGGTTTGATTATAGGATCTGAATCAACAAACAAGAGAGTGTGAGAAGAGGGTTTTTAAACAAATATTTCCTACTGAAACTGTTTTGATAACTCGAGTTTAAGTCGATGAGTTACTAAATTCCTAAAGTCTGACCATTACATACTGATATTCCCCATCTGAATCTAAACTAGATTATAATCAATTAGGTTCCATAAACCCAATTATTTACATTATTAGCCTTAGATTTACATAGTAACCTTAGATAACGATAGGTCGACATTTAGTCCCTTGGGATTCGATAATTTTTAAAGTTACACGCGATAAGACAGTATACTTGCAGTCTAGATTCTTTATAACACATAAAGTTGGAATCATTCATTTTAGTCCTTTTTATCTAATTAGCGATGAAATAACATTGAAATCGGTCGCTAAATAGACAAAAATGACTAAAATGAAACGTTTTGAAAGTTAAGGGATCAAAATGAGTATTTAGAAGGGATTCAATCATTGAATTAAATTTTCATATTATGTACTACTTTTATTTGGTTATGAACCTAATGTACTAGTTTAAATTGGGGTATGAACCTACTTTTATAGGGTGTATGAACCTACTTTTATTTGGTTTTGAACTTATGTTATTTTGGATGTAATGGTGTATATACCTATTATGTTATGTAACAACTATTATGGTGTATATACCAATTATGTTATATACCAACTGTTTTGAAACAACTGTTATGTTATGTACCAATTATGTATCACATAATGTACTTGCCTAAGTGATCAGTCTTTATTTCTCCAAACTATTTTACAAACCAACCAGTTTAATTATGCACAAACTTTATACAAACTATATCAAAAATATAACCAACATATTTATGTATGCTCATCATGTTTCAAATTACAAACCAACCAGTTTACTTATGTACAAACTTTATCCAAAATTTATCCAAAATAGAACCAATATATTTATGTATGATCAACATGTTTCAAATTACAAACCAAACAGTTACAATTCAACATTAGCTTAACCAATCACAATTAAGAGAGAATACACAACACCTTGAATAAACTACATTCAAGAATCATGTCTAAACTCAACACTTAGAATCTTTCAAGAAAAAATATTGACAATAACAGAAATGAGAATACACAATATTTTCATGTTTCCATTACGTTTCTCCACTTTCAACTTGCTCTTCATAATCTTGTTCTTCTTTCTTGATTCTTTGTACAACTCTTTCATGTAGCCCATAGAAGCCATAACTTCGGCCTCTGAGTTCTTCATGCTTGCATGTCCATTTACATATTTTTGCTCCATAATCATCATCCCAAATAAACAAATCTCACGTGTTCGGTGACCTCCAGAAAAGGCATCTCCAAAACAATCTTCCTTTGTTTGGATTGTCTTGCATTCATAGGAAACCATCTGGACTTGGCACCCACACAACTTACCAATTAGTGACTTAATAGAAGAAGGAGACACTTTCTTACCAAAAGAAGAAGACAATGAAATTGAACTTGTCACGAAATCACTGTTGAGTGCTTCTTGACTGCTAGAAGAAAATTGCTCGTGCTTCAAGTTGTTCATAACAGCTGGAAGAAATTAGAGTTGTGGATAAACATTGAAAATAATTATTTGTGTACGAATGCTATAAATAAGCCACGTACACCCTTTGAAATGAGGGGAAAAAAAAGAAAAAAGAAAATATTTTCCCACCTATCATGACAAGTCAGCAACCGTTAATGATGTTTAACGTTGGAGACTTAAAACGTGGATGAAAAAGTTTATAGAGATCAATCTTTAAAGAAAATTTTTACAGGGACTAAAATTGAAAATCGCTATATTTATAGAGACCAAAAATATATTTAATAAAATCACAATTTTTGATGAAGATTTTTGAGAGTGAATATGTGTTAAGAGATAAATTTTATTTTTGTTTTAAATTTAAGTAATTTAATTTTAAAAAAATTCAATAATATTTTTGAAATAGAAAAACAAAACAAATAATGAAATATGATTCATTGGATTTTTTAAAAGAGGTAGATTGATTGGATTCATCTAAAACATTAAATGGATTGATTAGTTCAACTATTAAGTCTTGTTTGATGGATGGATTTGATAGATTAATTATTAATTGAATTGAATGTATTTTTTTAATAGATTTTATTGTCACGCTTACTCGTAACTATTATAATTTTAAAAGAAATAAAATATCTAAATTCATATATTTTAAAAATCGGTAACTATGCACCAAAATTATAATAATTGAGAAATCAATTTATTTAAAAAAAGAAAAGTGTCCTAATCTTATTATGCCCCCAAAATTATAATAATTGAAAAGTCATTCTATATAAAAAAGAAGAGTATCCTAACTTATTATAGTCCATGGCTCAATACGCGGTTGCAAATAATGTTTTAAAACATAACAAATTATTTATTCAAAATTCCATCAAACACGTGTTGCACAATTTCTTTAAAAAAGATTTAATTGATATGGAATGTCTGGGTAGTATTTTAAAAATTGAATCGAAGATTGGTTGGATTTGTTGAATCAAGAATCACATGGATTATCAATCTGATCTGATTGTTGAATCAAATATGTTATTGAACTGATGTGAATAAGTCAAAACTGGCTAATCGGCGGTTCAAAAGTATGTTTCTTTTGTTGAACGAATCGGCACTATTTTCATAATTTAAAAAAATTAAAATTAAAATACAAATAAACTTTATTCAAAACTTATTTGGAACAAATTGTAATTAGATTTGGTTTAGAATTTATTTAAATTGTATTTTGTATTATTTTGTTGTGAGTGATGATTATATTTAGAACTTTAATTTAAAGAATAAATATCTATTATTATAATGTTTTGAAATTTTGTAAGAGCGGCGATATTTTTTAGAGAATGAGTCATTCAATTTCACACATTTAATAAATATATAATTTTAAAGTAGAGACTCATTTATTCTATAAAATTATCTGGTTTAGTCATGTGGCGACCAATGATCCAGTGGTTCGACTAATAATTTAGTGACCCAATATCTTCCCCGATTTGACGATGGTATTTTTAAAATATTAGTCTAAATAATAAATTTTACACTGTTAATAAATTAAACTTATTTATGATAATAACTTTAAATAAACTATTATAAAAGTAAAATATCTTAAATGCTAATCCTCTTGGGTTAGTGCCCAATTTTATTTATTTATAAAAATGAGTTTCAATTTATCACAAGGAAGAGAAGAATAAAGACTATAAAGCCCTCTTCTTGATACATTCTTGCATCGACAACGACAACTTTGAGAAAATTGGTGATTGTACGTCGATAAAGCAAGTTTGGGAGATTTTGAAGAAAGCGTATGAAGGTGCCGACAAAGCGAAGATGGTGAGGTTACAAACTCACAAGACGCAATTTGAGTTGGTACAAATGGAATAGAAGGAATCCATCAACGACTACATTACGCGTATAATGCGTTTGGTGAATCAAATGAAGCCTTGTAGTGAAACCATTCGGTGCAAAATGTAGTGGCTAAAATCTTGCGTTCTTTAACGTCAAGATTTGAAAACATAGTGGTAGCCATAGAAGAGTCAAAGGATCTTCTCACTATGAGAAAGGAGGAGCTTCAAATCTCATTGGAAGAACATGAGCAAAGATTGGATGAAAGAGGAAATGATAAGGCAGTGCGTTGCAAGCAAGGTTCAATGAGAAGAACAAGAGATCGAAAGACAAGTGGCCTTCGAAGGGAAAAGCAAATTTCCAGAATTTTGGTGGAAAAGATCCACAAAATTAAAGGGGTCCATGGGTCTAAGAGGAGAGATCAACTCTAAAGGTGGTGGTCAAAGCAACAACAACAAGAGGTGCGATAAAAGCAATGTGAGGTGTTTTTATTGTCAAAAGTTGGGCCATTTCGCAAAAGATTGTAATGCAAAATCGAAGGAAAATCATGGAGATGGGGCCAAGGTTGCAAGACAAGAAGTAGAGGATGATGATACACTTCTTGTTATGATCACGGAGGAGAACAATGGCTGTAGAGAGTGGCTGGACAACAGCAACAGTGTGTGTCGAGAGTTGGACAACAACTCTAACAGTGCAGAATTTTCCGCACAAACGCGTTCGGAGCAAAACATAATGGTAACCGTTCGAGGTGGAGTCCAAAGTAGTGATGATTGGTACTTGGATTTAGGTTGTTCAACTCATATGACAGGTGGAAATGATTGGTTTTTGAAAATCAATCAAGCCACATGGAATAAAGTAAGATTCGTGGATGACACCACTTTAGCGACCGACAATGTGGGTGATGTTTTAATCATGAAGAAGGATGTGAGTCATTCCTTGATCAAAGATGTGTTGTACATTCCTGGAATTAGGTGTAATCTCTTGAGCATTGGCCAATTACTCGAGAAGAATTATACAATTCGGATGGAAAACACGATTTTGCGCGTTTTTGACCGAAACAATGTTTTAATCCTTAGAGCACCCATGGTTGCAAATCTTAATTTTAAGATAGATTTGAAAGTAATGGAGCACAAGTGTCTTGCTACAGCGACAAGCCGTGATGAGTGGTTGTGGCACTACCTTCTTGGACACCTCAATTTTAGAGACTTCGACACATTGCAAAGGCATGGTATGGTGACCGGGCTGCCCAAGATTAATTTTCCAGTTGTGTTGTGTGAAGAATGTGTACAAGGGAAGCAACACAAGAACAATTTCAGCAAGGATGTAGGTCATAGGACCAAGCAACACCTTGAGGTGGTGTATTCTGATGTGTGCGACCCAATGCAAGTCGACTCATATGGAAGAAATAGGTACTTCATCACTTTTATTGATGATTTTAGTAGGAAGCTATGGATTTATCTCATAAAGAGGAAGGATGGTGTGTTGAAGTATTCAAGCATTTTAAGTCCATGACGGAGCGACAAAGTGGTCACAAAGTGAAAATTCTTAAAATAGATGGTGGAGGTGAATATACCTCAAGTGAATTTGGGAATTATTGTGATGATGAGGGTATAGTGTGTGAGGTTCTTTCACCTTATACGCCTCAACAAAATGGAATTTCTCAAAGGATAAATCTCTCAATTATGAATATGGTTCGTACCATGTTGAAAGGTAAGAACTTGTCGAAGGAACTATGGGGAGAAACAGTTTCTATAACAGCCTATATATTGAATAGGTGCCCTACTACGAAGCTGGACAAAGTGACACCGGAAGAGGTATGGTCTGGTCATAAACCGAATTTGACGCATTTGAGAGTTCTCAGTTCGATTGCATTTCGGCACATCCCGGGTCAACTTCGAAATAAGTTGGATGATAAAGAAAAGGTAATGTTACTTGTCAGATATCACCTTACTAGAGGCTACAAGCTATTTGATGTGAGTAGGAAGAAGATCGTAATTAGTCAAGACGTGGTGGTGGATGAGCTGAAGCTGTTTGACAGCATAAATTTTTTGAGAACAGCAGCAGAAACCAGTTTCTCAACAGAAGAAAACTGGTTTCCCCTGTGATATTTGTATATTGAAGGCTCGGGAATGAGATTTATTGAAGCAGAAACTGGTTTCCCTGATCCTAGAAATCGATTTCCACCAGAAAATACAGAAAATCAAGAACAATAGCAGGTTGCAGAGCCGGTCCTGATTCCGATCGAAGTTAGCAATGGTGAATGTAACGCCCTGAATTTAATTAATTAGTTAATTAAATTATTAAAGGATTTAATTATTGGATTTAGACGAAGTTTGAGAATTAATCGGAGTAATTGGATTTGTCAGCATTATTAAAGAGGCGCATTTTAAGTATTAAGTTTAATCCAGATTATTTGATCGGTGTAATCAGAAGATTAATATTAAGAATAATATTATTTATTTATTGAACTAGTTTATTTAAGTGAATTGGTTTGAATTATTGTGTGGTGAATACTATTGAGGAGGTGTGAATATTAAGCCCAAGTAGAAATAATAACAATAGTATTATTATTATTATTATTAATAATAATAAGTTGGTTTTAAATATAAAAGAAAAAGAGTTAGGTTAAGAGAAGAAGGAAAAGTTGCAGCACGTGAAAAAAAGATAGGAAGAAGAGGAAGAACAAGCTTTTGAGGAATTAGCCGCCAGAAGAGGAATTGTAGACCGGAAAGCCAAATCGTAATTCGACCGGAAATTAGAGAGACCGTCAATCCAGGTAAGGGGTGGGGTTCGACTTATATAATCGATTGTATGATGATTTTTATGTGGGATTTAGGGTTGTATAATCTTGCTGTGAATTTTATGTTTTGTAATGAATTTGATGATGATGAGAATATTGTGATATATTGATCGACCTGTGTTGAATTTGTGTTGTCTGTGGTTAATATTGTTGGCACTTGTTGATGATTATGTGTGTGTTGTGTTAATTTTTCCTGGAAAATAAGTTGATTCTGGGTTGAATTGTAAGAACACGTAGTGCTGGAAAAATAAGGAAACGGAGGAAGGAGATGAAGTTGTAAGGGGACGACATGGTTTAGGTAGTTGTTTTGACATTACTTATAGGAACCTTTTAAGTATGATGAATACATGTGCTAGTAGTATAATTGGGATCACATAATAATTATGATAGTGAATTTAACATGTAGTCTGTAGCAAACAAATAGCCATAGAAGAATAAAATAGCAGAACGAGTAATATTAGTAGCAGACTAGTCTTGTTGAGAGTAATGCCTATTCAGAACTTCTAAGGAAGAGTCATAATTTCTTATGGTCAGAAGTAGAAGGATCAGTCAGAAGTTTTGATGATCAGAAGCAGAAGCGAGCAGTCATAAGTTCTGATGGTCAGAAGCAGAAGCGATCACTTAGAAGTTCTGATGGTCAGAAGAAGAAGCGATCAGTCAGAAGTTTTGATAGTCAGAAGCAGAAGCGAGCAGTTAGAAGTTTTAATGGTTAGAAGCATAAAGCGATCAGTCAGAAGTTCTGATAGTCAGAAGGAGAAGCGAGCAGTCAGAAGTTTTGATGGTCAGAAGCAGAAGCGATCAGTCAGAAGTTCTGATAGTCAGAAGCAGAAGCGATCAGTCAGAAGTTCTGATGGTCAGAAGCAGAAGCGATCAGTCAAAAGTTCTGATAGTCAGAAGCAGAAGCTATCAGTCAGAAGTTCTGATGGTTAAGAGCAGAAGCGATGAGTCATAAGTTCTGATGGTCAGAAGCACAAACTTCTGATATTGCCTCCAAAAGGATTCAGTATAACAAAATAACTTTAATAATGCGGGAAATTACTTGTATTAGTTGAATATAAATTGCCAGAATTAATTTAGTTAAGTGTAATTTTGCAGTAAGCAGGAAACAATCCCAATTTAGTAGTTTAGCCAAAATTAAGCGGTATATTTAGTTACTCAGAATTGAATGAAAATTTATCGGGTAGCTAATATTAATTAGTAGATAATTGTGGTGGGGTGTTTTTGTGAAATTATGTGGAAAATGCTAACTAACAGCACCGGTTAGCCGAATTAAGCTGTATAATTAATTGTCCAGAATTTAATAAAAACTGGCAGGGTAACCAAGAAAAATTAGTAGGTGGATTCTGTTAATTTATTTTGTTGGAATTGTGTTGAGTACGCGGTGTTGTTATTTTTTTGTGAATTATCAGTGAAGTGTATTATTATTGTATGTTATTGTTGATTTATGCAAAGTTGCAGGATGTTTCTATGTTGATATAAATTTTGGCGTCACGTGGTGATGTTTGTGATGTGAAGATGAATAGTGTTGTTGTGAACTGTTGTTGATTATGTTAATAACTTACTATGGATATGTTGATGAAGTTGTAGGCCTATGGCCAATGTTGAATAAGTTGAACTGTTCTGATATATGGACATGTTTGAGTTGTAGGTCGAATGACCAATGTTAATCTAAGTTAATGCAATTGATGCATATTTTAAGTTGTCATTGTTGTGTGTTGTTGTTGTTGCAATGTTATGTATTGGTTATTGAAGTTGATGTCGCATGGCATACATTGCATTATTAAGTTGGCCTTGAGACACCACGTTTAAAGTTGAAGGCTTATGCCTTGGCCTTGATGGCACCATGTTGAAGGCTTATGCCTTATGCCTCGATAACCTGGCATGATTTTAAGTTGGGAGTTTACTCCGATAGATCCACATGCACGTGCATTGTTTAGAGTCACATTATAAATGAATTCATTTTTGGTGATGTTGTTGTGATAATGTTGGTGATGTTGTTGTGATAATGTTGGTGATCGTGTCGTGATGATGATTTTGTTGCAATATGCTTTTGGTGACTTAATGTGAGTTTATGCTAACGTTGTGCTGTGACAGGTATTATTGGGAAGCTGCGAAAATAGTAATTATAAATGTTATTATAATTTTTGTTATTTACTATGTTGTTTTGTTGATTGTTAATTTGTAGTTGGTTGAAGTGGTGAATATTGTATGATTCTAGATCTAATATATTAGTTATCATACTTTTTCTTATATTTTTCGGTATCTCACCCTTTCTATTTGTTCGTCGTTGCCTTTATACTGGTAACGTGTAGGTATCCAAGAATGAAGAATTAGTCGTTGTTAGTTCAAGTTGGTGTCTTGCTCTGATACGTAGCACTCGAGGGAGGGAGGATGTTCTATCTATATCATTTATAATGTTGACTCTTGTTGTTATTAGTAGTTGTTGAATCTTGAGTGATGTTGTGAAATAAAAGTTGTTTAGTATTTTGGAAGTTGAATGACTCATGAATTTCCGCTGCGTAATAAATAAAAGATTGTTTTGTGTTTAAAGATGATGTAAGTTATTATATAATCCTCTGATTACTGAAAGTGTTATCTATTTGTTATAATAAGTTTTATGTATTGTTTTAAAGTTGAAAATGTGGCATCCCATGTTTTGTTGAAAATTTTAATTACTCTGATTTTTGATATATTTTTCGGGTAGAATTTGGGTTGTTACAGTGAATCCAGTAGAAGACTGACAAAACACAGAGGTCTACCTCAACGGCTCCAAGATTGTGAAGTATTCCATGATAATGAGATCAACAATGATGGAAATCTCATACACTTTGCACTTATAGCCGAATCTGAGCCGGTGAGTACGGAAGAAGCATTGAGAAATTCAAAGTGGGTGTGTGCGATGAAAGAAGAACTGGAATCTATTGAGAAAAACAATATTTGGGAGCTGATTGATTTACCGGAATGAAAAAAGAAATCAGATTAAAGTGGGTCTATAAAGTGAAGGCAAATCCTAAAGGAGAAATTGTCAAGCATAAGGCTCGACTAGTGGCGAAGGGATTTTTGCAGCGAGAAGGTATAGACTATGATGAGGTGTTTGCTTCGTTAGCTAGATTGGAGATCATACGGTTGGTTATTGGTATCGCCAATAGCAAATTTTGGCGGATGTACCAAATGGATGTGAAATCCGCATTTTTGAACGGTCCACTAGAGGAGGAAGTCTATGTAGAGCAGCCCCCCGGTTTTGTGATAAAGAATTAAGAAGAAATAGTCTACAAGTTGGGGAAAGCAATATATGGTTTGAAACAAGCACCTAGAGCTTCGAACAAATGCATAGATACTTTTCTTATTGAAGTTGGCTTAAAGAAGTGTGTATTCGAACATGGTGTTTATGTGAAGTTGGATGCAAGCAAAGGTGTGATTATACTCTGCTTATATGTGAAAGGTCTTTTGATTACGGGCAGAAATGAGGAGTTTATTTCCAAGTTTAAAAGTGAACTTGTTATACCCCAAAATTTGCCCTCCCACTTCTCAAGAAATTTCACATGTCCATACTCAAAGATCTCAAAAGGGTTTACCAGATAAACCCTCTCCCAAGCAATCAACCCAAGCTAGGGTTTTGCCATTCTCAAGTCAAGATGGACATCCAACACAAAAAGTGATCATGATGCCTCATCATATGCTTCAAAGAATCCCCATGTCAAATTTCAAGCCTTACAAGTCAAGTTTGCTCAAACAGTTGCTTAGATGGTTGAAAATCAGCTGTATTGGACAAAAAGTCAACTGTTGTCAACATACAGTCAAACTTCATAATTTTTTGTCAACACCAATATTTTGAAGTAATATTCACCATTTTATCAAGGGTTGATCATGATTCCTCAAGAAAAGTCAAGATTTGATCAAAAGTCAAAGTTTCTAAATTAGGCTTTCTTAGACAAAAGTCAACAGAACTTTGACCAGGCATAACTTTCACATACTTTATCAGAAATTTTTCCACCACAGCTCATTTTAAAGATAATTCAATTCTCTACAACTTCATATCTCACAAGCCTGGGCAGAAAATGCTTCATTTGGAAGTTATTGATCAAAATATTACAGGTCCTTTTAAAAGTCAACAAAAAGTCAACTTTTTGTAAAGAAGTGTTCATGAGAATGGAAACTTCAATGAAGATGAAACCAAAAGGGCTGTTTATAAGACATCTTGAGCTTTCCAAAAAGTCCAAGAGTACCCAAAAATGTTAAAAATTGAGCAAGATACACCTTGTGCAAGTTAAGCATTTTTGAAGAGGTGCACAAAGAGAAATACTTGAGAAAATCAAAAAATTTCCAAATGGGCCTAACTTTTCTTGATTCAAACATGTTCCTTAGCTGAATTGGAACCTCCAAGCCCAAGGCCACGAATTTATCTTATATTTTTTTATTTATTTTGGATTTTTAATCATTTATAACCAATTTAATTAAAATAAAAGATAGAAAATAAAAAATTAATTGCAAGATGGATTTTCTCTCATCCTTGAGGTCCAAGCAAGCCATTTAATCTGATTATTTCGAAATAATAACGATTGGCAATTGATTTAATTGAAATTGGCTCAAAATAAGAAATATTTGGTTTGATTTCAAATCAAATCTTTTTTCATTCCATGGCATGGTATTTTCCTACAATTCTTGACCTAATTCATTACAATATAAATAGACAATGATAGTACATGCACAACGGATGAAATTCTGACCAAAAAGAACCCTAGCAAGCTTTAAAAAACCGTGTGTTCCAAGCTACCTAGAAGCCAAGGATTTGTATCGATTCAAGCTAGAAAAAGGTTTCCAATCAATTCCTTGTTGTTTTCTAAAGCTAACCAGACTGTTCCCACGCAGCCAGGCATCCAGAAACGTGAAATCCAGATCACGTTTTGCTTCAAAAATATTGAAATCAAATTCATAGATACATGCATTTTAAACGTATTTTGATTATATATTCATGTCCATGATGTTACTTGCAAGCTTCCTGTATCGTTTGATTGGATTTTGAGTGCAGGAATCGTGAGTTACCATTGCTAGGTTTCACAAGCTTGAATTAGGGCTTTCCGTTTAAGACAAAATTAGCCAAAACCAGAGCCACCATCGTACTCAAAAAAGGATTTCCAATCGATTGTTATCCTCAAAACTAATTTATTTTTTGTATTATGAATGGTTTGATTTTGCAGGTCCTATAGCTATAGATGCATAAACCGTGGCTGTAGGTTTGAATATTTAAATGGAGAAGATGACGTCCTGCGCGCGTTTTCTGGTTCAACAATTCTCAAAAATCCATTCCCTTTGTAATGTTTTTGTTTCATGTTGTTAACAGATAGTCCACCCAGCTCATATGGCAAGGCAGCGCGTATTCATTCAAGAAGACATGGGTTCGAACCCTGTCCCTTCCATATTTCTTAACTTGTTTTTTTGTATTACAACTTTCCGAGTCTGCGTCCGAGCTCCACACGGACCCTTCGAGCGACACGTCCGAAGCTCCACGGACCCTAACTCATGCGACGCCCGGATGCTCCGACACGGCGCATCTTCAGAAGCCAATTTTGGGCTTCTCCAGGTCAAAAAAACCCCAGAAAGCCTAATTTCTGGGCACCTCCAGCGCAAGAATCCCCAGAAGTGCCTACTTCTGGGTATGGTCTTCAAGAGGCTCTCCAGAAGCTCCAGCTTCTGGGATAGCTTCATCTAGAAGTACTCTAACCCCTCTTTCTTTTTTTTCCATATTTTCCACTTAATTTAATTTCTTTTCAAATATTTTTTCTAACACATTAAAAAATCACAAAAACATTTGAATTTTGCATTTAGGTCAGAAAATTTTTTATTTAATTTTTAGCAAAAAAAAATTATGTTTTGCATGCATATTTTAATTAATTGTTAATTAATCATAAAATTGACTTTTAATTGTTTTTCCTTACTAAAATTAATCCAAAAAATTCCCAAAAAGTGTTTTCTCATCTAGCTAGGATTACTAACCCTAAGAACCTTTTTTCCAATTAAAAAATCTTTCTTTTTTTACTAACATATTTTTTCGTATTTGCAATTCGTTTCGTTTTTCCGATTATTATGTATCTGCTTCCAGGTTGTAATAGTTAGGTTAATTTTCTCGCATTTCTTTTTCCATATTATGTAACTGCTCATGGGATGTAATAGCTTAATTAGGATTTACTTTCCGCACTCCTATATTATGTAACTGCCCCAAAGCCATGTAATAACGTAGGATTTACTTTCCGCAATTTACTTTCTGCACCCATATAAACTGCTAGTAACTACGCGTGTATGGCAAGATAAAAACAAACATAGATCACTTCTAAATCTCAAGATAAAATATATGAATTTAACACACTCTCTTCACACGTGCACCCCCTAGATTATTCTCTCTCATTGCCTTTCGAATAAATGGTCAAGTCCCTCGAACGTAGAGGTATCTTAGCACAGTTACCTACAAACATATCATCATAGTCCCTTTGAATGAAAGATCATAGTCCCTCGAATGACCCTCGATGTTGCCTACGAATACATGATCTAGTCCTTCGATTGTTGCCTACCAAAAGTGATGATCGTTCCTTCAAATGTGCTAGGATACTCCTACAAGTTGCCTTCTGTGACCATCCGATGTCCCTTTCGAATGCCCCTTTTACATCCAACGAATAGGGTTGCCTACCAACTAATGGTATGGATAGCATTATTCTAAAGGAAAGTAAAATAAACACGGAAACGACTGTTCTGAGTAGGTAATAGACTCTTAATTGCTTGCTCTATCAAAATGCTTTTCACACCTCACACTTTCTAAAAATTTGTTTTCAAATACTTTGTATACATTCCAGCGTGAATCATTACAAAGTCTTTTCCAAAAAAATGAAGCATTTCCAAACACTTCGTATACATTCCAGCGTGAATCATTAGGAAGTCAAAGCGAAATGCCTTTTCAAAAACATTTTCAAACACACACACAGAAAACAATTTTTTAAGATGAGCTAAAGCAACTAAGAGCCCGTAGATAACTATGGATGGAAAGGGTGTTAATACCTTCCCTTTTCATAACCTTCTCCCTTACTCTGAGAATCTAACGAAGGTCTTTTTCTGTTCTTTTCACCTTCCCTTAATTGGATAAAAGAAAAGTTGGTGGCGACTCTTGTTATCCGCAACATTTGTAATCAAACGCAAAATAATCCAAAGTCAGTTCTCCCACCGTATTACAAAACTGTCGACTATGCTGGGGAATCACCCTAAAGAGAGAATACCTTAGGGATTCTTAGATCATCTTTACTGCTTTCTATTTGACTTGCTTGCTTTATTTTTAAGGGTTGCTTGGGTATTATACTTATGGGGGATCCTACACCCGGATCCAGGTTTCCTTAGGTAAGTAGCAATAAATCATCGCGACCGTTAGGCGTATACCGAAACGGTCAACATGATGGCTACGTTAGTGTGACACTTTGGATGTCTCGATGCTCCTCATGTCTAGTTGAGGAAAGTATTTGGCGTCTACGTGGTGTCATCGGCACTAACTCAATTTTAGAACTCTAATTGACCCATCTTGGCCATTAGAAGGTAGTGAGATGGACGACTTTAGTTTAGACCGAGGTTGGTTGATACTCGATGCTACGCTCATTAAGATTCGACTTTCGGGATGTTTCGGTCGACCACTTGCTATTCATATTGAAATAAAGCCTACGAGAAAGATCAATGATATGAGATTCCTAGAACCCGGTTACTATTATAGGACAGGATGAACCCACTCAAACTTTGGTAGGGTAGATACCTATACCTTATGCAAGCCTTAAACCTAGGGCTATTGTGTGAATTGTTTGTGTTTGCTATCTGTTTAAACATGACATCATGACATCATAACATTGCATATCATTTCTAACTATTTCAAGGACCTAGGAATTTATCTTTTCTCTGTTTTGTAGGATTATGGCTTCCAGAAAGACTATCCGAATCAACTTCATGGGTATACTTTCTCAGCTCAAAGAATTAGTTTCAGAAATTCCCGATCAAGCTCAGTTCATCAAAAGACATGGTTATCTTCTTGACTTGGTTATTTCTGGTTTTGAAGAAGATATGATGCACGTCGTATTCCAGTTCTTCAATTCGAAACATAACTACTTTACATTCCCAGATTATAAAGGATATGCGTTTTCATGCATTCGAAGACATTTTGGCCTTGCTAATCTATGGCTTGGTGTTATTTCCCAACTCAGATCAGTTCATAGACGTGAACGCCATCAAGATATTCCTCACTCGTAATCATGTGTTTACCTTACTTGGAGATATACTGCATTATTTCCACACTCGTACCATCAAACGACAAGGAACTCTCATGTGTTGCATACCGTTACTTTCTAGGTGATTTATTTCGCACCTTCCTCAATCCGTAGTGAAGAACGAGCAAAGATTGAAGTGGTCTTAAAGATTGATGTCACTCTCTCATTCAGATATCCGTTGGTGTCTCTTCTCTCAAAAGGACTTCACATTCATTGAGCGTTGTGGAGAATTCCCTAATGTACCACTCCTTGGCATAAGGGGAGGTATCACTTAAAACCCTTCTCTATCTCCACGTCAGTTTGGTTATGCTCGAAGGGATGGTCCTCATGATATGCTTCTCCAAGATATTGTGTTCGACTACAACCACGATCTCCAGAACTACCGTCGAAGGTTTGTGCATGCTTGGGGCATGGTAAAGAAGATTGATACCAAGACCTTGGGACACAATAATTCCATTCCTTAGGAACCTTACCTCAAATGGGTGCGAGCTCGAGCTCAAAACCTCATGATTCCATTTACACCGGTGATTATGGAACCTGTTGTTATAGGTGACGAACCCTATACCGTTCTCCATCCTGACATGCCTACTGATTTTGAAGACTTGAAGAGGTCCTGGATTCAGCTTAAAGAAGAAAGGGATACGTACGAAGCTTAGTGCTATGCAAGCGAGAAGAAGGTACTAGAGTTGACAAAGCTACTTCACGAGGAGCGAAACATCAACATCTACTTCAACACCAAGAGGAAGCGCCCGTGGGAGACTTAGAGCTTTAGGAATTTATTTTTCATGTTTTCCAAATTATCTTTTGTACTTAAAAAAGGAAAGGAAAAACTAATAAAAGTTTGTTTGTGCTTGTTTAACAAATTTAAATTCCTAAGGTCCTTGAAAACATTGCATTGCATAAACATCTCATAGCATAACATTTCATAACATGTACATTGAAGATCGGTTTTGTTATTTTCTCGCTATTTATTTTAGCAGAAATGGCTCTTGAACAGACTGTCAAAGATCTCTAGGCTCAAAATGCTCAATTCTAGGAAATGTTCACCAACTTGGTCCAAGGCCAGAAAGACCTGAAGAAGCTCATCACCAGAAAGAATAAGGTCCTTGGTGTCCTTAACATGGGAAGATGTCACAAGGGTGGACCTAAGGTGGTCAGCCAGTTAGAAATCTCAGACAAAAGTGGTGAAACTGAGGAAAGCATCAAGGGCAGCGAAGTAAGCCGTCAGAAATCTGAAGACGGAGAAGAAGACTACCTGAGTGAGCAGTATCCTCCTGATGACGACAGATACAAGCAACTTGAAGACCGTCTGAATACTGTGGAAAATTTGAAAATGTCCGGGCTGAATTTTGATGATCTGAGTCTTGTTCCTGATGTGGTAATTACCCGCATGTTCAAGGTTCCTACTTTTGCCAAGTATGATGGCATCTCTTGCCCGAAGCTGCATTTGAAATCCTATGTCCAGAAGATCCATCCTCACACTGATGACAGGAAGCTATGGATTCATTACTTCCAAGAGAGTTTATCCGGAACTCAGTTGGAGTGGTATTATCATCTAGAGAGTACCCACATCCATAACTGGAATAACTTAGCAGATGCATTCTACAAGCAGTACCAGTATAATGCTGAATTAGCACCTACCCGCATGCAACTGCAAAGCATGTCTATGGGTCGTGACGACAAGTTCAAAGAGTATGCTCAAAAATGGAGGGATTTAGCAGGCAGAGTTCAACCACCCTTGTCCAATAGGGAGTTGGTTGATATGTTTATGGGAACACTGACAGGCCCATTCTTCAATCATCTGATCGGAAAATCTTCAGCCGGATTCATCGAGCTGATATTGACAGGAGAACACATCGAAGCTGGAATCAAGAGCGGAAAGATTCAGGTAGAGTCATCCTCAAATGCTGTGAAGAAATATTTTGGTGGTAAGAAAGAAGCCAATGTTGTGTATGTTCAGAAGAGCCGTATCAAAACTGATCGTACTCAATCTGTGGGGGAAGTTGTGATCTCCAATCCCGCACCAGCGCAACCTCAACAAGGAAACATGCGTAATCAGAACGCACCACGAAGACAATTCACGAAGATCAACATGCCATTGTCGCAAGCTTTGCAACACATTTGAAAGCAGAACTGATTACTTTGAGAGATCCTCCCCAACACATCAATACTTCCTCTCTAAAGTACAATCCTAATGCAAAGTGTGCATACCACTCCAATAGCCCAGGGCACGACACCGACAACTGTTGGGCTCTGAAAAACAAGATTCAAGACATGATTGAAGCTACAGAGATTGAGTTCGACCCTCCTATCGAAACTCCAAATGTGATCAACGCACCGATGCCTAACCACGACAAAAGCTCTAATACTATTGACAAGAACTCTTATGTTTATGATGTGAACAACCTGACTATTCCTCTGATGATTGTTAAGAAAATCTGTTGCAAGCCGGTGTCTTTCCAGGATGCCCGGAGGATTTTCGTTGGTGCCCATCTACATCTGACGAATGTGCTTGGTTGAGAAGGTGTGTTCAATGTATGATGGATAACCGAGAAGTGGTATTTTCAAAACCTTCACCTGTGGAGAATTTGTGCGAAGAAATTTCTAAGAATCTAAAGATCGAAGATATGGACAAAGCCATACCAGAAGTCCGGGATGCCTTGGGGCAGTCAAGTGGAAAGTTTTATTTCATGGTGAAGTATACCGTTCCTGAAAGCTACAAGATTCCTATTGAAGATGTCAAGGCGACCGGATGGGGGGACGATTTCCCAGAAGACTATGCTGATGTAAACACAACAAGGATCTCCTCTGCTGACCCTGTGCCTAGAGTGGCACCTCTCATCATTACTTCTCCCAGACCAATTCCATATTCCTCTGACAAAGCCATACCGTGGGATTATGGAGCTGAGGTTTACTATCATGGTGTCAAGCAAGAACCTTTGACCATTGAAGATGTTGCGGTTGAAGCTACTGATCCTGACATCGACAAAATCACCGGGTCAAGAAAAGTGACCAGAACCAGAAGAGTGTTCTCTCCAGAGATCTCTCCTCCAAAAGACATTGCGACTCCAGCTCGCATTCTAGTTATCAAACCAATTCCTAAAGTGCGAGGGAAAGAACCAGTAACTCATCCTGCTCAGACGGAAGTACCAAAGGAAGTTGCTAAAGACACCTCCAAGCAAGAAATGGAGGAAATCCTGAAGATCATCAAAAAGAGTGACTATAATGTTGTGGAAGAATTGGGACAAACTCCGTCCAAGATATCCATGTTAGGTCTATTATTGTGCTCTGAGGCTCATGCTAAGGCCTTGGTGAAGTTTCTAAAGAATTCTCACATACTGCAAGACACTACTACTGATCAACTTGAAGGTTGTATTACTAGCCTGACTGTCAATAACGGTCTAGGTTTCTCTGATGCTGATTTGACTCTTGCCGGAAGAAAACACAACAAAGCCTTGCACATATCCGTTGAATGCAAGGGCACTACATTGTCTCACGTGTTGGTGGATACTGGTTCTGCTCTGAATATCCTACCAAAGAGTGCTTTCGACCGACTTGATGTCGAGGGAGTGGTGTTGAAGCCCAACGACATAATTGTAAGAGCCTTTGATGGTTCTAAGCGAACAGTACTTGGAGAGCTCATTCTGCAAGTTAAAGTCGGTTCCCAGACTTTCGACTCCACTTTCTTTGTCATGGACATCCGTCCAGCTTACTCTTGCCTACTTGGACGCCCTTGGATACATGGGGCAGGCGCTGTTACCTCTACCCTGCATCAGAAGCTGAAGTACCCAGTGAAGGGGAAAATCGTTACAGTATGCGGTGAGAAGGAGTACATGGTAAGCCATTTGCAGCATTCCGATATCTCGAAATGGAGGGAGAATTCTTCGAAACTCCCTGTCAAGCCTTCGAAACAGTTCCAAGAGTCATTCCTGTTGACTCTCCTGTCACTCTTGAAGTTACTAGAGTTCCACCAAGAATGGCCTCATTGAAGGATCCTCAAGTCGCGGTTGAAGAAGGAAGTCGTACTGTTTGGGGTCAGCTCCCTGATCTTCCTTTCAAATCTGACAAGACTGGTTTAGGCTTCACCACCAAAGGTCAGAAGGTGATACACCGCGAACGTGTCGACAAACTTCCCTTCCGCATCAGCAAGGATGGGGTCCATGCTATAGAAGACAACGACAGCGACTTCGACATTAGCAACTGGATTTTCCCAACTCCCGACAACGGACCCAACAATTGGAAGACCGAAGACATCATACCAATATCCTTTAGACAGGAGTAATTACTTTTTGTTTTCTGTTATGCTTTTCATTCTTTATTTACGTTCGAACAATAAACTTAAAAGCCTAGTGCCTTGCCCGGGGCATCATGGCTCGTTTGTGAGGGTTATTACTTGTCATCTGCATATTTTCATTCGATAAAATCATTGGACTTTCGCATTTAAAATACTGCTTTCTTTCCTTTCTTTTACTTTATTACCCCTTCAAAAGCTATGTGTTCTTACACACACCCACGTGATGCACTGCAGATTCACTCCGAATCTCGTTGATAACAGCTTTGCTATTGCTAAATATGACTTCGATAATCCGATCTACCAAGCCGAAGACGAAGGTGAGGAAGATTGTTAAGTTCCAAGAGAACTTGTCAGATTGCTACAGCAAGAAGAACAAGTTATACAGCCACACGAAGAGCCAGTCAAGGTTGTGAATCTAGGTACTGACGAAGACAGAAAATAAATCAAGATAGGAGCGGGTCTTGAGAATAGTATCAAAGAAAGATTGGTCCAGATGCTACGAGACTATATCGAGGTTTTCGCTTGGTCTTACAAAGACATGCCAGGTCTAGACATTTACATTATGATACATCGACTACCGACGAAAGAAGGTTTTCTCCCCGTGAAGCAGAAAGTTCGTCGTATGCGTCCTGAGATGTCTGAGAAGATCAAAGTCGAAGTTATGAAACAGTTCAACACCGGTTTCCTAGCCGTTACTTCTTATCCACAGTGGCTTACAAACGTGGTGCCCGTACCTAAGAAAGATGGCAAAGGGCGGATGTGTGTGGATTACAGGGATCTAAACAAAGCAAGTCCGAAAGACGATTTTCCACTCCCTTATATTGATGTTCTAGTTGACAACACCGCTCAACATAAGGTCTTCTTCTTCATGGATGGTTTCTCCAATTACAACCAGATCAAAATAGCCCCGGAAGACATGGAAAAGACTACTTTCGTTACACAGTGGGGCACATTCTGCTACAAGGTTATGTCGTTCGATCTGAAGAACGCTGGCGCCACATATCAACGTGCCATGGTGGCATTGTTTTATGACATGATTCATTACGAGATATAGGTCTACGTCGATGACATGATAGCTCGATCACAAACTGAAGGAGAACATCTCGATCATTTGCGAAAACTGTTTGATAGACTGAAGAAGTACAAACTAAGACTTAATCCCAACAAGTGCACCTTTGGAGTCAGATCCGGTAAACTCCTGGGGTTTGTAGTCAATGGTAAAGGTATTGAAGTTGACCCCGCCAAGGTTAAAGTTATCCAAGAAATGCCAGCGCCCCGCACCGAGAAAGAAGTCAGAGGTTTCTTGGGACGACTAAACTACATTGCCAAATTCATTGCACATTTAACTGCTACTTGTGAACCAATCTTCAAGTTACTAAAGAAAGATCAAGTAGTGGAATGGAACGACGATTGCCAAACAACTTTTGACAAAATCAAGGAATATCTACAAAATCCTCCTATCCTGATGTTGCGTGCCAAAGGAAGACCTCTCATCATGTACTTGACAGTATTAGAGAACTCAATGGGGTGTGTGTTGGGGCAACATGACGAGTCTGGTCGAAAAAAATATGCAATATACTACCTTAGCAAAAAGTTTACCGACTATGAAACAAGATACTCACAGCTCGAGAAAACTTGCAGTGCTTTGGCTTGGGCTGCTCGCCGACTAAGACAGTATATGTTGACTCACACTACCCTGTTGATCTCTAAGATGGATCCGATAAAATACATATTCGAGAAACCCGCTCTCTCCGGAAGAATAGCAAGATGGAAAATGATCTTGACTGAATATGACATCCAGTATACTACTCAGAAGGCAATCAAAGGAAGTATAGTAGCCGATCATTTGGCTCATCAAGCCGTAGATGACTATCAGTCTATGTAGTTCGAGTTTCCAGGTGAAGATGTTTTACTAGTTACTAATTGGGAAGAACCAGGACCAGACGAAGGACCTGAACCAGGATCCCGATGGACCATGGTCTTTGATGGAGCCTCAAACGCACTTGGCAATGGCATTGGCGCCATCATTACGTCTCATACCGGCGGGCACACGCCTTTCACTACCAGATTATGTTTCAGTTGCACGAACAACATGGCCGAATACGAAGCGTGCATCATGGGTATCAAAGCTGCTATTGATTTAAGAATCAAATTCTTGCAAGTGTACGGAGACTCAGCTTTAGTGATCAGTCAGATTAAAGGTGAGTGGGAAACGAAACATCCGAACCTCATCCCGTATCGAGAGCACGTTTTGAGTCTGATCCCCTACTTCGAAGAGATCACTTTCGATCACATTCCACGAGAAGAGAATCAGCTGGCAGATGCATTAGCCACTATGTCATCTATGTTAAAGGTCATATGGGACAACGAAGCTCCCCAAATCATCATCGAAAAGTTCGACGAACCAGCATACTGTTGTGAACTTGATACAGAAGAGAAACCTTGGTTCTACGAAATAAAGAAGTATCTCGAGGCTCAGGAATATCCCGCAGGGGCATCTGTCAATGACAAGAAATTCTTAAGAAGATTCGCATCCAAATTCTTTCTTAACAACGACATCTTATACAAGCGCAATCACGACTTGTGCTTACTCTGTTGTGTAGATCAGAGAACAGCATAACAAATCATGGAAGAACTACAAGAAGACGCATTTGGTACCCACTCCAATGGACATACAATGGCTAAGAAGATTCAGAGAACAGGCTACTATTGGTCCACCATGGAAGCTGATTGTCACCGCTATGCTCGTTCTTGTCACAAATGCCCAGATATATGCAGACAAAGTGCACGTACCTCCAGTACCGCTGAATGTTCTGACCGCTCCATGGCCTTTCGCAATGTGGGCATCGACATGATTCGAGAGATCAAACCTACCGCTTCCAATGGACACCGTTTCATCCTTGTGACAATTGACTATTTCACCAAGTGGGTAGAAGCAGCCTCGTTCGCAACTGTTACCAAGAATGTTGTGGCTCGATTCATCAAGCATAATCTTATCTGTCGGTACGGCATCCCCGAGAGGATTATCACAGATAACGGTACCAATCTCAATAACAAAATGATCACCAAACTCTGCATGCAGTTCAAGATTAAGCATCACAACTCTTCTCCATATCGACCTAAAATGAACGACGCAGTGGAAGCCGCCAACAAGAATATCAAGAAGATCATACAGAAGATGACAGTGACCTACAAGGATTGGCACGAGATGTTGCCATTTGCTCTTCACGGTTATCGCACCACAGTACGAACATCTACAGGGGCAAACCCTTTCTCTCTTGTATACGGTATGGAAGCCGTCCTCCCAATCGAGGTTCAGGTACCCTCAACTAGAGTCCTCCAGGACGCAGAACTAGGCAAAGACGAATGGATCCAGACTCGCCTCGACCAGATCAGCTTGATCGATGAAAAACGTCTCGGATGCATCTGCCATTGACAGATCTATCATAAGTGAATGATCAGAGCATTCAACAAGAAAGTCAAACATCGAGTCTACAAAGTCGATGATCTAGTAGTCAAGCGCATCATCCTTCCACAAGGTGATCCCAGGGGCAAATGGACTCCCACCTATGAGGGACCATTTGTAGTCAAAATAGTATTTTCCGGCGGAGCTATGATACTTAGCACCATGGATGGAGAAGACTTCCCACACCCTGTGAACGCAGACATAGTCAAAAAATACTACGCATGAACGAGACCCGCTAGGTCGACTGACCTTGGCAAAAGTAAGGGCATCCTGGCGAACCAAAAGGTTTGGGCAAAAATAAAGGACATATACAAAAAAATGTACACCCGGCAAGTCGAAAACCTGCAAAGGAGGCTTGGGCAAAAAAGGGTATCCTGGTAGACTGAAAACCCGAAAGGGCGGTCTAGGCAAAAGTTAGGGATTTAAGCGTACGACTATGTCTCATCCAGATCACCTACCTACAGACTACTACTATCAGCATTCAAGGTTCAAATGGCGAAAATCAATTCACTCACTTTCTATGACAGCAAGGAGATGAGATAGTCAAAATATATGAGCAATAACATAGTTGAAACTCGACGAGATTATTTCCACATCGCTTTTTACTTTTATTCGTCTCTTGTATACAAACTGCTTGGCCATACGCCACTTTTCAAAATTAATGCAAATTCCTTTTTACAGTGTTAATTTTTTTTGTGTGTGCATAAAGTCCAATGATTGCTTTGAATGGTTATATGCATCTGACAGTAAACATCTGTTCACAAACATATGAAAAGCGAACGAACAAAAGTAATTACTACAAACTCTAGGAATTGAGATGACGCCTAAAGTCACCAATACATTCCCCGCAGGTTACTTTCACAAGAGTTCGAGTCCCACAGAGCCATCGCTCTCCCTATTGAAGACAGATTTTCTCCGACGAAGTACCAATCTCTTCCTACTACGTGTTCCAAGACTTCAAGCTTTATCACCTTAGTCCCCGAGCAGTGATCTTAATCAACGTCATCAGCCTCCAAGCAGTAACAGTTTGTCTCATATACACAGAGATATTTATCCCTAGCAGAATATCTCCCAATGATTATCATTCCCCGACAGCAGCAGTATCCAGACTCGGAACTTGGTCAGATAATGCATCGGAGGAAACCTACATCTCTCTCTTCCCCAGTCAGAGGTTTCAGCAAACTTCAGATTCACCACCTCAAAGGATTCTTTGAGCCTCATCAACTTTTATGTCCTCATCAACTTTTACGTCCTCATCAGCTCTGCCACGTTACGTCAGTCTCCAAGCAGTATTCGGATACTCCCCAGCAAGATCTGCGCACAAGATCCTCAGCAGAGTATCTCCCAACTTCTTCCAACAACATTAATATCTAGACTCGAAACTTGGTCAGATAGTGCATAGGAGGAATCAAAAACATCTTTTTTTTCTCTCTCCGAGTCAGGGACCGCAACAACCCTATTCTCAAGCGAACATCGGAAATCTCCAACAGAACGTTCCTATCTTCTTCAAGATGGATATGTTTTGAAATACTACAGCATCTACGTTCATACATTATTCATAGAAATCATAGCATGTGCATATATCGTTCACGAACATTGCCATGCATCCGCATGCATCGTAATTTGCATAAAACTAACCATATCCTGTCAGAAGTTTATCTCCCCAACAGGTAAAAGGCTATTTTCCAAACGACAGGTCAAAGATTAACGCCCAAAACAAGACGGGAGAACTATCTGAACAACCATGGAAATCATTTCCAGACAACAGGTCAAAGATTAATGCTCGGAACAAGACGGGGAACCTATCTGAAAGACCACACAAATGGTCCCCAGGCAACAGACATCGGATTAACACCCGAAGCAAGACGGGAAAGCTATCCGCATTCTGCCAAATATCCTCCTCGAGAATAGCCAAGACGAAGATTTATTCTGACTCTCTCTTATTATCAACAGCAACTACAGAGTCTAGCGTACGACTCAGCTTCCCCGTATGGTATCTTTAAGCCCATCTCTGACTACTTGTCGACATTTCTCCACCTTCAGAATGCTGCATATTTGGTTAAAAATCAATATACACCAATAACCTCATTCAAAGACGAGCGTGAAGTCTAACGTATGACTCAACATCAGCCGCCCCGGATGGCATCTTAAGCCCATCCCCGTCGCCTTTTTTGCTCAAATAACCCCTACAAATTCTAGCGTACGTCTCATTCCCCAGCATCACTCCTTCCCGAATGGCATCTTAAGCCCATCTCCGTGTTTCTTCTATTTTTAAAGACACCTATGAAGTCTAACGTATGGCACAACCTCAATCTCTCCCGGATGGCATCTTAAGCCCATCCCCGATGTATCTCCTATTCAAATGACGTTTGCGAGTCTAGCGTACGACTTGCTCTCCAGCTCAGCTTCTCCAAATGGAATCTATAAGCCCATTCCAGCACATTATCAACCAATAGCGAGTGCAAATTTTCAGGTGTACTCGAGTGTTCAATCATCTTCTACTTTCAGGTCACGAAAGGCAAGCATGCCAATTTAACCCTTCCAACACAAGAAGATTGAACAGGGGAAACTGTTATACCCCAAAATTTTCCCTCCCACTTCTTAACACATTTTAGATGTCCATACTCAAAGATCTCACAAGGGTTGACCAGATAAACCCTCTCCTAAGCAATCAACCCAAGCTAGGGTTTTGCCATTCTCAAGTCAAGATGGACATCCAACACTAAAAGTGGTCATCATGCCTCATCATATGCTTCAAAGAATCCCCATGTCAAATTTCAAGCCTTACAAGTCAAGTTTGCTCAGACAGTTGCTTAGATGGTTGAAAATCAGTTGTATGGGACAAAAAGTCAACTATTGTCAACATACAGTCAAACTTCATAATTTTTGGTGAACACCAATATTTTGAAGTAATACTCACCATTTGATCAATGGTTGATCATGATTCCTCAAGAAAAGTCAAGATTTGATCAAAAGTCAAAGTTTCTAAATTAGGCTTTCTTAGACAAAAGTCAACAAAACTTTGACCAGGCATAACTTTCACATACTTTATCAGAAATTTCTCCACCACAGCTTATTCTAAAGATAATTCAATTCTCTACAACTTCATGTCTCACAAGCTTGGGCAGAAAATGCTTCATTTGGAAGTTATTGATCAAAACATTACAGGTCCTTTTAAAAGTCAACAAAAAGTCAACTTTTTTGTAAAGAAGTGTTCATGAGCATGGAAACTTCAATGAAGATGAAACCAAAAGGGCTGTTCAGAAGACATCTTGAGCTTTCCAAAAATTCCAAGAACACCCAAAAATGTTAAAAATTGAGCAAGATACACCTTGTGCAAGTTAAGCATATTTGAAGAGGTGCACAAAGAGAAATACTTGAGAAAATCAAAAATTTTCCAAATGGGCCTAACGTTTCTTGATTCAAACATGTTCCTTAGCTGAATTGGAACCTCCAAGCCCAAGGCCACGAATTTATCTTTTATTTTTTATTTATTTTGAATTTTTAATCATTTAAAACCAATTTAATTAAAATAAAAGATAGAAAATCAAAAATTAATTGCAAGATGGATTTTCTCTCATCCTTGAGGTCCAAGCAAGCCATTTAATCTGATTATTTCGAAATAATCATGATTGGGAATTGATTTAATTGAAATTGGCTCAAAAGAAGAAATATTTGGTTTGATTTCAAATCAAATCTTTTTTCATTGAATGGCATGGTATTTTCCTATAATTCTTGACCTAATTCCTTACAATATAAATAGACAATGATACTACATGCACAAAGGACGAAATTCTGACCAAAAATAACCCTAGCAAGCTTTAAAAAACCGTGTGTTCCAAGATACCTAGCAGCCAAGGATTTGTATCGATTCAAGCTAGACAAAGGTTACCAACCAATTCCTTATTGTTTTCTGAAGCTAACCAGATCATTCCCACGCAGCCAGACATCCAGAAACGTGAAATCCAGATCACGGTTTGCTTCAAAAATATTGAAATCAAATTCATAGATACATGCATTTTAAACGTATTTTGATTATATATTCATGTTCACGATGTTATTTGCAAGCTTCTTGTATCGTTTGATTGGATTTTGAGTGCAGGAATCGTTAGTTACCATTGCTAGGTTTCACAAGCTTGAATTAGGGCTTTCCGTTTAAGACAAAATTAGCCAAAACCAAAGCCACCATCGTACTCAGAAAAGGATTTCCAATCGATTGATGTCCTCAAAACTAATTTATTTTGTGTATTATGAATTGTTTGATTTTGTAGGTCCTATAGCTACAGAAGCAGAAACCGTGGCTGTAGGTTTGAATATTTAAATGGAGAAGATGACCTCTGCGCGCGTTTTCTGGTTCAACGATTCCCATAAATCCATTCCCTTTGTAATGTTTTTGTTTCATGTTGTTAACAGATAGTCCACCCAGCTCAAATGGTAAGGCACGCATATTCATTCAAGAAGACATGGGTTTGAACCCTGTCCCTTCCATATTTCTTAACTTGTTTTTTTTGTATTTTAGCTTTCTTGAAGTCACAACGTCCAAAAGCTCCAGCTTCTGGACCCCTTCAGAGGCAACACGTCCAGGAGCTCCAGCTTCTGGACCCCATTACCACACGCCACGCTCAGAAGCTTCTGGGTGCATCTTCAGCAGAAAGCCCAATTTCTAGGCGTCTCCAGGCCATAAAAGCCCCAGAAAGCCTAATTTCTGAGCACCTCCAACGCAAGAATCTCCAGAAGTGCCTACTTCTGGGTATGGTCAGCAAGAGGCTCTCCAGAAGCTCCAGCTTCTGGGATAGTTTCATCCAGAAGTACTCTAACCCCCTTTTTTTAATTATTTTTCCATATTTTCCACTTAATTTAATTTTTTTTCAAATATTTTTTCTAACACATTAAAAAATCACAAAAACATTTGAATTTTGCATTTAGGTCAGAAAAATATTTATTTAATTTTTAGCATAAAAAAAATTATATTTTGCATGCATATTTTAATTAATTGTTAATTAATCATAAAATTGACTTTTAATTATTTTTCCTTACTAAAATTAATCGAAAAAATTCCCAAAAAGTGTTTTCTCATCTAGCTAGGATTACTAACCCTAAGAACCTTTTTTCCAATTCAAAAATCTTTCTTTTTTTACTAACATATTTTCTCGTATTTGCAATTCGTTTCATTTTTCCGATTATTATGTATCTGCTTCCAGGTTGTAATAGTTAGGTTAATTTTCTCGCATTTCTTTTTCCATATTATGTAACTGCTCACGGGATGTAATAGCTTAATTAGGATTTACTTTCCGCACTCCTATATTATGTAACTGCCCCAAAGCCATGTAATAACGTAGAATTTACTTTCCTCAATTTACTTTCCGCACCCATATAAACTGCTAGTAACTAGGCGTGTATGGCAAGATAAAAACAAACATAGATGACTTCTAAATCTCAAGATAAAATATCTGAATTCAATACACACTCTTCACATGTGCACCCCCTAGGTTATTCTCTCTCGTTGCCTTTCGAATAAATGGTCAAGTCCCTCGAACGTAGAGGTATCTTAGCACAGTTGCCTACAAACATATCATCATAGTCCCTTCGAATCAAAGATCATAGTCCCTCGAATGACCCTCGATGTTGCCTACGAATACATGATCTAGTCCCTCGATTGTTGCTCTATCAAAATGCTTTTCACACCTCACACTTTCTAAAAATCTGTTTTCAAATACTTTGTATACATTCGAGCGTGAATCATTACAAAGTCTTTTCCAAAAAAACGAAGTATTTCCAAACACTTCGTATACATTCCAGCGGGAATCATTATGAAGTCAAAGCGAAATTCCTTTTCAAAAACATTTTCAAACACACACACACACACAGAAAGCAATTTTTAAGATGACCTAAAGCAACTAAGAGCCCGTAGATAACTACGGATGGAAATGGTGCTAATACCTTCCCTTTTCACAACCTTCTCCCTTACTCAGAATCTAACGAAGGTCTTTTCTGTTCTTTTCACCTTCCCTTAATTGGATAAAAGAAAAGTCAGTGGCGACTCTTGCTATCCGCAACATTTGCGATCAAACGCAAAACAATCCAAAGTCAGTTCTCCCACCGTATTACAGAACTCATGGAAGAATTTGAGATGAGCGATCTTGGTATCATGATATACTTCCTTGGCATAGAGTTCCACAAGTCAAAACTAAGACTTCTTATGCATCAAAGAAAGTATGCTCATGAGATAATGAAGAGGTGTAATATGGAGCATTGTAATGCTGCCAATTCACCAATGGAACCAAGGTTGCAACTGTCCAAGAATGAGGATGAGGGTGACGTTGATCCAACTCAATATAGAAGGTTGATTGGATCATTACGTTACTTGTGCAATACGCGACTAGATTTGGCATTTAATGTCAATATTGCTAGTAGATTCATGGAGAGACCAAAGATTTCTCATTTGGCAGCAGTTAAGAGGATCCTTCGTTACATCAAAGGTACTCTTGGCTGCAGAATTCTCTTTCCCACAGCTGATACGAGTAGCATGTGCGAATTACTCGGTTATACAAATTCTAATTGGTGCAGAGATAAAGATGATCGAAAATCTATGGTCGGTTATGTTTTTATGTTCGGAGGAGCTTCAATCTCTTGGTTCTCTAAAAAGGAACCTGTGGTGGCACTCTCTTCTTGTGAGTCTGAGTATATCGCTGCGTCGATGTGTTCATGTCAAGCTGTGTGGCTAATGAATCTACATAAAGAGTTGGACAACATAGAGGTAAAAGTTGTCACACTCTTTGTTGACAACCTCTCGGCTATCAACCTTGCAAGGAATCTTATAGCATATGGGAGGAGCAAGCACATAGAGACGAGGTTCCATTACTTGAGGGAGCTGGTGTGTGAAGGACAGCTAAAGCTAGCTCATTGTCGAAGCGAAGAACAACTTGCGAAGAACAAATGAAGTGTTCAAGAGGCTTGTGAAGAAATTGAGCTTGAGGAATGTGAAGCACTTGACTTAAGGTGGTGTGTTGAATGTTGAGTATAAGTCAAGTGCAAATTGAAGGCTTGAGCAACTGTTTTGGAAACAGCTTAGGTGAATAAGTTATTCTGCCAACTAAAGTAGAAAACTCAATTTCGAAGACGAAACCAGTTTCTCCATTTGGAGAAACCGGTTTCTGCTGCGATTTTCAATTTTTCTGTGTTGGTAGTTTTTTTTTCTGTTTTTTTGTTGTTGTGTTATGTGTTAGTAGATTTTCAGTTCTCTCTCTCTCTCTCTATATATATATATATATATATATATATATATATATATATATATATATATATATATATATATATATATATATATATATATTTTTCTCTCTCAAAACTTCATCTTCTCCAATTAGTCATTTTCACCATTGATTCACCTCACCCCTTTTGTGTATGTTCCAACATAACCAAACCACACTTAAAATTTAAAGGCTTAAATGTACTTTTGGTCCCCCTATTTTCATATTTTTTAACTTTTAATCCCTCTATTTTAAATTTTACATTTTTGGTCTCTAAATTTTAGAATACTTGAAATTTTTATGACCTTCCACCCATTTTGTATACGTGGTATTGATGATTGAGATTAAAATATTATTTTTAATTATATAGTATTAATGACTGGACTTATTTATTAATTTTATTTATTAATTAATATTTTTTTATAGATAAATTAATACTTAATTATTTTACGACTATGCTTATCTTTTCAGGTAAAAGTTGGATTAAATCGATGATCCTTACAATGTATCTGTTTCCATTCTTGTGCTTTGGAATTGGATTTATCTATTGCTATATTTTATGGATCTATATACTAGTGCCGTTTGACAAAACATATTGTTTGTTCAGTAGTGACAACTTAAGTATTCTAAAGTATTTGGATTCCAAGTATACAAAATAAAGGAAATAAATATTTTAATCATCAAGCATCAATACAAGCTTGTATATACTTAATATTTGATACAAGCTTGATGATTGTAATTGTTCAGTGGTATTTTAAAGTTTGATGATTGACAATACAAGCTCGTTCAGTGGATATATTTCCGCAAGAAATTCCGCAGTAATGCGGTTATTTCTAGTAGTGCTTGTTCAAACTATATATGTTCAGTGTTAAATAAAGGAAATAAATGGATTTGGATACCTCTTACTGCAGCGGATTTAGATGAAAATAATTGAGAGTAATCTCAACCAATATTTCAAAGAGCAAACTCTTAACAAGCATGTATTGTAGCACAGTCTCTTGCAATCATTTCGAAAACACATCTAGAACTAAGATAAAAGTGACAATGGATAAAAGTTTACCCTTGGCGCAAACCTATAGTTACAGAACTCTATGCATTTGCGCCAAACCATATATATCTTCCAAATCAAGCCATATGTAAGAGACTGTTGTATTCCTCCAATTATCCATCAATCTTCATAGCAAGTTTATAGCTTCAATGGTCAAGACTCAAGTCATCAACAAAAAATCATGCAATAGACAACTACTCATTAAGTTGTGTATTTGAGGATTGGAAATGTGTTGAAGTTACTTGGGCCTTAACCGAGATATTTAAGTTTAAATTTCGAAATAATTTAATTTTAGATAATTAATTTAAATTAATTATCAAATTTTTAATTTCAGATAATTAATTTAAATCAATTAATCAGGTAAAAATAATAATAATAATTAATATATGTATTCAGTCATTAATGTTATATAATTAAAAAAAATATTTTATTCTCAATCATCAATGACACATGTAAAATGGGAGGGGACCATGAAAATCCTAAGTGTTCTAAAGTTTTAGGGATTAAAAGATGGATTTTAAAATAGAAGGATTAAAAGTTAAAAAGTATAAAAAATAGGGGACCAAAAGTGCATTTAAGCTAAATTTAAATAAAAAATACTTAAATACAATTTTATATGTGTGGTTCATACTTTTTTCCAATAAAAATATGACAATTGTATTTAAATATCTTTTAAAGAATAAAAATAGGAGAAAATGACAATACGTGTAGGAGAAAATTATACACTTGTCATATTTTCATTGGAAAAAAGTATAAACCACACCTAAAGAATTGTACATGTTCTGGATTGGCCCAACACTTGGCCCATGGCCATGGAGGCCCAATCCTGTAGGCAAAATGAAGGTCCATCTGCCCATAAGGGGTACAATTCTCATCCTGCGCTCGTTAGGGCCACGTGGCCAACGGTTGCTTAACCGCCACGTGTCCCCCGGGAATATCGGACCAAGTCCCATATTTCCTCATCATAACCGCCATATGTCCTCCGTAAATACCGGGCCAAACGACCCGGATATCCCAGAGCGACAAACCAGGGAGGAGGCTACGTGCTGGCCTCCTTGCCCACGCAAGCCCTGGTAGTCCATTAGTGGGCTTGGATCCACCACCCACTAACTAGACCTTGGTCCAGCACTGGGGGCTATAAATACCCTCTCACTTGAGAGGGTCAGGTAACTCATTCTTTCCCACTTCTATACTTGCTTGCTTGCTCTTGCCTATTCTTACTTTGGTATCAGAGTGTCTTGCAGGTACCCCCCATCTTTCCCCATCAACCGCAGTTGCAGATTGGGCCGTGAAAACCTTCTGATCAGGTACGATCAGTGGCGCCGTCTGCGGGAAGCTTGTTTCCCCGTCTTTCTTTAAAATCGAAGACCAAAACAAATCTTTTTCTTTTGTCATGGCCGACTTAGCAACCAACGCTGAGAATATCCTCCTCGTCGACCTGGCTGACACAAACCATAACAACATCCCCGAGTCAGACCCCCGGGACGGGCACACGGCCTCTTCCTCAATGGGATCTCACCGAGGAGATGGACGTAGAGGCGAGGTCCACCATCGCCAACTCGCTGATCCTGCAGTTTTTCAAGAAGTCTAGGCGCCCCCCGACGCCGACCCAACCGTCGCCGCTCTATTCGCGACCATCAACCAAACCAACCTCATGCTATTCACCCAGGGGGAGCGCCTCCACATGCTGGAAACCTCCCGCCGGTCACCTCGAAGACACAAGAGGCCTGATTCTTGGTCACCATCCCCAAGAAGGCACCGCTCCCGAACTCCCCCGCGGAGAACCAGGAGGGATGACACTCCGAACCCGACGCACCGGTCCAAAGGGAGGGGGCCCGTGACCGAGCGGAACCCCCCGGAGCAGCCCAAAAAGCGAGCTCGTTCACCTCCTCGACGAGAGCACGGGGCAGACGAACCAAATAAGAACCGGGGCAAACATCCCTGTACTGGAGAGCCCTCGACAAGACTTCATCGCCGCCGATCTCGGTCGCGTTCTCCTAACCGCAGCGACGAGGAGGACCCCCGCGGTCCCTTGTCCGCCAGCATCATAGAGGCTCCGATCCCCCGGGGAATGGAAAAACCTCCTCATATCGCTAGTTATGATGAGGTGGATGAACCTATCGATCACATCGACAGCTTCGAGGACATGCTCCAATACCTCAACGTCGGTGGCCCGATCAAGTGCAGGTTGTTCCCCACCACTCTCTGGAAAACAACCATGGACTGGTACAAGAGCTTGCCCCCTGGATCCATACACTCCTAGAGGAAACTGAAAGCCCAGTTCGCAAGAACTTTCACCGCCTCCCGCAGGCACCCGAAGACCAGGGCCTCTCTCGAGGCCATCATCTAGAGGAGCGACGACACACTCCGAGAGTACATCGACCGCTTCAATAGGGAAGCCATCCAGGTTCCCTGCGACTGTAACACCCCAATATTACCCAAAGTTTTAAATACAAAAAATCAGAGTAATTTAAAATTTCATAAACTCAATACTGAGGCATCACACCTTCAAAACCAAGTTACTTTAAACAGTTTGTTTTAAAGTCTACATCTCATATACATAGCATCATCGGAAAACATAGATTGATTCATAAATGTTGTACCCCAAAATTTACCCTCTTCATTTTTTTTTTAATAAATAATTGGCTAACACTTAATTAATAGGTGCATCACATACATATCATTCATGCATTGATCATGGGTTCGAGATTTTCCAATCGTATGAATCTGTACAATTCTGAAGAAGAGGTTTGTTTCTCAAAAGTTGAATATTTGAGGTTCTGTCAATTCGGGCGTCATTTCAATATGCAAGCGTGTCCAGAAGCTTCTGATTATTATTACCTCAAAACAGAGTTTGTGCGTCGAAGAGGGATAATCGACCGCTCCGCCCACCGACTCATCAAGCGCCTCGTCAAAAGAATCAAAAGCAACAGGAAAACCGTGCTCCTAGAAGATTCGATGTTATCTCGATGCCTTATGCTGAGGCATTGACACAGTTGCTTAAGCTCAAATTGATAGTTCCAAAGGCCATGTTGCCGTCTCCTCCTCCTGACAAGCGTCCGAATAGCTATGATACTAGTGCCGTTTGCACATTCCATTCTGGTACCGTTGGGCACAACATTGAAGATTGCCATGCATTCAAGTGCAAGGTACAGGATCTGATGGAGGCAAAAGCTATCAGTTTCACACCAGATGGTCATGTTCGGGTCCTCCGCTAGTTCAGCAAATGTCAAGACTTCAAAATGCATCATCAAAAGCAACAAGTCAAGTCTCCTCAACGACAATTTCAAGATTCATTTGCATTCTTATTTGTAATCTTTCTTGTTTGTTTAGTACATGCTTGTATGCAGAACATTTTCATCTTCTGAATGATTATCATAATGCATTGAATATGTTTGTCTTGAACTAATCCATTTGTATACACTTTTAATTGTTTTTTAAACGCTTTTGATATTCAACTCTTGTTAATAAAGCAAAACCTCTGTAGGGAGGATGACGAAAATATACCAAGAATTTCAACGGTATTGCTTTCAAATAAAAACCTCGCTGACGATGTACAGGCCTTGTTTCAAATCCTCAAACACCGGAGATATAAGGGAGTTAGACCCTCGTCAACCCCCTTTGAGCCTTGAAGTAGGAGTTTCTTCTGTTCAGAAAAAACCACATTTTAAAACCGGGGCAGGTTAGTGTTCAGTTAATCAGATTGAGCGCTCAAAACTCGTCAAGAGTATATTTCAAAGGATATAACAATGGTTATCCTTCAAAGGTTGAGAAACTGTAGCAGTCAAGTTTCAATTGTCAGCAATGTGCATCAAACGAGGACAATACCCCAACGGGAACTCCTTATCTGAAGAGAACTTGGATCGCCACAATCACATCTAGCAAATCAAAGACAGTGTGAAGATCAACGACTGGTTCAAAAACAAAAAAACAAAAAAAAAAAGCAAAAAAAAACAAGAAAAAGCCCGCTAAGTCGAACTTGGAAATAAGTCGCTTAGGCAAAATAAAAGGGCAAATGTTAAAAAGCAAATTGGCAAGCCGTAAAGGCGAGGATAATCACACAACATCCTCAATGAAGAACAAAGTCGTTGATCAAGCTCTAAGCAAAAAGGGTGAGTGGCTATCGGGTCCAAGAAGCCATGTCCTTAACAAAGTCAAAGTGGCACGACCAAGAAACTGCAATGGTTTCTCAATCATTAATTCCCTCTGGTGAGAGATGATTGCTCGCATCAAGTTAACTGAACATAGGTTCGGAGAATATCATGAAGGGGGTGGGCACCAAATATTTTGAGCATAAAAATCTTTCTTTCTGAAAACCGTGAACCAGGCCACGTTACAACCCTTAAAAGTCCTAACTGAAGCAGGGTTAATTTGAAAGCTAAGCTGTGATGAGAACACGGTATCCTGACTCCTAGGAGGTTTGCTAACACCTTTGAGTTGGTATCACACAATCTTTTGTTATCTTTCGCACAAAAAAACGCGATGTTTCGACATCTTTTCAAAAATCTTTTTGTTTCAAGACAAGCATAGGATTTGCAGTAGAATTATCATTTTTAGGATAAAACATTCTTTGCATATGAACAGGTGCTCAAACATCCAGTAAGCTTGCATAATGAGCATCAGATGAATACCTTGATTGTCCCAAGGGGCAGGTTGTCTGAATATATATTGAACGGCCTTTCAAAGAACCATCTTAATCTGGGGCATTCAAAATGGTATTATATCCTTCAGGGCTCATTAAAACTGGGGCAACTTTGTCAAGGTTGGCCAATCCTTTCAGAGACACAGGGGCATGTTGACTATTCATGTTTCACTCGGGGTTCGAAAGTGGCGTATGGGTGACAGTTGGCAGATGCCTGATTACTCGTTTGATTGAAATTCCTATACCTTGAAGAATACTCTTCAATATAGGTCCCTCTCCGTTGAGTCTGCTTCTATACAGAAATGGTCTCCAAATTGGGTCTTTAGAAGTTTGTCAGGATGATTTGTTCTTCTTGATTCAAGCTTTTACTTGTTGTCTTTTGTCTTTTTCGCAATGAGTCGCACGCTCTTCGTTTGTGCAAAACCGTCGGTTATCTTACCCGTGTTTGCATTACCTTTCCAGACCTTTGGGTATCCATACTTGGTGTGTGGTAATCCAAATGTTTGATACTCTTGAAGAATTATACCCCGCCTTTGGCCTGAGGGATATTATAGTTCTTGCAGACACTTCCTTCGATGTCATCATCTTGGTAAAGTTCGTCTGAGTTCGTCTTAACTAGACGTTCTCTTCCCCTTTGCAAGTTCATCTTCACACAGATGTCCTTCCCTGCAAGTTCGTCTTAACTAGACGTTCTCTTTCCCTTTGCAAGTTCATCTTCTCGCAGATGTTCTTTCCTCGCGAGTTCGTCTACACTAGACGTTCTCTTTCCCTTTGCAAGTTCATCTTCTCGCAGATGTTCTTTCCCTGCAAGTTCGTCTTAACTAGACGTTCTCTTTCCCTTTGCAAGTTCATCTTCTCGAGATGTTCTTTCCTCGCGAGTTCGTCTACACTCGACGTTCTCTTTCCTTTGCAAGTTCATCTTCTCGAGATGTTCTTTCCCATAAGTTCGTCTTAACTAGACGTTCTCTTTCCCTTTGCAAGTTCATCTTCTCGCAGATGTTCTTTCCTCGCGAGTTCGTCTACACTCGACGTTCTCTTTTCCTTATTAGTTCGTTTTCACATATGTGTCTTATTCTTTCTTACGCGGGTTCGTCTTCGTCTGACGTCCTCTTCTTCTTTTTCCTACAAGTTCATCCTCGCACGGGTGTCCTTTTCCACGAGTTCGTCCTTGACCGACGATGCTCCCTCTTATGGATTTTTCTTCCATTATCAGGTATCTCACAGTCTGGTGCCCTCACGTCATCCTCCAATGAGATTCAGTATCTCGTTTTCAGTAAGCATGGACGAGAAAACCCCGAGTGAAACTTCTGCAAAGAATCAGATGTAGTGTTTGTCGTCAGCATACCATATTTGGTGAATCTCCCTAGCAGATGTTGTTATCGACAAATCCTTATTGCAGAACGTGGTACCAATTCCCGGTACGGGTTGACAATATTTGTCTCAGTGAAAGTCCCTAGTGGATGTTCTCTAAAGTCGCAAGTGTGTTGTATCCTGATGTTCCCTATGGAGGTGTTATCTGGATTGTTGATCAGGCGTTTAATCCCCCAATGAGTCGCATATTGTCCACTGATGATCCTCCCCAGAGGGTTCTCATCTCTTGACATCCCCAGCAGTTGACATATCTTTGTCTCCCCAGCTAGAGTTGTGATGGGTAACTGTGGAAGATCTTTTCTAGGAGCGTATATTCTATTTCCCCAAGCAGACCTCTATCCAACTGACAGGTCTCCCGTGGCATCATTTCCTCAGTAGGCTCATCAAGCAAGATTCAGTTGTCTTGAGAGATTTTTTTTGGGCATTCCTCGATGCTCTAATCCCCGACTGAGTTCTTATTTCATTCATTTTATATATGTCTTGCAAGCATGCATCATTACATTGACATAATCTCCTAAAAGAGTCATACATCTCATAGGATTACAGGCCAGGAATGCATTTCATCCCCAGCGATGTCGAGTTTCTTTTGGAATCCGTTGTGTCCCGGTTTCTTCCGGCATGATATGTCCATTTTCTTCTGATAAGTGTTGAAACTGCCAGCCCTTACCCTGGTGCAACACGTCTTCAGTGTCGAAAGCAAGCCCTACACTTGACTTTCCCGCCAGTAAAGCCTAATCGGCACCTTTAGTCTTTGCATCACAAACCCGCCCGAGCTGTCGGCGTAAATGTGGTTAGTCTACTTGGTGTATCTAGTCTTTATTTCCACTTGCATGTCAGTTCTCCTCTGGCATTGTGGGTCTTTCGAGAACAAGAATACTCTTGTTTTTTTCATCAGTAAAGCCTAATCGGCACCTTTAGCCTTTGCATCATAAACCCGCCCAAGCTGTCGGCGTAAATATGGTTAGTCTAATTGGTGTATCTAGTCTTTATTTCCACTTGCATGACCAGTGCTTCCCTGGCATTGTGGGTCTTTTGAGAATAAGAATACTCTTGTTTTCTCTTCTTCGCAGAGCCTACTCGGCACTTTCTAGCCTTTGCATCACTAACCCGTCCGGTTATTCCCTGGCGTAATGTGGTAGTCTAGTCAGTGTATCAAGTCTTTGCTTCCGCTTGCGTGTCAGCTCTCCCCTGATATTGCGGATTGAATTGGGTAGAGGCCAATTCTTCTTGGGTCAGGTTAGCACTTGTACCGCCTTGGGTTCACATTTATTACGGCCTTTTCGGAACAAATACCCACTTTTGTCTCCCTTCTCAGAGTGTAGCGTTCTAAGTCAGTAAAGCCTACTCGGCACTTTCTAGCCTTTGCATCACTAACCCGTCCGGTTATTCCCTGGCGTAATGTGGTAGTCTAGTCAGTGTATCAAGTCTTTGCTTCCGCTTGCGTGTCGCCTCCCACGATATTGCGGATTGAATTGGGTAGAGGCCAATTCTTCTTAGGTCAGGTTAGCACTTGTACCTGCCTTCACAGAGTTCAGCATTTATTCTGTGTTTTCTTTGGTTGTGGCCCAGTTAAGCTCTGGCGCAACATACTTCTTTTCTCCAGTGAGGTTCCTTAGAATTTCGGAATGTCCGCACCCATCTCTTGATGCAGTTTTTGGGATTCAGAGTGTAAATTTCTGGGTCCGTTTTGGTATTCAATCACCTCATACCTTGGCGCTCGAAAAGCAGACGCCAATCTCGCTCCTAAGCTAGAGGATGATTGAATAGGGGCAGCTGTTGTACCCCAAAATTTACCCTCTTTATTTTTTTATAAATAATTGGCTAACACTTAATTAATAGGTGCATCGCATACATATCATTCATGCATTGATCATGGGTTCGAGGTTTTCCAATCGTATGAATCTGTACAATTCTGAAGAAGAGGTTTGTTTCTCCAAAGTTGAATATTTGAGGTTCTATCAATTCGGGCGTCATTTCAAATATGCAAGCGTGTCCAGAAGCTTCTGATTATTATCTTGCAAGTTCTGGTACTCTGATCGTCTATCAGGTGGATGCTGATTACAATTTCAAGCTACAGTGTGTTGTGGTCGGATATTTGAACCCGAACTGATTCTATGGCCTTCCGTGAGTTGTGAAGCATTGGTATTTGGCTTATCGATCTACGCGATTTATCAGAAAATCAAGAACGAACAGATAAAATGATATTTGAGCGCGTATATTAGAAAGTCAACAAAAGTCAAAGTTTGACTGAGTGGAGTTTTTGATCAAAATTACGGTCAAAAAGTCGACATTTGAGAAAATGCGATCATTTGCTGAGAAAAATCGGAAGAATCAAGTGAAAACGAGGTTTCTTGCATTTTAAGTAATTTTGGACTTAGAAATTTTTTCTAAGTTTAAGGTACTTTGTGTTCACAGAGTCATGTTGCCGCATCCGTATCTCACCCGTCTGTGGTCAGAAGTTTGTGAATTGATAGTCATTGGAAAGAGCGCATTTCGTACTCCGACTTTGTCACTGTGAAGATTTTTCCAGAAATGCCCGGATTTCGAGTTATACAGCACCGAAATTTGAAGTTCATAACTTTTGAAGTTTTACACTTAGTAAAATTTTGAGTGTTTTAATGTGTTCAAATGCTCGACTTCGGAGGCAATTTACACGTATTTCGAGGCGTCGATTCGAATTAAGTTCAACATCAAAGTTGTTCATTTAATGGCAATCTACAACTTTGCTGAAGGAATCGAATCCATTCGGGAAACGGATAAAAAATTACAGAGCTCGGAAGTTACGATTTATCATTCCTCAAATTTCAACACTTAGAAAAATTTGAAGTGTTTGTTTCTAGGCTTTTGCTGACAGCTTCAGGGTCGATTATGTCATAGCTCGTAGCTCCGAATCAGAAAATGCTCAACTGAAAAATTGTTCATTTCACGGCAATTTGAAACTTTGCTGAAGAAGTCGAATTCATTCAAGACTCGAATCGGAAGTTATAAAGCTCAGAAAATAAGAAAGCATTATGTTTGTTAAACTCGAGTATTTTTTGTGCACATGTTCAGGGCTGTTTTCGGCAATGATTCGGTCGCCGCACGGAAAAGTTCCGAACATGAAAGTTTGAGTTTGTAATTCAGTCTACAAGTTCCGTTTAGAAACTTTTTCGTTTCAGACGTCCGAGCTGGGAGATACGGAACGCCGTAAGTGACAGCATGAAGTTGTTAAAATGCAAGACAACACATGCAATTTTTTGCCTTGGTTGAGACGCATTTCATCGAGCAGTTGGTGTACGCATGTTCAGAGCTGTTTTCTCGTTGATCCGATCGCCGCACGGAAAAACTCTGAACACGAAAGATGAAGTTTGCCGTGTCCTCTACAAGTTCCGTTTAGAAACTTTTTCGTTTCGAACGTCGGAGCTGGGAGATACGAGTCGCCGTAAGTGAACGCTTGAAGTTGGAAAATTGCCGCGTGACATGCACAATACTTGCCCAGCCAGCCCAGGCATTTCATCGAACACTCATACGACAACTTTCAAACACTTTTTTCTCCGTGATAAAGGCTCTGTTCGAATTTTCGTCGAACTACAAAGTTGTTATATTACACGTACTCTTTCCAACGGTACCGAATTCACGTCATTTGGTCAAGTATCGGAAAAGTTACTGATCTGCAAAGTGAGGTACATGAATTGGTGTATTGAACTTAACACTTAGAAATTATTTTCAAACATGCAATCAATTTGTGTCGGTGTGACTTCGAGGCTAATTACGGTGAGCTTGTGATCTCTTTTTCGTCGGGCACTCAACATCAAAGTTACTCTGCTATATGCCTTCTTTCCAACAACACCGAGTTTGCGCCATTTGGCCGAGTATTGAAAGAGTTATGAGACCTCAAAGTCATGGAAAAAACGCTCGGTAAACTTTTGCCGTTATCGCCGTTAGTCAGTTATGATTTCACAACTTCAGGACCGTTTTCAGGTGTGCTACGGGTTCCGAATCGAAAAATTTTGAACACGAAAATTGCTCATGGAAGTTCGCTCTCCGACTTTGATTTTTGGACTTTTCTCAGAAGAGTTTTATATTTCGACTTATCGAGTGCACGAAGAGGGAGTATGACATTTTCGAAATTTGATTCGGAATTTGCAATGATTGAAGCCAGCAATTATTATTACATTCTAGACCAAGCAGTAAGGAGTGCGCATGCATTATGATGGCAGGATCTTATTCCTAAGGGCTGGACCATTTTTTGTTCTTCACGTTTTATTTTCATTTTGCTGTCCATTTTTGATCCAAAAAACAAGAAAAAAAGAGAGAGCTACAGCATGTTAAAAAGGACCACTGTCAAAAAATAAAAAGACACATTCTTCCTCTCTAACAACCTTCATCTTCCCTCTCATTTTTCAATTTCCACCACCATAACTTTTACCAATTTTCCTCTCCTCCCACATTTTTTTTCATCTTTTCTCAACTAACAGCAATTCCATTCTTTCTTTTTCTTGTTACTGTAACATAATTTCTTTGACATTTTTTTCTCCATCCATTCTAACACCAACCACTCATCATCTTCTTCCACCATCCAAAAACCGAAACTGTAACTAACTTCCACTCCTCCTCACGTTTTCCTCACTGCTACTCATCTTCTCCTATACACCAATCTCACGCACATCCTCCATTCTCCACGACCTTCTTCTTCTCCACTTTTCTTCATCACTTTATTCCCACTGTGAAAGCTGACCGGAACAGAACCATTCTTCCATAAGCAACCACTATTCTTGATCTCACTCACTTCCATCATCTTCATCTTTCTCAACTCCACCTATCATCCTCTGTTCTTCTTTCACGACCATAACCAATTCAACAAACACGGCCAAAAGGGTTGGATTGCAGAAAACAATGGGTTCCCACTCTCCTCCGCATTCGCGTGATTGACAGTCCCCGTCGAGCTTGCAAGAACGGAAGCCTTTCTAGGTGACATCTTCTTCTCCTTATTCATCACAGCTAGGGGGAATTCTCGGCGGACTCCATCAGTTTGTGAAAGCAAGCAGAATCACGATTTCTGTCCGTATCCGCTACTTCATCGTCTTCGCGTGTTGTTTTCTCTCGGATTCTCTGCCGTTGCGAGTTCAAGCACGACCGTCATAACTCTCCGTTTCGCTCATTTCCCATTAGAACCACCATGACAGGTTCGTTCATGGTATTGACGTTGGAGCTACGCAAATCGGGTGATTAAGCTTTGGATCCATTTCTTGTATGGGATTTATGTATGATGCGGTGATTTGGTAAAATAGAGGTCGGATTCGTGTTCCACGTGACAAGCGAGTAGCAACACGTAATTCCGCGTGATTCCGTGGCGATTTCAAGTTTTCGGCAACGTCGGAGAAGGAAACATTTCCGTGAGTATTATTTCCGACCATGCTAATCGGAGAAGATGACGGTATATTTCCGTGAAGTCTTTCTTTCCTGCTTCCTCCGACCCCTATGCGTCGTAATCTGGTTAGTACATGCTAATTTTCCCATGTGCCAATCACATACTACCACGTGTCATTTCTTTTAATTTAGTAAAATTAAACTGATTAAATTTAATATGACCAATTGGTTTAAATATGTGTTACATAACAACATAACGTGACATATTCTGATATAATAGAAAAAATATAAAATTTCAGTTTTTTTTTGTTTGGACTATAGATCAAGTGAATTGGACTCAGCAAAAAATAATGAAATTGGACTTAACGGACAAAAATGCATATGGACTCAGCAAAAAATAGTAATCGATATTGGACTTAGACAAAATTGCGATACACCTCCTTTTGAGCCCAGTGGCAATACAACATAGATTAGTTCATTTTACAGATTCTGCTTTGCACCCCCCTGTTCATACTTCACAATTTTGACATTTAGCTCAATTTAGCACCCGATTTCGATTATTTCGACACATAAAAAATACGTAGAAAACATATGCTGACATTTTAGGATATTAGAATATTATTGACATTTTTTAATATTTTTTATTAATATCTTTTATTAATTCTAATTCATTTCTAAATAATACATTTACATGAATATTGGAATTATCATTTCGATTTGCATTCCTCACATGTTCATGCATTTTTACATGTATTTGAACATTGGTTTTATCGATTTCGATTTGCATTCCTCACATGTTCATGCATTTTCACATGTATTTGAATATTGGAATTATCCTTTCGATTTGCATTCCTCACATGTTCATGCATTTTTACATGTATTTGAACATTGGTTTTATCGATTTCGATTTGCATTCCTCACATGTTCATGCATTTTCACATGTATTTGAATATTGGAATTATCATTTCGATTTGCATTCCTCACATGTTCATACATTTTTACATGTATTTGAACATTGGTTTTATCGATTTCGATTTGCATTCCTCACATGTTCATGCATTTTCACATGTATTTGAATATTGGAATTATCATTTTGATTTGCATTCCTCACATGTTCATACATCATCACTTTGATATGAGCATTGGTTTTATCGTTCGATTTGCATTCCTTGCATGTTCATTCATTACCTTGATATGATTATTGGTTTTATCGCTCGATTTGCATTCCATGCATATCCATCTGATTTTTCTTGCAGGTTTTGGTTGAGTTTGTACACCCACGTGTGCACTATTCCTATCTTGCCTTGTTTGTATTATCTCGTTCTTGCAGGCATTGTCGCTTCGGATGCGTATCGACACGTATTCCGCTTGTATTGATGCTTTGAGCAATTCTCACCGGTTTACTTTTGTTGCATGGCTGCGATGCACAAAGTATTCGGATTATTTCGCTAGCTTGCGTGCTTGATTCTATATCCGTCGGTACTTGCTACACTGTTTATTGCATTCTCTTACGCTTTCCTAGATATCATGAGAAGTAGGGCTTTACTTTTTCTTTACCATGAGAAGTAGGAATAGAGATGCATGATGGGGCTTCGTGGTGGAGCATGTTGGGAACCCCTCTGGTTTATTTAAAGACCCGTTTAGGGCAATTCTACTTGTGATCCGTGCATATTTGCTTGTTTGTTTCTTGCAGGTTCCCTTGGTTAGGTTTGGTTCTCTAGCCTAGACTTTAGGATCCACATCCTTTGCATGTCAACATAGGTAGAGATTCCCCTGTATCCTAAACCATAGGTCTAACCTTTTGCTTTGCTAGTTTCTTTTACATGTTGCATTGTGAATAAAACTAAAACTTGCTTTTCTTTTCTTTTCAAAAACAAAACACTTAATAATGGTTTAAACTCCTTTCTCAAGGTAAAAACAACCAACCAACACCAACTCTTTTTCGCCTTTGTGCGCTCTCTTTCTTTTTGTGTTTAAAACCTTTTCACAAGTAAAAAACACAAAATACACCAAAACAAGTGAGCCGAACTACGGCGCTCTGACTTTCCCATTGCACGCGGGAATACGTAGGCATCTTGTCACGGGGCTCGACCGAGCGAACTTTGTAAATACTTCCTTCTTTTCCCCGTGGTTTCTTATTTTCTCTTTTCTTTTGCATGCATATATAGCAATTAAACAGTAAATAGATTTAAACACACCCATTAGACAGAAAGTAGAAGTGGATACCGTAGAGTACTACGGGCGTGTAGGGTGCTAATACCTTCCCTTCGCGTAATAGATTCCCTTACCCTATCTCTCGGTCGCAAGACCGTGCCTTATCCCTTTTAGGTTTTCGCGATGCGTTTGCCTTTCTCCTTTTGCGAGATAAAAAACGTTCGATGGCGACTTCATTGATACAGTTATCGGATGATGTTCATGGGTTGTTTGTTGGCGACTCCGGGGATCGGGAGACTGTCTTTGGTCCGATCGATCCTAGCTTTTATTTTCATGTCTATTGGGTGTTTATTTATTTGTTTATCTATTTACCTTTATCGCACCATCCTTTGTATGCTTGCATTGCATTCTATGTGGCATATTCTTCGCTTTCATATCTTTGGTTGGGTCAGGGTTATTCTATTGATTGGGTGGGAGTTACATGAGGTAAAGGCCTCATACCCGGCTAAGAGACACATAGGAACACATAGGAATAGAGTGGAACATGTCGGATCGGATGTAGATCTTGTAGCGGCATGTCGTCCATGCTTCGAGGAGGTTCAATCGGGGCTATCATCTTCACGTAGGTGTTATGATGGTAGTTTCTCTAGGCGAACTAGATCACAGGTTACCTTGACCTTACCAAGCCTTAGTTTCACTGTGAGTGGGCGGGATCATGATTATTACAGTGCAGGATGGTGACTATGTTACATTAGTGACTATGTTACATTAGTGACTATGTTACGTTAGTGACTATGTTCTGTTGGTGACTATGTTCTGTTGGTGACTTGGTATTTTCTATTGATGATCTGATGTTTTCTGTTGGTGACTATGATATCATTCGGTGGCATTTTCTAGCCGTTACTCTGTCCGATTTTTGGTTTTTCTTCAATCAGAGCAGAAACAGCGCAACAGTTTGATCAGTGTTCATGGAAGTAGTAAACCCATGATCAATGCATAATGTATTTGCATCATAGCATGTTTATTTTAAAAGAAATGTCAGAAAAAACATGTTATTTTATCTAACCCCGCATGCATATCATTTCCAGGACTTCTTGTGGTTTACTATCAACATCAGGATGGATACCAACAATCAAACCAACACCGAGGCCCTAAGGAAGACTTCCTCATACTCTTTCTGTGCATTCGACATCTCTGAAGTAAGAGCGGAGGTATTCTTGTGAAGGATCGATTGAAGAGAGTTCGAAAAGATCATGGGAACATATTGCCGTTACTAATGGAGGATTATGAGTTCTATGCCATGCAATCTCTACTCGGTTTTATGATAGTGAGCTCGGTGTTTTACCTTTCAAGATTATCGCTTAGCACCTACTCTTGAGGAGTACTCTTTCCTTTGGGTATCGATTATCACAAGCGGTTTGCCTTTTGTCAAAAGAATGGGTACTCGATTTTGAAGCCATTGATAAAGCCCTTGGTTTCGCGTTAGTGAAGTAAGGGACAATTGGATTCGAAGATTACACTTGTGGATTCCGTTGGGTTTCCTTTTAAAGCGATGAATTTGCCAAGGTTGGTAGTTGGAAAAGCTTCAATACTATCTTAGCCGTCATGATCTATGGTATGGTGATTTTTCCCTCTTTTGAGAAGTTTGTGGATGTTGCTGCGATTTCTGTTTTCATGAATGACAATCCGGTTCCTACCATCTTGGCTGATACATATTATGCCATTCACTCTCGCCATGGTCAAAAGGGGCGTGTTATGGGTTGTATGCCTTTACTTTATCGTTGGTTCAACACACATTTGCCAAAGAGAGGGGCATTTGTTGATTATGCTAAAACCATGAAGTGGTCTAGCCGAATCATCGCACTCACTTCATATGATATAGTTTGGAATACCATGTCGGCGGTTACGAGATCATTACTAGTTGTGGAGTTTCCAAATATACCATTGATGGGAACTAAAGGTTGCATCGTTATAATCCTATATTGGCACGCCGTCAACTAGGATATCCTTTGGTGAAGTACCCATGTTCGTCGATTGATGGAAACTATCTTCTTTGCAAATGATGAGAACCGGTTTTGCTAAATCGATTGTCGTTGCATGGAGCTCGGTTCACAAAAGAGCACGGTTTTCTTTGGCCAAAAGGAAATTATGCGTTTGATTCTTACATTGGTTAAAGATCGGGTCTCCAAGATTCGGCTTCCATACAAAAGGGAAGCACCTTTGTATTCTCAACCTGGTTCCTTGGTTGAAAGTCTGGTACCTGATTTTGCTACTTCCTATTCTTCATCCGTAATCTCTCCTCCAGGTTTCGTGCGTATTGAGGTTTACAAACAACTCCAATCGGAGAATTCAGCTTTGAAGGAACAGTTACAAGCTCGAGCCATGGACCTAGCATTTGCTCTTCAAGATAAAAAGAGGTTATCTGTTGAGATCGAGCAGAAAGACCAAGTTTTGAAGGCCTATGGCTTACTTGAAGAAACCAAGAGAGCCAAAGGTGGTAGTTCCTCTTTTTTTGATCAGATGACCAAAGAGTTTAACAGGGTACAAGAGAAGTTGAAGAATATGCAGATAGCTAATGAGAAATTGAAAGCCAAGCATGGCGAAGAAATCCGGGTTTTAAATAAGCGACTCCGCAAGGAAGAATCCAATGCTAAAGAGTCCCTTGAGAGAAGGAAAGAACTTGAAGTTGAAGCCCAAAGTCGAACCAAGCAGATGACTATCCTTTCTAAAGAGGTTGAAAATTTGAAGACTAAGTGGCAATATGCTAAAGATGGAGAATATGCAGCATACACCATGTTGAGGGGTCGAGACATTCATGTGGCTAAGCTAGTAGCCGAGATCCATACGCTCAAGGCGCAAGTGGCCCCTAAATAAGTGGTTGCAAATGTTATTTGATGTTATTTGATTCGACGAATCACCTCCAGGCTTGTTGGATGGGGTTCGCTCACTATTGTGTTTGTATTAATACTCTGTGATCGTGGACTCTTGTATGACTCTAGTTCATCTATGCACTTGAGCAGTTGATTCTCAATCTGATTGTGTGTCTGGTCTTGATAATTATTGTTGTCACTATCTTATTATTATTTGATGTTTGATAACAAATTGCAGGAATGTCCTGGAAGTGATCATTTCATGCATCATGCATTAACCATGCATATACATACATTGTGCATAACAAGCATTTGAACTTGGGATTTCTCTTACTCAAATCTGGTATTTTCTACTCAGAATTGTGAACTTTGCCTCCGTGCCATTCTGCGTTTGAAACCGAGTGATGAAGCAACTTCGCGGGGAACTGGATGAGATGAAAGAACATATGGGATTTCTCATGCTGGACATGCAAGACTTGAGAGAAGAGAACCAACAGTTGAAGACTCAGCTAAGCTTGGTGATGGAAATTTTAGGGACCGTGTTGAGAAAGGGAGATGATCCCAGATTTTCTACAGCAACAGGAGTCACTATTCCTCCTCATACTCTGGGGAATTCTTTGAGCCCTAAAGCTGGGCATGCATCTACTCCATCACCCTGTATTCCGAGGTCTCCTCGTTCACGTTCAATTCCTATTGTTCAGAGAGGTCCAGAAGATAAAGCTCTTCAACCATGGTCGCCACACTCTGAAAGGCAATTCGATCCCATTCCGATGCCATATGCTCAGTTGCTTCCTCAGCTACTCAAGTTTCGGTTGGTTGAACTCCAAACTCTTGCCATGCCTGAAGGGATTCTATTCGAGTACGATGTGATGGCTAGGTGTGATTTCCATTCTGGGGCACCCTGTCATGATACAGAAGACTGTGTGACCTTGAAAAATGAGGTTCAGGATTTCCTTGACAAAGGTATTATCTGGTTTACTCCCACAGGGTTGAGCATACAAGTCAATTTAGCTCCTGCTGCCGATATGACCGTTATGCCTGCTGCTATACCTCAAAACAGAGTTTGTGCGTCGAAGAGGGATAATCGACCGCTCCGCCCACCGACTCATCAAGCGCCTCGTCAAAAGAATCAAAAGCAACAGGAAAACCGTGCTCCTAGAAGATTCGATGTTATCTCGATGCCTTATGCTGAGGCATTGACACAGTTGCTTAAGCTCAAATTGATAGTTCCAAAGGCCATGTTGCCGTCTCCTCCTCCTGACAAGCGTCCGAATAGCTATGATACTAGTGCCGTTTGCACATTCCATTCTGGTACCGTTGGGCACAACATTGAAGATTGCCATGCATTCAAGTGCAAGGTACAGGATCTGATGGAGGCAAAAGCTATCAGTTTCACACCAGATGGTCATGTTCGGGTCCTCCGCTAGTTCAGCAAATGTCAAGACTTCAAAATGCATCATCAAAAGCAACAAGTCAAGTCTCCTCAACGACAATTTCAAGATTCATTTGCATTCTTATTTGTAATCTTTCTTGTTTGTTTAGTACATGCTTGTATGCAGAACATTTTCATCTTCTGAATGATTATCATAATGCATTGAATATGTTTGTCTTGAACTAATCCATTTGTATACACTTTTAATTGTTTTTAAACGCTTTTGATATTCAACTCTTATTAATAAAGCAAAACCTCTGTAGGGAGGATGACGAAAATATACCAAGAATTTCAACGGTATTGCTTTCAAATAAAAACCTCGCTGACGATGTACAGGCCTTGTTTCAAATCCTCAAACACCGGAGATATAAGGGAGTTAGACCCTCGTCAACCCCCTTTGAGCCTTGAAGTAGGAGTTTCTTCTGTTCAGAAAAAACCACATTTTAAAACCGGGGCAGGTTAGTGTTCAGTTAATCAGATTGAGCGCTCAAAACTCGTCAAGAGTATATTTCAAAGGATATAACAATGGTTATCCTTCAAAGGTTGAGAAACTGTAGCAGATCAAGTTTCAATTGTCAGCAATGTGCATCAAACGAGGACAATACCCCAACGGGAACTCCTTATCTGAAGAGAACTTGGATCGCCACAATCACATCTAGCAAATCAAAGCGATTGTGAAGATCAACGGTTCAAAACAAAAAAACAAAAAAAAAAAGCAAAAAAAAACAAGAAAAAGCCCGCTAAGTCGAACTTGGAAATAAGTCGCTTAGGCAAAATAAAAGGGCAAATGTTAAAAAGCAAATTGGCAAGCCGTAAAGGCGAGGATAATCACACAACATCCTCAATGAAGAACAAAGTCGTTGATCAAGCTCTAAGCAAAAGGGTGAGTGGCTATCGGGTCCAAGCCATGTCCTTAACAAAGTCAAAGTGGCACGACCAAGAAGCGCAATGGTTTCTCAACCATTAATTCCTCGGTGAGAGATGATTGCTCGCATCAAGTTAACGAACATAGGTTCGGAGAATATCATGAAGGGGTGGGCACCAAATATTTTGAGCATAAAAATCTTTCTTTAAAACCGTGAACGAGCCACGTTACAACCCTTAAAAGTCCTAAGCGAGCGAGGTTAATTTGAAAGCTAAGCTGTGATGAGAACACGGTATCCTGACTCCTAGGAGGTTTGCTAACACCTTTGAGTTGGTATCACACAATCTTTTGTTATCTTTCACACAAAAAACGCGATGTTTCGACATCTTTTCAAAAATCTTTTTGTTTCAAGACAAGCATAGGATTTGCAGTAGAATTATCATTTTTAGGATAAAACATTCTTTGCATATGAACAGGTGCTCAAACATCCGATAGCTTGCATAATGAGCATCAGATGAATACCTTGATTGTCCCAAGGGGCAGGTTGTCTGAATATATATTGAACGGCCTTTCAAAGAACCATCTTAATCTGGGGCATTCAAAATGGTATTATATCCTTCAGGGCTCATTAAAACTGGGGCAACTTTGTCAAGGTTGGCCAATCCTTTCAGAGACACAGGGGCATGTTGACTATTCATGTTTCACTCGGGGTTCGAAAGTGGCGTATGGGTGACAGTTGGCAGATGCCTGATTACTCGTTTGATTGAAATTCCTATACCTTGAAGAATACTCTTCAATATAGGTCCCTCTCCGTTGAGTCTGCTTCTATACAGAAATGGTCTCCAAATTGGGTCTTTAGAAGTTTGTCAGGATGATTTGTTCTTCTTGATTCAAGCTTTTACTTGTTGTCTTTTGTCTTTTTCGCAATGAGTCGCACGCTCTTCGTTTGTGCAAAACCGTCGGTTATCTTACCCGTGTTTGCATTACCTTTCCAGACCTTTGGGTATCCATACTTGGTGTGTGGTAATCCAAATGTTTGATACTCTTGAAGAATTATACCCCGCCTTTGGCCTGAGGGATATTATAGTTCTTGCAGACACTTCCTTCGATGTCATCATCTTGGTAAAGTTCGTCTGAGTTCGTCTTAACTAGACGTTCTCTTCCCCTTTGCAAGTTCATCTTCACACAGATGTCCTTCCCCGCAAGTTCGTCTTAACTAGACGTTCTCTTTCCCTTTGCAAGTTCATCTTCTCGCAGATGTTCTTTCCTCGTGAGTTCGTCTACACTAGGCGTTCTCTTTCCCTTTGCAAGTTCATCTTCTCAGATGTTCTTTCCACAAAGTTCGTCTTAACTAGACGTTCTCTTTCCCTTTGCAAGTTCATCTTCTCGCAGATGTTCTTTCCTCGCGAGTTCGTCTACACTCGACGTTCTCTTTTCCTTTGCAAGTTCATCTTCTCGCAGATGTTCTTTCCCCGCAAGTTCGTCTTAACTAGACGTTCTCTTTCCCTTTGCAAGTTCATCTTCTCGCAGATGTTCTTTCCTCGCGAGTTCGTCTACACTCGACGTTCTCTTTTCCTTATTAGTTCGTTTTCACATATGTGTCTTATTCTTTCTTACGCGGGTTCGTCTTCGTCTGACGTCCTCTTCTTCTTTTTCCTACAAGTTCATCCTCGCACGGGTGTCCTTTTCCACGAGTTCGTCCTTGACCGACGATGCTCCCTCTTATGGATTTTTCTTCCATTATCAGGTATCTCACAGTCTGGTGCCCTCACGTCATCCTCCAATGAGATTCAGTATCTCGTTTTCAGTAAGCATGGACGAGAAAACCCCGAGTGAAACTTCTGCAAAGAATCAGATGTAGTGTTTGTCGTCAGCATACCATATTTGGTGAATCTCCCTAGCAGATGTTGTTATCGACAAATCCTTATTGCAGAACGTGGTACCAATTCCCGGTACGGGTTGACAATATTTGTCTCAGTGAAAGTCCCTAGTGGATGTTCTCTAAAGTCGCAAGTGTGTTGTATCCTGATGTTCCCTATGGAGGTGTTATCTGGATTGTTGATCAGGCATTTAATCCCCCAATGAGTCGCATATTGTCCACAGATGATCCTCCCCAGAGGGTTCTCATCTCTTGACATCCCCGATTGACATATCTTTGTCTCCCGCTAGAGTTGTGATGGGTAGCGGTGGAAGATCTTTTCTAGGAGCGTATATTCTATTTCCCAAGCGACCTCATCCAGTGACGGGTCTCCCGTGGCATCATTTCCTCAGTAGGCTCATCAAGCAAGATTCAGTTGTCTTGAGAGATTTTTTTTGGGCATTCCTCGATGCTCTAATCCCCGACTGAGTTCTTATTTCATTCATTTTATATATGTCTTGCAAGCATGCATCATTACATTGACATAATCTCCTAAAAGAGTCATACATCTCATAGGATTACAGGCCAGGAATGCATTTCATCCCCAGCGATGTCGAGTTTCTTTTGGAATCCGTTGTGTCCCGGTTTCTTCCGGCATGATATGTCCATTTTCTTCTGATAAGTGTTGAAACTGCCAGCCCTTACCCTGGTGCAACACGTCTTCAGTGTCGAAAGCAAGCCCTACACTTGACTTTCCCGCCAGTAAAGCCTAATCGGCACCTTTAGTCTTTGCATCACAAACCCGCCCGAGCTGTCGGCGTAAATGTGGTTAGTCTACTTGGTGTATCTAGTCTTTATTTCCACTTGCATGTCAGTTCTCCTCTGGCATTGTGGGTCTTTCGAGAACAAGAATACTCTTGTTTTTGTCATCAGTAAAGCCTAATCGGCACCTTTAGCCTTTGCATCATAAACCCTGGTGTCGGTAAATATGGTTAGTCTAATTGGTGTATCTAGTCTTTATTTCCACTTGCATGACCAGTGCTTCCCTGGCATTGTGGGTCTTTTGAGAATAAGAATACTCTTGTTTTCTCTTCTTCGCAGAGCCTACTCGGCACTTTCTAGCCTTTGCATCACTAACCCGTCCGGTTATTCCCTGGCGTAATGTGGTAGTCTAGTCAGTGTATCAAGTCTTTGCTTCCGCTTGCGTGTCAGCTCTCCCCTGATATTGCGGATTGAATTGGGTAGAGGCCAATTCTTCTTGGGTCAGGTTAGCACTTGTACCTGCCTTCACAGGGTTCAGCATTTATTCTGTGCCTTTTCGGGAACAAATACCCACTTTTGTCTCCCTTCTCAGAGTGTAGCGTTCTGAGTCAGTAAAGCCTACTCGGCACTTTCTAGCCTTTGCATCACTAACCCGTCCGGTTATTCCCTGGCGTAATGTGGTAGTCTAGTCAGTGTATCAAGTCTTTGCTTCCGCTTGCGTGTCAGCTCTCCCCTGATATTGCGGATTGAATTGGGTAGAGGCCAATTCTTCTTAGGTCAGGTTAGCACTTGTACCTGCCTTCACAGAGTTCAGCATTTATTCTGTGTTTTCTTTGGTTGTGGCCCAGTTAAGCTCTGGCGCAACATACTTCTTTTCTCCAGTGAGGTTCCTTAGAATTTCGGAATGTCCGCACCCATCTCTTGATGCAGTTTTTGGGATTCAGAGTGTAGATTTCTGGGTCCGTTTTGGTATTCAATCACCTCATACCTTGGCGCTCGAAAGGCAGACGCCAATCTCGCTCCTAAGCTAGAGGATGATTGAATAGGGGCAGCTGTTGTACCCCAAAATTTACCCTCTTTATTTTTTTATAAATAATTGGCTAACACTTAATTAATAGGTGCATCGCATACATATCATTCATGCATTGATCATGGGTTCGAGGTTTTCCAATCGTATGAATCTGTACAATTCTGAAGAAGAGGTTTGTTTCTCCAAAGTTGAATATTTGAGGTTCTATCAATTCGGGCGTCATTTCAAATATGCAAGCGTGTCCAGAAGCTTCTGATTATTATCTTGCAAGTTCTGGTACTCTGATCGTCTATCAGGTGGATGCTGATTACAATTTCAAGCTACAGTGTGTTGTGGTCGGATATTTGAACCCGAACTGATTCTATGGCCTTCCGTGAGTTGTGAAGCATTGGTATTTGGCTTATCGATCTACGCGATTTATCAGAAAATCAAGAACGAACAGATAAAATGATATTTGAGCGCGTATATTAGAAAGTCAACAAAAGTCAAAGTTTGACTGAGTGGAGTTTTTGATCAAAATTACGGTCAAAAAGTCGACATTTGAGAAAATGCGATCATTTGCTGAGAAAAATCGGAAGAATCAAGTGAAAACGAGGTTTCTTGCATTTTAAGTAATTTTGGACTTAGAAATTTTTTCTAAGTTTAAGGTACTTTGTGTTCACAGAGTCATGTTGCCGCATCCGTATCTCACCCGTCTGTGGTCAGAAGTTTGTGAATTGATAGTCATTGGAAAGAGCGCATTTCGTACTCCGACTTTGTCACTGTGAAGATTTTTCCAGAAATGCCCGGATTTCGAGTTATACAGCACCGAAATTTGAAGTTCATAACTTTTGAAGTTTTACACTTAGTAAAATTTTGAGTGTTTTAATGTGTTCAAATGCTCGACTTCGGAGGCAATTTACACGTATTTCGAGGCGTCGATTCGAATTAAGTTCAACATCAAAGTTGTTCATTTAATGGCAATCTACAACTTTGCTGAAGGAATCGAATCCATTCGGGAAACGGATAAAAAATTACAGAGCTCGGAAGTTACGATTTATCATTCCTCAAATTTCAACACTTAGAAAAATTTGAAGTGTTTGTTTCTAGGCTTTTGCTGACAGCTTCAGGGTCGATTATGTCATAGCTCGTAGCTCCGAATCAGAAAATGCTCAACTGAAAAATTGTTCATTTCACGGCAATTTGAAACTTTGCTGAAGAAGTCGAATTCATTCAAGACTCGAATCGGAAGTTATAAAGCTCAGAAAATAAGAAAGCATTATGTTTGTTAAACTCGAGTATTTTTTGTGCACATGTTCAGGGCTGTTTTCGGCAATGATTCGGTCGCCGCACGGAAAAGTTCCGAACATGAAAGTTTGAGTTTGTAATTCAGTCTACAAGTTCCGTTTAGAAACTTTTTCGTTTCAGACGTCCGAGCTGGGAGATACGGAACGCCGTAAGTGACAGCATGAAGTTGTTAAAATGCAAGACAACACATGCAATTTTTTGCCTTGGTTGAGACGCATTTCATCGAGCAGTTGGTGTACGCATGTTCAGAGCTGTTTTCTCGTTGATCCGATCGCCGCACGGAAAAACTCTGAACACGAAAGATGAAGTTTGCCGTGTCCTCTACAAGTTCCGTTTAGAAACTTTTTCGTTTCGAACGTCGGAGCTGGGAGATACGAGTCGCCGTAAGTGAACGCTTGAAGTTGGAAAATTGCCGCGTGACATGCACAATACTTGCCCAGCCAGCCCAGGCATTTCATCGAACACTCATACGACAACTTTCAAACACTTTTTTCTCCGTGATAAAGGCTCTGTTCGAATTTTCGTCGAACTACAAAGTTGTTATATTACACGTACTCTTTCCAACGGTACCGAATTCACGTCATTTGGTCAAGTATCGGAAAAGTTACTGATCTGCAAAGTGAGGTACATGAATTGGTGTATTGAACTTAACACTTAGAAATTATTTTCAAACATGCAATCAATTTGTGTCGGTGTGACTTCGAGGCTAATTACGGTGAGCTTGTGATCTCTTTTTCGTCGGGCACTCAACATCAAAGTTACTCTGCTATATGCCTTCTTTCCAACAACACCGAGTTTGCGCCATTTGGCCGAGTATTGAAAGAGTTATGAGACCTCAAAGTCATGGAAAAAACGCTCGGTAAACTTTTGCCGTTATCGCCGTTAGTCAGTTATGATTTCACAACTTCAGGACCGTTTTCAGGTGTGCTACGGGTTCCGAATCGAAAAATTTTGAACACGAAAATTGCTCATGGAAGTTCGCTCTCCGACTTTGATTTTTGGACTTTTCTCAGAAGAGTTTTATATTTCGACTTATCGAGTGCACGAAGAGGGAGTATGACATTTTCGAAATTTGATTCGGAATTTGCAATGATTGAAGCCAGCAATTATTATTACATTCTAGACCAAGCAGTAAGGAGTGCGCATGCATTATGATGGCAGGATCTTATTCCTAAGGGCTGGACCATTTTTTGTTCTTCACGTTTTATTTTCATTTTGCTGTCCATTTTTGATCCAAAAAACAAGAAAAAAAGAGAGAGCTACAGCATGTTAAAAAGGACCACTGTCAAAAAATAAAAAGACACATTCTTCCTCTCTAACAACCTTCATCTTCCCTCTCATTTTTCAATTTCCACCACCATAACTTTTACCAATTTTCCTCTCCTCCCACATTTTTTTTCATCTTTTCTCAACTAACAGCAATTCCATTCTTTCTTTTTCTTGTTACTGTAACATAATTTCTTTGACATTTTTTTCTCCATCCATTCTAACACCAACCACTCATCATCTTCTTCCACCATCCAAAAACCGAAACTGTAACTAACTTCCACTCCTCCTCACGTTTTCCTCACTGCTACTCATCTTTCTCCTATACACCAATCTCACTGCACATCCTCCATTCTCCACGACCTTCTTCTTCTCCACTTTTCTTTTCATCACACTTTATTCCCACTGTGAAAGCTGACCGGAACAGAACCATTCTTCCATAAGCAACCACTATTCTTGATCTCACTCACTTCCATCATCTTCATCTTTCTCAACTCCACCTATCATCCTCTGTTCTTCTTTCACGACCATAACCAATTCAACAAACCTGGCCAAAAACGGTTGCGATTGGAACAGAAAACTAACCGCAATGGGTTCCCACTCTCCTCCGCATTCGCGTGATTGACAGTCCCCGTCGAGCTTGCAAGAACGGAAGCCTTTCTAGGTGACATCTTCTTCTCCTTATTCATCACAGCTAGGGGGAATTCTCGGCGGACTCCATCAGTTTGTGAAAGCAAGCAGAATCACGATTTCTGTCCGTATCCGCTACTTCATCGTCTTCGCGTGTTGTTTTCTATCTGGATTCTCTGCCGTTGCCAGAGTTCCGAAGCACGACCGCGTCATAACTCTCCGTTTCTCGCTCATTTCCCATTAGAACCACCATGACAGGGTTCGTTCATGGTATTGACGTTGGAGCTACGCAAATCGGGTGATTAAGCTTTCAGATCCATTTCTTGTATGGGATTTATGTATGATGCAGTGAGGATTTGGTAAAAATAGAGGTCGGATTCGTGTTCCACGTGACAAGCCGAGTAGCAACACGTAATTCCCACGTGATTCCGTGGCGATTTCAAGTTTTCCGGCAACCGTACGTCGGAGAAGGAAACATTTCCGGCGAGAGTATTATTTCCGGCAGCCATGCTAATCGGAGAAGATGACGGCAAGTATATTTCCGGCGAAGTCTTTCTTTCCCTGCTTCCTCCGACCCCTATGCGTGTCGTAATCTGGTTAGTACATGCTAATTTTCCCATGTGCCAATCACATACTACCACGTGTCATTTCTTTTAATTTAGTAAAATTAAACATGATTAAATTTAATATGACCAATTGGTTTAAATATGTGTTACATAACAACATAACGTGACATATTCTGATATAATAGAAAAAATATAAAATTTCAGTTTTTTTTTGTTTGGACTATAGATCAAGTGAATTGGACTCAGCAAAAAATAATGAAATTGGACTTAACGGACAAAAATGCATATGGACTCAGCAAAAAATAGTAATCAGTATTGGACTTAGACAAAATTGCTGATACACCTCCCTGTTTTGAGCCCAGAGTGGCAATACAACATAGATTAGTTCATTTTACAGATTCTGCTTTGCACCCCCCTGTTCATACTTCACAATTTTGACATTTAGTTCAATTTAGCTCCCGATTCCGATTGTTTCAAATTGTAAAAAATACATAGAAAACATATGCTGACATTTTAGGATATTAGAATATTATTCACATTTTTTAATATTTTTTATTAATATCTTTTATTAATTCTAATTCATTTCTAAATAATACATTTACATGAATATTGGAATTATCATTTCGATTTGCATTCCTCACATGTTCATGCATTTTTACATGTATTTGAACATTGGTTTTATCGATTTCGATTTGCATTCCTCACATGTTCATGCATTTTCACATGTATTTGAATATTGGAATTATCCTTTCGATTTGCATTCCTCACATGTTCATGCATTTTTACATGTATTTGAACATTGGTTTTATCGATTTCGATTTGCATTCCTCACATGTTCATGCATTTTCACATGTATTTGAATATTGGAATTATCATTTTGATTTGCATTCCTCACATGTTCATACATCATCACTTTGATATGAGCATTGGTTTTATCGTTCGATTTGCATTCCTTGCATGTTCATTCATTACCTTGATATGATTATTGGTTTTATCGCTCGATTTGCATTCCATGCATATCCATCTGATTTTTCTTGCAGGTTTTGGTTGAGTTTGTACACCCACGTGTGCACTATTCCTATCTTGCCTTGTTTGTATTATCTCGTTCTTGCAGGCATTGTCGCTTCGGATGCGTATCGACACGTATTCCGCTTGTATTGATGCTTTGAGCAATTCTCACCGGTTTACTTTTGTTGCATGGCTGCAGTACCTGAAGTATTCCGGATTATTTCGCTAGCTTGCGTGCTTCGGATTCTATATCCGTTCGGTACTTGCTACACTGTTTATTGCATTCTCTTACAGCTTTCCTAGATATCATGAGAAGTAGGGCTTTACAGCTTTCTTTTACCATGAGAAGTAGGAATAGAGATGCATGATGGGGCTTCCGTAGCTGGAGCATGTTCAGGAACCCCTCTGGTTTATTTAAAGACCCGTTTAGGGCAATTCTACTTGTGATCTGTGCATATTTGCTTGTTTGTTTCTTGCAGGTTCCCTTGGTTAGGTTTGGTTCTCTAGCCTAGACTTTAGGATCCACATCCTTTGCATGTCAACATAGGTAGAGATTCCCCTGTATCCTAAACCATAGGTCTAACCTTTTGCTTTGCTAGTTTCTTTTACATGTTGCATTGTGAATAAAACTAAAACTTGCTTTTCTTTTCTTTTCAAAAACAAAACACTTAATAATGGTTTAAACTCCTTTCTCAAGGTAAAAACAACCAACCAACACCAACTCTTTTTCGCCTTTGTGCGCTCTCTTTCTTTTTGTGTTTAAAACCTTTTCACAAGTAAAAACACAAATACACAAAACAAGTGAGCGAACTACGGCTCGACTTCCCATTGCAATACGTAGGCATCTTGTCACGGGCTCGACCGAGCGAACTTTGTAAATACTTCCTTCTTTTCCCGTGGTTTCTTATTTTCTCTTTTCTTTTGCATGCATATATAGCAATTAAACAGTAAATAGATTTAAACACACCCATTAGACAGAAAGTAGAAGTGGATACCGTAGAGTACTACGGGTGTAGGGTGCTAATACCTTCCCTTCGTAATAGATTCCTTACCTATCTCTCGGTCGCAAGACCGTGCCTTATCCCTTTTAGGTTTTCGATCGTTTGCCTTTCTCCTTTTGCGAGATAAAAAACGTTCGATGGCGACTTCATTGATACAGTTATCGGATGATGTTCAGCCGGTTGTTTCAGCTAAAAAAAATGAAGAGGGTAAATTTTGGGGTACAACAATAAACATCAAAACATCATCTTTATTAAACTTCCTTAACCAATCGTATTTTCATAAAGTATGATTCCTATACATAAAGGAATAACAACTAAAGAACAACAACAAGACATAAACATTCGCCCCGAGTGCTACGTATCAGAGCGACACCGACTCGACTAACAGCAGCTATAAACTCCGTCTTCATAACCTGCACGTTACCAATATAAAGGTAACGGCGAAACAAGTAAAGGGTGAGATAATCCAAAACATATAGTTAAAGGCATGATAGAATATATATATATATATATATATATATATATATATGTGTGTGTGTGTGTGTGTGTGTGTGTGTGTGTGTGTGTGTGTGTGTGTGGATTTGGAATTATAAAGGATACAAGTTAGTAAATGTAATTCCAACACATAATCAAAACTCACTTACTTCACTCGCCATCCTAATGTGTATAATCTACACTTTATCACCATAACCTCATCGGCATAAAACGTCACAACAACACATAAATGTTCATCACCACGAAATTATCACAACAATTATCAACAACGACATCAAACAACAATACCAAACAATGTTAATCACATAAGCAACATAAACAATATCATCTCCAATTGGCTAAAGCCCATCATCGCTTTTTGGCATAAAAGTCCATCGTCACAAACATCATCACATCATATATCATCGCAATTCAATATCATTCATCAATCAACAAACACTCAACGCCAAACGACTCAAACATAAACATAACCGACTCCATGAGACACGACTATGTTATGCATGTGGTACCCATCGCTTTGTCCATAATTAGGGACACAAGGCATAAAGCCCATCTTCGCTCGGCATAAAAGTCATCGTCGCTTGGCATAAAAGCCGTCATCGCTTGGCAGAAAAGCCCTCTTCGCTTATGAAATGTATGTGACTCGATAATAAAACAACACAACACAAAAACATCATCATCGCTCATCCAAATTGGCATAAATCCCACATCGCCATAATTTATCCAAAACAAGATAAATATATCATCGCATCATAATTGCATTATGCAAACATCGCTAATAAATTCATCAAAAGTCATGCATTCACAAATCGGAAGCATTATTAACAACATCAATTTAATCATCACACCATCATGTACAAAAACATATATTACCGCTTTGCATATGTAATACGGTGAACTGACTTTGAGATTTTTGTATCGCAAATGTGCGGATAGCAAGAGTCGCCACCGACTTTTCAATTAAGGGAAGGTAAAAAGTACAGAAAAAGACCTTTGTTAGATTCTGAGTAAGGGAGAAGGTTATGAAAAGGGAAGGTATTAGCACCCCTTTTCATCCGTAGTTATCTACGGGCTCTTAGTTGCTCTTAGATCACTTTAAAATTGTGCTTTCTGTGTGTTTGAAAAATGTTTTGAAAAGGCATTTCGCTTTGACTTTGTAATGATTCATGTAGGAATGTATACAAAGTGTTCGGAAATGTTTCGTTTTGAAAAGAGTTTGAACTTTGAAAAAAAGTGTGTGGTATGAAAAAAGTATTTGATTGAGCAAGCAACTAAAAGTCTTATTACCTACTCAGAATTGGTCGTTTTCGTGTTATTTTACGTTCCTTTAGAATAGTGCTATCCATACCATTAGTTGGTAGGTGACTCTATTCGTTGGATGTAAGCGGGACATTCGAAGGGACATCGGATGGTCATAGAAAGCAACTTGTAGGAAGTATCCTAGCACATTCGAAGGGACTATCATCATTTTTCGTAGGCGACAATCGATGGTCAAGATCATTTATTCGTGAAAACACCCGGCGGAACCTCTGACATGATAACTAGTATCAAATAGAGTCGCCATCGAACGTCTTTTATCTCACGAGGGAGAAAGGAAAACATCGAGTAAACCTGGGGGAGAAATCGCGGTCCTATAACCGTGAAATCGAGAGAATCTAGGTAAGGGAGTTAGTTACGCGAGGGGAAGGGATTAGCACCCCACACGCCCGTAGTACTCTACGGTATCCACTTTCTATTTCTAGCTAAAGGGTGTGTTATATCTACGCAATCGCTAATCATGCATGCAAAGAAAAGAAAATAAGAAACCACGGGAAAAGAAGGAAGTATTTACAAAGTTTGCTCGATCGAGCCCGTGACAAGATGCCTACGTATTCTGCAATGGGAAAGTCGAGGCCGTAGTTCGGCTCACTTGTTTTGGTGTGTTTTGTGTTTTTACTTGTGAAAAGGTTTTAAACACAAAATAAAGCGCACAAAGGCGAAAAGAGTCGGTGTTGGTTGGTTGTTTTACCTTGAGAAAGGTTTAAACCATTATTAAGTGTTTTGAGTTTAAAAGGAAAAGGAAAAGCAAGCTTTAGTTTTATTCACAATGCAACATGCAAAAGAAACAAGCAAGGCAAGGTCGGACCTATGGTTTAGGATGCAAGGGAATCTCTACCTATGTTGACATGCAAAGGATCTGAATCCTAATGTCTAGGCTAAAGAACCAAACCTAACCAAGGGAACCTGCAAGAAACAAACAAGCAAATATGCACAGATCACAAGTAGAATTGCCCTAAACGGGTCTTTAAATAAACCAGAGGGGTTCCTGAACATGCTCCAGCTACGGAAGCCCCATCATGCATCTCTATTCCTACTTCTCATGGCAAAAGAAAGCTGTAAAGCCCTACTTCTCATGATATCTAGGAAAGCTGTAAGAGAATGCAATAAACAGTGTAGCAAGTACCGAACGGATATAGAATCCGAAGAGCAACGTAAGCTAATGAAATACTCCAGAATACTTCAAGTACTGCAGTCATGCAACAAAAGCAAACCGGTCAGAATCGCTCAAAGCATCGAAACAAGCGGAATACGTGTCGATACGCATCCGAAACGACAATGCCTGCAAGAACGGGGTAAGGCAAGCAACACAAGATAGAAATGATGTACACGTGGGTGTACAAACTCAACCAACACCTGCAATAAGGGAGTTAGACCCAAAAAGCAAATAGAGGAAAAGGTGTGTGAATATCGAAGGAACGAGCCGCATATACATGCGTCGTGTGTCCCTGCAAGAAATGGAGTACAAACAGTAACCAAGCACGGCTAAGGTGAGTACTGTTCATCATCAGAATCGGAAAAATCATAAAAAATAAACCAGAAGACCGCGCTTAGCGTGGTATACCGCGCTAAGCGCACCATGCAACCCAAAGAGTCAGAACATTTGGCGCTTAGAGCGCTCTGGACCGCGCTAAGCGCGACCTGCAACCTGCAGAAAAACCAGATTTCGATCCGAACCACCTGTTTATGACGTTTTCATGCAACGGTTTGATCTGTATCGTTAGGCAAAAATCCAGTAGTGAATAAGAGCTAAATGAACATGCATGGAATGCGAGTCGAACGATAAAACCAATGTTCATAGCAAAGTAATGAATGAACATGCAAGGAATGTGAATCGAACGATAAAACCAATGTTCATAGCAAAGTAATGAATGAACATGCGAGGAATGTGAATCGAACGATAAAACCAATGTTCATAGCAAAGTAATGAATGAACATGCAAGGAATGTGAATCGAACGATAAAACCAATGTTCATAGCAAAGTAATGAATGAACATGCGAGTAATGCAAATCGAACGATAAAACCAATGCTCAAATACATGTGAAAATGCATGAACATGTGAGGAATGCGAATCGAGTCGATAAAACCAATGTTCGAATACATGTGAAAATGCATGAACATGTGAGGAATGCAAATCGAAATCGATAAAACCAATATTCGAATACATGTGAAAATGCATGAACATATGAGGAATGCGAATCGAGTCGATAAAACTAATGTTCAAATACATGTGAAAATGCATGAACATGTGAGGAATGCAAATCGAATCGCTAAAACCAATGTTCGAATACATGTGAAAATGCATGAACATGTGAGGAATGCAAATCGAAATCGATAAAACCAATGTTCGAATACATGTGAAAATGCATGAAAATGTGAGGAATGCAAATCGAATCGATAAAACCAATGCTCAAATACATGTGAAAATGCATGAACATGTGAGGAATGCAAATCGAATCGATAAAACCAATGTTCAAATACATGTGAAAATGCATGAACATGTGAGGAATGCAAATCGAATCGATAAAACCAATATTCATATACATAATAAGGCAAGCTAGTCATGGAATTTTGGAGTTCTCTTTCAAAGAATCTAAGTCAAGCATTAACACAAACACTTGGAGTGCACATGCAACAAGTTTATGCTTAATGCACTAAATGCTTGGATATCTACATGATGAATACAAATTACGCTTCAAATCATCATGAGTCAATGAAACTGCTCAAGCTAAGCACTCACCAATGTATGAGCATGTGATGGATGATGCAAAGTATGCGAGTTCATGTCTTACATGCAAGGAGAAATCAAATGCACAAATGTATATGCATGTTATGAACCAAAATCCAAACTCCGACACAAGCAAAGCGGCAAAAATCGATTCAAATCAAGGAATTCAAGAACACAAATCCTAAAATCAGAATCTACATTGAATTTGCATGTGATTTCAGTATTCAATTTCAAGAAAAGCTGAAAATCAGAAACAGCTTAAAATAAGTGCTTATTTAAACCTAACACTTACTTGCACTTGAAGTTTGAGTCAAATTGAAGAGGAATTCCTTGTGCTCTTCAAAGAAAATACCAAATCAATAAGAAATTATAGATAATCTTCAGAATTAGACTTGAATCCTTGAAGAAAAGCTTGAAATCCAGTGGAGAATTGGAGAAGAAGAAGAGAAATCCTTGAATCTTGAACTTGAGGAGAAAATCAAGATTAAACCATTCCTTCCATGTCAGATGTGAATAGAAGGAGGAGAGAATGCTCAAGATTGAAGAAGAAGGAGCTGCAATGGAGAAAAACCAAGAATCGCAGGGCGCGCTTAGCGTGGTCTGTGAAAGAAGCCGGTGGTGATCGGAGGTCCGGTGGCGGCCTGTGGTGGTTGCTTGGAAGGAAAGTTGAAGTTTGAACTTTTTTGAGTTTTTGTGCTTTGGGATTTGAGAGAATTGGAGTGTGGATGGTAGTGGAAAATTAGCCAATGAATGTGTTGTTTTTGATTTGTGAAGAAGGAAATCTATTTATAGCTTTGGATCCTTAATCAACAAGCTAATCATGATTATCCGAATAATTTTCGTAATTAATACAAAACAACCAAATCCGTGCGGAATTCGGAGTCGGAATGTAAACGAAAAGTGTCCGGAATGCAATTTTGCTTGCGTGAATCAAAATCCCGACTTGATCCAATGAGTGGTCAAGGAAATAGAAATTTTTGAAGTTTCAACATCAATTTTGGACCACTGACACGTGCAGAATTTCATTTGCGCTCTGTGGGGAAAATGCCTCAGACGGGGATCTTCTTATCAGAATTTGCACATGCGTATCTCTGGGACATTTGAAGCTAACAAGATTTTTGAACTTTTGGCACCGGTCCCTTCCCGTTTCGATGAAAATCGAGTGACATATGATTTTTCGAACTTCGCGTATCAGATGAAAATTGCTCGGTTCAACTCAAAAATCAAACTCAGAGATTAAAATTCTGGTACCGATCGGTGGAGAATTAGCTCTCGAGTTGCAAACGGAAGTCGTAGAGGACCTTGATACGGAATTTTAGAAATTGGTCCTGCTCAATTCCGAGCTTCCAGCTAGAAAATAAAGCCTTTTCGGTGAGCCAAAAAACACGGTTCAGCACAAAAATCAGCTTGACAGGCTGGGGATAATGACTCTTTTGAGAGCCTTCCTCACAAAATCCGTTCTCGACCTTGAAAAAAAAGTTGTAGATAATCATGAGAGGGGAATGCCAGTCGAAAACCAACAGAAAATACCCAAGGAGATGAGAGATACGCCTTCTGGAGTGCCCAAAATGCGCCGAAACCCGAAATCCACTTTATTGAGAAATGAGCTCTTTTTGGGTGTCATTCGGAATACCTGGAACCTGATACTCCTTATGATGAATGCTATGCATGCTAATACATGTATTTATATGCAATGGAATTATAAGCCAAAAAAACGCGGGAAAGAGGAGGGTAAATTTTAGGGTACAACAGCTGCCCCTATTCAATCATCCTCAAGCTTGAGAGCAAGGTTGGCGTCTGCCTTCCGAGCGACAGGGCATGAGGTGATTGAATAACGAAATGAACTCGAAAATTTACGCTCTGAATTTTGATGTCTGCTGAGGAAAAGATATGTTGCGCCAGAGCTTAACTGGGTCACAACAAGAAGAAGCACAGAATAAACGTTGAATTCTGCGAAAAATAGGTACATGTATATTCCTGACCCGGAAGAAGAATTGGCCTCTACCCAATTCAATCCACAATGTCAGGGGAGAACTGACATGCAAGCGGAAACAAAGACTAGATACGCCAACCAGACTAACCACATTTACGCCGATAGCTTGAGCGGGTGTGTGATGCAAAGACCGGAAGACGTCGATTAGACTCTGCGGAGGACAAAAACAAGAGTATTCTTGTTCTCGAAAGACCCATAATGCCAGGGGGAGCTGACATGCAAGTGGAAATAAAGACTAGATACACCAAGTAGACTAACCACATTTACGCCGACAGCTTGGGCGGATGTGTGATGCAAAGACTAAAGGTGCTGATTTAGGCTTTACAGACTCGGAATGCTGAACTCTTAGAGGAAAGACAAGTGTAGGGCTTGCTTTCGAAGCTGAAGATGTGTTGCACCAGGGTAAGGGCTGGCAGTTTCAACACTACTCAGAAGAATATGGACATATTGTGCCGGAAAAAACTGGGACACAACGGATTCCAAGAGAAACATGACATTGCTGGGGAAAGAATTGCCTTTCTGGCTTGTATTCCTATGAGATGTATGACTCGCTTGGGGAGTAATGTTAATGTAATGATGCATGCTTGCAAGAAATACATAAAGTGAATGCAATAGGATCTCAGCCGGGGACTGGAGCATCAAAGAATGCTTGGAAACCATTCAAAGCAAACTGAATCTTGCTTGACATGCCTGTTGAAGACATGATGCCATATGAAAATTTGTCAGTTAGACAACAAGTTCGTTGGGGAATAAAGGAACACCTGGAGAAGATATTCCACCGTTACCCATCATAACCCTGGTTGGGGAGACAAAGACATGTCGACCGCTGCGGAAACTAAGTGGCCAGACGACAACCATCCTTCGCATTCCGGGAGAATCGGGGGGAACACACCTCAACTCTACTGGGGAGAAGTCAAGATACATTGGCTCTCATATCGGGAATATTTTGAGGAGGCGAACCTACTGGGGATAACCGCTCCGAAATCGAGGATTCAGAAACAGCCTCTGCAGGGGATAAGAAAAGTAGCACACCCGAAACCCTGATGGACATCCACTGGGGAATTTCCGATTGGAAGGATGTGACAAATCCATGCTGAGGATAACCGTCTGCTGGGGAAAAGAAGGGATTCCGATGGGGATGAAGCTTCTGGAGATCCTTTTCCAAACAGAAACGGTCTTACGGGGAAGACGCATCCGGGGAAGTACCAAGGAGAATCCTGGTCCATCTCCTCATTAGCGCAACTGGATGTCCTGCAATACAATGTTAGCGGAGTGACCCTGGCATGACATGACAAGCGCATCTGCCATCCAGATCACTCAAGCCTTGAATCAATATTCAAAAGTTTCTGATCATGGTAAAACCAACAATGCTTATATATGCAAAATTTTACCACAAAACTTTGAACGTCCTTTGCAAACAAATTCAGTAAATGCAAGAAATTAATTGACAAGCAAAAACTCATTTTATTAATTGAAAGCGTGCCTGTAAATAGGCCAATACAATAGGAAGCAACTCCTGAAATGAGGCAATTGCAAAAGTAAAAATAAGAGGAAAACTAAAACGCATGGCAATGCGACAATGAATCCTCATTGGGTTTCAACCCTGCTATCAGTCTTATAACTCCAACTATCTCATCACTTCGCTTTTCCCGATAAAGGTGATTGGCTTGATCACTGCCCTTCGGGGTAGCTCGAGCTGTTGCCATGGGGTACGACCACTGATCGATTGAGCATGTTTATGCATAGTATTTCTTGACTACGTCCGCGTTCACGGGTAGTGGGAAGTCTTCTCCGTCCATTGTTGCGAGCATCATGGCGCCACCCGAAAAGACTTTCTTCACGACGAACGGCCCCTCGTAGTTTGGTGTCCACTTGCCCCGCGGGTCTCCTTGGGGAAGGATTATCCTCTTTAGCACAAGATCACCAGGTTGGTTATTCTAAGGTCGCACCCTCTTGTCAAATGCTCTTTTCATTCTTTGTTGGTAGATCTGCCCATGACCGACAGCTGCCAGCCGCTTCTCGTCAATGAGGCACAGCTGATCTAAGCGGTTCTGCACCGACTCGTCTTCATCAAGCTCGGCGTCTTTCATGATTCTTAACGAAGGGATCTGAACTTCGATTGGAAGCACAACCTCCATGCCATAAACAAGAGAGAACGGGGTTGCCCCTGTTGAAGTGCGAACGATAGTCCTGTAACCATGCAAGGCGAAAGGCAACATCTCATGCCAATCCCGATATGTTACTACCATTTTCTACACAATCTTCTTAATGTTCTTATTCGCCGCTTCAACTGCTCCGTTCATCTTCGGGCGATACGGGGACGAATTGTGGTGCTTGATCTTGAAGGACTCACAAAGCTCCTTCATCATCTTGTTGTTAAGATTCGATCCATTATCTGTAATAATCTTGTCGGGAATCCCGTAACGGCAGATGATGTTGTGTTTGATGAAACGAGCGACCACCTGTTTGGTGACGCTTGCATAGGATGCTGCTTCAACCCACTTGGTGAAGTAATCTATTGCGACCAGGATGAAGCGATGTCCGTTGGACGCTATCGGCTCAACCTTTCCGATCATATCGATGCCCCACATTGCAAATGGCCAAGGAGAGGTTAAAACATTCAAAGGTGACGGTGGCACATGCACCTTATCAGCATATACTTGGCATTTGTAACAAACCCGGGCATGATTAAAACAATCAACTTCCATGGTTGACCAGTAATACCCAGCTCACAAGATCTTTTTAGCCATAGTGTGCCCACTGGAATGAGTTCCGAATGAGCCCTCATGCATTTCTTCGATGATCTTTGCAGCTTCATCTTTATCAACACACCTGAGCAACAGCCCATCATGATGTCTACGGTATATCACACCGTGGTTGAGGAAGAACTTCGCTGAGAATCTCCTCAAGAACTTCTTATCCGTCACGGAAGCTTCCTCAGGATACTCTTGAGTCTCAAGATATCGCTTGACATCATAGAACCAGGGATTACCATCTTTCTCTGCTTCAACCTCGAAACAAAAGGCTGGCTCATCCAATCTCTGAATAGTTATCGAAAGCGCTTCATTAGCCCACTTGACCTTAAACATGGACGCTAAGGTGGCCAAAGCATCAGCTAGGTTGTTCTCTTCCCGTGAGATGTGATCGAAAGTGATTTCCTCGAAGTAAGGAATCAACTTCATCACATGATCTTTGTAGGGAATTAGATTTGGGTGGCGAGTCTCCCAATCTCCGTTGATCTGGCAAATCACAAGTGCAGAGTCTCCGTACACTTTCAGACGCTTGATTCTCAAGTCAATCGCCGCCTCGATACCAAAGATACAAGCCTCATACTCAGCCATGTTATTGGTGCAATCAAAGCAGATTCGAGCTGTGAACGGATATGATGACCGTCCGGAGTAGTGATTACTGCACCAACACCATTGCCTAACGCGTTGGAGGCTCCATCAAAAACCAAAGACCACTTGGATCCTGGTTCGGGTCCCTCATCTGGACCCGAGATGTTACAATCCCGAATATACATTATGTCCTCATCAGGAAATTCAAACCTCATCGGCTGATAATCATCGACTGGTTGGTGGGCAACATAGTCTGCCAACACACTACTCTTGATAGCTTTCTGAGTAGTATATTGAATGTCATACTCTGTTAAGATCATTTGCCACCTGGCAATCCGACCTGTCAAAGCTGGCTTCTCGAATATGTACTTGATTGGATCCATCTTGGATATCAACAAGGTAGTGTGGGTCAACATGTATTGCCTTAGTCGGCGAGCAGCCCACGCTAAAGCACAACAAGTTTTCTCGAGCAGTGAATATTTTGTTTCACAGTCGGTAAACTTTTTGCTTAGGTAGTATATTGCATGCTCTTTTCGACCAGACTCGTCATGTTGGCCCAGCACGCACCCCATCGAGCTTTCAAGCACTGTCAAATACATGATCAACGGCCTACCCTCCACGGGAGGCATAAGAATTGGAGGTTCCTGCAGATACTCTTTTATCTTATCGAATGCGACTTGACAATCGTCATTCCACCTGACCATCTGATCCTTTTTTAACAACTTGAAGATAGGTTTGCATGTGGCGGTCATGTGAGAGATGAATCTAGAGATGTAGTTTAACCTCCCTAGAAAGCCACGGACCTCCTTTTCAGTTCTTAGTTCAGGCATTTCTTGAATTGCTTTTACTTTAGCAGGATCGACCTCAATACCTCTTTCGCTTACGACAAAGCCTAACAGCTTGCCAGATCGCACACCGAACGTACACTTGTTCGGATTCAGCCTTAGTCTGAATTTCCTCAATCTATCAAACAACTTCTGTAGGTGTACCAGATGTTCTTCTTCATCCTGAGATTTAGCAATCATGTCGTCGACATACACTTCAATCTCTATGTGGATCATATCATGAAAAAGAGTTACCATCGCACGCTGGTAAGTTGCCCCGGCATTTTTCAATTCGAAAGGCATCACCTTATAACAGAAAGTTCCCCATGGGGTAATGAAAGTTGTTTTAGCCATGTCTTCCGGTGCCATCTTGATCTGATTATACCCGGAAAAGCCATCCATGAACGGAAACACTTTTGCATGAGCTGTATTGTCTACCAATATGTCAATATGGGGAAGAGGAAAATCATCCTTTGGACTTGCTCTATTCAGATCCCTGTAATCCACACACATTCTAACCTTGCCGTCTTTCTTGGGCACAGGAACGATGTTGGCAACCCATGGGGGATAAGAAATGACTTTCAGAAAGCCTGCATCAAGCTGCTTTTGGACTTCCTCTTTGATCTTCTTAGACATCTCAGGATGAGTTCTTCGAAGTTTCTGCTTAACAGGAGGGCATTCCTCTTTCAAAGGCAACTTGTGCACCACAATATCGGTATCCAACCCGGGCATGTCTTCATAAGACCAGGCGAAGATATCAGAATACTCTCGGAGTAACTCGATCAATCTCTGTTTCACACTGTCTTCCAAAGCGGCCCCGATTTTAACCTCTCTGATCACATCAGTGTTGCCCAGATTCACTTTCTCAATCTCTTCCTGATGCGGTTGGATAACCTTTTCCTCTTGCTCTAACATTCTTGCTATCTCTTTAGGGAGTTCACAATCTTCCTCACCTTCTTCTTCGGCTTGGTTGATCGGATTATCAAAGTCATAAAGAGCGATAGTAGAGTCGTTATCAAAGGGATCCATTAGGAATGTGGGATTATATCTGCATGATTGATTTTAATGCCTATTTTAGTTTTTTTAGATGATAAAAGAAAAATAGAGCATTGCCATTTTGCGTTTCAAAATTATGATGTAAAATTGAAAGAAAAGGAACAAAACATTTGAACGAAAAAGACGTTCTTTATTTCATGGTAAAAATGTTGCATATGCAAACAAGGTGGCCCTACATATGATTCACTGTGCCTTGGGCAGAACACAAGAATTATTGCATGATAACAGAAACAAAAAGAAAATTACTCTTCGGCCATCGTGACTGGGACGCAGTCTTCCGAGGTCCAGTTGTTGAGCTCCATGCCAGGGATATTGGGACGGATCCACTTATCAATGTCAAACTCGTTGTCAGAGTCATCCACGGCGTTTGCTTGCCCGGAACCAATGCCAGCACTAGAAAACCTCACAGGAGTAGCCAAGTTGGGTGCTTTCAGAATCTGACGGCGCAGAACAAGATCAAAACCCAACCCAAACTTGTTGAACTTAGGTGCTACCTCCACCACACGGCCCCAACCTTCAGGGCGACCGGCCTCGACCACAGCTTTTGCATCTTTCAAAGATGCCATGGAAGATTCGGGTTTATCTTTCTTAACCTCCTCCTGTTGAGGGGTCTTCAGCATGTGCACCGTCTCAAAGCCTTGAAACGGGGTCTCATGAATCTCACCGTCGACTTCGACATAGCGGAAGGACGCAAGATGGCTCACAATGTACTCTTCTTCAGCACAGACTGTGATAGTTTTCCCTTCAACGGGGTATTTCAACTTCTGGTGAATAGTTGATGTGACCGCTCCAGCTTTATGGATCCATGGACGGCCCAAGAGGCAACAGTATGCAGGTTGAATGTCCATGACAAAGAATGTTGAAACGAAAAGCTGAGGGCCAACTTTGATGGGGAGATCCACTTCTCCGAAAACAGATCGTCTAGAGCCATCAAATGCTTTCACGATCAAATCACTAGGCCAGAGTTCAAGACCACCATAGTCAATCTTCATCAGCGCGGATTTAGGGATCACATTGAGTGAGGAACCAGTATCAACCAACACTCGGGACAAAGTGGTGCCCCGGCACTCTATGGAAATATGCAAAGCTCTGTTATGGTTCCGACCCTCTGGCGGAAGATCGCAATCGGTAAAACCCAATCCGTTGTTCGCTGATATGCTTGCACACACATTTTCAAATTGTCCAACCGAGATCTCTTGTGGCACAAAAGCGGTGCTCAATAGCTTCATTAAGGCATTGCGGTGCACTTCAGAATCTCGAAGCAAAGAGAGAATAGAAATTTTCGCAGGTGTCTTAGCGAGCTGGTCAATCACACGGAAGTCACTCTTGCGGATAAACTTCATAATCTCTTCTATATCTTTTTCTAGACCAGGATTGGAATTTTGCAAGTCCGGTTGCTTCATAGGCTGCTTGCCCCTAGCTTTGGCAGCAACATCCACCTTGAGTTGTATTGCTGGGTCAGAGAAAACCCGCCCGCTTCGGGTCATACCACTACTTCCAGCAATATTATCAGTATTGGCTACATCCAGCACATCACCCTTCTCAGTTGGGGAGGAGACATTTTCCTGTTTCACCCCATGGTAGTAAACATCCGATCCGTAATGCCATGGCACAGCTTTATCACTTTCATACGGCAAAGGACCAGGCTTGGTAATTGCTAGGGGAATGGGCTTTGTTGGCGCAGATATCACAATTGAAGTGTAAGGAATGGTAATCACAGACACAGCCCGTGTCTCAACCCTTCCATCCTTTCCAACCCGGTCAAACTGTAACTGACTATCATCAATCAAACTCTGAATACCAGCTTTCAGATTTGCACAACCATTGGAACAATGTTCACACCTATCACAAACAGCTTCACAACCCGGAAAGACACCTCTTTCAATCAGATACTTCTTGACAAAAGGCAAAGGTGTTTTCACCAAGTCAACATCTGTGATCAGATTAAGGACCTCCCCATCTTCTATTACAGCTTGAACAGCCCCATGATGCGGCATCGGGTTCTGTGTAACATTGGGTCCAGCAACTTGTGGTCGAGCCTCTAATTCAATGGTCTTTGAACTGATGAGGTCTTGCACTTTGCACTTGAATGCGTAACAGTTTTCAATGCTATGCCCCAAGGTTCCGGAATGAAACTCACAACTAGCATTGGCATCGTAATTTCTGGGCCGTTTATCCAGAGGAGGGGGTGCAAATGCAGGCTTGGGAACAACCAATTTAAGATCATTCAAGCGGACAAACAAATCTGAGTAACTCATAGGAATAGCGTCAAATCTCCTAGGAGTACGGTTCTCTTGTTGTCTCTAGTTTTGCTGACGAGGTGCTTGTTGATTTGGAGGTTGAGAAGCGGATATGGTCACTGCATTGACCTGAGCTTTGCCTCTACTACCATATACAACACTAGCTTCTCCCTTTTCTTTCTTGAGATAACCATTGTATGCTTTCTTAGCACCAGAAGAGCTTCCTTCAACCTGGTGGATTTTACCGGACTTCAGCCCACTCTCAATCCGTTCACCGTATCGGACCATCTCAGCGAAGCTTGCAAAGGTACTGCATGCAACATAATAATGTCCGGATAAGGTACTGGTGAACATATCAATCATTTCCCGCTCGACCATGGGTGGTTGAACTCTAGCAGCAAGCTCTCTCCACTTCTGAGCATACTCTTTGAACGTTTGCCCTGATTTCTGAGACAAACCCAACAGTTGTGTACGATTCGGAGCCATATCAATATTAAACTGATACTGCTGGAGAAAAGCATTCACAAGATCACGCCATGTCCTGATATGGCCTCGTTCCAAATGCATATACCACTCTAAAGATGCCTCGGTCAGACTCTCTTGGAAGAAGTGCATAAGCAATCTCTTATCTTCAGTATAAACCGCCATTTTGCGGAAATATGCAGTGATATGAGTTTTGGGACAAGTTGCCCCATTATACTTGTCGAACACTGGAACTTTGAACTTCGGAGGGAGCCTCACTCGAGGTGCCAAACCCAAATCAGATAAGTCAAGCCTAGACAACTTCTGACCCTCAACAATCTTCAACCGCTCTTCAAGCAAACGGTACCTGTGATCATCTGCGGGAAAGTCAACTTCACTACCATTCACAAAGTAAGCTTCATCATTCTGATCAAAATCTGCGCCCTGAGAACGAGGACGACCCCGAATATGATGCCCTTGCATCCCATCATCAAAGAAAAATTGTCCTTGAGGCGGAGTAGGTGGTGGAGAAGGAAACCGACCATTGAGATGTACACCTGGACCACGACGGTGGTCGTTGATACCCAAATCAGCATTATTGGCTTCAACACGGGGCTGACCAACAGAAGCATCGTCAAACGGATTGCGTCGACCCTCCTCTGAACGAGTCCTTTCAACCAAAGCCCTTAGCTCCTGCTGACCCTGATTCATATTGGTGATGACTTCCATGAATTGAGTCATCTGCGCCTCCATCTGCACTTTCATCGCGGCCATGTCTGCCTGAAGTTGTTCCATCTGTCGTTTCTCGTTGCTCCGAGTCGGGTAACGGTGGAAGTTTGCAATCTTTCTGCTAAATAAAAGCAGAAGCTGAGGATGAGAACTCCGGACAAAACCTGTTATGCATGACATGTATATATATGAATGATATGCATGTTATGCATGTAATGGCATATTTGTACATTTCCAGGACTCTTAACACTTTGACTCAAGTTTTAGGATTTAAGCAAAGTATTGAATACTGAAAAGTCTAATATCATTGGATCAAAGAAGATTACAAGCAATTGAATCAGGCTGTTTTTGCAAATCACAGAAAAAAAGTAATCCCATCAACAGGCCTGATGGTGATTTCCACATAAGACAAATAAAGCATAAATCTAGATATCAGACATAGGAAATCCTTCTGCCTCTGGCGCACCCGATTGAATCTTGAGACGTTCCAATTCTCCAACAGTAAAGGACAATTGATCTTCCTTCTCTTGAATACGGGATTCATACACCAACTTCTGATTATGCATTTGCTTCTTCAAGTCTTCGATTTGAGCCTTGTATTTCTTTTCCAAGCCGATAATGACCTTTCGGTGCTCTTCGATAGGAATGGAGAAATCTTCAACTCTAGACCTCTTCTAGGTAGAGTCAGATGCTTCCCCTTTGAAATACTTGAGCTCGTGAGCCAACTGGTTCTTTGTCTGAGTTGCAACAAGACAATTCACCGCTAATGTCTCCTTTTCTTCAAGCAAAAGACGATTCTGAGCAAGTACACGCTCATAATCTCCTTTAGAAACAACATCTGGAACTGGCTCTGGAGGATAAAAAGCAGTTGCACCGGTAAGAGAAGGCCATTGACGATCACTATTCTTGTCTTTGATCCATTGGATGTAAGAAGCATAGGCCGTAGGGTCTTTCTTACCAAAATATTGACCACCTTCAAGACGGATATTCTTCCATGCTTGGACAGCTCTAGTCATCATTCCGGTAGCATCGGGCACATCGTAATATAGAGTTTCCCGCACAAAACTCGCATCAGGGGGTCCAACCAAGGCATAACCCAACTGTCTCACAGCAAGGGTCAGATTGTAATTGATACCTCCCCTTATTCCCAAGAGAGGGACATTAGGAAAGCTTCCGCAATGAATAATGATCTTCTCACACTCCGTCTTGGACATCTCGCATCGACTCCAATTGATATCGTGGGATGTGAGGCCCATCAGTCTAGGAATCCACCTCATGGTATGCCGAGTGTCGAGAAATGCACCGTTTCGAGGAAGAAAACCTTGAAACCAATGATACAACAATGACACACAACAATTTACAACTCCACCTTTCCCTTTGAAACTCCGGGCTTGAATGGAATGGTAAACATCTCCCAACAAAGTCGGAATTGGATTTCGTTGGATGAAAATAGAGATAGCGTTCATGTCAACAAATTTGGGCTCATTAGGGAACAAGCATACCCCGTAGATGCAGCAAGCTAACACGGCATTGAAACCCTTCCAATCCTCCTTGACAACTTTGGCATTACCCTCCCGAAGAAGAAAACCCAAATGAAAACCTTTCATGGCACCCTTGCTCGCGATATTGGCGGATACCACAGATTTTTGCGAATGAAGAGCCTTGGCAATTTGATCATCGGTCGGTCTCTCCATAGAGGCATGAAAAGGGACCTGGTGCAAGATAGGAATGTCTAAGATACTAGAATACTCTTCCAACATGGGCATCAACAAATAATCGGGGAATACAAAGCACCTCAACTCACGGTCATAGAGCTGGAAAAGGGCCTGGAGCCCGTCCTTCTGATAATCGGTCAAAGGAGCTTTCACCCATGTCAGAATCTTTCCATAATCTCGGGTAAACGTGAGAACATTCTCAGGTGGGGACTTGTTAGCAAGCAAAAGGAGATTCTCGAGAGCAGGAGTGGGAAATTTGTATACCGGATGACGTCTCTGATTGTTCTTCTTTTCAGTATCCATCTTCCAAAACAACCCGACAACTAGACTCAAAGGTAAGAAATCCTGGAAATAACAAATATGCATGTTAAAAATATGCAAAAGTTAAAAATTTCATGAATGCAATGTTTTTGAATCATGTATCCTGCATGTCAGAACCACTGCTGCACTGGACTCTCAGATAAGTATCACAAAGTCTAAAACTTGTCACACAACCAAGATGTCATATAGAACTGGATCTGAATGTCACAGGTTCAAAGGTCCGGCATCAAACTGGAATTCCACAAAAAATACCAGAAAATACCAGAAAATACCAAGTCACCGGCAGTAACGAGTCACCAACAATACCTGTAGTAATGATATCCCGCCCCAACTCACAGGGTAATTCTAGACTCAACAGGGTATCCCTAATGATAGTCAGAGTCGACGATCCTTTATCGAGTACTTCGCTGACTACACAACAGGGTGTAGGGCGAGAGCACCGTCAATTGAATCTCGTCTGAATTCGATACTCCATGCCTCCTCACACGCACCACGGGATGCGGGATTCGACATGGACATCCATCTAGCCTATGTGTCACTGGCCGGGGTAGTTGGCCTTTTACCTCAAATAACACCACCCAGATCAAGTGATACAACCATCAAGATCCGGATACGGGATATGAAAGCAGTAAATATGCCACATAGAATGCAATGCAAAGCATACAAAGGATGATAAAGCGATAAGCAGATAAACACCCAATAGACATGAAAAAGAAAGCTAGGATCAACTCCTGATCGGACCAAGCAGTCACGACCCCAGCAGTCGCCACCGAAAACACCGGGAACCTCCGACATGATAACTAGTATCAAATGAGTCGCCATCGAACGTCTTTTATCTCACGAGGGAGAAAGGAAAACATCGAGTAAACCTGGGGGAGAAATCGCGGTCCTATAACCGTGAAATCGTGAGAATCTAGGTAAGGGAGTTAGTTACGCGAGGGGAAGGGATTAGCACCCCACACGCCCGTAGTACTCTACGGTATCCACTTTCTATTTCTAGCTAAAGGGTGTGTTATATCTACGCTTAATCGCTAATCATGCATGCAAAAGAAAAGAGAAAATAAGAAACCACGGGGAAAAGAAGGAAGTATTTACAAAGTTTGCTCGATCGAGCCCCGTGACAAGATGCCTACGTATTCCCGCGTGCAATGGGAAAGTCAGAGCGTCGTAGTTCGGCTCACTTGTTTTGGTGTGTTTTATGTTTTTTACTTGTGAAAAGGTTTTAAACACAAAAGAAATAAAGCGCACAAAGGCGAAAAGAGTCGGTGTTGGTTGGTTGTTTTTACCTTGAGAAAGGGATTTAAACCATTATTAAGTGTTTTGAGTTTAAAAGGAAAAGGAAAAGCAAGCTTTAGTTTTATTCACAATGCAACATGCAAAAGAAACAAGCAAGGCAAGGTCGGACCTATGGTTTAGAATGCAAGGGAATCTCTACCTATGTTGACATGCAAAGGATCTGAATCCTAATGTCTAGGCTAAAGAACCAAACCTAACCAAGGGAACCTGCAAGAAACAAACAAGCAAATATGCATAGATCACAAGTAGAATTTCCCTAAACGGGTCTTTAAATAAACCAGAGGGGTTCCTGAACATGCTCCAGCTACGGAAGCCCCATCATGCATCTCTATTCCTACTTCTCATGGCAAAAGAAAGCTGTAAAGCCCTACTTCTCATGATATCTAGGAAAGCTGTAAGAGAATGCAATAAACAGTGTAGCAAGTACCGAACGGATATAGAATCCGAAGAGCAACGTAAGCTAATGAAATACTCCAGAAAACTTGAAGTACTGCAGTCATGCAACAAAAGCAAACCGGTGAGAATCGCTCAAAGCATCGAAACAAGCAGAATACGTGTCGATACGCATCCGAAATAACAATGCCTGCAAGAACGGGGTAAGACAAGCAACACAAGATAGAAATGATGTACACGTGGGTGTACAAACTCAACCAACACCTGCATGAAGGGAGTTAGACCCAAAAAGCAAATAGAGGAAAAGGTGTGTGAATATCGAAGGAACGAGCCGCATATACATGCGTCGTGCGTCCCTGCAAGAAATGGAGTGCAAACAGTAACCAAGCACGGCTAAGGTGACTACTGTTCATCATCAGAATCGAAAAAATCAGAAAAAATAAACCAGAAGACCGCGCTAAGCGCGCCATGCAACCCAAAAAGTCAGAACATTTGGCGCTTAGCGCGGTCTGGACTGCGCTAAGCGCGACCTGCAACCTGCAGAAAAACCAGATTTCGATCCGAACCACCTGTTTATGACGTTTTCATGCAACGGTTTGATCTGTATCGTTAGGCAAAAATCTAGCAGTGAATAAGAGCTAAATGAACATGCATGGAATGCGAGTCGAACGATAAAACCAATGTTCATATCAAAGTAATGAATGAACATGCAAGGAATGTGAATCGAACGATAAAACCAATGTTCATAGCAAAGTAATGAATGAACATGCGAGTAATGCAAATCGAACGATAAAACCAATGCTCAAATACATGTGAAAATGCATGAACATATGAGGAATGCGAATCGAGTCGATAAAACTAATGTTCAAATACATGTGAAAATGCATGAACATGTGAGGAATGCAAATCGAATCGCTAAAACCAATGTTCGAATACATGTGAAAATGCATGAACATGTGAGGAATGCAAATCGAAATCGATAAAACCAATGTTCGAATACATGTGAAAATGCATGAAAATGTGAGGAATGCAAATCGAATCGATAAAACCAATGTTCGCATACATGTGAAAATGCATGAACATGTGAGGAATGCAAATCGAATCGATAAAACCAATGCTCAAATACATGTGAAAATGCATGAACATGTGAGGAATGCAAATCGAGTCGATAAAACTAATGTTCGAATACATGTGAAAATGCATGAACATGTGAGGAATACAAATCGAATCGATAAAACCAATGCTCAAATACATGTGAAAATGCATGAACATGTGAGGAATGCAAATCGAATCGATAAAACCAATGTTCGAATACATGTGAAAATGCATGAACATGTGAGGAATGCAAATCGAATCGATAAAACCAATGTTCATATACATAATGAGGCAAGCTAGTCATGGCATTTTGGAGTTCTCTTTCAAAGAATCTAAGTCAAGCATTAACACAAACACTTGGAGTGCACATGCAACAAGTTTATGCTTAATGCACTAAATGCTTGGATATCTACATGTTGAATACAAATTATGCTTCAAATCATCATGAATCAATGAAACTGCTCAAGCTAAGCACTCACCAATGTATGAGCATGTGATGGATGATGCAAAGTATGCGAGTTCATGTCTTACATGCAAGGAGAAATCAAATGCACAAATGTATATGCATGTTATGAACCAAAATCCAAACTCCGACACAAGCAAAGCGGCAAAAATTGATTCAAATTAAGGAATTCAAGAACACAAATCCTAAAATCAGAATCTACATTGAATTTGCATGTGATTTCAGTATTCAATTTCAAGAAAAGCTGAAAATCAGAAACAACTTAAAATAAGTGCTTATTTAAACCTAACACTTACTTGCACTTGAAGTTTGAGTCAAATTGAAGAGGAATTCCTTGTGCTCTTCAAAGAAAATACCAAATCAATAAGAAATTGTAGATAATCTTCAGAATTAGACTTGAATCCTTGAAGAAAAGCTTGAAATCCAGTGGAGAATTGGAGAAGAAGAAGAGAAATCCTTGAATCTTGAACTTGAGGAGAAAATCAAGATTAAACCATTCCTTCCATGTCAGATGTGAATAGAAGGAGGAGAGAATGCTCTATATTGAAGAAGAAGGAGCTGCGATGGAGAAAAACCAAGAATCGCAGGGCGCGCTTAGCGCGGAGGGCACGCTTAGCGCGGTCTGTGAAAGAAGCCGGTGGTGATCGGAGGTCCGGTGGCGGCCTGTGGTGGTTGCTTGGAGGGAAAGTTGAAGTTTGAACTTTTTTGAGTTTTTGTGCTTTGGGATTTGAGAGAATTGGAGTGTGGATGGTAGTGGAAAATTAGCCAATGAATGTGTTGTTTTTTATTTGTGAAGAAGGAAATCTATTTATAGCTTTGGATCCTTAATCAATAAGCTAATCATGATTATCCGAATAATTTTCGTAATTAATCCAAAACAGCCAAATCCGTGCGGAATTCGGAGTCGGAATGTAAACGAAAAGTGTCCGGAATGCAATTTTGCTTGCGCAAATCAAAATCGCGACTTGATCTGATGAATGGTCAAGGAAATAGAAATTTTTGAAGTTTCAGCATCAATTTTGGACCACTGACACGTGCAAAATTTCATTTGCGCTCTGTGGGGAAAATGCCTCAGACGGGGATCTTCTTATCAGAATTTGCAGATGCGTATCTCTGGGACATTTGAAGCTAACAAGATTTGTGAACTTTTGGCACTGGTCCCGTCCTGTTTCGATGAAAATCGAGTGAGATATGATTTTTCGAACTTCGCGTATCAGATGAAAATTGCTCGGTTCAACTCAAAAATCAAACTCAGAGATTAAAATTCTGGTACCGATCGGTGGAGAATTAGCTCTCGAGTTGCAAACGGAAGTCATAGAGGACCTTGATACAGAATTTTAGAAATTGGTCCTGCTCAATTCCGAGCTTCCAGCTAGAAAATAAAGCCTTTTCGGTGAGCCAAAACACACGGTTCAGCACAAAAATCAGCTTGACAGGCTGGGGATAATGACTCTTTTGAGAGCCTTCCTCACAAAATCCGTTCTCGACCTTCAAAAGAAAGTTGTAGATAATCATGAGAGGGGAATGCCATTTGAAAACCAACAGAAAATACCCAAGGAGATGAGAGATACGCCTTCTGGAGTGCCCAAAATGCGCCGAAACCCGAAATCCACTTTATTGAGAAATGAGCTCTTTTTGGGTGTCATTCAGAATACCTGGAACCTGATACTCCTTATGATGAATGCTATGCATGCTAATACATGTATTTATATGCAATGGAATTATAAGCCAAAAAAACACGGGAAAGAGGAGGGTAAATTTTGGGGTACAACAATTCGTGGGCGACATCGTGGGTCTATGATCTTTGTATCGAAGGGACCATGATGATTTGTTTTGAAGGCAACGGTGCTAGAATACCTCTACGTTCGAGGGACTTGACCGTTTGTATTCGTAAAGGCAACGAGAGAGAATTACCCTAAGGGGTGCATGTGTGAAAAGAGTGTGTTGATTTCAGGTATTTTATCTTGGAATTATGAGTGAGCTATGTCCAATTTTATCTTGCCATACACGCCTAGTTACTAGCAGTTTATAGGGTGCAGAAATTAAATTGCGGAAAGTAAAGTGCGGAAAGATAAATCCTACGCTATTACATGGCTTTGGGGCAGATACATAATTGAAAGTGCGGAAAACAAAAGTCCTAATTAAATTATTACATCCCATAGGCAATTACATAATTGGACAAGAAAAGCGATAAAAATTGTCCGAAACGGTATAACCTGTGAACAGATGCAAAATCGGAAAACGGAAGAAAATTGCATAAGAGAAAAATGTTAGTAAAAATAAGTATTTTTAAATGAGAAAAAGTTTTTGTGTTAATGATGACATAAATATGATAAGATAATTTTTTGGGAATTTTTGGAGTTGATTTGATAATTTAAAAGCAAATAAAAGTCATTTAAATGATAAATTAGCAATGGTTTATAAGCGAATACGTGTCATGGATATTTGAAAATCAACGCGCAGTCAGCATGTGGACCCCAGGTTAAACGGATGAGTGAATTAGAACGCAGGGAATTGCCACGCTAGCTACGCCGGAGTCAAACCCAGTCAGCGACGCCGGAGCCCTAGCTCCGGTCGTCTTCTCCGATCAAACAAAATCTCAAACCTGCAAAATAAGAGAAATAAATGGCAAAGGGATACCCTACCCCCTAATTCGATGGCTGTGAGTTCAATGGTGCCATTAGTTTCGACTGAATCGTCCTGTACAAACCAGTTCGAAGAAGACAGCTCGAAAAACCCTAAACACATTAGAATGGTTAGATTTGATTAAAACACACAGATAATAAAAATGCAATTTCAAGAAAAATTTGAATATGTATGAATGTATATGGCACGATTCAGGCTATTTCAACCATGGAGAATGATGTGTACTTACTCCAAATTACCTTAGGAACACAATGGAATGGTTTTGGATGGCTGAAAGTGGCTGGAACTTCAAACACGATTTTGACAATTTTGAGAAAAAATTTGGCAAAATAAGGGTTGTTGTTGGGGCTAGGGTTTCGTCCTTTGTGATGTGCAGCATGCTTGGTATTTATAGAGTGAGGAATGAGTGCAAAAAGAAGGAAAAAAGATTGGATATTGAATGTGAAATAAATTCCTTTCAAATAAAATCAAATTTTGGAGAAAATTTGATTTTCTCTTCCATATGCAAGCTATCACGAAATTGGCAAGTTTTGTGGGCTATCTTGGACCTCAAGTTTGATAAAAATCCACTCCTTTTGAAAATATATCTTATTTTCATATTTTATATAATTTAAATTTGAATTAAATGGTTTTAAATTCAAAAATAAATCAATAAAATAGAAAGTTGCCATGGCAAGGCATCAATAGGTCACAAATAATATTATGATTAAGTTTGGATCATAAAATTATAGACCCATTTGGAAAAAATTGGATTTTGACCAATATCTCCTTTTGTGCAATTGTTCAAAAATGCCCAACTTCTGAATGATGTATTTTGCTCACTTTTCCACATTTTTGAGTGTTCTTGGACCTTTTAGAAAGCTCTAAGTGTCCTCTAACCAACCTCTTTGGTTTCATCTCAATTGGAGTTTCCATGCTCAATAAATCTTCAAAACAAAAAGTTGACTTTTTGTTGACTTTGAAAAGGACCTGTAATGTTTTGATCCATACCTTCCAAATGAAGCATTTTTTGAATATTCTTGTGAGACATGAAGTTGTAGAGAATTGAATTTCCTTCAAAATGAGAGGTGGTGGAAAAAATTTTGAGAAAGTATGAAGAAGTTATGCTCAGTCAAAGTTTGGTTGACTTTTTACTGAAAAACCCTAATTTGGAAAGTTTGACTTTTGAGCAAATCTTGAGTTTTCTTGATGAGTCATGATCAATACTTGATCAAATGATGAATGTAACTTCAAAATGAGGATGTTGACCAAAAATTATGAGGAGGCATGATGACCATTGGAGATGTTGGAAGTCCATCTGGATCTGTGGATAGCCAAACCCTAGTTTGGGTTGATTGTCTAGGAGAGGGTTTGTCTGATCAACCCTTGAGGAATCCTTGAGTATGGATGTATGAAATGCCTTGAGAAGTAGGAGGGAAAATTTTAGGGTATGACAGCATATCAACAAGTATTCATTAATAAATACACCGTCGCAAAACTTACGTTTATTCACACCTCATCATTATCAATTAATTCACTAATTTCCGCAAACGGAAAATAGTCAAACACCTATAATCGTCGCGAAAGCCATTCCTAATAATCGGCATTAATCATAATCGTCAATCATAGAAATCGGATTGTCCATACGTACTTAAATCTACTAAAACACAATTCGATTCAATTTTACCATAAATTGGCCTATTTCGGGTCGTCTCGTAAAAACTCAGAATTTCTAAAAACTAACTTCACCATTACATTCTACACATTGAACTTAGCTAGCACGTCAATTTTCGTTGAATTCGGAGCAACTTGCTCCGTCGCCGAATTTACCGAAATCGGAAAATCGGAACATAATCGGGTTCTAAATTTAATCGGCTATCTCATCTCCTAATTATATTTTATTAATACTAACTAGTAGTATGAATAACTATGGAAATTGAAACTAACAGAAACCAATTGGAAATTATGCAGGAAATAGTTTTTTGACAGCAAACAGAAAAATGCTCAAAATACAGAAAACAACAACGCATAATTCTTCTCCTCTCCCCACTAGAAGGGGACGTTCGTCCCAAATGAAAGAAGGCAAGGGGTGGCCGCCTTAGGGCCTGGGACGGTTGCCTCCATTGTGGGGGTGGGCGCTTCCCCCCCTTTGGTGTGCACAAATTCGTCTCCTTCCATGCATCCTATTTTTACAGTTTTCTATTTTCTGGTTTTTATGTTTTACTGTTATACTTTTCTTTTCCATTTCCATTTTATAATTTCATTACATACTATACCATCCTACCAACAACAACACTCATATTTTCTACACCAAATTCAAATCTTCTAAACCCTTCAACAATCACCCAACACAACTCTATAAACTATCTATCAATTTTTCTCCCAATTCAAACTAAATCCATCAAACCCTAACTAAATGAAATGGAAATCAAACCCCTTACCATGGAAGCTTGGTTGATTCATGATGATTCTTCAAGACCCCATCCTCAAGCTTGCTCATGTTCCTCCTCTCCTTCTCCTCTTGCTCTTCTCCTCACAAAACCCTTCTTTTTCCTCTCAAGTTTCTATTTTGGTTTTGTTGGAAAAATGGGAAGAAAAACAAAGGAAAGGGTTTTATAATGTTGTTTCCTTACTAGCTTCCTCTCTTACTCTTGTTTGGCTTGGTGTGTTATGTTGGAAGGAAAACAAGGAAAGTGTTTGGATGGAAAGAAAATGAGGAAAGTGGTTTTATAATAACCTTACTAGTAAACTAAGGTGTAAACCCAACTCTTCCCAAATAATCCTCACACTCCTAATTTATTCTTATAAATTAACACACTAATAATATCTACCAATATTATTAATTCAATCAATTAAAATAATTCCGGGGAATTTAATATCGGATCTGAACACAACGTCGCCAGATAAATTAATAGATATATTAATTAATATGAATATTCTCGTCGCAAGATAAATATCGATCGGTAATTTGAAAATATTAATATAATATAATATTAATTAAAAACGGGAGTTACAGCGATGACCAGATGAAGCGCTACTTGCTGGAGATGGGGCTACTTTCCGACACCGATTTCAGGAAGGCCGTCGGCATCGAACCTCCTGCCACTTTCGAAGCCCTCCTCGACAAGGCACATGCTTACATCACCTATGAAGAAAAGGAAGCGGCCAATCGCGCGCGAGACTCGAGGAGCCGCGATTCGGCCAACTCCACACGACATCAAGATGCCCGTCGCTAGGAAGCAGGGACGTCTCCCCGCCCCGATGAAAAACGGCGGGAAGAAAGACCTCGGGAACCCTGTGACCAACGCAGCCCCACTGGGCGCTTCATTGAATACACCCCGCTGACTACCTCCCACGAACGGATCCTGGCCGAATGCTTGGCCACAAAATTCAAAGACGGCAGAGTTAGACGCCCGAAGCCCACTCCCCCAAAACCAGGCGTTGACAGAACCAAGTACTTCCAATACCATTGGAGTCATGGCCATCTGACCGAGGATTGCGTCCATCTCAAAGACGCCATCAAAACACTGATCAAGGGAGGAAGTCTCGGGCAATACAAGAAGCCCGAGACATCTCGAGGTGCCCGGGAGAACAAGGAGATCGAGGAAGAGACCAGGCCACAAGGGGACGCTGACCCCTGTCAGATAGCTTACTCAGTGACCAGGCCTAAAGACTTTAGTTTCCCTACACACATGGGTGAGGACTCCCCGCAGTGCACCCACAGCCGATGGGAGGGATTCCCCGCGTCCATGGTCATCTCTAGTGGCGGGGACACCCAGCTGTCGATCAACTCGGCCAAAAGGAAATTCGAGGAACTGATCGAAAGGCCCTAGTCAATGAGGTCTCTCTCGAGCAATTTCGTGGCAGATCTGAGCCGATGACCTTCTACCTGGAGGAGCTCCCCGGGGACGCGCCCAACGCTCACATTCCCCTTCTCATCAAGGCAAGGATGGCGAATTTTGAAGTTCATAGGATCCTAGTCGACGAAGGAAGCTCGGTAGACGTGATGTATACTCACCTCTTCTGGACTCTACAGCTCGATGAATCCCACCTGTCATCGTACGTGGGATCCGACCTACAGGGGTTCAATGGCTCCACTTCTCGACCTTGGGGATACGTTGAGCTCCTCATCACCTTCGGCGAAGACGTCGCTTCTCGACAAGTCAAAGTCTGTTTCCTGGTGGTAGACTACCACTCACGGCCGTCCCCTCGACCGTCCATCTCAAGCTGAAATTCTACACCAAAAGGGGACACGTCGCTACCATCTGCGGTGACATCAAAGCCGCGAGGAGGTGCCACAACGTCACCGCCAGGGGGAAGACTCTGGTGGACCCAAAGGCCCAGATGACCGACAAGAAGGATGGGCCGGACAGCGCCCACATCGAGCTTACCAAGACTGAGGAGCCTCAAGGTCCCAAGGTAAACGCAGTGGACCTCGACACCAGGTTTGTAAAGGATGAAGCCGACGGACAAGTCAGAGACGCGGATCCCCTTCGCCCAATCCCAGATGGCGAGTTCGAACTCGTTCCACTCGGAGAAGACCCCAGCAAATGTGTCAAGCTCGGAACAAATCTCCCCGACCTCGCGAAGAAGCAACTCAAGACCTGCCTTCGGGACAATGCAGACCTCTTTGCATGGAGTGCAACGGATATGTCCAGACTCGACCCTGAGGTCGCCTGTCATCAACTCGCCATAGACCTGGCCGTTAGGGCCGTAGTGCAACGTAGGCGTAGGCAGTCTCCCGAAAAAAGCGGAGACTACTGAAAAAGCTGTAAAAGACCTCCAAGAGGCAAATTTTATTTCCGAGGCCAAGTGTTCAACCTGGCTCTCTAACGTTGTACTTGTTAAGAAATCTAATGGAAAATGGCGTATGTGCGTTGACTACACTGATCTCAATCAGGCATGTCCCAAAGATGCTTTTCCTTTGCCTAACATTGACATGCTGGTCGACAACTCGACTGGCTATAAATTCTTATCTTTTATGGATGCTTATTCAGGTTACAACCAGATACCCATGGCGATGGCCGACAAACGCTACACGGCCTTTATGACGGTCTCGGGCAATTATTACTACAACGTAATGCCCTTCGGGCTGAAGAACGCGGGAGCCACTTACCAGCGGATGATGAACAAAGTCTTCCGTGGCGAGATCGGTGACATGCTCGAGGTTTACATAGACGACATGATCATCAAGTCTCATACAGAGGCTGACCACGCCTCGCATCTAAAAAGGGTGTTCGACCAAGCCCGACGGTGTCGAATGCGCTTCAACCCGGAGAAATGCACATTCGGGGTAGAGGCGGGAAAATTCCTCGGTTTCTATCTAACCGAACGGGGAATTGAGGCTAACCCTGACAAATGTCAAACATTTTCCGAACTGTCAACTCCCAGTTCCAAAAAGTCCAATTAACTCGGATGTTGTTACTGTCGTGAACATCTTATGTGTTTGCATAATTGGTGGATTCATTTATCTCAACAGGTGAACCTAATTTCAATGTTAAATATCCAGTTGTATTGTAGAATTAGCAAGGTTTTGACATGGTTTTCTATCTCTTGCATTACATTGAAGAGCAAGTTCCTTAGTATTATGGCATCCAATCATACTTGTGTCAGTCATAGATGCTTTATGCTGCTCATGGGGTATGAGTCAGATATACTGAATCAGTGAGCGTCGTTCAGCGGTTGGAGAAGAAGCCGACCTTGGTGTTATTGTGTTCTTAGCTGGGTTTTTCTTTATACCTTATGCTTTTTGCATAATCTCCATGTACCATAGACATCTTGATTCTTATCAGATTCCACGTTAAGAGTATTTTATCTTCTTACATAAATACTTATGTTTTTTCCAATGCCAAACATTGCCCTGTTTTGTTGTCCGCCGATGGGTTGCAGTTTTGTTTTTGGTGGGTTTGATTCTTAATTAGTGGAGCTTGCCTCTTCGTTGTATTGATGATGGATTGAAGTACTCTTTGCTTCTCTTTTAATACACTCTTTTCTTATCATAAAAGTTACAAACTTAAAATGTTATATGTAATTTGTACAGGTGAATTCTTGCTGATATCAGTTGCAACTTGTTGAGAATATATGTTGATGTTATCAATTGAACCTTTTTTAGAATACATGTTGAGCTTATGGCTTATTTTCTCTCTACATATTTTAAACTTATAAATCAATATCTGATTTTGCTTTATATACACCTAGTTTCTCTACATAAAAAATGATGTGGGAGTGTGGGACTATATGTTTCAAAAGCTCCAACCAAAGTGGTTGCTTGATGAACCAACTCCTTCGAAACAAACTTGGGGACAGTGATATCTATTTCATTTTTTTCTATATTTTATTACTTTTTCAAACAAAAATGCCAATTGGCAATTATTTGTGGTTTTTAAAGACAAAGGTGATTTAAGTTGAGCTGAAGATGAAAACTTCCAATTGCCAAATTATATATTGCACAAATAGAGATAACGATAGTGAAAAATGCATGCATAACAATTCAATACTCATTATTAGTAGTTGAGATTTAGAAGTCGCTATACATCTAAAGACCACAAACTGATTTTGAAAGAAACCAATATCTCTCTTTAAAGACCACAAACCAACTTTCTCTCTATTTGAAGAAGCAAATATAACAAACACTACATCACAAATTGTTGCTTATATATACACAATCAAACATGATGCAAAAAACACCAACAAATAAAGAGTCTTGCGTATCCATGAATATGTTATGTGACTTCTATCACAGGTTTCACGCATTGCGCGAAAGGCCGAGTGATTCCCGGTACATCGATTTTGTTTGTTGCAGAATGATGTGTTTCTGGCCAAACAATAATGTTGATCTTGAGTTTGTGATGGTTGATATTTTTATATGGTGCAAATGAAATTAGAGTGGATTGATAAATATATATGATGCAGATGAGATTAATAAAGGAAATGAAATTTTAATGACATAAATCACCTTCCTCCATGCTGTAACTGTGGCATCAAACTCTGGAACGCATCACAGCAGTAAAATATCATTGAGTGCAAGTGGGTGGTATATTGTTGTAATGCCAATAAATCCCACATCAACTAGTAGTAAAAACAAATTAGTGTTTATAAGTCAAGTTCATTTATGGTGAATTGGATTGAAACAGATTGAGGAAATGGACTGATCTTGCAAACAGAGGCCAAAATCTATAACGTTAATAATTTAATTAATACATTTAATACATATTATATAATAAATAATAATATTCATTGTTACACATCATTCTTCAAAAATCAACTAACTCGTGATGGATGTGAAGGGCGGTCGCGACAACCATTTCTTTTCTTTCACGGATTTTATTGGATATTTTCTTGTTCGTTTTGGAACAAATAAATCTCGATCTCGATGGTGACTTCATTGTTACTATATTTCGAATGTGCGATGCACTCGAGTATATTTTGGACCTAGGAGTGCGATCATGTATTTAAGATTTCGTGACTATCTTAATCCTAAGTCATATTAGGGATAATCACATAAGTCAATCAACTAACTCGTGATGGATGTGAAGGGTGGTCGCGACGACCATTTCTTTTCTTTCACGGGTTTTACTGGATATTTTCTTGTTCGTTTTAGAACAAATAAATCTCGATCTCGATGGTGACTTCATTGTTACTATATTTCGAATGTGCAATGCACTCGAGTATATTTTGGACCTAGGAGTGCGATCATATATTTAAGATTTCGTGACTATCTTAATCCTAAGTCATATTAGGGATGATCACATAAGTCAAATGTTTTGTATGATCATTAAACAATTTCCACAAATTCAACATGATTCCTTGCTCAACTATTGTTAGTAATTACCCTAGGTATATGTACATATTACATTGATTCTTCTAACAAAAATACAATGCACATAAGCTTGGTTCTTTAAAAATGCTATAATTCTGATATGAAATAATAAAATATTATAATTCTATTGGATGATGGTGTAAATATAATTTACACTGATAATGTACTATCTTTAACCTTTTCCTTTTTAAAAGGGGGTGTTTATTGGATTAAAAAAATCCAAATCAAATTAAAATTCAAACAAAATTATGGTATTTGAGTTGGATATTTTCTATCGTGAACAAAAATCAAATCAATGAAATATATTGTTTATTAGTTTGAACAATGAATTTTAAAATTTTTACTTGCAAACACGTCTCTCCGAACTAACTATTCTAATTTCACGTAATTTATATTATTATTATTATTATTATAAAAATTAGTATAACATATTTAACTCTAAGAAAAAATCATTTTTGACACTCACAACTTAAATGTAGAAGAAAAAAATTAAGAATTTTATAATACTATAAAAAATTAATTGATTTAAATTAGGCAGTATTTTAAATATTTTTCACATCTAAAAATTTTATAATTTTATCAAAAATATGAAAATTCAATTTAAATCAATTCATATATTTTCTCCAAACAAAATCAAATGAACACCTTCAATTCACAAATTAAACAAAAGAAAACCCGTTAATCACCTGTTACTATTTTAAGCACAAATTATCACTCACCAGTTGAATTATCTATCTTTCTTCTATTTTATATACCTTTGTTTCTCAACCTTCAACCTTTGTAGCTTAGTTTCATTCATAGTGCTCTTCGCCAAAAGCTACCTAACCATAACCATGTGTTCACATTTCCGTTCTAAATGCAGAGCACTAACCACCACCATCTTCTTCCTTTTACCACTCATCTCTTCTTCCACCGCTTGTTCTAACGCCAATTGTCAGGTTCTTTCTTTTTTACCTTTCAAATACAAGAGATCTGTGAAAATTTTCTTTCTTTTTCTTTCTCGTACTTAGCTGAATTTAGCAGGTTATGGAAGCGTGTTCTGCTGCTACGGATTGTGGGTCGGGTCTTTTTTGTGGTAATTGTCCTGCTTTGGGGCTCAACCAACCCATCTGTACCAGAGGGCAGCCTATACTTCCCACATCCACCGTAAGTTCTTTCCTTTCACTCTCAAACTTTTCTTTACTTCTGTAGCTTAAAAGGCATGTGGGTTTTATAAAAAATTCAGCTTTTTTGATATACAAACAGGTATTGGATACTTGATGACTTCAATTTGAAGTATTGGTGCTGTATTATATAGCTTGTGATTGTGATTCTACTTTACCTTTTGTGGCGTGGTGTAGGTGAATGGATTGCCTTTCAACAAGTACTCATGGATAGTGACTCATAATGCATTCAGCATTGTTGATTCGCCTCCTTTGCCGGGTATTCAGAGACTAACATTTTATAATCAAGAAGATAATGTAACTAATCAGTTGAGGGTATGTGTAAATTCGTAATTAGGATTGTGTTTGCAATTGAATTGTTTTGTTCTATTCTAATTCAGCTTGACAATGTTTTGTGTGTGTGTTTGTTTGGGGAATTTAATTATTTGTTGAATTGTTTGTTTGTTTTTGATAATTTAGAATGGAGTGCGAGGATTAATGTTGGATATGTACGACTTTCAAAATGATATCTGGCTCTGTCATTCGTTTCGTGGGGAATGCTTCAACTTCACTGCATTTGTAATCTAAGTCTAACCCTCTTTGTTATACCGATTTTACAATCTAAGATTGCTTTTTTTGTGTTCTTGTCACGCAATTGCATGGTTGTAACTGCTGAAATGTTGTTGATTTCAGCAACCTGCAATCAATACTTTGAAAGAAGTGGAAGCATTCTTGACGCAAAATCCAACTGAGCTTGTTACCATCATAATTGAAGACTATGTGCATACTCCAAAGGGGTTGACGAATCTGTTCACAAGGGCTGGATTGGATAGGTATTGGTTTCCCGTGTCCAAGATGCCAAGAAAAGGAGACGACTGGCCTACTGTAACCGAGATGGTTCAAGCGAATCATCGACTTATTGTTTTCACTTCTGATGCTTCGAAGGAAGCTCAAGAAGGAATAGCGTATCAATGGAAGCATATGGTTGAAAATGAGTGTAAGCATGATACCATTTATAATGTACATAATATATATACCTCATTTATACACGATTTTAATGAAAGTTTCATGATTCACTTGTTTTTTCAGCTGGAGACCCCGGAGTTCAAAAGGGTTCTTGCCCACATAGGAAAGAATCAAAGGCATTAAACTCTAAAGGTGCATCACTTTTCTTGATGAATTACTTTCCAACATATCCGGTTCAAGCTGACTCGTGCAAAGAGCATTCCGCTCCACTTGCTGAGATGGTGAATACATGTTATAAAGCTGCAGGGAATGTGGTTCCTAACTTCATAGCTGTTAACTTCTACATGGTATTCCTCGTTCTTCGGCGTTGTTAATAGAAACTTAGTCATAAACTCATGTTGCTTACACTTGAACATTTTGATTGAAAATTATCCCAGAGAAGTGACGGCGGTGGTGTTTTTGATATTGTGGATAAAATGAATGGCCACTCATTGTGTGGATGTAGTACAGTTGCTGCTTGCCAGGTTTATCTGCGTTTCTTGCCTTTAGGCCCTTAGTATTCTGTTAATTCCTTATTTGTGTCTTATTGTATGATATCGTGGAATCCTTTATGAAGGCCGGATTTTATCTTGGTGCAGCCATTACTCGTAAATTTTCAATAACATAAATTTTAGCAAAACAATTACATTATTTCTCAAATTCTGCAGGCAGGTGCAACATACGGGTCTTGCAAGAATATTTCTGTACCTAATACAGGTCCAGCGAGCAGCACTGGTGGTAGTGGAAGCTTTACTGGATCTGTTCAGTTCTCTAAATCTGCTTCACCCGTTCGTTATCCAAATTCATCGCTTGTTTTCTTGTTTTACTTCCTGTTTATTGTAGTCTTGTTTAATAAATTCTGATCACTAAACATTATCATATACCTTATGCAAGCAAGTATGTCAAGAAAAGCTCTTATGTCTTTGCTTGCACACTTATATATTACTTTGAGCCGTGAAATTCATGAAACTATTGTTAGGTTAGGAAATTAGATGAGTTTTTGTTTATGCTTAGGCTATTTTCAAGAATATTTTATGTAAATTGTAATCGAGAGATCAAGAATTTATCTGGAGCTATAAGAAGTTCAGGTATGTTATATTCTTTGGTTGTAGAAGTCAAATTCTAGATACTGCAAATTTGGATGCTTAAATGTTTATTCATTTCTGTCCTTGTACTTAGGTGGATAGATTCTGTTTTTTAATTTTCAATTATGTCATTTTTCAGATCTGATTCTGACAAGGTCTTGGTGTGGATATATATATATATATATATATATATATATATATATATATATATATATATATATATATATAAACCTCCTTATCCGAGAAATAAACAAATAAAGTCGGGTGAGATTACTAAGGTGATGAGATTACTAAATCTCCGAGAGTTCTAAACTATACCATGAAGTCCACTCAACTATAAAAGGATACACTAGATTCAACACAGACCAAGATCCTTAGCAACAAGAATCACACTACCCTCATAGAATGACCTTCCGGATTTACCAGCCTTACCCTCTAGTATGGTCTTACAGATTTACCGGTCTTCCTACTATTTGGCATAATCTCCTCGTAAAACCGAGAAATCATGAACTTTACCATTGAGTCATCACTATGACACAACTAGTCTAATACCTGAGGGATTGAGTCTTACTTTTGAGATTTCACACGGAGAGAAGTGACTAGAAAAATAAGGTGGTGACGCATTCTCGGAATTTTATCCACAAGAAATAGCTTTTGAAACTAGGAATAATGTCGCATCCTTGAGATGTAATTCTCAAGAAATAACTTGACAATATGAAGCGGGGTCTCATTCTTAGGATCATCCTCAAAGAAATAGCTTCATATATAAGAAATTCATTACTTTCGGACCATCGTCCTCAGTGAATGGCTAAATGTGTTAGCGGTACATCAACTTCACATTGGTGTCCTTACTAAATAGCCAATCATTCTCTCTTGTCCAATTTCAGGATTAATCTCACCTATACTCTCAACTATAGGATTCACAAAACTTATAAAGTTGTCGATTGGGAAAAGGGATGACATCACTTCCATTAGTTAGTTGTCATCATATTAATCATTTGAAATTCATAGATATCAAATATCCTCTCAATAAATATCAATAAAATTATTTAAAAGTAAAGAAACACAAAGAGATGTTAATCATATTCAGTGTACAACAACACATGCGTCTAGGGACTATCTAACGAGAAACGAAATCTACTAAATACAACAACACATGCGTCCGCGGACTATCTAACGAGAAACGAAATCTATTAAATAGTATGAGTTTGTAGACCTTCAGCAAATCTATATCTATATATTTATATAATATATTAAATCCAATGCATCAAATCTTATAACAATACATCATTAATTATAACTCTAAGACATAATCAAATATAACTCTACATTTGCCATATCATTCTATAGTCTTATGTTGCATACTCCAAAACTCATTTTTATCCTATACTTCTACAAATTAAAGGCCACGGGTTCAAACCCTCGCAACGACGGAAAATATTATTTTGAACAAATTGATCTAATAATATTTCCTTAAATTCAAAATATTATCTCATATTTCAAAAGCGATGTGGAAATTCAAATACAATAAAATATCTTTTAATTTTCTGAAATTATAGCCATAAAAGTAACACTTGAAATAAATATTTTCCATGTTAAAGTAGTTCTTATATAATTTTCAAGTATAAACTTATTTAAAATATAATATAGTATTCAACAATTTTTTACGGCTATATTTTTTATATAATATCAAATAATAAACTAATGACAAAATAACAAAATACTACACAAAAGAGATAAAAGAATTCAAACACAATAAAATATTTTAATCTTATTTTAGACAAATAATCTAACAAACCAATCATTACTCCAACTATATATATTCCCTTTAATATTTTTCTCAAATTTCAAAAATAAAAGAGTTGTCAAAATTGAAACACAATAAAATATTATTTGTTTTCCTAAAATTATAGCAATAAAAATAACATAGTTGAAATAAATATTTTTAATCTTAAAGTAGGTTTTACAATATTTTCAAATATATGTCACTTTAAGTTGATCTTCAAAAATAATATAGTATGCAACAATCTTATAAAGTTCGACAAAATAGACATAAATTTTATAAAGTTATTGAAAATTTTATTTGATAATAATTATAAATAAAATTTTAATTTTATTTAAAACTAAAAATAACATATATTTAACAAATTAAAGTAAAAAATCTAAATAAAAAATGAGAATCAAAACATAACAAAAAAAATTACTTTACAGATGTGTAAGTTTGCAAATCTAAATTATGGATTTCACACTCAATTTACACATATGTATATTTTTTAAATGAAGTGTATATTTGTCTATGTGATTAATTTATATTATTGTTTCTATTATAATTCACACAAAAAAATTGTAATATAAATTTAGCAATCATATTTTGTCAAAATCAACTATTAATACATTTAAAATTCAATAAAAAATGAACAAGCTAATTTACAACTGCGCATCGCGCGAGTCTTAATCTAGTTATCTATAATTTATAATCTACTCACCTAATCACTACCTATGCTAAACTTCTACTTAAAACACACCTAAGTATGAGACCCTTAATTCCCTTTCAATCACAACAGTGATGAAAACTCTAATACTTAGAATATTTCAGAAGTTACACTTCAAAGATACATAATCACTCAAATACATAATCACTCAATGCTTAATAGCTTAAGAATAATCAACAGAACTTACTACTCAATAGAGACAACCCTAATCTTAAATCAAGATGATATTAGAGAGACTCAGAATTAACAAGAACGCAAACCCTAAAATCTCACTTAAAGACACAATGTGTTCCACTCTTTGAATTAGGTTTGTAGCCTTCTTTTTATAAGCAATGTCTGGTCTGGATTTGAGCTTCAAAAATGTAGCAGCGCAGCTGCTAAAAATCTCCAAAATCTTTTACATAATAATAGGTCTTCGATCAAATATTTCAAAAAATGACTCAACATTTAAAAAAACAAAATCACTTTAAACTAAATCAGAATATCTAATTCGTCAATCTTGGATGCCACACAGGAGAACATTATATTTCTAGAATATTCAGAATTTGTTATAAATCAAATGTATCCAAGTGCACGCATAGATGTAAGGGACACGATGCCAAATCATCATGATAAGACATCTTGTTCAACATGTTTCTCTACATGTTATAATATCTTGATCAACATTTTGCTATCAAGTTAGTTTTACCCAAATTAATGCCAATCATAAAATTAGTGAATTAACAATCTCCCCCTTTAATAAATTTTGGCTAAAACAAATACGGAAAAAGCTACCATGTGCTCCAATGACACAAGTTAATAAGCTATTTGTAGAAATATTCTCTTGGACCGCGTGCATTTAATATTTTGAAACTTTAAATATGACTTTGTTATATTTAACTACATTTAAATTTTTCTAATTATAATATCCTTAACATGTGCTATAGCATGACCCAACAAATAAATAAACCTTAGGCACACAAATACCACAATCCAGGTTTCAACAAAACAACATAGGTTTGAAAATAAATCAAACACACATACAAAAGGAAGCAACAAAAAAGATTCACCAGGAATATCAAACTATCAGAGGTATTAGCAGCAGAAAAATCATCAGAGTACCAGTAAGTGTAATATGCTAACACAACAACATTGAGAAAACTAAATTCTAAGTCAGATTGATGTCAGGATATCATGTTTGACATCTCTTCACAATATTCCAATCCAGAGCAAGGAATCTCTCTCAAAAAATGCTAAGAAACACTTCAGAGAATCCAGAGATTCTCCGCCTCAATTGCAGCAATCAACATCAGAGCATAAAAAAGTTCTACCCCTTAATAGAACAGGTAACCAGTCAGTTAGTGGTTAGTGGTTAGAGCAAATTAGATACTACTACTCCCCCCTTTAGCTAAAATATGACAAAATTAAGCATCTAATATAAAAGAAACCATAGTAGAACGTAAACATAAGTAGCACAAAGTGCCAAAAGAGAAATGATATGGCATAATAAGCAATTTCATACTCTTCTCCTTCACCATCAGATGAAATATTTTCACCATCAGTATCATCACCTTCAGATGCATTATTTTCATCTTTAGATAGATTCAAATGGGTGGGAGCAGGAGTTCTTTTGTGACTAGCATTCTCCAATCCAAGCTTCTTCACAATATTCTTTGCATATTTGTTTTGACAAAGAAAAATGGAGGCATCCATCTTCTTGACTTGCATACCAAGAAAGTATGTTATTTCATATACCAAACTCATCTCAATCTCAGATAACATTTACTTGACAAAGTATTGAACCATCTCATCCGACATCCCTCCAAAAAGAATGTCATCCATATGGATCTGAGCTATCGTAAGTTTTCCACCTTTCTCTTTGATAAAGGGGTTCTTATCAATTCCACCCTTTCTATATCCACGGTTGATTAGAAACTCAATCAACCTCTCATACCAAGCTCTTGGAGCCTACTTTAAACTATACAATGCCTTCTTTAGTTTAAAAACGTGATTTGGAAAAGAAAGATCAACAAATCCTTTTGGCTGTTCAAATTATACTTCTTCATTTAGATAACCATTTAAGAAGGAAATCTTAACATCCAATTGGAACAACTTGAAATTGAAAAACATTCCACTCCAAGTAACAATATAATAGATTCCAAGCGAGTCACAAGAGAAAATGTTTCATCAAAGGCCAATCCTTCAATTTGAGTGTGTCCTGTTGAAGCGGTAAGAAAAAAGTAAAGTATTATTTTACCAGGTGATATAGGTTATATTTTATCGTGTCCATAGATATTGGTATATTGAATTATCGTTCGAAAAAGCTCTCGTTAATTAGTTTGGGGGTTTCAATGGGGTGGTTTGTGTAGAAAGTTAAATATATGAACATAAAATAAATGCATACAAAAGGAAAAAGATAAACTTATCAAGAATGCATATAATTTACTCATCACAAACATAAACCTATTGATCAGTTTCACTTAACCTACTATGTAACACCCCCTCTAAAATACCCCGAATAAATTAATTAATTTAATACTAAAACCAGATTTAATAAGAGTTAACACGGAAATCAAAGGATGCCACAATTATGAAATAAATAAAACTCCAATTAACTCAGTAGCCATGCTACACTGAGGATCACTATCAAAAATAATCAATTAGGTTAAGACCATGTCTTACACAGCGGAAATAATACCATCAAATCAAAACAGAATAAACCAAGTCTTAATTATTCCTAAAGTAATTCCAATAACAATTGAATAATGAATAAATCCTCAACTAAACGTTCCCCGGGGTTACAACCTATCAGAGCATGACACTGACTCGCGGACTTAAATATCCTAGCTCTAGATCCATCCTCACCAACTCCTGAGCTGCTAACTTTAATCTGAAATCATTAAAGTAAGGGTGAGATTTCTCATAATTTAACATGCATTATAAGTTTCTCAATCAACATATATCACAGGCATATTATTCAACCCATTCCAGCATAGTTCAGATTCCAATACACAATTACAACCAGACAAATCATTATGCACAACCATTAACAATAAGAGAATTGCAACACTGGAAGACATCCTAACATGTTACAATTCCATGCAAATACAATGCAGACACAATGCATGTGGTACCAACACGTGACCAAGTCACCCAACACTGATCCATCATCAACCGGATACAGTAACCATCGATTCGTCCATAAACACCCGGACACGAATCTAGCCTAACCACCCATCATCACCCGGGTACGGTTAACGACAATACAAGTCAAATCCACACAATGGGAATTAACTTCACCAAAAATGCATATGCACGCACAACACCAGCATGCCACATTTTATCAGTCTATGAAATACACCAAACTATCATAACTGAACCAAATCTCAAACATGATATTCTCAACAAATCATGCACACAATCAACAGCATAAACATGCCTTTCATTCACACCATTCAGATATCTCAATGTCATAGGTACACTACCTCTTATACACCAAATACACATCGAATAAATAATCACTTATTTCGAATTCCGACACATTTTCCAAATAATTTGAAGTTATATGAAATTCTTTCATTTCATAAAATAGAGCATTTAGTTTAAGAAATAACTTCCAAAACGGCACTCAAAACGAACTTACGGTTTAAAAGTTATGAATTTTCAAAGTTTTGGAATTTTTCAAAAAGTTACAGTGGAACCCGGTTCCTCCCTGGGAGTAACCGGTTTCCACAATGTTGAAAAACCACGCCCCTGGAAAATTGTATGGGGAACCCAGTTCCTCCAGGCAAGAAACCGGTTCCCAGAAAAATTTTAGTTTTCTTTTGAAAATTTCAACGTGGAACCCGGTTCCTCCCCAGGAGTAATCAGTTCCTGAGTTCAAAATAGTCATTTTTCTCAATTTTTCACACTGGAACCCGGGTTCTCCCACTGGGGAACCGGTTCCCACGACCATCAGAGTCAAAAATCCCAGTTGACAGCAACAGTTCCCAAAAATCATTTTCTTAATCTTTCCAAAACGTACCCACACGTTCCGACACCGTAAAATCACTCAATCCCTTCCGTTAACATACAATATAACTTGTTCTATTCATCATTATAGACTCTATATCATACGAATCATTGGATTCGACACAATCCGACACAAATAGGTATACATCTATGGAAACCTAGAAATTCCTAAACTGAGATTTCCTAACATGCTATGATCCATACGGTCGAATTCAAAACCGATAATACAAGATAATTAATCGAAATCACCCCTTACCTTGTGGGTTCTTCGACTTCCGACACGAAAGCTTTTCTTCCTTCCTTTTCCTCTTCTCAATTGCACGTTCTGTGAGTTTTCTCCAAAAAAGATTCTTTTTCCTTTTCCTTCCTTTATTCCTTTTATTATTCTAACATAATAAAAATAAAATAATAATGTGAGTAGAGCCTTTTACTCCTCACACCCTCACTTTACCCTTCACACCACCAATAATTTCCACTTCCATTTAATTTAATTTAATTCCATTAATCCAAACTATTAATAATTACATTCCTAATTAAATTAATAATTAAAAAAAATTATAATTATTTAATAGTCGAATTAATTGGGGTGTCACAATTCTCCCCTACTAAAAAGAGTTTTCGTCCTCGAAAACATTCCTTAGGTGAAAAGTTCGGGAGATGAGTCCTTCATCTGACTTTCCAGTTCCCATGTGACATATCCATTTGCTGGTCCTCCCCAAGCTACTCTCACCAACGCTATTTCCTTACCTCGCAACTGTTTCAACTTCCGATCCTCAATTCTCGTAGTCTTGCTATCAAATTCTCTCGTACCTGTATATTATCTACCTGAATCTCATGGGACGGATCAGTAATGTACTTCCTCAGCTGAGATACATGGAAAATGTCATGCAAATTTGCAAGTGACGGCGGCAAAGCAATTTGATACGCCACCTTTCCAACTCTCTTGGTAATCTGAAACGGACCAATAAAATGCGGAGTCAACTTCTTTGACTTCAAGGCTCGACCAATACCAGTCATCGGAGTAACCCGCATAAACACATGTTCTCCTTCACTAAACTCAAGGTCTTTCCTCCTCTTATCATGATAACGTTTCTGACGACTCTGAGAAGCTCTCATCTTCTCCTGAATCATTTTGATCTTTTAAAAGTCATTGGACAATTTCGGTCCAATCACGGCCTTCTCCGATTCGTACCAACACAACGGTGTCCGACACCTCCTACCATACAATGCTTCAAACGGAGCCATACCAATACTCAAATGAAAGCTATTGTTGTAGGTAAACTCAATCAATGGTAGATAACTATCCCAAGCTCCACCTTTCTCCAACACACAAGCTCTCAAATCCTCTAACGACTGAATCGTTCTTTCCGTCTGACCATCTGTATGTGGATCATAAGCAGAACTCAAGCGTAACTTAGTACCCAAAGCTTCCTGCAATCCCATCCAGAACGATGTAAACCTCAGATCTCTATCCGACACAATACTAGAAGGAATACCGTGCAAACTAACAATCTTCTCGACATACAATTCTGCCAACCTCTCCATCGGATAATCCATTCTCATCGGAATAAAGTGAGCAGATTTTGTCAATCGATCAACAATAACCCAGATAGAATCTCAATTCTTCGCCGTCCTTGGCAACCCAGATACAAAATCCATAGAAATGCCATCCCATTTCCATTCTGGAACAAATAACGGTTCCATCAATCCTGACGGTTTCTGATGTTCAATCTTTGATTTCTGACAAACCAAACACGCGTATAGAAACTCGGCAATTTCCTTTTTCATTCCAGGCCACCAAAACAACTTCTTCAAATTATGGTACATTTTAGTAGCACCGGGATGAATACTCAACCCGCTACGATGTCCCTCTTCCAAAATACTCTTCCTAATCTCGACAACATTCGGAACACACACCCTATCACCAAATCTCATGACGCCATTCTCATCAATCCGGAACTCACCTCCTTGACCTTGGTTGATCAATGTCAATTTATCAACTAAACCAACATCAGATTTCTGTCCATTTCGAATCTCTTCCAAAATACCACTGGTCAGCTTCAACATTCCCAATTTCACACTACTAGAAGTAGTTTCACAAACCAAACTCAAATCTCTGAATTGCTCAACTAACTCCAATTCACGAACCATTAACATAGACATATGCAAGGACTTCCTACTCAAAGCATCCGCAACAACGTTTGCCTTACCGGGATGGTAATTCAAACCGAAATCATAATCCTTTAGGAATTCCAACCATCTTCTTTGCCTCATGTTGAGTTCCTTCTGATCGAAGAGGTATTTCAAACTCTTGTGATCACTGAACACTTCAAACTGAGAACCATATAAATAATGCCTCCATAACTTCAAAACAAATACAACAGCTGCCAACTCCAAATCATGCGTCGGATAATTCCTTTCATGTACCTTCAATTGTCTCGAAGCATAAGCCACAACCTGCTTATCTTGCATCAACACACCACCTAATCCCATCAATGATGCATCACAATACACAACAAAAGACTTAGCCGGATTCGGCAAAATCAAGATCGGAGCACTAGTCAACCTCCTCTTCAGCTCTTGAAACCCTTTCTCACACTCAGCATCCCAAACAAACACCTGCCCTTTTCTAGTCAACTTAGTCAACGACAACGCTAGTTTGGAAAATCCTTCAATAAACTTCCTGTAATAACCTGCAAGACCCAGAAAACTACGGATCTCAGAAGCATTCTTCGGCGCTTCCCACTGAGATACCGCTTCTACCTTTGTAGGATCAACATCAATTCCATTCTTGGAAATTACATGGCCAAGAAAACTCACTTCACTTAACCAGAATTCACATTTGGACAACTTCGCATAAAGTTTCTTCTCTTTCAACAATCTTAATACAACTCTGAGATGTTCTGCATATTCTCCATCGCTCTTCGAATAGATTAGAATATCATCAATGAATACCACCACAAACTTATCAAGATACGGATGAAATATCCTGTTCATATACTCCATGAAAACACCAGGTGCATTAGTAACTCCAAACGGCATAACATAATACTCGTTATGTCCATACCTCGTTCTAAATGCAGTTTTCTGAACCTCCTTCGTCTTCACACGAATCTGATGATATCCAGACCTCAGATTAATCTTACTGAATACACAAGCTCCAACTAGTTGATCCATCAAATCATCAATCCACGACAAAGGATACCGATTCTTGATTGTAACTTTATTCAACTGCCTGTAATCAACACATAATCTCATTGAGCCTTCTTTCTTCTTAACCAACAACACCAAAGCTCCCCACGGCGAAACACTAGGACGAATAAACTTCTTCTCAAGCAACTCCTCCAACTGCTTCTTTAACTCAGCTAATTCAGATGCCGACATACGGTAAGGCGCCATCGACACCGGACTAGTTCCAGGAATCAAGTCTATAGTAAATTCTACCTCTCTCTTAGGTGGCAATTCACTAACGTCTTCCGGAAACACCTAAATTCATTCACCTGGCGATCCATCACTCTTTTCTTTTCCTCCGCTTCTATTGCAGAATACAACATAAACACCACAACACCGTCTTTAACAGCTAGGTTCATCTGTTTAACCGACATAGTCACATCTTCGACACCTACTTCTTCAGGAAAAATAACCGTCTTCGCAAAATAGTTGATATGAACCTGGTTGAATTCCAACCAGTTCATTCCAAGGATGATATCAAGTTGTTCTAACGGTAGGCACACTAGACCCATACCGAAACCCCTACCAAAAATCACAATAGGACAATTCCTACAAACATATGAAGTAGTCAGAACCCGTCTGAGTGTCAATAACCATACTTCCATCCATATTAGAAATTTCCAAATTCAATCTTTTAGCACAATCCAAGGCAATAAAAGAGTGTGTGGCTCCAGTATCAATAATCGCAATCAAAGGAATGCCATTAATAAAACATGTACCTTTAATCAACCGATCATCTGGCATAGTGTCTGATCCAGACAAGGCGAACACTTTACCACCAGCTTGTTCCTTTTTGGGTTTTGTACACTGAGGACGAGTATGACCTTCTTCACCATAGTTGTAACAAGTCACCACCCTCACTCTACAATCATTGGCGGATGGCGAGCTTCCCGCTTGAAACACTTCTTATCATTACTCTTGCAATCTACCATACGATGTCTGTCTCACACTTGTAGCACTTAATGGAAGAACCGAATCTCCTCCACTAGACTTCTTCCAACCACGGATCTCGATTACCCTATCATAAGGCTTACCACGATCCATCATTGCTTACCCTATCAACATACCCTCGAGCATTCGACTTAGTACTAGCAAGATCCTCCTCTAAAATCCTACTACAGTCTACCAGATCAGAAAACCTTCGGATACGCTGATACTTGATACCCTGCTTAATCTCATCACGCAGACCATTCTCAAACTTGATACATTTGGAAAATTCTCCATCTGCATCGTTAGTGTAATGAGCATAATACTTCGCCAACTCAGTAAACTTCGAAGCATACTCACTGATAATTTTGTTGCCTTGCTTGAGCTCCAGAAACTCAATCTCCTTCTTACCTCGAATGTCTTCAGGAAAGTACCTCCTCAGAAAAGCCCTCCTGAACACAGCCCAAGTCAACGCAATACCATCCTCTTCCATTTCAGTTCTGGTAGCAACCCACCAGTCATCAGCTTCCTCTGCTAACATATGAGTACCATACCTCACTTTCCTCGGCCTGATCAATCACTCACGAAGATCCTCTCGATCTCCTTCAACAACCACGAGCACCTTCGGGATCATGTGCACCCTTGAACAATGGAGGATTATTCCTCGAAAATTCCCCATTGTCGGTCGGCACCAATATGACTCCTCTTGGTTCCCTCCGAGCACTCCAGCTAACATTCCCAATGCTTCAACAATAGCATCATCGTTCCTTCCGTAACCTCTTCCAGCCATTGTTCTGTAACATTACAAAACAACCTCATCAACACACAATTATCGACAGTGTCATCTTACACTAGTCGCATACAAAAGGGATAACGACACGAAGACAAGACCGACTATGCTCTGATACCACTATTGTAACACCCCTTCTAAAATACCCCAAATATATTAATTAATTTAATACTAAACCAGATTTAATCAGAGTTAACACGGAAATCAAGGGATGTCACAATTATGAAATAAATAAAACCTCAATTGAAACAGTAGCCATGCTACACTGAGGATCACTATAAAAAATAATCATTTAGGTTAAGACCATGTCTTACACAGAGGAAATAATACCATCAAATCAAAACGGAATAAACCAAGTCTTAATTATTCCTAAAGTAATTCCAATAACAATTGAATAATGAATAAATCCTCAACTAAACGTTCCCCAGTGTTACAACCTATCAAAGCATGACACTGACTCGCAGACTTAAATATCCTAGCTCTAGAGCCATCCTCACCAACTCCTGAGCTGCTAACTTTAATCTAAAATCATTAAAGTAAGAGTGAGATTTCTCATAATTTAACATGCATTATAAGTTTCTCAATCAACATATATCACAAGCATATTATTCCACCCATTCCAGCATAGTTCAGATTCCAATACACAATTACAACCAGACAAATCATTATGCACAACCATTAACAATCGGAGAATTGCAACACTGGAAGACATCCTAACATGTTACAATTCCATGCAAATACAATGCAGACACAATGCATGTGGTACCAACACGTGACCAAGTCACCCAACACTGATCCATCATCAACCGGATACAGTAACCATCGATTCGTCCATAAACACCCAGACACGAATCCAGCCTAACTACCCATCATCACCTGGGTACGGTTAACGGCAATACAAGTCAAATTCCACACAATGGGAATTAACTTCACCAAAAATGCATATGCACGCACAACACCAGTATGCCACATTTTATCAGTCTATGAAATACACCAAACTATCATAACTGAACCAAATCTCAAACATGATATTCTCAACAAATCATGCACACAATCAACAGCATAAACATGCCTTTCATTCACACCATTCAGATATCTCAATGTCATAGGTACACTACCTCTTATACACCAAATACACATCGAATAAATAATCACTTATTTCGAATTCCGACACATTTTCCAAATAATTTGAAGTTATATGAAATTCTTTCATTTCATAAAATAGAGCATTTAGTTTAAGAAATAACTTCCAAAACGGCACTCAAAACGAACTTACGGTTTAAAAGTTATGAATTTTCAAAGTTTTGGAATTTTTCAAAAAGTTACAGTGGAACCCGGTTCCTCCCTGGGAGTAACCGGTTTCCACAATGTTGAAAAACCACGCCCCTGGAAAATTGTATGGGGAACCCAGTTCCTCCAGGCAAGAAACCGGTTCCCAGAAAAATTTTAGTTTTCTTTTGAAAATTTCAACGTGGAACCCGGTTCCTCCCCAGGAGTAATCAGTTCCTGAGTTCAAAATAGTCATTTTTCTCAATTTTTCACACTGGAACCCGGGTTCTCCCACTGGGGAACCGGTTCCCACGACCATCAGAGTCAAAAATCCCAGTTGACAGCAACAGTTCCCAAAAATCATTTTCTTAATCTTTCCAAAACGTACCCACACGTTCCGACACCGTAAAATCACTCAATCCCTTCCGTTAACATACAATATAACTTGATCTATTCATCATTATAGACTCTATATCATACGAATCATTGGATTCTCTACAATCCGACACAAATAAGTATACATCTATGGAAACCTAGAAATTCCTAAACTGAGATTTCCTAACATGCTATGATCCATACGGTCGAATTCAAAACCGATAATACAAGATAATTAATCGAAATCACCCCTTACCTTGTGGGTTCTTCGACTTCCGACACGAAAGCTTTTCTTCCTTCCTTTTCCTCTTCTCAATTGCACGTTCTGTGAGTTTTCTCCAAAAAAGATTCTTTTTCCTTTTCCTTCCTTTATTCCTTTTATTATTCTAACATAATAAAAATAAAATAATAATGTGAGTAGAGCCTTTTACTCCCCACACCCTCACTTTACCCTTCACACCACCAATAATTTCCACTTCCATTTAATTTAATTTAATTTAATTCCATTAATCCAAACTATTAATAATTACATTCCTAATTAAATTAATAATTAAAAAATTATAATTATTTAATAGTCGAATTAATTGGGGTGTCACATACTACACTCGTCAAAATCATCATGAACACCATGAGATGTACCCATAACGAATGTTATGTCTAACGCAAAGTTGAAGACATCTGTATTACTCTATCGACAATGTCTTGTGCGCTACAACGACATGAAGGCATTAAGCTTTAGAACCCAAAGTGAGTATTAGCTCTAAATCTATCTATAGAATATAGAAACTAATAGATATCCATTCCTAATCAAGATTTGTGAGGTATATGTCTATAACAACCAAATCCAAGTATGAAGCAAAAAGATTAAGGAAGACATCAACAATCATTTGTAAAGTAAGCTTTATACAACACCATGATCAACAAATATACATATGTTTAAAGTAATTATACAAACAAACCAAACAAAATAGAAATGCAAAGAGAAGAAGATAAATGAACGAAACATCTCGCGAGTTTTCAGCGCCGGTTGATGAGAAATCCACCTCTGATCATCAAGATGCAATCCCAATTGATGTTTTCTAGCTTCTCCCTACCAAATATTGATGTTGATGGTGTTGGGACTCAAAAATACCCAACCTATACCTAAAAATTGTGTTTTTTGACCTAAATATGAGTTTTTGCCCAACCCGCACCATCGGTCAATCAAAAACCACCGCCGGGCACTCAAAACAACATGTTTAGTGCATTTTCATGTTTCTGGAGCGCCACTACACTAGTGGGAGAGCTCGGGGCGCTACAGACTGGTACTTGAAAAATCCAGCACTATTTCGATCATAACTTTAGACCCGTAACTCCGATTCGCACACAATTTGAATTGTTGGAAATCTTATTCAATGATCTATCTAACATTGCATAAATATCAATGCTTAAAATGAGGTAAAATCAATTAAACTCAATGATATTTACACGTTAACACAATTTATACACTATTTATACACAATTTAAACTTAACAAGTTTGACTTTGTTTCTGGTAACAACTCCTTGTTTATATGACTTGTTCTTATACATCCATTTAGTACATATTACATTTGTCCCTTCAGGCCTTAGTACCAAGTACCAAACGTCATGCCTCTTGAACTGACCAAGTTCATCTTGCATAGCATTAATCTTGAACTCATCAGTCAACGCCTTATTTATATTATTTGGTTCAAATTTTGAAACAAAACAAGCATTTGACACAATTTCCCTTGATTTGGAGAGTATCCCTTTATTCATTTTTCCAATTATAAGTTCCTTTGGGTGATCTTTATGAATCCTGCTTGAGGGTCCTTTGTCAACTATCTCAGATTCTTCAGGTTCAATATTAATACTTGAGTCTACAACATCTTCGTAAACATCATTGTTCATGGGAATAGTTGTTTCAACATCATCTGTGACACCAGCTTCTTCTATTGAGTCATCAACAACCATATTTATGAATTCCATCATCACCTTAATTCTAGAGTTGAATACTCTATATGCTTTACTGTTTGTATAGTATCCTAGAAAAATCCCATCATCACTTTTAGGATCCATTTTTCTCCTTTGCTCGCGATCTGTCAAAATATAATATTTACTTCCAAATACATGGAGATATTTACAATTTACTTTCTTCCTTTCCACAGTTAATACAATGTGACAGATGTACTAGGTCTGATAGTCACTCTATTGTGTATATAACAAACATTGTTCATGGCTTCTTCCAAAAAATGATATGGAAATTTCTTAGCATGAATCATGACCCTAACACATTCTTGAATAGTCCTATTCTTGCACTCCACTACACCATTATGTTGAGGAGTGATGGGTGAAGAAAAATCATGAATAATCCCTTTAGAGGTGCAGAGTTTATCAAACTTGCTATTTTCAAATTCTTTCCTATGGTCACATATAATTATGACAATACCACACTTCTTCTCTCTTTAAATCGTTAGACACAATTTTTTGAAAAATTCAAACACTTCAGACTTCTCTTTGATAAAATTCACCCAGGTGAACCTTGAGAAATCATCAACAACAACATAGGCATATCTCTTTCCTCCAAGACTTTCAACCTACGTAGGTCCCATCAAATCCATATTGAGTAGCTCCATAACTTTTGAGAAGGTTAGATGCTTGAGATTCTTATGTTACATCTTTGTTTTCTACCCAATTTGACATTCACCACAAATTCTTCCTTCATAAATCTTCAGATTAAGAATACCCCTGACTGCTTCCTTTGGAAAAATTTTCTTCATACCTTTCAGGTGTGAGTGGCCAAGCTTTTGATGCCATCGATTAACTTCATATTCTTTTGACTTTAAGCATGTGGAGAGACAATATATTTCTTGAGGATTCCACGGATAGTAGTTATCTTTTTATTTGGTTCCCTTCATGATGACTTCATTACTCTCATTTGTTACTAGACGTTCAGATCTAGTAAAGTTAACTTTGAGACCTTGGTCACATAGTTGACTAATACTTATCAAGTTAGTAGTCAATCCTTTAACATACAACACATCACCAAGACCAGGTAGTCCTGTACATTCCAGTTTTCCAACACCCTTTATTTCACCTTTTGCTCAATCTCCAAAAGTGACATAGCTAGTGGATTATGATTTAATATCCACCAGGAATTTCTTGACACCATCCATGTGTTTAGAACAACCAAAATCAAAATATCAATCCTCTCTGACATAAACTCAGAGAGAAGTATGAGCTAAGAATCCAGAAGAACCATTTTTGGGAATCCACTTTTTCTTTGCTTTAGCAGCAGTTTGTTCTCTTCTAGGTTGTGCAATAGGGTTAGGATAACCATATAATTCGTAACATTAGAGTTTTATATGACCAAACCTTCCACAATAATGACATCTCCTTCTTTGAGTCTTGCTTCCTATGCGATTTTTTTTATATCTTTGCTGATGTTGGGACATTTAATTTGACATATTATGTTCCAGTTTTTTCTTTGGATGAAAAAACTTCATTTCAAGCTCTTTTCCTTTGTTCTTCACAACTTGATTATCATAACCAAGATTCAATTTTGATAAGTTACGTTGTTTCCCTTGTTAGGAGGGAAATTCTAATCACTTCTGATAATTGGAGAAGACGAGAGTTGAAACCCGCTAAAGACAAAATATGGAGTGAGATACAGGTATAATATGAGATGTTATTTGTTTTTGTTAATAATTATGTCTTTAAATGATTTATACTAACACTTTTTATGTATGGTTTTTTGTAGAGGAATTTTAACATTGATGATGAACGAAAAACATATTATCTTCAATTGGCCAGAAAAAGACACAGAGGGTTTCAGAATTTTTTAACAAACAAGTTTCTTAAGGATGCTGGAGAAAATTTTATGGAAGAAAGACTTTCAAATAAGTATGCGGACTTGATTTCTCCTGAAGAATGGGAAACTTTTAAAGCCAAACTAAGAACCCAAGATTTCCAGGAAGTGAGTGACATGAATCACCAACGAACATCATGCCCCGCGTATCCATACAAAAAAGGCGTACGTGATATGCATTCTCACAGCAAAAAATAGTAAGTATATATAAATTCTATGATATACTTGTTCATCATGGTTTATAAATTATCTTATTATTTGTATGAATGTGTAGTTAGAAGATGAGAAAAGTGAAGAAACATCTCTTTTGGCACATGTTTTGTGGAAGACTGCTTGTGTGGGTAAGGATGAAGTTATTAAGGATGATGTTCAACAAGTTTTTATGCAACTTGTAAGGATAACATTATTTCTTTAATTAAATCAAAAGTTTATTAACATATAATAGTTATGTTTTTTAATCACCGCTTATTTTTTTCGATATGCATATGAATTTTAGGAGAATCTATCTCAGACTTTAACTCTAGCTGAAGACCACGAATCTAAGTATCAAATAATTAGTTAAGAAATGTATAAGATCACGAAGCTTATGATTTTGGAGGATATATTTAACATTTTCTATGCATAAATATCAATGTACCTCTTCTTTTGATGCTAATGACTTGTTGTGCGTTGTAATCCCCTTATCTTTTGATCTAGGATTTATTGGAGTCTAACATTACATGAATTAGAGTGCAGGTATATTTTGGCATTTTGATTATAATAGTGGTGCTACTTGATAAAACTAGTTAAACTATATACCCTAATATATATTCCTGTATTTTTTCTTTGTGTAATGTCCTCGTTAGTGTAATGATATAAATTGCGGTTATTTCGTATTGAGGTTTATGAAAGAAATTATTCTTTTGAACCAAATAGAGATTCCAAACATGGTATGGATTTATAAGATATGATTTATTTTAATATTTAACAGATGTTTCATCTAATTAATTAATGGTAACTAAATCATATTATGTTATATTATGCAGTACTTTAATGAATTCAAGTGTGCAACTTACTCGAAATGTCAACTAGAAGAAATTAAGGAGGATTGGTGTCAATACATTCTTGAGTTTTATATGATACTGTCTTTCTTTCATTTGTGTGAAGTTTATGGTCCTTTGAGATTTATGTTTTTGTGATGTTCTATATTAGATTGGACTAGTTTTGGAAGTTATTGTGAGTTAAGGGTTGATGGACTTTGTAAGGGTTGATGAATTATAATTGTTATCATTTGTATGTGTTGAATTATAATGGTTATAAGGTTATATTTTATGTTTCTAATTGTTTATGTTTATGGTTATAATTGTTATGTTTATGTTTATGTGTTGAATTATAAAGTTATAATGTTTGAGTTTATGGTTATAATTGTTATAATGTTACGTGTTGAATTATAATAGTTATAAGGTTATATTTTTTTGTTTCTAATTGTTTATGTTTATGGTTATAATTGTTATGTTTATGTGTCGAATTATAAGGTTATAATGTTTATGTTTCTGGTCACAATTGTTATAATGTTTATGATACCTTTTAATTTGTTGGTTTTGTTTCAGGTAGGTGCAAAAGATAAGGATAACAAGTTACTAAAAATTGTAGATATATGCAGATGACAAGTTCTTTGTTAGAGTTGGTGTGTGTGTCTATATATATATATATATATATATATATATATATATGTAAGTCACATGTGTATATCAAATATTATTTGTTGTATGTATATTAGTAATATGTTGTGTGGTTTATTTTAAAAATAAAAATATGCTATTTATATATGTTACCATTTTATTTTTAAAAAATGCTGCCAATTTATTAAAAAATCCGTGCACAAGACAATACTTTTAACAAAACACGATGCCAAAAGTGAAAACAAAAACGCTGCCTAAAGTCTCCCCTAAAATAGAACTAAAAAAACGCTGCATACAGGGGGAACAATAGAAAGTGCTGCCTAAAGGGGACAATGGGCAACAGTTTTATAATGAAGTGTTGACTAAAGTCCCCCTAAAATATAATTAAAAAGCGTTGCCTAAAGGTCAATTGTAAAAAAATACTACCTAAAGTCCCCCTAAAATATAATTAAAAAGCGTTGGCGGACAATGTAAAGAGTTTTTAAAGCAAAAAGTGCTGCCTAACGGGCCAATAGAGACTGTTTTTGGATGAAGCGCTTCCTAAAGGGGACATTAGGCAGCGCTTTTACATTAAAAGGAAACGTTGACTATACATTATGCAATGGTAGTATAGGCAAAACTTTAAAGTGCTACCTAATCCAAAAAAGCATTGTCTAAAAGACTTGTTTGACATAGTGGAAGGAGGAGATGAAAAAGAGAAAGAAGAAGAAAAGTGCACAACACCTGATAAAGAAATTGAAGCAACAATAAAATAAGAAGAGGTGAAACTTATATTTGGGAAAAGAGCAAGAATTCCAGATGAGGATTGTATAGTTTTGGATCAAGCTCTAAATTTAATAATTTGTCTAGACATAGATATCCAACAACAATATCTTCAACAAATGAATATCCCAAATTCTAACAATAAGGCTGGTAAAAGAGGAGAAATAGATAAAGTATTGGATGAGATTTATGCCTTGTTTGATACTGTCAAGCCGAAAGGAATATGGAAGAAAACCATTCAATTCTTGAAAGTGATGAAATTCCTACCAAACAAAAGGAAGAAGAAGGATGATGTTTTTTCATGTCATATTTGTCGCCCTAACAAAAAGTCGAACGATTAAGCTTAGGACCTTAAATAATTGCTTAATTGAAGGCAATCATCATTTTTAACAAGTTTTATAATTTCAACAACTTTCCCTTTCATATTTCAATTCAATAAAGAGTAACAACCACCGAAGGATACTCCTCTAACATTATATGTGATTAGACACTCCAGAATAGGAAAATCACTCTAAGTAAAATTAGGTTCAAAATTGAAAATGGATAACTTATTTATTCTCCAACAACAAGATCGTCAACAAATGAATATCCCAAATTCTAACAACATGGCTGATAAAAGATGAGAAATAGATAAAGTATTCGATGAGATTTATGCCTGGTTCGATACTGTAAAGCTGAATAGAATATGGAAGAAAAATATTCAATTCTTGAAAGTGATAAAATTCCTACCAAACAAAAGGAAGAAGAAGGATTTTTTTTCTTGTCATATATGTCACCCTAACAAAAAGTCGAGCGATTAAGCTTATGACCTTAAATAATCGCTTAATGGAAGGCAACCCATCATTTTTAACAAGTTTTATAATTTCAACAACTTTCCCTTTCGTATTTCAATTTAATAAAGAGTAACAGCTCCTGAAGGATACTCCTCTAACATTATATGTTTGTTGGTATTAATTAACAAGTTTTTCCTACTATTTCTTTCAGATCTACACAATTGCAATTTTTGACAATGAACAAATGAACCAAGAACATCATCAGGAAAGTTCCTTGCAAATTGATAGTTGAGAAATAAAGGAACAACCAACCAACTTGTACTCAATCTCCAGATATCTCAACTAGTAGGGTTTGAGCCAAATATTCCATTGTTTATTTTTCCTTCTTATGAGAGTATTCGTACAATTTCTAGTTTCTAGAATTTGCATTATTTCTGATTTAATCTATGGTTTGATAAGTACACACTAGAGCACTTATTTGTGGTAAACTCAAAGCGTTTCCAAACTAACTATTATATCATGTTTATATCCTTTGCTAACCATTTTGAGCCTAATCCCTTTATTTTGGTGACATAGCCATAATAATTAGCCAATTAAATTGAAAGATTAAATATTTCGATCATCTCTTTGGAGTTAGGTAGAAAATTTAGTTCCTTTGTCATATGTAAAAAGAATAAGTTTGGGGTTTCTCATGGAAGTAAGCAAAATTTAAGTTGGGGTTAGGGTACTAGAGAGTTCGGTCAAAAATTCAAAAATAAAAAATGAGAAAAATCAAGAATTCATAGCAACTTCTTCAAAGAGAGAGAGATAAAGATAGATAGAGAGAGAGAAGCAATGTTTAGAACCATAAAATTTTAATCTCTAATACCAAAGTGATAAAGTAAGAATTGATATGAAAAGAAATATGATAAAGTAAGGAAAACTAGGTACCTAACTCCAAAGGTGTAAGCCTACTATCCCAAATTATCCTACCTTGACATAAGCCCCATTACAACCTTAAAAGACCTCCAAAAGTGTGTATAGATAACTTTTATTGATTTTATTAAAAAGTTTTCAAACTTATGGTAAAATACTTTTGTACATTGAATGAGTGGTTATGTTGTTAATTCGAGTGAAAAAATTAGTGATCCGAGAGAAAGGTTGAGTCCTTGTTGTGTTGGAAGAACTTTTCAAAATTTGCTTAATTAAATTCAGAAATTGGAATGATAATCTGGTAACACAATTGGTGATGTTCATTTGTTATTTTTTCAATTAGTTTTTCTATTTGAAATTTGCACTTGCAGGCGAGTTACTTAAGGACAAGCAACAAACTAAGTTTAGGGTTGTGATGATAGTTTGTCATTACATTATTTTAATAGTACTTGCAATGAGTTTGATGGAATTCCATTTGAAGATGATCTAAATAAGAAGAAGTATGAAGAAAATGAAAAAGTCGAAGAATCGAAGAAAAGCCAAAAATTTGGAAGAAATTGTGAAGAAACTAGCAATTTTCAACATAATTTATATCTTGACGTATTTCCAGTACATTGATCAAATATGGAGAACTGTAACTCTTTTTGCAACAAGTCTTTTTGGAGAATGAAGCTAAAAGAATTATCTAACTTCAAGAATTATCGCGCACACAATGGGGAGTATCACACGCATGATGCAACATGTTCAATATATTGTACGCACGATGGATACTATCATGTGCGCAATGGGCCACTGTCTCAAAGTAGCTTTTAGTCATCTTCATAAATTGGGCCATGGTTTCATGGGTTGTTGCATTTTAGAAACTTGAGGAATTTGAGGAACAACTTCAATTGGATTCACACTTGTGTTTATTTTCCATTTGAAATTAGGATGATCATTTAACCCTGGATTGTAAGTGTTAGAACAAGGGTTACCTATTGGAAATTTGTTTGCATATTGGCTTCTTTCGTAAGTTCTTTTGGTACACATTTTTCATTAGCATGTCCCCTTCATGTGAAAATCAAATTGCACAATGTGAACTAGGCTCACCTTTGAAGGAACAATAACCCACTCACTGTTTTGTGAGAACCTCCAGTTGAGCTAAAAGAGTTGTGTGAGCATCCAATTCTAAAGGTTGGGAAAAACGCAAGAAATGAGGTTTTGAATTGGGTTTTTCAAATATAACATTTCCGTTTAGAAGTGCTTTACACAAACAATCATTATATAATCAATGCTATAGACCTAAATAGTGACACGTTGTGTTTATAAAAGTTTACCTTAGAAAAGGCTACTCTTGTTCATCCGTCAAGGTGATTTCACCTTAGAAAAGGACTTAATCCACTAATCTTGAAAGATTACAATTGCATGGGCTACCTGTCAATGATTAACAAAAAAGAAATAATAACCAGTTAGTGATCCTTTAAGAATTCTGACCTACTCGAGCCCCTAAAAGATATAACGATCACTGACTCCCTAAGGCTTCTGACCTACCCGGTCCCTTGAAGGGGATTTCTCTAAATATTTATGAGTATTATGACTTACACCTTAATCACTCAAGGAACAATCAACTCGATATTGAATAATATATTTACAATTTTACTTTTTACTAGAGGATTACACACAAATGTTTAAGTACAAATTGTTTAACACAAATATGAGCAACATCTCTTGTGTTCAAACAGTTTACAATAGTAACACAATAATGAGAAAATACTCTTGTGTTCTAACAAATAATAATATCAACACAATTATGAGAAATAGCTCTTGTGTTCAAGCAAATTAAAATTATAACACAATTATAAGGAACAACTCTTGTGTTTAATCTTTTCTTTTTCTTGCTTTGATTTTGGCAACGTTAATGTTCTTGTTCTTTAGTCTTGTAATAATATTCGGCATGACGATTTTTTTTAAAATTTCAAATGAATAGAGTACATCCATTTATTTCTTGCAAATATTCGTCATTCTTCAACATATTGAGAATTACACATGAAGATCCTCTTTCTTGCGAATATTCATCATTCTTCAAAACTACTGATGTTTCTTCAGAAGCGGATGAAAATAATCTTTATGACGTGTGTTTAGCATATTTATGATGACTCTTCAGATAGCGGTCCGGATTCAATTAGAATACTAATCTGCACATTTAAGAAACTTTTAGAACCAAAATTGTTTACATATAAAACATATGCACTGTTTTCATCAAAATCCAGAGATTAATTGCAGAATCCAAATCTTGTTCTAACAATGTCCCCCATTTTGATGATGACAAAACCATGTACTTTGATGTAACAAGTTTACAAGGTAATATCATAATTGAATCTGAGTTAAGAATAAAAATTCCTCTGATTAGCATGAGCTCCCCCTGAGCCTAAGACTTATAGTTTTTATAATGAAGGGATATCTAAGCATCGTTCATAAAACTCCCACTAAATAAGAAAGTAGGGTTTTCTGAGCTTGGTTTTCTTTTCCAGAATTCTGATTGAAGTCAATGGAAGCGATTTATCAGAGTTTTATTTATCATAAATTCTTTCTTCTTTAGAACCTTCTAATCATTAGAAGTTCTTTATCATTAGATCTTTAATCTTGTACCGGAAACACATTCTAAAAACACTTTCACACACACACACACACACACACACACACACACACACATATATAATTAGAAATGTAAGCAATGAGATTTAGAGAATTAGGTATGCATCAAAATCATCATTATGCTTCTCCCTCCTTTTTCATAATAAAAAAGACCATTAAGCATAAAAGAAAAGAGACAACAAACTCAAAGCGGAGAATTTTTCATTGATGATTAAGAGAGTACAAAATGGATAGAACAGGAGAATAGAAAACAAAAGACTCACGAAAATAATTATTTAAACCATTGATCATCAAAAGATTCACAACCTTCTTCCAGTAGAGCATTGTTAGGACCAACACGATCCTGCGAACAACTCTCTCAAATTCCCCCCTTTAAGAGAACTTCTGATAGGACTCTTCCATATGGAATGAAGGACTTGTTCATATTTCTGGATGTGGTTATGGACTCTTTAAGGTAGTTGAATATGACATGATGCAAATTAATCGGAATACGATTAAGCAAGCAGAAAATCAAGAATTTATCATGATTATATAAGAAATTCTTGTTGGTACCTCGAGGACAAAGGTTTGATAGAAAAATCGAAACCAATCTTTAGAAATAGGCATGAGTTTCTCAGGGTTTGTGGGTTCAAAAACAAAAGAGACATCAAATATGCATATCATTTTGGTATCAGGGGAGCAATTGAGAGAATTGGCTTATAGTAATACCCATTCGAGCACAAGAAATGGCCTCAGCAATGCAAGCAACAGCGAAAGAAACAAGAAAGCCAAAGATATTAGATTTTATAATATACCCATCAATGCTTACAAAGGCATATCTCCGAAACTCCTTTACAAGTTTTGGATAAATGAGTCCTTGTAGCATAATAAGATAGCCATTCCAATTCTAAAAGTGTATGCCAAGATGGAAGTTCTGACCAACACTTAAAAGTTTAGGGTGTTTTTAATTGATGACTTCCAAAAGATCGTCATCACCATGAAAGGTTTTTGAGGACATTATAAGACATGTTAATAAAATATTTAGATAGGCTATTAATGAAAAGATGAGAGAAGATGAAACACCTGGGGTATAAATAGATGAATCCCAGAGAAATCTTTAGACACAAACACAAAAACATAAGCATCAGGAACATCATGCTTCCTATAAACAGTAGCTCATCTCACATTCATGATGTTAAGATGTTAGTCATGATGTCAAGACATCAAAGAAACCAACCATCAATCATAAAACTAAAAAAAAAAGGAATCACACAATCCAAAACAGATAGCTCCACCTACACAGATATGCTCCCCCTGAACAGATGACTAGACATAAACACAAAAACTCACATTCCTTCTCAATATAAAAAACATCAGAACAACAACAAACAAAACTACTATAGAAATCTTCAAACAACAACACAAAAACATAAGCATCAAGAACATCATGCTCCCCATAAACAGTAGCTCATATCACATTCATGATGTCAAGATATTAGTCATGATGTCAAGACATCAGAGGAACCAACCATCAGCCATACAACTAGCAAAATAAAAAAAAATGGAATCACACAATCCAAAACAAACAACTTCACTCGCATAGATATTCTCCCCATGAATACACAAAAAATCACATTCCTTCTCGATATGAAAAACATCAGAACAACAATAAACAAAACTACCAAAGCTATCATAATATATCTACTCCCCCCTTTTAGCTATAATTTTGTCAAAGGGAAATCACTCTCATTTTACTGTGATTTCTGCACATTTATCTCTGTCATAAACCTTCATGTACTCCTTGCTTATCTCACTATCCCAATCCTTAGGAATGTTCACAATAAAAATGTAGAAAGTTTGTAATGGTTTCTCTGGAGTTTTGTGCACAACTGAATGAAAGTAAGAAAAATATGGTTTTCACACTTCCACATCTGTAATTGTGATAACTCCTCAAAAGTGAAAATTCTCAATTCACTCCTTAATTTCTCAAACTGATTTGCATCCAAAGTCTTATTAAATATATCTTTCAGTTGTTTTCCCGTGGCCACATGCTCAAGAGACATAATTTTTCCCTCAACAAGGTTCCTAATAAAATTATGATGAATGTCAATATGTTTTGTCTGTTATGTTGGATGGGATTCTTGGATATGTTGATTGCACTCAGATTGTCATTATATAATGTCATGACATCCTTCTTAACATTATATTTATATAACATCTATTTCATCTAAGTCAACTGAAAGCAACTACTTCCTGCAACAGTATATGAAACCTCAGTTGTAGACAAAGACACATAATTTTACTTCTTATCAAACCAAGAGGTAAAGATTATTTTCCAAGAAGAAACATCCTCCAGAAGTTTTTTTTCTATCATTTATACTACCTTTCAAGTCTGCATCACAGTATCCTACAAGCATATAATCACCACAATTGATTATATTTCAATTGAGAATCGAATCCATGACCTATTGACAATATATTCACCATAGTTGATTGTCATTGCCGTAGTGAAATATGGTATGCTATCTAGTTTCTCACTACGGTCACTCGTTAGTGGTGGAAATTAGCACACTTACTACTACACCCTTAATTACTACGATTCATTGCCCGTGGTAAAGTCATATTTTCAACCGTAATAAAATGAAATTTTTATAATAGTGAGACTGTATTTTTTTGTTATGACAAATAAGTTGCAGATATAATGACAAACTCATTAAGACTTGAGAAATTTGAGAAGTTTTGAGGCATGCTTGAAGTAATAAAGGTCACTGCAGTAAGTTAATCACAAAGGCATTAACTTAAGGGTGAAAATGTTGGTAAAAGTTAGTTTTTAAATTAGGCCAAGTTTTTTTATAGTTCTAAGGAAAGTTCTATTCTTTAGGATAAATTCTATATTTTATGATCAATTTTTTTTCTTGTTTTATTAAGAAAACGTTTTATGCTCTCAACCTATTATTATTTTTAGTTCTATTAACTAGCTCATACTTATATTTATTTCTTACCAATTTAAAGCCAATAATTATTTCTATGTATTATGTTGTAGGCTTTTAGCCAATGTTGAGTTAATTATGTTGTAGGCTTTTAGCCAACGTTGGATTGTCGTTGATATGTTGTTTACGTTGTAGGCTTATGGCCAGTGTTGAATTGGAAATTACGTTGTTGTTGTGTGTTGTTGTTGAGTTTCCATCGTTGATCGAGTTGATGTTTTGGTTTTGGTCACATGGCATACATTGCATTATTATGTTGAAGGCTTATGCCTTGGCCTTGATGGCAAACACGTTGGCCGTTGGGGCAAAGTTGATTATGTTGAAGGCTTATGCCTTTTGCCTTGAAATTACTGGAAAATGATTATGTTGGGAGTTTTACTCCAATGGTACCACATGCATATGCACAGTTGAGTCGCATTTGAAGTCGCATAATTATAGTTGTTATGTTGATGCATCGGTTGATTTATGTTGTTGTTGTTATTCACAAATTGTGAAATAGTTGCTACGTTGTGTTGGAAATGTTGTTGCGATATAATTGTTATAAGTTTTGTCGTTGCTAATTGTTAGTATATATGTTGTTGTAATCATTGTTGGTATTTGTCGATACAACTGTTGTTTGGATTATGTGAAGTGGTGAATTATATGATCTACATTCTAATATATTATTTATCATGAATTCAATTATATTGGTAGATATCTCACCCTTTCATTTGTTTCGCCGTTTCCTTTATGTCATACCCCAAAATTTGCCCTCCTACTTCTCAAGACATTTCATACATCCATGCTCAAGGATTCCTCAAGGGTTGATTAGACAAACCCTCTCCTAGACAATCAACCCAAACTAGGGTTTGGTATTTCTCAGATCAAGATGGACTTCTAACATCTCCAATGGTGTTCATGCCTCCTCATATGCTTCAAAGATTCTCCATGTCAAGTTTCAAGCCTCACAAGTCAAGTTTCCTCAGACAATTGCTCAGATGGTTGAAAATCAGTTGTATTGGACAAAAAGTCAACTGTGGTCAACATACAGTCAAACTTCCTGATTTTTGGTCGACATCCTCATTATGAAGTTACATTCATCATTTGATCAAGGGTTGATCATGATTCATCAAGGAAACTCAAGATTTGCTCAAAAGTCAAACTTTCCAAATTAGGGTTTCTTAGTGAAAAGTCAACTGAACTTTGACTGAGCATAACTTCTTCATACTTTCTCAGAATTTTTTCCACCACCTCTTGTTTTGAAGGAAATTCAATTCTCTACAACTTCATGTCTCACAAGAATGTTCAAAAAATGCTTCATTTGGAAGGTATGGATCAAAATATTACAGGTCCTTTTCAAAGTCAACAAAAAGTCAACTTTTTGTTTTGAAGATATATTGAGCATGGAAACTCCAATTGAGATGATACGAAAGAGGTTGGTTAGAGGACTCTTAGAGCTTTCCAAAAAGTCCAAGAACATTAAAAAATGTGGAAAATTGAGCAAAATACACCATTCACAAGTTGGGCATTTTTTGAACAATTGCACAAAAGGAGATATTTGTCAAAATCCACAATTTTTTCCAAATGGGCCTATAATTTTATGATCCAAACTTGATCATAATATTATTTGTGACCTATTGATGCTTGGCCATGACAATTTTCTATTTTATTGATTTATTTTTGAATTTAAAACCATTTAATTCAAAATTAAATTATATAAAATATGAAAATAAGATATTTTTTCAAAAGGAGTAAATTTCTATCAAACTTGAGGTCCAAGATAGCCCATGGAACATACCAAATTCGTGCTAGCTCTCACATTGAAGAGAAAATCAAATTTTTTCCAAAATTTGATTTTATTTGAAAAGAATTTATTGCACAATCAAGATCCAATCTTTTTTCACTCTCTTTGCCCTCTCAATTCACTCTATAAATACCCAGCATATTGCACATCAAAGGACACAAAACCCTAGCCCCATACACAACTCTTATTTTGTCAAAAAATTTCTCAAATTGTCCAAAATCGAATTTCAAGTTTCAGCAAGTTTCAAGGCAAACTAACCATCCAAACACCTTCCTGAGGTTCCCAGCAATCGAAACCATCCCTCACTTGAAGCCAAGACTGCCCAGAACTCGATCTATAGCTTGCTCCGATTTGGTATATTTGTAAAATTCGAATTTCATTAATCATGCATTGTTAACTGTTTTCATGTGTTTGTTTGTGTTCAGGAGGTTCATTAGAATGCATTTGATACCTTACATGCAAGCTTGCACGTAGAAATCTCGTGTTGCCATTGTTAGGGTTAGAAAACTGGAGAGCTTCGAACCGGCTTATCTGATTGTTTTCGGACAAGGGCCACCATTGAATTCGCCATGGTCGATTTAGGGGGGTAGGGTATCCCTTTGCTTTTGTTTTTGCCTATTTTGCAGGTTTCGAAATCGGGCTAGCCGGAGAAGATGACCGGAGCCCTAGCTCCGACGCTGACTCAGGCGAAGACCGGATGAAGGTAGGCGTGGCACTTTCGCGTTTTCTGATTCGCTCTCTCGTGCCAACTGGGGTCAACGCACGCTGACTGTGTTTGAAACATATCCCTGACGCGTGTATGCTTTTATTCAATTGATTTTGGTTTTACAAACACCAAATGCAATGTGGCGTAGTGGTAGAGGCAAGCAGACTTAAGGTTTCACTCAATGGTCTCCAGTTCGAACCATACCAGAACCATTCTCTTTTTCCTTTTACAAAACTTCATATTTTTTCTATTTTTTCTATTTTCTTTTAATATTTCCATCCATTTTAATTTATCTTTCATAATTTTTATTATGCATTTAAAAAATACCAAAAATATTTATTTTTTGCATACTCATCATAAAAATGCTTATTTAATTTTTAAAATTAAAATTATTATTTTTGCATGCATATTTTATTTAATTTCTATTTTTGCATTTAAATAGCTTTTAATTGAATTTTAATTATCAAATTAACTCCAAAAAATCCCAAAAAATTATTTTAGCATATTAATGTCATTTCTAGCATGGAAAATTTTTTCTCATTCAAAAATTATTATTTTTACTAACATTTGCCTCTTATGCAATTTTCTCGTGTTTCCCGATTTTTTCATCTGTTCACAAGTTATCCCGTTTCGGACAATTTTTATCGCTTTCTTTTCATATTATGTAATTGCCTATGGGATGTAATAGTTTAATTAGGACTTTTATTTTCCGCACTTTTCGATTATGTATCTGCCCCAAAGCCATGTAATAGCGTAGGATTTATCTTTCCGCACTTTACATTTCCGCAATTTACGTTCCGCATCTTATAAACTGTTAGTAATTAGGCGTGTATGGCAAGACTAAAATTGAACATAGCTCACTCATAATTCCAAGATAAAATACCTGAAATCAACACACTCTTTTCACACATGCACCCCTTAGGGTAATTCTCTCTTGTTGCCTTTACGAACTCAAATGGTCAAGTCCCTCGAACGTAGAGGTATTCTAGCATTGTTGCCCTCAAAACAAATCATCATAGTCCCTTCGATACAAAGATCATAAGACCCACGATGTCGCCTCCGAATACATGATCTTGACCCTCGATTGTCGCCTACAAAAATGATGATAGTCCTTGAATGTGCTAGGATACTTCCTACAAGTTGCTTTCTATGACCATCGATGTCCCTTCATTCGCGTTAAAGGTGGCGCGCGAGGATCGAACGTGAGTTCGGATCTTCATGCAACGATTTAAATCTTTTGATTTGTTTATAAAGATGCCGCGAGCATCAAGCTTTATTATTTTCAACACAAGAAAGATGATTTGATGATTATGAAAAGGGAAAGTGAAATACCCTCAATTGATATTGGTATGCGTAACGACTAAGCGCAAACTAGACATAACGCATTGGGGAGATTCGAGTAAGGGGATTGTTATATAAAGGAAGATGGAGCATCCTAAATATATATGGTTATCCATAGCTTTTTATATATGAATATGTTTGATCATTGTGTGTTTTTAATTTACTATTTCTATGATTGGGAAAGTTTCTCCTTTGGATTTTAAGAAACATAGATTATGTGGGATTCTAGGTTTTGTTATTATTGTGCTCGCAAAGATCTATGGATCTTCTCATACATATCCTAGTGGGAATCGAGCATTTGTAGCTCGGATCTCTGGGTTCTATGGTTTGTTTGGTGGGAGATAGAAATTTGCTCGGCAAGGATGAGACCTTGTGCCTCGTATTCTCAAAAGGATGTTGAGAAAGTCAGAGCAATCGTAGTTCCCACTTATGCTAGTGGAAAGCAACGGGATGTTAGTAAGAGACAGACAAATGTCATCTTAATGAAAAATGTATCTAATCTATTTCATCACATACATTTTGAAAAAGTTTGATTGATTAAAATCTTTCCTCGTAAGTATTAGGTGTTTTGCTCGAGTGTACAAGCGTTACCACTTACATGTTTAAGAAAGATGTTTGAAAAAAGATGATTGAATCTTTTAACTGTAAGTATTGGGTGTTTTGCTTGAGTGTACAAGCGTTACCACTTACTGTTAAGAGATATTTTTGTTTGAAAACAGTTTATGAAAAAGAGTTTGAAAAGTTTTTGACTGTATGTGATGTGATAGATTAGATACTTCTTCCATAGAGATGATAGATGTCTAAATCTCAAGGAGAAATTGATTGGATTAAAGGGATGCTTTTAAGAAGCCCGTGGGTCCTTGTATTGTTAGCCCAAGAGGAGGCATTCCGAGGGTCATCGAGGGTCATCGAGGGTCCTTGTATGAAGCTCAAGAGGAAGCTATAGGGTATGGCTGGCTTTGGCTTGAAAGGGATTTCACCGAGAAATCATCCTTTGCTGAGTAAGAGTAATTTCACCGGGAAATTTTACTCTATGGTGATTTTTGAAAGTGATTTCACCGAGAAACCATCCTTTCAGGGTTCTATCTTAGCGCGGGTGATTCTTTGTATTGGAAGCCCAATAGGAGGTCATTAAGATTTCTGTCTCTTTCATTGTATGATGCCCAAGAAGGCTAAACTCAATGAGGAGTTCTTTTGAACGAAGCCCAAGAGGAGGCTAACTCAACAGGGGAGTGTTGTCTTATATGAAGCCTAAGCGGAGGCTAACTCTGTGGGGAGAGTTTCTTTGTACGAAGCCCAAGAGAAGGCTGAACTCTGCTGGAGATAAAATATCTTGTATGAAGCCCAAGTGGAGGCTAAACTCATGATGGGGATGAGTTGTCTTGTATGAAGCCCAAGCGGAGGCTATACTGTGGGGAACCTATTGATTAGTCTAATTGTTATGTTATTTATTAGACGGTTGTATAAACAGGTGTGTGTGTGTGATATGTATTCACAGGAGTTTATGAAGGAAATATAAACAATGCATGATGTTTATTTCATGAAATATAAACAAGTGTCTGTGAACGAACGTTTAAAACGAGCGTAACTTGATTATTCACAAGTTGAGCGTGTACAAGGAAATGAATATGTACACGGACGAGTTTTATGTACAAAGAAAGATGGATGTACATAGGAGGGTTGGGACTTACACTGTAAGAGAGGCCCATTGATTTGAAAGCAGTTTCACAGGGGATAATGCTCCTTTCAATACCAATGGTATTTAGTGTAAAATGTACAGATGGAACAAAAATGATTGATTGAAGTTTATCTGTAAAAAGTATTTTTCAAAAGAAAGAGTATCTGTATTATGTACAGATAAAAGTTTTGAAAAAAAAAGTATCTGTGTTATGTACAGATAAAAAGTTTGATATGTACAAAGAAATATTATGTACATAAAAGAATGTTATGGGACTTACACCGTGATGGAGGCCCATTGGTTTAAAAGAAATCTTGCTCAGGAGAAACCTTCCTTTAGAACCAATGGTTTCAGCGCATAGACAAACGAATGAAAACAAATGAAAGAGATTTGTTTATGTTTGAATATTGACAAAGATGTTTTGAATATGTACAAATAAAGCTAAGTATGTACATAAAGGGTTGGGACTTACACTGTAAGAGGCCCATGATTGATCGAGAAATTCGAGAAGAAACGAATTCAGTTTTATCGTTTTAAATCGGATTGATCATGGTAAAAAGATGCAAGTTTGATGAAATGTTTTGAAAAATGATTTGAAAATGTTTTTGAGAATGGTTTGAAATGTTAAGTTGATTTGTGAAAGGTTTTGAAAAAAATCGGAAGTCGAAAACTTGAAAAATTCACCTTTTAAGGAGGTTTGAAAAAGCGTTCAGAACATCGTTTTCGGCTCGATTAAATTTTAATCAGATGAAAGTATTTTTGGATTTTTTTGACATAATCATAAAATATATATATTAAATGACAAGTGTGCAAAAAATCATCTCAAAATGAGAAGTTTTGATTGGTTAAAAAAAATTGTTGAAGTTTTTGTGAAAAAACATGAAAAATTGGAAAGTTTGTAAAAAGAATGGTCTTGCTGGGTTTTGAACCCATGGCCTTTGAGTGGGACGCGTGGCAGAAAGCACTAAGAGCAAGCCAGGAACCACTGAGCCAAACGCGCATCTGTGTTAGTGGACCAGGAACACGTGTTAACATAAGAGAGGATTATTTGAATTTTTAAAAATGAAGAACACCAAGAACACGCGCGCAGTTCTGGGTTCGAATTTTGATTTTCAGTTTGATGAATCCTTGCTCAAATCTTTGTTTCTCAACCAAATTGAACGAAACAAAAGCCAAACTTGATCGATTTCTCATCACGAACATGGAGATGCTTGTTAATTTCATTTATATTTAGCTCAGAATGATTTAGGTTTGAAGAACACGTATGAACCCTAAACTGAAAAATCTAAATTAAATGATGTATGTTGAATGATTGTTTGATTTTATTGAGGGTTATTGTTCGTTAGGGGTGCAGAAAACAATTGGCCGTGAGTTTTTTCCAAATGGTGCAAGGAATCAAGAGAACCAGTTTCGTGTTCTAACCTGGAAAAGTTGAGATCGAAACCTGTTCTAGAGCACTTCCAGTTGCGATTTCTTGATCCTTAGAGTACCAGCGGCATGTGAGGATGCTTTGGAGATGGCCTGCTTGCTTTGAATCCTTCCCAATCGATCCAGCCAAGTCTACCTGTACAGACTGAAAAATGGAGCTCGAATTCTTGGTTAGAGCTGTTACAGTTTGTTGTTCTTGGTTTGAATCATCTCTATGATGTCTATGGATTGTGTATGGATGATCAAAACTCAAAGGAATCAAGCCTAGCTTCAGTTTCGAATTCCATGGCAGTTTTGCAAGTTTGAAAAAATGGAAAATGAAAACTGTTTTTTAGCTTTGTTCAGGTTAATTTTAAGCTTGTGACATGTTTGTTAATGATTATGGAACATGTTAGACACCAAAGACTTTCATGATTTTCACTGATTTTATAAATTGCAAGTTTTTCAAAAGTTTATCATGTTTCTTGATTTTGAAGAAAGAAAAGAGAAAGCATGATTCTTGCAATGCTTTGGTGTGCATTTCTCTTGAATTGGTCATCCTTTTATAGGCAAGAGGTCTGAAATGTTAGGCACAAGGACATGGCAATTGGATAAAACATGGATTGCTTAAGGGGTAAGAAAGGCATTTGGCTTTTGAAAAGGAAGCTTCCTCTTTTTACCATGTGCTATATTTATCCAAACTTGATCCAATCTTCAATCATCACTTTTCACTGATGTTTATCAGTTTGATGAGTCATTTTGGCAAGGTGGCAAGTGGTTTGAGTGAAAAAACACAAAAAGACCTATAATTTGAAGTTATGAACTTTGAAAATTAAGTTTCATGGACCCTTTTGTTCCAATTTCAAAGACATAGCTAGCCTCCATGGATTTTGAAGTTCTTGGACATTTTGGAAAGATTTTTCCATGATCTACAACTTTCATGTTTTGAGTTTTTTCAAATTCCAATTGGAACTAGGTGAAAAAAAGGCTTGAAGTTTGGAAAAAATGTGAAATTTCAACACTTAGAAATTTTTCTAAGTTATAGAAATTTTGACTTTTTGTTGACTTTTCCAAATTCTTTGATTTTTTATGATCATGATGGATTATTTGAAGTATTTTGATGATTGAAAAAGTTTTGTTTTGAAAAAATTTGACCAAAAGTCAAAGTTTGACTTTTCTGTGCAGATGAAATTTCATCAGACGTTTCTGAAATTGACTGACTGATGAATTATGTGAACCTCTGTGATGTTTTGGATCCAGAAATTAGGTCAAGAGGTTGTATCTAAGATATAATGACCAATATCTATCCAAAAAAGTCATTCACTGCTCAAAAAAAATCAGAGAATGCCTATGCTCGACCAAAACCCTAATTGGTCGATCCTCGATTGATCTGTGAAGAAAATGGATATCTGAGGATTGAAGGTTGATGATTTGATCAAGATAGATCAAATAGAGTGAGAAAATCTCAAACCCTAATTGGTTAGCCCTTGAATCAGATGAAAATCTGATGAAACCCTAATTTTGACCTGTGAATGCTATACCCGATTAATGTTGTCTGAACTGTTAGTTGTGCAACAATGCAAATGTAAGGTGGTATATTAGGTCAAAATTTGGGGTATGAAACCTTCGAATGTCCCGCTTATATCTAACGAATAGGGTTACCAACCAACTAATGGTATGGATAGCACTATTCTAAAGGAAAGTAAAATAACACGAAAAACGACCAATTCTGAGTAGGTAAATAGACTTTTAGTTGCTTGCTCTATCAAAATACTTTTTGCACCTCACACTTTTGTCAAAGTTCAAACTCTTTTCAAAAACGAAACATTTCCGAACATTTTGTATACATTCCTACATGAATCATTACAAAGTCAAAGCGAAATGCCTTTTCAAAACATTTTTCAAACACACAGAAAGCACAATTTTAAAGTGATCTAAGAGCAATTAAGAGCCCGTAGATAACTACGGATGGAAAGGGGTGCTAATACCTTCCATTTTCATAACCTTCTCCCTTAATCAGAATCTAACGAAGGTCTTTTTCTGTACTTTTTACCTTCCCTTAATTGGATAAAAGAAAAGTCGGTGGCGACTCTTGCTATCCGCACATTTGCGATACAAAAATCTCAAAGTCAGTTCACCGTATTACACTTTATACTGGTAACGTGTAGGTATTCGAGAATGAAGAATTTAGTTGTTGTTAGTCCAAGTCGGTCTATTTGCTCTGATACGTAGCACTCGGGGGGATGTTTTGTTTATGTCATTTTAGTTGTTGTTATTGATGTTATATTTTAAGTTGAATAATAACAAATACTATGATATTTCAAGTTGTCTTAATTGGATAAAGATGATCAGTCGTTTGGATTGAATACACATGAATTTCCGTTGCATATTAAATAAAAGGTTGATTTGTTTTAAAAACTGAAGTAAGAGTCATGTGATCCCCTGATAATAACAGTGTTATGTATCTGATATGTTTGTGATGTTAAAGTTAAAATGTGGCTTCCCATGTGTTGTATGAAAAAATTAAAATACTCTGATTTTCCTTATATTTTACGGGTAGAATTTGGGGTGTTACATACTGTAACACCCCAATATTACCCAAGATTTTATATGCAAAAATCAGAGTAATTTAAAATTTCATAAATTAAATACTGAGACATCACACCATCAAAACCAAATCACTTTAAACAGTTTGCTTTAAAGTATAAATCTCGGATACATAGCATCGTCGGAAATCATAAATTGATTCATTAAAATCAAAACATCTTCTTAATTAAACTTCCTTAACAAATCATATTTTCAGAAAGTATGATTCTTATTTACAAATGGAAAAACAACAAAAGAACAACAACAAGACAACATAAATAATCCCCCCAAGTGCTACGTATCAGAGCGACACCGACTCAACTAATAGCAGCTATAATCTCCGTCTTCATAACCTGCACGTTACCAGTATAAAGGTAACGGCGAAACAAGTAAAGGGGGAGATACTCCAAAACATATAATTAAAGGCATGATAACATATATATATAGTTTTGGAATTATAAAGGGAATAGATTAATAAGTGCATTCCAACGCATATCCAAAACTCACTTACTCTTATCGTCATTCTAATGTGTATAATCTACACTTTATCTCCATAACCTTATCGGCATAAATCATCACAACAACACATAAAATTCCATCACCACGAAATCATCACAAGTTAATACGTCACTAATCAACACGGCAACATCAAACAACCACATCAAACAACCACATCAAACAATGCTAATAACATAAGCAACATAAATAAAATCATCACAAATTGGCTAAAGCCCATCGTCACAAACGTCATCACGTCATATTTGCATTAAGCATTTCATCAAAGTCAATTCATCACAAAACTCGTCATTTATATTCATCACATAATTATCATGAAATTATCAAGTCATATTCATTTCATGTTCATCATAAGATCATCACCAAACAAAGCATCATATATCATCGCAATTCAACATCATTCATCAATTAAAACCCAACGCCAAACAACTCAAACATAAACATAACCGGCTCCATGAGACACGACTATGTTATGCATGTGGTACCCGTCGCTTTGTCCATAATTAGGAACACTTGGCATAAAAGCCCATCGTCGCTTGGCATAAAAGCCTCGTCGCTTGGTATAAAAGCCTCGTCGCTTGGCATAAAAGCCCCCGTCGCCAATGCAATGTATGTGACTCGACAATAAAACAACACGACAAAAACATCATCATCGCTCATCAAGATTGGCATAAAGCTCACATCGCCATAATTTATCCACATCAAGATAAATATATCATCGCATCATATTTGCATTATGCAAAACATTATCAATAATTCATCATCATCAAAAATCATGCATTCACAAATCGGAAGCATTTATTAACAACATCAATATAATCAACACATCATCATGTACAAAGACATATATCATCGCATCGCATATCAACAAGTATTCATTAATAAATACACCGTCGAAAACATTATGTTTATTCACACCGCATCATTATCAATTAATTCGCCAAATTCCAAAAATGGAAAAATAGTCAAAACATCAATAATCGCCGCGAAAGTCATTCGTAATAACCGGCATTAATCATAATCATCAACATCGAAATCGGATTGTCCATATGTGTCTTAAATCGACTAAACCGCAATCCGATTCAATTTAACCGTAAATTGGCCTATTTCGGGTCATCTCGTAAAAACTCGTAATTTCAAAAAACTAACCTCACCACTATGTTATACACATCAAACTTAGCTAGCACGTCAATTTTCGTTGAATTCGGAGCAACTTGCTCCGTCGACGAATTTACCGAAATTGGAAAATCGGAACATAATCGGGTCCTAAATTTAATCGGCTAACTTATGTCATAGTTATATTTTATTAATACTAACTAGTAGTATGAATAATTATGGAAACTAAAACTAACAGAAAACAAAATGAGAATTATGCAGAACAGATTATACAGGAACAAAAATTGAAGCAACAGAAAAATGAAAACAGCAAATAATTTGCTCTCCCCTGCTACCATGGAGGGACGTACGTCCCAAGCAAAAGAAAGAAGGGAGACGGGTGCCTCAAAAAGGGGGGCGGTCGCCCCACACATGGAGGTGGGCGCCTCCCCCATGATACTTCCTCCATGAATTCGTTCTTCATCCCTGTGCAATCTGTATGTATTATATTTCTGGTTTTTCTTCTTTTTACAATTTCATAGTTTTGCTTATTTTTCTTCATTCTTGCAACTTAGCCTTGCTAACTTAGCAATTAAAACAATACCAATCCATAGTCCTAATCCAACCTTTCTAAGTTATTTCAACAATCAACCAACCAAACTCAAGAATCAACCTATCAATTTTTCCCCAAATCCTAAATATAACTATCAAACCCTAACCATATGTGATAGAGAAATCAAACCCCTTACCTCAAGTGATTGGAGGATCCTTGATGATTCTACAAAACCCAATCCTCAAGCTTGCTCATGCTCTTCCTCTTCTTCTTCCCTTGCTCTTCTTCTCCCAAAACCCTTTCTTTTTCTCTCAAGTTTCTAAGTTTGGCTTTGTGTTTTTGAATGGAAAGAAAATGAGGAGAAATGGTTTATATGTTGTTTTCTTATTAGCAACCAAGGGTGTAAACCCAATTCTAACAAATTAATCCTCACACCCCCATCAATTTTTATAAATTAACACACTAATAATATCTACTAATATTATTAATTCAATCAATTAAAATAATTCTGGGGAATTAAATATCGGATCCGAATAATATTTTACCGGACCGAACGAAATAAAAACCGGACCAAATGAAACGTCGCCAAATATATTAATAGATATATCGTTTAATATAAATATTCTCGTCGCAAAATAAATATCGATCGGTAACTCGAAAATACTAATATAATATAATATTAATTAAAATGGGTGTTACAACTCTCCCTAACTTAAGAAGTTTCGTCCTCGAAATTTCGATCAAAACGAACAAAACGGGACATGCCTACACATTTGTCCACACAATCCTTGCGTCAATTAAACAACATACAAAATACACCAAAAACAAGGGCATCTCCCTAACCACAACGTCCCGTCAAGAACAACCATGCTGAGATGCAAAGCCCATACAATGCACTCGAAAACCAACTAATCACCCAACAACCAAACAAGTCGCAGACACACCGGTTCGCTCGAGAACTAAACAAACAAGATCGATCTCATCCTAACGTCCCAACCATAGAATTAGTCACACACTCAGACCGACACCTCGGAAACGAGTCGCCAAAGATAGGAACATAAAGTCCTACGACACAACACCAACACCATCGCTAAAACGAAAACAACAAAATGGTTATACAAACCACTACTGAAACAATTAGAATAGGATAGTACCATGTGTGCTACGCAAACACGAAAAAGATGCCTTCGTTCACGCATAAGCACGAACTCAAGAATTACACTTGCAGTTATCGCTTTCATTCCCGAAAATCACAAGGTCACATCGTCCTTGTAGATTACCAACGTACGACCCTTGAACAATAACAAGTTACACAAACATAACAGAACTGCGATACACCACTCATTCTAGGGCTTATACAGACAACTTGCGACTATAACTCACTAGTCCAAATCCAACCATCTCGCATACTCGCTAACAATTCAATGCTCGATAACTAAACCATGCTGCATCACTTTTATGCATATGATGCCAACCGTAAAACGACTTGGTTAATCCTCAAATTCACAATTACTCGGAATGGATACGTTCAAAGCGTACACCCATCAAGACACCTCGTAACATTAGTCTCATCCACTCGAAAAATCACTCTTTCATTCTTGATTGATCAACGTCGATTGATCCTCTAAAATACACGACATAGTTTGACCTTTTCAAATATTGTCCAAATATTTCACTTGTGAAACTTCGACGTATACACTTGACTTCAACGAAGTCTTCCCTTATAACAATTCAATTCCCAAAGTTGTATTAAGTAATCACCATCCTCGCATCGTCACAACGATCAATACACAGGTTTCTTATTCGAAACATCTTTCATAACTTTTAATCTTCTAAAGTGGTCATTAAAAAAAAAACACTCTCTCAAGAACTCTACTCATCAACATCGTCTCATACTACTGTAATTACAAAACAGCTTGGACTTAGAACCACAACATCAATTTTATGGAATCCAACAAGGACACCGTCACAACCGACTTCAGTCACAAAATTCTTTACCGTCAAGACTTGTCTTAGTCGCAATCTAATAATTCACCATGGCTATTTGTATCCAACAAAATCCATATGATAGTAGCGGACAAATCCTTAATAACCTTCTGAGCTTATTCTCAACAAGTGTCCCAAAACAAACATGCAACATTCTTCAAAATAATAAATCCCAAATCAGATATTCTTGGGTTATCCGCGATATCAACATACTAAACTCAGCACCAGACGAAGTCTCTTTATAGATCACACTCAAACTTGAATTGTCTTCAACAATTCCAATCTTCTCGTCGTTAACATCTGCACCTTTTAAAATTTCAAATGAGCACAACCGCTGCAAGCTGGTGTCAATCCAGGATGCCCGGAGAATTGTCGTTGGTGCCCATCTGCACCTGACGGATGTGCTTGGTTGAGAAGACGTATTCAGTGCATGATGGATAACCAAGAAGTACTATTCCTGAAACCTTCGCCTATGGAGAATCTGTGTGAAGACATGTCTAAGAATCTGAGGATCGAAGACGTGAGAGAAACTGTACCAGAACTATGGGATACCTTGGGGCAGCCAAGTGGAAAGTTCGATTACATGGTGAAGTATATCGTTCCTGAAAGCTACAAGATTCCTTTTGAAGATGTTAAGGCAACCAGATGGGGGGACGATTTCCCAGAAGACTATGCTGATGTTAACACAATAAGGATTTCCTCTGTTGATCTTGTGCCTAGAGTGGCACCTCTCATCATTACTTCTCCCAGACCAGTTCCATACTCCTCTGGCAAAGTTATACCGTGGAACTATGGAGCCGAAGTTTACTATCATGGCGTCAAGCAAGACCCTTTGACCATCAAGGATCTTACAGTTGAAGCTACCATTCTTGACATCGACAACATCACCGGATCAAGCAAGGTGACCAGAACTGGAAGAGTATTTTCTCCAGAGATCTCTCCTCCAAAAGACACTACGACTCCAGCTCGCATTCTAGCTATCGAACCAGTTCCCGAAGCACGAGGGAAAGAACCAGTAACTCATCTTGCTTAGACAGAGTACCAAAGGAAGTTGCTGAAGACACCTCCAAACAGGAAATGGAGGAAATTCTGAAGATTATCAAGAGGAGTGACTACAACATCGTGGAAATGTTGGGACAGACTCCGTCCAAGATATCCATGCTTGCTCTGTTGTTGTGCTCTGAGGCTCATGCTAAAGCCTTAGTAAATTTTCTGAAGAATGCTCATGTACCGCAAGACACTACTAAGGATCAATTTGAAGTTTGTATTGCTAGCCTGGCTTCCAACGACGGTCTAGGATTCTTTGATGTTGATTTGACTTCTGTCGGAGGGAAATACAACAAAGCCTTGCACATCTCTGTTGAATGGAAGGGCACTACATTGTCTCATGTTTTGGTAGATACGGGTTCTGCTCTGAATATCCTACCGAAAAGTGCTTTCGATCGACTTGATGTTGAAGGATTGGTCCTGAAGCCCAGTGACATAATTGTAAGAGCTTTTGATGGTTCTAAACGAACAGTACTTGGAGAGCTCATTCTGCCTGTTAAAGTCGGTTCCCAGACTTTCGACTCCACTTTCTTTGTCATGGACATCCGTCCAGCTTACTCTTGCCTACTTGGACGCCCTTGGATACATGGGGCAGGCGCTGTTACCTCTACCTTGCATCAGAAGCTGAAGTACCCAGTGAAGGGGAAGGTCGTTATTGTAACACCCCAAATTAACCCAAGGTTTTATATACAAAATTCAGAATAATTTAAAATTTCATAAATTAAATATTGAGGTGTCACATCATCAAATCAAATCACTTTAAACAGTTTGCTTTAAAGTATAAATCTCGGATACATAGCATCGTCGGAAATCATAAATTGATTCATTAAAATCAAAACATCTTCTTAATTAAACTTCCTTAACAAATCATATTTTCAGAAAGTATGATTCTTATTTACAAATGGAAAAACAACAAAAGAACAACAACAAGACAACATAAATAATCCCCCCAAGTGCTACGTATCAGAGCGACACCGACTCAACTAATAGCAGCTATAATCTCCGTCTTCATAACCTGCACGTTACCAGTATAAAGGTAACGGCGAAACAAGTAAAGGGGGAGATACTCCAAAACATATAATTAAAGGCATGATAACATATATATATAGTTTTGGAATTATAAAGGGAATAGATTAATAAGTGCATTCCAACGCATATCCAAAACTCACTTACTCTTATCGTCATTCTAATGTGTATAATCTACACTTTATCTCCATAACCTTATCGGCATAAATCATCACAACAACACATAAAATTCCATCACCACGAAATCATCACAAGTTAATACGTCACTAATCAACACGGCAACATCAAACAACCACATCAAACAACCACATCAAACAATGCTAATAACATAAGCAACATAAATAAAATCATCACAAATTGGCTAAAGCCCATCGTCACAAACGTCATCACGTCATATTTGCATTAAGCATTTCATCAAAGTCAATTCATCACAAAACTCGTCATTTATATTCATCACATAATTATCATGAAATTATCAAGTCATATTCATTTCATGTTCATCATAAGATCATCACCAAACAAAGCATCATATATCATCGCAATTCAACATCATTCATCAATTAAAACCCAACGCCAAACAACTCAAACATAAACATAACCGGCTCCATGAGACACGACTATGTTATGCATGTGGTACCCGTCGCTTTGTCCATAATTAGGAACACTTGGCATAAAAGCCCATCGTCGCTTGGCATAAAAGCCTCGTCGCTTGGTATAAAAGCCTCGTCGCTTGGCATAAAAGCCCCCGTCGCCAATGCAATGTATGTGACTCGACAATAAAACAACACGACAAAAACATCATCATCGCTCATCAAGATTGGCATAAAGCTCACATCGCCATAATTTATCCACATCAAGATAAATATATCATCGCATCATATTTGCATTATGCAAAACATTATCAATAATTCATCATCATCAAAAATCATGCATTCACAAATCGGAAGCATTTATTAACAACATCAATATAATCAACACATCATCATGTACAAAGACATATATCATCGCATCGCATATCAACAAGTATTCATTAATAAATACACCGTCGCAAACATTATGTTTATTCACACCGCATCATTATCAATTAATTCGCCAAATTCCAAAAATGGAAAAATAGTCAAAACATCAATAATCGCCGCGAAAGTCATTCGTAATAACCGGCATTAATCATAATCATCAACATCGAAATCGGATTGTCCATATGTGTCTTAAATCGACTAAACCGCAATCCGATTCAATTTAACCGTAAATTGGCCTATTTCGGGTCATCTCGTAAAAACTCGTAATTTCAAAAAACTAACCTCACCACTATGTTATACACATCAAACTTAGCTAGCACGTCAATTTTCGTTGAATTCGGAGCAACTTGCTCCGTCGACGAATTTACCGAAATTGGAAAATCGGAACATAATCGGGTCCTAAATTTAATCGGCTAACTTATGTCATAGTTATATTTTATTAATACTAACTAGTAGTATGAATAATTATGGAAACTAAAACTAACAGAAAACAAAATGAGAATTATGCAGAACAGATTATACAGGAACAAAAATTGAAGCAACAGAAAAATGAAAACAGCAAATAATTTGCTCTCCCCTGCTACCATGGAGGGACGTACGTCCCAAGCAAAAGAAAGAAGGGAGACGGGTGCCTCAAAAAGGGGGGCGGTCGCCCCACACATGGAGGTGGGCGCCTCCCCCATGCTACTTCCTCCATGAATTCGTTCTTCATCCCTGTGCAATCTGTCTGTATTATATTTCTGGTTTTTCTTCTTTTTACAATTTCATAGTTTTGCTTATTTTTCTTCATTCTTGCAACTTAGCCTTGCTAACTTAGCAATTAAAACAATACCAATCCATAGTCCTAATCCAACCTTTCTAAGTTATTTCAACAATCAACCAACCAAACTCAAGAATCAACCTATCAATTTTTCCCCAAATCCTAAATATAACTATCAAACCCTAACCATATGTGATAGAGAAATCAAACCCCTTACCTCAAGTGATTGGAGGATCCTTGATGATTCTACAAAACCCAATCCTCAAGCTTGCTCATGCTCTTCCTCTTCTTCTTCCCTTGCTCTTCTTCTCCCAAAACCCTTTCTTTTTCTCTCAAGTTTCTAAGTTTGGCTTTGTGTTTTTGAATGGAAAGAAAATGAGGAGAAATGGTTTATATGTTGTTTTCTTATTAGCAACCAAGGGTGTAAACCCAATTCTAACAAATTAATCCTCACACCCCCATCAATTTTTATAAATTAACACACTAATAATATCTACTAATATTATTAATTCAATCAATTAAAATAATTCTGGGGAATTAAATATCGGATCCGAATAATATTTTACCGGACCGAACGAAATAAAAACCGGACCAAATGAAACGTCGCCAAATATATTAATAGATATATCGTTTAATATAAATATTCTCGTCGCAAAATAAATATCGATCGGTAACTCGAAAATACTAATATAATATAATATTAATTAAAATGGGTGTTACAACTCTCCCTAACTTAAGAAGTTTCGTCCTCGAAATTTCGATCAAAACGAACAAAACGGGACATGCCTACACATTTGTCCACACAATCCTTGCGTCAATTAAACAACATACAAAATACACCAAAAACAAGGGCATCTCCCTAACCACAACGTCCCGTCAAGAACAACCATGCTGAGATGCAAAGCCCATACAATGCACTCGAAAACCAACTAATCACCCAACAACCAAACAAGTCGCAGACACACCGGTTCGCTCGAGAACTAAACAAACAAGATCGATCTCATCCTAACGTCCCAACCATAGAATTAGTCACACACTCAGACCGACACCTCGGAAACGAGTCGCCAAAGATAGGAACATAAAGTCCTACGACACAACACCAACACCATCGCTAAAACGAAAACAACAAAATGGTTATACAAACCACTACTGAAACAATTAGAATAGGATAGTACCATGTGTGCTACGCAAACACGAAAAAGATGCCTTCGTTCACGCATAAGCACGAACTCAAGAATTACACTTGCAGTTATCGCTTTCATTCCCGAAAATCACAAGGTCACATCGTCCTTGTAGATTACCAACGTACGACCCTTGAACAATAACAAGTTACACAAACATAACAGAACTGCGATACACCACTCATTCTAGGGCTTATACAGACAACTTGCGACTATAACTCACTAGTCCAAATCCAACCATCTCGCATACTCGCTAACAATTCAATGCTCGATAACTAAACCATGCTGCATCACTTTTATGCATATGATGCCAACCGTAAAACGACTTGGTTAATCCTCAAATTCACAATTACTCGGAATGGATACGTTCAAAGCGTACACCCATCAAGACACCTCGTAACATTAGTCTCATCCACTCGAAAAATCACTCTTTCATTCTTGATTGATCAACGTCGATTGATCCTCTAAAATACACGACATAGTTTGACCTTTTCAAATATTGTCCAAATATTTCACTTGTGAAACTTCGACGTATACACTTGACTTCAACGAAGTCTTCCCTTATAACAATTCAATTCCCAAAGTTGTATTAAGTAATCACCATCCTCGCATCGTCACAACGATCAATACACAGGTTTCTTATTCGAAACATCTTTCATAACTTTTAATCTTCTAAAGTGGTCATTAAAAAAAAAACACTCTCTCAAGAACTCTACTCATCAACATCGTCTCATACTACCGTAATTACAAAACAGCTTGGACTTAGAACCACAACATCAATTTTATGGAATCCAACAAGGACACCGTCACAACCGACTTCAGTCACAAAATTCTTTACCGTCAAGACTTGTCTTAGTCGCAATCTAATAATTCACCATGGCTATTTGTATCCAACAAAATCCATATGATAGTAGCGGACAAATCCTTAATAACCTTCTGAGCTTATTCTCAACAAGTGTCCCAAAACAAACATGCAACATTCTTCAAAATAATAAATCCCAAATCAGATATTCTTGGGTTATCCGCGATATCAACATACTAAACTCAGCACCAGACGAAGTCTCTTTATAGATCACACTCAAACTTGAATTGTCTTCAACAATTCCAATCTTCTCGTCGTTAACATCTGCACCTTTTAAAATTTCAAATGAGCACAACCGCTGCAAGCTGGTGTCAATCCAGGATGCCCGGAGAATTGTCGTTGGTGCCCATCTGCACCTGACGGATGTGCTTGGTTGAGAAGACGTATTCAGTGCATGATGGATAACCAAGAAGTACTATTCCTGAAACCTTCGCCTATGGAGAATCTGTGTGAAGACATGTCTAAGAATCTGAGGATCGAAGACGTGAGAGAAACTGTACCAGAACTATGGGATACCTTGGGGCAGCCAAGTGGAAAGTTCGATTACATGGTGAAGTATATCGTTCCTGAAAGCTACAAGATTCCTTTTGAAGATGTTAAGGCAACCAGATGGGGGGACGATTTCCCAGAAGACTATGCTGATGTTAACACAATAAGGATTTCCTCTGTTGATCTTGTGCCTAGAGTGGCACCTCTCATCATTACTTCTCCCAGACCAGTTCCATACTCCTCTGGCAAAGTTATACCGTGGAACTATGGAGCCGAAGTTTACTATCATGGCGTCAAGCAAGACCCTTTGACCATCAAGGATCTTACAGTTGAAGCTACCATTCTTGACATCGACAACATCACCGGATCAAGCAAGGTGACCAGAACTGGAAGAGTATTTTCTCCAGAGATCTCTCCTCCAAAAGACACTACGACTCCAGCTCGCATTCTAGCTATCGAACCAGTTCCCGAAGCACGAGGGAAAGAACCAGTAACTCATCTTGCTTAGACAGAGTACCAAAGGAAGTTGCTGAAGACACCTCCAAACAGGAAATGGAGGAAATTCTGAAGATTATCAAGAGGAGTGACTACAACATCGTGGAAATGTTGGGACAGACTCCGTCCAAGATATCCATGCTTGCTCTATTGTTGTGCTCTGAGGCTCATGCTAAAGCCTTAGTAAATTTTCTGAAGAATGCTCATGTACCGCAAGACACTACTAAGGATCAATTTGAAGTTTGTATTGCTAGCCTGGCTTCCAACGACGGTCTAGGATTCTTTGATGTTGATTTGACTTCTGTCGGAGGGAAATACAACAAAGCCTTGCACATCTCTGTTGAATGGAAGGGCACTACATTGTCTCATGTTTTGGTAGATACGGGTTCTGCTCTGAATATCCTACCGAAAAGTGCTTTCGATCGACTTGATGTTGAAGGATTGGTCCTGAAGCCCAGTGACATAATTGTAAGAGCTTTTGATGGTTCTAAATGAACAGTACTTGGAGATCTCATTCTGCCTGTTAAATTCAGTTCTCAGACTTTCGACTCCACTTTCTTTGTCATGGACATCCGTCCAACTTACTCTTGCCTACTTGGACGCCCTTGGATACATGGGGCAGGCGTTGTTACCTCTACCTTGCATCAGAAGCTGAAGTACCCAGTGAAGGGGAAGGTCGTTATTGTAACACCCCAAATTAACCCAAGGTTTTATATACAAAATTCAGAATAATTTAAAATTTCATAAATTAAATATTGAGGTGTCACATCATCAAATCAAATCACTTTAAACAGTTTGCTTTAAAGTATAAATCTCGGATACATAGCATCATCGAAAATCATTAATTGACTCATAAAAATCAAAACAATTTCTTTATTAAACTTCCTCATCAAAATCAGGTTTTCATAATTTATGGTTCTTATTCACAAAAGGAATAATAATAAAAGAACAACAACAAGACGACATAAATATTCCCCCCGAGTGCTACGTATCAGAACGCAACCTCAACGAGACAACGCGCGTAACCAGAACGCGCCATGAAGACAGTTTAAGAAGATCAACATGCCATTATCGCAAGCATTGAAACACATGTTAAAAGCAGGGCTGATTACCTTGAGGGATCCTCCTCAAAACATCAACACTTCCTCTCCGAGATACAATCCTAATGCTAAGTGTGCATATCACTCCAACAGTCCAGGGCACGACACTGACGACTGTTGGGCTCTAACGAAAAAGATTCAAGACATGATTGAAGCTAAGGAAATTGAGTTTGATCCTTTTGCCGAGACTCCGAATGTAATCAACGCACCAATGCCTAACCACGGAAAAAGTTCCAATGCTATTGACAAGAAATCTTATGTGTTTGATGTGAACGATTTGACTATTCCTCCGATGACTGTTAAGAAGAATCTGTGTGAAGACATGTCTAAGAATCTGAGGATCGAAGACGTGAGCGAAACTGTACCAGAAGTATGGGATACCTTGGGGCAGCCAAGTGGAAAGTTCGATTACATGGTGAAGTATACCGTTCCTGAAAGCTACAAGAATCCTATTGAAGATGTTAAGGCAACCGGATGGGGGGAAGATTTCCCAGAAGACTATGTTGATGTTAACACAATAAGGATTTCCTTTGCTGATCCTGTGCCTAGAGTGGCACCTCTCATCATTACTTCTCCCAGACCAGTTCCATACTCCTCTGACAAAGCTATACCGTGGAACTATGGAGCCGAAGTTTACTATCATGGCATCAAGCAAGACCCTTTGACCATCAAGGATCTTATAGTTGAAGCTACCATTCCTGACATCGATAACATCACCGGATCAAGCAAGGTGACCAAAATCGGAAGAGTATTTTCTCTAGAGATCTCTCCTCCAAAAGACACTGCGACTCCAGCTCGCATTCCAACTATCGAACAAGTTCTCGAAGCACGAGGGAAAGAACCAGTAACTCATCCTGCTCAGACAGAAGTACCAAAGGAAGTTGCTGAAGACACCTCTAAACAGGAAATAGAGGAAATTCTGAAGATTATCAAGAAGAGTGACTACAATATCGTGGAACAGTTGGGACAGACTCCATCCAAGATATCCATGCTTGCTCTGTTGTTGTGCTCTGAGGCTCATGCTAAAGCCTTAGTAAAGTTTCTGAAGAATGCTTATGTACCGCAAGACACTACTACCGATCAATTTGAAGTTTGTATTACTAGCCTAGCTGCCAACAACGGTCTAGGCTTCTCTGATGTTGATTTGACTTCTACCGGAGGGAAACACAACAAAGCCTTGCACATTTCTGTTGAATGAAAGGGCACTACGTTGTCTCATGTTTTGGTAGATACCGGTTCTGCTCTGAATATCGTACCGAAGAGTGCTTTCGATCGACTTGATGTTGAAGGATTGGTCCTGAAGCCCAGTGACATAATTGTAAGAGCTTTTGATGGTTCTAAACGAACAGTACTTGGAGAGCTCATTCTGCTTGTTAAAGTCGGTTCTCAGACTTTCGACTCCACTTTCTTTGTCATGGACATCCGTCCAGCTTACTCTTGCCTACTTGGACGCCCTTGGATACATGGGGCAGGCGCTGTTACTTCTACCTTGCATCAGAAGCTGAAGTTGTAACACCCCTTCTAAAATACCCCGAATAATACTAATTGTATCAGTGATTAAAGACACATTCCATCAGAGTTAACACGGAACGAGGGATGTCAGAATTATGAAATAAAAATAAAACTTCCAATCAATAGTTGTCATGCTACACTGAGAATCATTATTCAAATAATTCAAGCAAATTAAGACCATGTCTTACACAGCGGAAAAATACCATAACCACAACGGGATAAACCAAAACATAAATTATTCCCAATGGAATTCAAAGAAACAATTGAACAATAACTAATTCCTCAACTAGACGTTCCCCCGTGTTAAAACCTAATCAGAGCATGACACTGACACGCGGACTTAAATGATAAGCTCTAGAGCCATCCTCACCAATGCCTGAGCTACTAACTTTAATCTGAAATTGTTAAAGTAAGGGTGAGACTTCTCATAATTAAAACATATTATAAGCTTCTCAATCAACAATATATTACAAGCATATTAATTCACCCATTTAGCATAACTTCAGATTCAATACACAGTTACAACCATACAATCATCATGCACAATAATTATCAATTCGAGAATTGTAACACTGGAAGACATCCTAACATGTTACAATTCCATGCAAATACAATGCAGACTCAATGAATGTGGTACCAACACGTGACTAAGTCACCCAACACCGATCCATCATCAACCGGACACAGTAACCATCGATTTTCCCATAAACACCCGGACACGAATCCAACCTAACCACCCATCATCACCCGGGTATCGGTTAACAGCAATACAAGTCAAATTCCACACAATGGGAATTAACTTCACCAAAACAATGCATATGCACGCACATCACCAGCATGCAACATCAAATCAGTCTATGAAATACACCAAATTATCATAACTGAATCAAAACCAAAAACATGATATTTCAACCATCATGCATACAAATAACAGTAGCATAAACATGCATTACATTCACACAATGCTAATACATCCATCACACAGTTTCACTGCTACATACACCTCAATGTGCGTCAGTCAATAATCGTCTATTTCGAAAGTCGACTCCTTTTCAAAATAATTTCAAGTTTTAGAAAATCTTTTCATTTTATAAGATAGAGCATTAAATTTAAGAAACAACGTCCAAAACGGCGCTCAAAACGGACTTACGGTTTGAAAGTTATGAATTTTCAAAGTTTTAAACATTTTTCAAAAAGCTTTAGTGGAACCCGGTTCCTCCCTGGGAGTAACCGGTTCCCACAATTCAAAAATAGCACTCCCCTGGAAAAATGTATGGGGAACCCGGTTCCTCCAGGTAGGGAACCGGTTCCCAGAAGAAAAATAGATTTCTTTGGAAAATTAACACGTGGAACCCGATTCCTCCACAGGAGTAAGGTTCACGAGTTCAAAATGCCCGATTTCAAAGTTTTACATCTTTGGAACACAGGTTCTCCCAGGGGAACCGGTTCCCGACCTTCAGACCAAAATGCGGTTTGTGACAGATTCCCAAAATCATTTTCTTACTCTTTCCAAAACGTGCCCACACGTTCCGACACCATAAAATCACTCATTCATCACCAATAACATACAATATAATCATGTTTTATTCATCCTTATTGACCCTATATCACACGAATTAATGGATTCTCTACAATCCGACACAAATAGGTATACAATTACGGAAACCTAGAAATTCCTAAACTGAGATTTCCTAACATGCTATGATCTATACGGTCGAATTCAAAACCGATAATACGAAATAACTAATTGAAATCACCCCTTACCTCGCGATGATCCTTCGAATTTACGGCGTTTGGCTTTTTCCTCTCTTCTCTTCTCTTCTCCAATTTCACGTATAATGACTTTTCCAAATAACCTTCTTTTTCTTTTTCTTTTTATCCTCCTTTATTTATTCCTTTTTATTTGCCAAATAATAGAAATCTTTTTATCCTCCTTTATTTATTCCTTTTTATTTTTCAAATAATAGAAATAAATTAATTAGGATTAAGTAGAGTTTTTTTTTTACTCCCAATTCTCTTTTTCTTCTTTTTATTCCTTATATTATTATTCTATAACAATAATAATAATAAAATAAATTATTAGAGGCTTTTACTCCATACACCCCTCCTTCTAATCTTTACACCATAAACTCAAATTCTCATCAAATTTTAATTAATTAAATAATTACAATCCTAATTTAATAATAATTGAAAATATGGGGTGTTACAACTCTCCCCCACTTAGAATATTTTCGTCCTCGAAAATTCACTTGATACTAATAACTGCTGATACGACTCTTGGATCCTTCCTTCCAACTATCACATTATGTTTGACATCATTTCCAATACCACTAACCAATATCCTTCCTATTCAACCACCATAATCCCACACGATCCATTGTTATCGGGTTAAAAATGCATCGGTTCATCTCACTTCTTGCCCCATCACTCTAGGATACATGATTTATCACTTCATTACACCGCAACACAATTAAAAGAACCTCCACATAACTGCAATGTCCACAACATTTATACACAATGCTAGTACCACAAGGCTACGTTCCAACGATCGAGCTTGCAAATTAATACATCTATCAGAATGGCTGCAACACCAATAATACATAGAACCCTTCACCTAATAATTCTATTTTGAAATTTCTAATAGTTTCATAAACTCCACACTTCTAACGTTTAATTTGTGACAAAAAAAATCATACTCGCATAACAAAGTGCATCACAGTACGCTTCCGCTACGCGACTCTGATCATTTACCTTAACTCATTATCTTCATTTGATTCTCATCAACTACCAGCTCTACAAGTTTCATATTTATCTTTAGACTCTCTTTAATATCTACCAGAAAATCATTGTTCACCTTTTTACATTCTAAACCTTCCACTTTGCGGCTTCAACTCGCATACACACTCAAGTCTCCGACCTGCTGAAAAAATTTCCAAGTCTTTTTCATAGCCATTTTCCTCTTAGGTTCATGCGAACTGATGAACTACTATCCTCTCAATAGAACGTCAACCACTTCACACACTATCAAGCTTGCAAGATAAGTCTATTCAATCCAACAGGATCCCGTCTATCATCAACAAGAGATTAAGGGTGATCAGTTCCTCAATTTGTCAATAGATAGCCGACAATCACAATGGAGTATAAACCACCGTTACCAAACTATAATAGCGTTCCTTTAGAACTCGTGCTCGAAGTCACCCAAGCACCATGGTCAAATAATCTTCTTTTAAGGTTAACAACTTCTTCCACAATTATTTCTTATTTGATCTCGACGATGAGATACCATCGATCAAACAATTTATATAATCTTCTCCACACTCACTTAGCATCACACAAATGTTAAGTATTTTCCCACTCATGAAATGCTAACATACTGAAGCAACTCGATTTTCAAAAATCTTTTAATTCTCGAAAATAGTGAAATCGCCACCTAATTTTATTTGTTCCAAAAAGAACGGGAAAATATAGATAAAACCCCAAACAAACGGATAAGACGGTCTACGACCAAAAATTGGAATCGGGAGTCGGTTATGTAAGAGGAAGGTGTTAGCACCCCTTACATCCATCATACTCGATGGGACCCATTTAGTTCTACATGTGTGTGTATATTCGCTAATCTCTAAGTTATAAAAGAAACAGAATTTGTTTATTATTATTTTGAGTTTGGCACGGTCTTTGAACCGTGTGCCTACATATTCCCTTGTGCAATGGGAAAGTCAAAACTCTGTAGTTCCTCTTAAAAAGGTTTTTAATTGGTTGTATTGATTTTATAAGAAAAATCGTGCGTTTAGACGTTTCAAATGCTTTGAACTAGGACTTGTTTTGTTTGTTTGAAAAGCTTAAGTCCTCGTTCGCATTAGAAACGACTATTGCACCCTCTTTATCTGAAAAGAGTTTTTGTGATCGCATATGAGCGATAAAAGGAGTTTGAGTGAGTTGAGTTGTTTTTATGTGGGAGACAAGTATTGGACCATAAGCGTTCAACGGCTAACGCCCCAATTTCTTGGACGAGTGGACAGAAACATCCGAATCATCTTTTTCTACCCAAAGCTTTTGTTAAGAAAAGGTGAAGTGAAGCATGGTTCACATTGATTAATTCAATTAAGACACCAAACATACGGTCGAGGGTCGATACTGGACTGACTACCATATGTTTGGGAGGAGGGAGAAGTAGAGTATTTATGAAATTGTTTTGAAAAGAAACTCGACATTGGATCGAGGTTTAGAACTTTGAATTATGAAAGCATTCTGATGCGCGTGCTGAGAGAAAATGGAAGCGGGTTATGATTAATCAAGTATATGGACTTAATTAACCTCGTGAGGATAGGTGCTCCTATCCCCAACCATGAGACCCTGGTGCATGGAAAATTGGTATATAGACCAATGTTGTTTTTGGGTTATGATCGATTAAAGCAGCAAGGGCTTTAACCAATCTCGTGAGGATGGCCATGCCCATCCCCAACCATGAGACCCTTTAAGAAATCGGCGTATGAGCCAATCAGGATGAAATCGAATTGATTTTAATTTTAATTGTGTGCACAGTGTACATTGGTGAATATTCGCTGAATGAATAAATAAACAGACAAAATACCAAACAATACAATCGGAAACTTAAATAATTATTAGAGATGATTTTTTCTGTTTGATGAAAAATCGACTAATAGTTTAATCGATAAATCATTAATCAAAAACTATCAGATCCAATAATTATTTAGTACATCGCAACAAAATTATTTACGACAAAATAGAATTAATTGAAATAGAAAGTTCAGAGATAGCCTGATTGTCGTGATTCCGCGAAGTAGAAAAAAATACCATCTGATCTTTGATTGGTCCAAAATATCCCTACGCACTGACGAACCGAGTACCACAACTTCCGATCCAAAATACTCCGACGGCCCAAATAGCAACATTACACCAACACATGTATATTTATAATATTATCATTTTTTTGTTAAAATTATTTAAGAGTAACAAAGTAATGAAAATAAAATAAACAAAAATTGATTTTTATAAGAAACAAGGTGGTGACACTTGTCACCACCAGATTTAATAGGAAAAATAAGAAAAAATTAATATGTTTTATATATTATATATTATTTATATTTTTAATTTAATAAAAAAGAAAAGAAAAATGGGGAAAGGAAATAAGAAGAACAGAGTCTTCTCTCTCACGCGTTGGCTTCCTGGGTTCCTCTTCTCTCACACTCGCCGTCCCTCTCGCCCATCCTCTCTCGAACCCTCACTCATCTCTCTCGCGCCGATTCTCATCATCTCCTCACCAGAACTCACTCTCTCACTCGCCGTCGCTCTGGTGTTTCTATCTCTCTCTCTCTCTCTCATGGCCGCGATCGATCTCAAACGGGAATCTCTCATCTCTCAATCTCTGTTCTCTCTCGATTTCGTTTGCATGTGTAACCTGTGATGCTTGTTTTGATTTTTGATTCTGACAACTGTTTGTTTTCTGATTTGTGTTGCTTTGCTTGTGTTGACACAGGTCGGAAAAGAAAAGGAAGAAGGATGGCGATTTCATAACCTCTTCGTCGGCCTAAAGCGGGTATTACCTTTCTGAACCTTCTTCTTTCGTTGTCGAACTGATTTAAAAATAGTCGAAGGCACTTAGGTTAGGAACATGATGAATGGCTTGCTATGTGTTTGCTCTGTTTAGTTTTTGTATGATTGCGTTTTTGGTCTGGTTTTTTTTTAATATAGAACAAGACACTATGCTTTTTCTAGTTTTTTTGTGTTTGGGAAAGATGAACTGATGCTACCCTTGGTTTTTTTTCTTTTGGGTCTGATGATGGTTGAATGTGAACTTGTTCTTTTAATTTTCTGGTTTTGCTTATATCCTGAACAGATATGACATTTGATCTTTAGCTTATTGAAAAAACAGATCTTTTTTCTTACTTTTTCCCTTTTTCACCTTTGGTGAAAACATAACCTTGAATTCAATCTTTTCCTCTTCCATGTTGCTGTTATTATGCAATGCTTGTATGGCTTAACTTACTTCTTTCAGCTCTGCTATTGTTGCTGTTGGCTTGTGTTTTGCTGTCTATGTTGCTTGTAATGTTAGTTTAACACCATGCCCTGCTCTGCTCTGCATTTCTCAAACTGTCCTCTGCTTTCTGCTCTGAACTTTTGACTTTTTGGGCTTATTGCTGGCTGTTCTGAACTGTGATGATTTCTCTTTTTTTCTGAATCTTCTTCGAATGCCCCTGCTCTTGAGTGCTACCTATTATGTTTATTGCCTTTGTATGCTGGCTGGAATTAAAACTGTCGCCTTGATTTACTTGCTGCCCGGAATTAACATTGCCGCTTCGATTGCTCGTTGTATGCTTCTGTATGCTGCCCGGATTCTATGCTATGATGAATACTGAGCAAATTTTGTTTGTGAACTGAATTGAATCACGATTTGCAAACAAAATTGATTTCCGCCGATGATTAATCTTCAAACGAGATTCTGAGGCTTTAGAAAAAAACCTGATTCCCGCCAAACGCCTAATGATGATGTTTGACAAAAAAGAAACAAATCTTTGATAATTTCACATTTTGTTTCATTTATGTTTTTCTTGCTAACCACACCTTTTCTCTTGTTTCATGTGGCATGTGGAGATTGGATCAAAGATGGAAAACTCGAAGATCGAATGGCGATGGATGAAGAAATAACTCTAGATAACCGCGGAGTTGAAAGTCTTGTAACTCGAAGAAAAAGGCCAAGACACTTAGAAACTTCAAGACCTTCTTGTAGAAATCGTAGAAATTGTTTTAGAAACTTTGTAGAATTTTGAATTGTAGAATTTAGGATTGAAATTGTAAGAAGTTTCAACATTTTGGAGAACTTGTATACTTTCCAATTTCGAACTACTCTTGTACCAAAAGTTTAGTAAATTAAATGAAAACAAACTTGGTTCGAACGCTTGTTTTGATTCTTGAATTGCATAACGTAATCATTCCAACTTGACCATCTTTTGAAATGTTGATGAAATGGTCCTTGTATTGATCTTTGAACAAAACAAATCTTGGCGAAAATTTCCAAAACTTGTAAGAAACTTTGCATGGACTCGTAACACGTTTTAGAATACTTGAACAAGATCCGCATTTGAACGGTGTTCAAAATTCAACTTGCCAACGTTAGTGCAAACTTAGGACTTTAGAATTCGAATTTATAATCTTGAACATTTGAGTTGCCGTAAAAATCCGATAATTCTATCTTGCCTTGTTTCACAAATAGAATTCAAAATTTCCTTTGAACTCCAACTCGTGATCAATTTGCTAAATCATCAACCAACATTCCAATTGGCTCGAGAACTTGAACTTCCTTTTGGGCTTTAGGAATTTGCAATTGCGAACGGGAATTTGGATGGACCTTGACAAATCATTCGTTTCAGATAATTTGGGTGGATACAAGAGAAAGGAACATGAACCAATATTCCCAGAAAGATTATGGAAAGGAGGGTAAATTTTGGGGTGCGACAGTTGCCCCTATTCAATCATCTTGAACTTGATAAGTGAGAAAGATTGGCAGCTTTCGAACATTCAAAGTGGAAGAGGATTGAATACTAGAAGAAAATTTTCCGATCACGAAACCAATGCCACAAAAGAAAACAGATAACAAATCTTGACTACGGAGCCAAGAAAAAGCGCTTGAAGAGAAAACTTGCTAAGCATTAACGGAATGCTTTAACACAACAGCTGGGAAATTTTAACAACACTGGGGATAACCGTGTCGCCGAAATGACTTTGGCAACAATTTTAATGAAAAATGCTATGAGAAGAGAAATGAACTTCTCAAGCGAAAAGAAAAACAATATATTGAAAAATTGACATAACTGAGAACTTAACAAAGGGTTCTCTGATAACTAAGGAATACCTGGAAACCTTACACAAAATTTGAAATGACATGATTGAGAACTTAACAAAGAGTTCTACGATTGACTAAGGAATACAAAACCTTGAGCAATTGAAAAATGACATGGTTGAGAACTTAACAAAGAGTTCTCTGATTGACTAAGGAATACCTGGAAACCTTAAACAGAATTGAAAGATGACATGGTTGAGAACTTAACAAAGAGTTCTCTGATTGACTAAGGAATACAGAAACCTTAAGCGAAATTGAAAAATGACATGATTGGGAACTTAACAAAGAGTTCCCTGATTGACAAGATTGAGAACTTAACAAAGAGTTCTCTGATTGACATGATTGAGAACTTAACAAAGAGTTCTCTGATTGACATGATTGAGAATTTAACAAAGAGTTCTACGATAGATGGCTCGAACAATATCGAATTGTTGGTGCACGTGCGAGCCATGGCATCTTTGAATGTCTTTAACGTGTAACCTCGAGTTACTCATGAGAACAAAATCGATACACCAGTACAATTCTCTGGGGATAAACAAAACAATATCTAGCACACCGGCGTGATATAGATGTTTATGAAGTCGGTAAATCTTGTTTCCAACACTTCTGCTGATGAGAGATCTTACTGAACATGTACGGACATGTTGAACAACCACGAGTTGACAAGATCTTCAATTTGTATGAGATAGCTTTACCGTTGATAGAAGAATCGATTCGCCTGTGGTGAAAAACTTCTAGGGTAATGAGCTTCATTTCTTTGACATTGTATGGACAATGCGTTGTAGCAAGTGGATATGTGGATCAACTTGAGTTGGAGAAATATCACTGATTGAATAAACATCCGCTGGTGGATATTTATTTGTTGAGTAGTTGATAACTTACTGGGGAAATAAACAAACCAGAAGTTTGGTGTAATTTTCTGAGAACAGCTCAGAGGAGTAAATTGGAATTGCCATAAATTTCTTTGGGAAGATTCTTGTCTGAAAGAAATCTTTGAAAATACCAAGAATGATATTATAGTAATCCTTTCTGAAGGAGATTCACTTGGGGAGTGAAATAAGCTTCGCTGGGGAAACTTCGTAGGGAGATCGTGTGGAAAATTCACTGGGGATTCCCGGTTGATAATTTGCTGACATTAGAGTCCGTCTGAAAGAGACAACTGTTTCGCTGGGGAAGAAATCTCGATTGGAGAAACCATCAGTTGTTGAGATCCATACAAGTATATCACTTGTGCTTGTAGAAAAGAGGATAATTTGTCGTCTGAGAACTAATCCTTCAATTTGATCCTTACGAGGACATTTACAGTTTTAGTTGATAAACCTGCAAAACAAATAGCCGAAGCTAATGCATGAGTATGATATGCATGATATGATTTTTTTTTAATGCAAATGGCACATGATTTCCTGATACTGTTGAGAGAAGGAAGACATCACTGGGGAATCCAATTGAACGATCTTGTTGTCATAAGAATTCACTGGGGATGGTCGATCACTTCTCTGGGGAAGAGACTTCATTGGAGAATTGACACTACTGTCGATCGATCTTTCAACCAAGCGTTCGACTTGCGCTGGGGAGAAGAACTAAGTTTCCATTTGAGAAATAGTCTTCTGCTCGCACTTGACTTCATTCTCGAAAGATCCCGAGTCCTGACTGGGGTTTATGCATGAATATATTGTGTATGATATGTCTGAGTAAAGCGACATGATTGATGCATGACTATGACTTATGTAATGATTTATGAATGCATGTATGGATTATTAGATGTGTGCCAAATAAAATTTGACCTTGAAGGAAAAATCGTCGACGAGGCGATTTTAAGTTAAACCATCGAGGCGGTGAAATGATGTTAATCAACAGGCAAGCGGTGAAAACATCTTAACCACTAGCGAGCTGGTGAGATAATTTTGACCACCGGAAACTAGTGGAATGGTTTTGACTACGAAGAAGCGGTGAAATGATTTTGGTCAACAGAAGAGCGGTGAAATAATTTTAACAACAGGGAAACTAGTGAAAATATCTTAACCACCGGCGAGCGGTGAAATGATTTTAACAACGAGGGAAGCTGGTGAAATGATTTTAACAACGAACTGGTGAAAATATCTTAACCACCGAAGCGGTGAAATGATTTTAATCAACAAGCGGTGAAACGTACCAAACAAAGTCATTTTAAATGGCACGGGATGAGATGCATGATTGACAATGCATGAAGATGCTTTGGTTTTGTTGGTTAAGACCAAGAAAGATTCTTGAAACAAACTTCCCATCAAAAGGAAGTTGTTAGCATGATTCCCTGCCACTCAAATTGAATGCAACAGCTGTTGACACTTGAGAGGAGAATTTTAGAGCAGCCTGAAGACACAGAACGAAATTGTCCATATATAGCAATCAACGCCAACACATTGATTATCGAAGAGATTTGCTTTGAGAGGATGCGGAACGACTTCGATGTCGTCTTTGGGATGGCTTGCCCCAAAATTTGTGTTCCGATGCAGGATGCCCCTGATTAGCAAATCCTTTGAGAGATATTATCGTATCTCGATGTGACTGCCCCAGATTGACTGAATTGTGAAGGATTAACTTTATTGTGCTATAGAAATAGAATGAATCAATGTGCTCCTTGGAAGTACTTTAATGTGTCAAGGTGACTCCTTCAGATTGACAAAATCTTAGAATGTCATGCCCCAAGCTAACTGTTCTTTGAGAAAGTCCAAATCACTTGTTGATTGCTCTTTAAGGACCCGCTCCCAGATTAGCAGAAATTCGAGAAGCTAAATTTCAATTTTCCCCCAAGTTAACAGAATCTTGAGAAAACAACTTGTGATATGCTCAAAGGAGTCCTTAAGCGTCCTGCCCCTTGATACAAAGAGATGATCAAGTCTTTCTTCTTTGGACAAAGTTAAACTCTTCACTGATGTTCATTATGAGAACTTCTTCAATGTCAAACAATTGTTTTACATGTAGAAGAATGTTTATTGTGACAATTATAATGCAACATTTATGCGTCTTGAAGTTTTGTATTAAAAACATTATGATTTTTTGTGAGTGAAACACTTTTGGAGTGCAACACTGAAAATTTTCTTTTTTTGAAAGATAAGACGAGCATATGATACCAACATAGATACTTAGCACACACTGTAGGAGTCAGGTAAACGCGATCTCTTCGTCGTATGCTTTTGAATTAACCCATGCTTCAATTAGGACTTTTAAGGGTTGTAACGTGGCCTGGTTCACGGTTTTTTTAGAAAAATGAATTTTAGGCTCAAAATATTTGGTGCCCGCCCATTCTCCATGATGCTCCTCAGTCCTAAGTTCAACTATCCTGGTACGAGCACTCATCTCTCGAGAGGAGTTATGGTAGTTGAGGAACCAATACGAGGTTTCTTGGGCACAACAGACACCCACCTTGTCTTTTGGTATTTGACCACACAACTTGTTCTTTGTTGAGAATCCTTTGATAATGCATTTCGGGATTTTACCTGACTTTTGCCTAAACGACTTATTACTAAGTTCCGACTTAGCGGGCTTTTTGTCTTTTTCTATTCATCCTTTTTTTTTAACGAGTCGTGGATCTGTACACAACCTTTGATTTGTTAGAAATGATGGTGACTGTCTGAGTCCTTAGGTAGGTGAGGGATAACCGTTATGGTGTCGTCATCTGTTGACCTTTCTGATGTGCTAGAGATACCCAACATGGTATCATTCTCCTTTGATGCACACTATTGATAGATGGAGGTCGACTACTATGGTTTTGACCTTTCTCAACCTTTTGAAGGATAGCCATTGTTGTATCCTTTGATGCTTACTCTCTTGATGAGTTTTAAACGCTCGATCAGATTAACTGAACACTACCCGCCCACAGGTTAAAAATGAAGGTTTTTTTTTTTAGAAAGAAAAGAAACTCCCACTTCAAGGCTCGAGGGGGTTAACAATGGTTTATCTCCCTTATAACTCCGGTGTTTGGGGATTTGAAACAAGGCCTGTACATCATTAGCAGGGTTCTACTCCAAAGCACATGACTAGAGACCTGGCGTTTTTCAATTATCGTCATCCTCCCTCCAATCTTTGCCTAGGCGAAAGGATTGGTAACGTTGGTATCAAAAATGCTCGCAAATCATTTAAAGAGTGATAACGAATGGATTGAGTGACAACGAATGGATTACTTCAAGACAAACATACTCATTGCATTAAGATAAAACAAACAAGTTTTCTACATGCAAACAAAGTTTAAACAATTAAACAAGGTACACATGAAAATGCAGTAAGGAAATAAAAGTCTGTCGTCGTTGAGGAGACTTGGGCTCCGTCTTGACTCGCTGATTCAGATGACTTTCAGTAGTCTTGGTGATCACTTGAGTACAGGGGTGCCATTCACAAACAGAATCCCTCCTTGAATAGTCAAGTATTTCTGGTCAATCAACTGTTGAACTTTGGCTTTGTAAGGATTGCAATCCTCTGTTGAGTGTCCTACTGTACCAGCATGGTATCCACATCGTGCATTATGATCATATCGGGGCGGGAATGACTTTGGTGGCTTAATGAACTTGGGAACCACCAACGAGCTTTGAACCAGATATGGCAGAAGTTGACTGTAGGTCACTGGAATTGGATCAAGAGGAGCATTCCTTCTTTCCAAATTACTGCGAGGTTTGCATGGATTCTGACGTTGACTTTGATATCCACGACCTTGAACTTGTTTCCTCGCATGAGGAGTACCCCATGGTTGCTGGTATTGTGAATTGGGATACATAGGTTGCTGACACTGAACAGCTGCTACATACGGAGGTTGACCACAAGGTACAGGAGGTGGAGCTTGCGGAGCTTCCCAGATTGCATTGGTTTCATAATCCTCTTCTTCCATTTGAGAACCTCTGAAGAAATCTTCCTCATCAGCTTGGCTACTCGAGGCATCTTGGAGTTTTCCACTTTTGAGACCGCTCTCAATGCGTTCTCCCACCATCACCAAGTCAGAGAAACTTGAAGATGTACAACCTATCATTCTTTCGAAGTAAGAATTAGGTAAGGTATTCAAAAACAAGTCAACCAACTCTCTATCAAGCATGGGTGGTTTAACTCGAGCAGCCAACCCTCTCCATCTTTGAGCATACTCCTTGAACGACTCGTTAATATTCAGAGAAAGATTTTGTAATTGAATACGGGTTGGAGCCATGGAAAGGTTGAACTCGTATTGTTTCAGGAATGAGGAAGATAAGTCTTTCCAATTGTGAATATCCTTTTTCTCCAATTGCGCGTACCAATCCAAAGATGCCCCACTAAGACTATCTTGAAAACAATGGATGAGAAACTTTTCATCATGAGCATATGCAGACATCTTACGAACAAACATCTTCAAATGAGTCTCTGGACAACTAACACCTTTGTACTTCTCGAAGTTTGGCATTTTAAACTTTGGTGGAATTACGACGTCTGACACTAAGCAAAGGTCAGCAGCATCTAGACCAACAATATCGTTTCCATTCAAAACCCTCAATTGTTGCGTCAGATCAAGACACATTCGTCTGGCTTCAGTATCTTGAGGAGCTCTGGTGTTGACCATTGAATTCGTTCCTTTAGGATTTTGCACGTAGTTGGCAAACCTGGGCTTCTTAACAGCATGAAGATGTGAGATACAATCTTCTTGAACAGTTGATTGCCTTTGGACCGTAGGGATTGCGTTAGATTGAACATTGAGCACCAATTGAGGTTGAATAGGATCATCCACATGTAGAGGAGAATCGTACATTGGATTATACATAACAGTAAATCCTGACGTGGAATCCGTAGTAGCATCCTAGGAATTGTCCTCCGAAGAAGCTATCATGGCTTCCAACATTTGATCCACCTTGTCTTTCACACCTTCTAGGTCTTCTCTCATCACAACTTGATTATGTTCCAACTGGTCTATCAGACTTGCCATGAGTGCAGGAAATCAGCTAACTGGCCAGGAACAAAAGGTGACATGAGCTTTTTGTAGTGGAGGAGAAAATGCATGCATGTTGATGAATGCAAATGCATGATTTTATTTCTGTTTTTGAATGCAAATGATATTTTTTATTTGTGAATGCAATGCAATGGCAATGAGTGTAAGAATGTAATGTGATGCAATACATATTGATGTTATGCGCAAAAATCACATGTAAAGTTAAATAGACATGGGTTTAAAAGGGACGGTCAGACATGGTTTTGACGTCTACCCAACGATTCCCCCCTGGATGGCTCTTAGGGTTTTTTGATACAACAAACACAAATTCTCGTGCATCGCAAAAGATACTTGCAACGCTACCATACTTTTTAAGAGAATTTGGGTTTGAGGGAGAGTTACGTATTAACCGAACAGACAAAGCAGGTCTATCGATCTGACAAACGTAACCCTCAATACCAGGATCTGAACGGGGAGCCCAAAATCATTGATCCTAACCTGGGTGTATCATTTTCACCGCAAATAAATTTGTGATTAGATGATATATCCAAGAACGTCTCATTTGAGCATTCTTAAAACCTACAGGTTAGGTTTCCTTAAAGGTCAAAACTAGGGGGAAAATCCCTTCTAACAACACTATCGCCAATGCAAAAATAACTTGCAAATCGACAATAATGTCTTCGAAAGAACCTCCCCTAAGTGTGGTCTTCGCACCAACTTACAAGACATTTCCGTCTAGTAAATCAATACTACGCAACCACTCTAATTTATGTGTTCTATAGCCTTGGTAGTGGGCTTTTCCTATAGTCCCATCCAATATTCCCACACAACAATAATATATCAATAAGATAATAATTAAAGCGATAAGAAATAAACGACTAAAATTAAACACATAAAATAGAGCGATATAAAGAAAGCGAAAATAAACACACATACGAAGAGCTAAACTAAGGTTGACACACTTAGTCAATAGTCCCCAGTGAAGTCGCCAACTGAAGCAACTCGATTTTCAAAAATCTTTTAATTCTCGAAAATAGTGAAATCGCCACCTAATTTTATTTGTTCCAAAAGAACGAGAAAATATAGATAAAACCCCAAACAAACGGATAAGACGGTCTACGACCAAAAATTGGAATCGGGAGTCGGTTATGTAAGAGGAAGGTGTTAGCACCCCTTACATCCATCGTACTCGATGGGACCCATTTAGTTCTACATGTGTGTGTATATTCGCTAATCTCTAAGTTATAAAAGAAACAGAATTTGTTTATTATTATTTTGAGTTTGGCACGGTCTTTGAACCGTGTGCCTACATATTCCCTTGTGCAATGGGAAAGTCAAAACTCTGTAGTTCCTCTTAAAAAGGTTTTTAATTGGTTGTATTGATTTTATAAGAAAAATCGTGCGTTTAGACGTTTCAAATGCTTTGAACTAGGACTTGTTTTGTTTGTTTGAAAAGCTTAAGTCCTCGTTCGCATTAGAAACGACTATTACCCCTCTTTATCTGAAAAGAGTTTTGTGATCGCATATGAGCGATAAAAGGAGTTTGAGTGAGTTGAGTTGTTTTATGTGGGAGACAAGTATTGGACCATAAGCGTTCAACGGCTAACGCCAATTTCTTGGGCGAGTGGGCGAAACATCCGAATCATCTTTTTCTACCCAAAGCTTTTGTTAAGAAAGGTGAAGTGAAGCATGGTTCACATTGATTAATTCAATTAAGACACCAAACATACGGTTAGGTAAATCTTGGATGACTACCATATGTTTGGGAGGAGGAAAGTAGAGTATTTATGAAATTGTTTTGAAAAGAAACTCGACATTGGATCGAGGTTTAGAACTTTGAATTATGAAAGCATTCGATGCGTCTTTGAGAGAAAATGGAAGCGGGTTATGATTAATCAAGTATATGGACTTAATTAACCTCGTGAGGATAGGTGCTCCTATGAACCATGAGACCACAGGTGCATGGAAAATTGGTATATAGACCAATGTTGTTTTTGGGTTATGATCGATTAAAGCAGCAAGGGCTTTAACCAATCTCGTGAGGATGGCCATGCCCATCCCCAACCATGAGACCCTTTAAGAAATCGGCGTATGAGCCAATCAGGATGAAATCGAATTGATTTTAATTTTAATTGTGTGCACAGTGTACATTGGTGAATATTCGCTGAATGAATAAATAAACAGACAAAATACCAAACAATACAATCGGAAACTTAAATAATTATTAGAGATGATTTTTTCTGTTTGATGAAAAATCGACTAATAGTTTAATCGATAAATCATTAATCAAAAACTATCAGATCCAATAATTATTTAGTACATCGCAACAAAATTATTTACGACAAAATAGAATTAATTGAAATAGAAAGTTCAGAGATAGCCTGATTGTCGTGATTCATGATGAAAAAATATCATCGATCTTTGATTGGTCCAAAATATCCCTACATGTGACAGATCGAGTACCACAACTTCGATCCAAAATACTCCGGCCAGCCCAAATAGCAACATTACACCAACACATATATATTTATAATATTATCATTTTTTTGTTAAAATTATTTAAGAGTAACAAAGTAATGAAAATAAAATAAACAAAAATTGATTTTTATAAGAAACAAGGTGGTGACACTTGTCACCACCAGATTTAATAGGAAAAATAAGAAAAAATTAATATGTTTTATATATTATATATTATTTATATTTTTAATTTAATAAAAAAGAAAAGAAAAATGGGGAAAGGAAATAAGAAGAACAGAGTCTTCTCTCTCACGCGTTGGCTTCCTGGGTTCCTCTTCTCTCACACTCGCCGTCCCTCTCACCCATCCTCTCTCGAACCCTCACTCATCTCTCTCGCGCCGATTCTCATCATCTCCTCACCAGAACTCACTCTCTCACTCGCCGTCGCTCTGGTGTTTCTCTCTCTCTCTCTCTCTCTCTCTCTCTCATGGCCGCGATCGATCTCAAACGGGAATCTCTCATCTCTCAATCTCTGTTCTCTCTCGATTTCGTTTGCATGTGTAACCTGTGATGCTTGTTTTGATTTTCGATTCTGACAACTGTTTGTTTTCTGATTTGTGTTGCTTTGCTTGTGTTGACACAGGTCGAAAAAGAAAAGGAAGAAGGATGGCGATTTCTCGCAACCTCTTCGTCGACGCAAAACTGGGTATTACCTTTCCTGAACCTTCTTCTTTCTCGTTGTCAGAACCTGATTTCTGAAAGTAACTGTCTGAAGGCACTTAGGTTAGGAACATGATGAATGGCTTGCTATGTGTTTTCTCTGTTTAGTTTTTGTATGATTGCGTTTTTGGTCTGGTTTTTTTTTGAATATAGAACAAGACACTATGCTTTTTCTGGTTTTTTTGTGTTTGGGAAAGATGAACTGATGCTACCCTTGGTTTTTTTTCTTTTGGGTCTGATGATGGTTGAATGTGAACTTGTTCTTTTAATTTTCTGGTTTTGCTTATATCCTGAACAGATATGACATTTGATCTTTAGCTTATTGAAAAAACAGATCTTTTTTCTTACTTTTTCCCTTTTTCACCTTTGGTGAAAACATAACCTTGAATTCAATCTTTTCCTCTTCCATGTTGCTGTTATTATGCAATGCTTGTATGGCTTAACTTACTTCTTTCAGCTCTGCTATTGTTGCTGTTGGCTTGTGTTTTGCTGTCTATGTTGCTTGTAATGTTAGTTTAACACCATGCCCTGCTCTGCTCTGCATTTCTCAAACTGTCCTCTGCTTTCTGCTCTGAACTTTTGACTTTTTGGGCTTATTGCTGGCTGTTCTGAACTGTGATGATTTCTCTTTTTTTCTGAATCTTCTTCGAATGCCCCTGCTCTTGAGTGCTACCTATTATGTTTATTGCCTTTGTATGCTGGCTGGAATTAAAACTGTCGCCTTGATTTACTTGCTGCCCGGAATTAACATTGCCGCTTCGATTGCTCGTTGTATGCTTCTGTATGCTGCCCGGATTCTATGCTATGATGAATACTGAGCAAATTTTGTTTGTGAACTGAATTGAATCACGATTTGCAAACAAAATTAATTTCCGCCGATGATTAATCTTCAAACGAGATTCTGAGGCTTTAGCAAAAAACCTGATTCCCGCCAAACGCCTAATGATGATGTTTGACAAAAAAGAAACAAATCTTTGATAATTTCACATTTTGTTTCATTTATGTTTTTCTTGCTAACCACACCTTTTCTCTTGTTTCATGTGGCATGTGGAGATTGGATCAAAGATGGAAAACTCGAAGATCGAATGGCGATGGATGAAGAAATAACTCAAGATAACCGCGAAGTTGAAAGTCTTGTAACTCGAAGAAAAAGGCCAAGACACTTAGAAACTTCAAGACCTTCTTGTAGAAATCGTAGAAATTGTTTTAGAAACTTTGTAGAATTTTGAATTGTAGAATTTAGGATTGAAATTGTAAGAAGTTTCAACATTTTGGAGAACTTGTATACTTTCCAATTTCGAACTACTCTTGTACCAAAAGTTTAGTAAATTAAATGAAAACAAACTTGGTTCGAACGCTTGTTTTGATTCTTGAATTGCATAACGTAATCATTCCAACTTGACCATCTTTTGAAATGTTGATGAAATGGTCCTTGTATTGATCTTTGAACAAAACAAATCTTGGCGAAAATTTCCAAAACTTGTAAGAAACTTTGCATGGACTCGTAACACGTTTTAGAATACTTGAACAAGATCCGCATTTGAACGGTGTTCAAAATTCAACTTGCCAACGTTAGTGCAAACTTAGGACTTTAGAATTCGAATTTATAATCTTGAACATTTGAGTTGCTGTAAAAATCCGATAATTCTATCTTGCCTTGTTTCACAAATAGAATTCAAAATTTCCTTTGAACTCCAACTCGTGATCAATTTGCTAAATCATCAACCAACATTCCAATTGGCTCGAGAACTTGAACTTCCTTTTGGGCTTTAGGAATTTGCAATTGCGAACGGGAATTTGGATGGACCTTGACAAATCATTCGTTTCAGATAATTTGGGTGGATACAAGAGAAAGGAACATGAACCAATATTCCCAGAAAGATTATGGAAAGGAGGGTAAATTTTGGGGTGCGACACATACCAAATACGCCATAACTCATTTTGTTTCCATTTGACGTCCTTATCCATGCAAAGAACTTTAACGACATTCACAATTCTTAGTCTTCCTTTAAATCTCATAACATCTAGGATCCATATATGTTCAATTTGGATCTTATTTCAAATGTAATCTCAGTAATACATCTCATCATATGATTGGTAAAAGAAACTCCCAAAATTTTCTTGACACATGTTAATATTTCGACATCTTAAACATGATTGCATTTCCTATCGAATTTATTTTTCTTCTAGCATCACTTATCTTTTCCTCAAAAGCTAATGTCACTCTATCCATCCTTAATCGACATAAGCTGCATCTCTAATACTTTCACATTCTTACTAATACCAACATCTCATTCATTAAGAATATATCATTCTTGACCTCGTCTCAAATAAACTGCGACTGTTACTAGTTATATCCATAAAATCTTCTAATACCCGCAACTAATTTCGAATTTTCCCACGGCAACACTGCGTCAGCCTTAGACGGGTCTACCGCATTACCGTCGCTTGAGATAACATGATAAAGAAAACTCATATCCTCATACCGTAATCTACACCATGAAAACTTAACAAAATTCTACTCCCTTTCGAAGTTGGAATTCACCTCACAACATTCAACATGCCTATACCGAGTTCTAGAAGCTTCTCTCTAACTATCTTCATCCTTAACCTAACCACGAAGGTAAGTTAACCTCAATTCGACTTTACTGAAGACATACTTTCCAACCAATTGATCCATCAAATCACCAATAATTTGAAATAGATATTTAGTCTCAATCACCACTTTAATCAGTTATCAGAAATCCACACGCAATTCGTACTACTTTCTTTCTCCTTGACTAATGAACTTAGAGCTCCCAAAACAATACACTTGGTTTTACAAATCTATTTCTCTGCGCATCTTCCAATAGCTTCTTCAATTTTCCTAACTCTAAAGTTGACGTCTTGTATGGTGTCATAGAAACAAGTGTTGTACCAAGAACGACATCAAGAACAACTCCGATTCTCCTCAAACATCACTACATGCTAAATAAATTACTTCCAGGTGCTGGAACCATTTTTAAAACAAAGTTCATCACATTATCTTTCCAATGCTTTAAACGGAACTCAAATCAGACATCCAAAACTCAAGTTATGAATTTTACAAGTTTTCGAAAAATGCTGTCAGCTGCAGGAAATCAATTCCCTGTGATAGGTAATCGATTTCCACCTTGTGAGAGTGATGAAAAAAATCCCAAAACATCATAGAATATAAAATTTGAGATCCTAACTTCAACATACCGCAACACACATCGTTCACCATGATTAATTGCGTCAAGTTACAATTCCAATAACCAATTCACACAATTGCATACTTTATATCAACCATTGACACTAACACAATCAATCTTTTCAAGAACACAAAGAGGTAACTCACCCTGACAACTTCACGATCAACCGGAAGTGTTGCAACATTCCAACCACACCAGCTTCATCTCCTAAGAGTCATCCTTCTTAATTACCAAATATCTTCTAGGCCAAGAATATGCATCGACTCATCAAAACGATTCATAATCACTTGGTTTAACTTCAAACATTCAACCCAGGGATAACCTTAAGCTAATCCAACATCTTGCTCAAACGATGAGTCACTATTATTCCCAGGGGAACATTAGAACTCACACCTAACTGGGACATTATCCATAACATCATCCTTCACTCCCAATGATGCGAATAACACAAGTACCTAATTGTTACCCCTTAAGAGAACTTTATCTGACCGTTAGACTGAATTCTTGAATTCGTAATCCCTTCGAATTCGGGAAACTACACAGTCTAGCCAACATTTGCACTCATGTAATCAATAACACATCGATCCAACTCTTCACGCCAGAACATATCGGAGAAGTAAAGCTTCTCCCCCACTTGCTTCTAAACCACTCCTGCAACCAAGTAGTTAGGAAAAACAAGCAAGTATCGACAGTGTTTCACACACATGTCGTATAAAAAAGGAATACCGACATTAAGACACTGGTCACAACGACCGACTATGCTCTGATACCACTATTGTAACACCCCTTCTAAAATACCCCGAATAATACTAATTGTATCAATGATTAAAGACACATTCCATCAGAGTTAACACGGAATGAGGGATGTCACAATTATGAAATAAAAATAAAACTTCCAATCAACAGTTGTCATGTTACACTGAGAATCATTATTCAAATAATTCAAGCAAATTAAGACCATGTCTTACACAGCAGAAAAATACCATAACCACAACGGGATAAACCAAAACATAAATTATTCCCCATGGAATTCAAAGAAACAATTGAACAATAACTAATTCCTCAACTAGATGTTCCCCCGTGTTACAACCTAATCAGAGCATGACACTGACACGCGGACTTAAATGATAAGCTCTAGAGCCATCCTCACCAATGCCTGAGCTACTAACTTTAATCTGAAATTGTTAAAGTAAGGGTGAGACTTCTCATAATTAAAACATATTATAAGCTTCTCAATCAACAATATATTACAAGCATATTAATTCACCCATTTAGCATAACTTCAGATTCAATACACAGTTACAACCATACAATCATCATGCACAACAATTATCAATCAGAGAATTATAACACTGAAAGACATCCTAACATGTTACAATTCCATGCAAATACAATGCAGACTCAATGCATGTGGTACCAACACATGACCAAGTCACCCAACACTGATCCATCATCAACCGGACACAGTAACCATCGATTCGCCCATAAACACCCGGACACGAATCCAGCCTAACCACCCATCATCACCCGGGTATCGGTTAACAGCAATACAAGTCAAATTCCACACAATGGGAATTAACTTCACCAAAACAATGCATATGCACGCACATCACCAGCATGCAACATCAAATCAGTCTATGAAATACACCAAATTATCATAACTGAATCAAAACCAAAAACATGATATTTCAACCATCATGCATACAAATAACAGTAGCATAAACATGCTTTACATTCACACAATGCTAATACATCCATCACACAGTTTCACTGCTACATACACCTCAATGTGCGTCAGTCAATAATCGTCTATTTCGAAAGTCGACTCCTTTTCAAAATAATTTCAAGTTTTAAAAAAACATTTTCATTTTATAAGATAGAGCATTAAATTTAAGAAACAACGTCCAAAACGGCGCTCAAAACGGACTTACGGTTTGAAAGTTATGAATTTTCAAAGTTTTAAACATTTTTCAAAAAGCTTTAGTGGAACCCGGTTCCTCCCTGGGAGTAACCGGTTCCCACAATTCAAAAATAACACTCCCCTGGAAAAATGTATGGGGAACCCGGTTCCTCCAGGTAGGGAACCGGTTCCCAGAAGAAAAATAGGTTTCTTTGGAAAATTAACACGTGGAACCCGATTCCTCCACAGGCAGGTTCAAAAGTTCAAACCCAAAAATGCAGTTTGACAGCAACAGTTCCCAAAATCATTTTCTTACTCTTTCCAAAACGTGCCCACACGTTCCGACACCATAAAATCACTCATTCATCACCAATAACATACAATATAATCATGTTTTATTCATCCTTATTGACCCTATATCACACGAATTAATGGATTCTCTACAATCCGACACAATCCGACACAAATAGGTATACAATTACGGAAACCTAGAAATTCCTAAACTGAGATTTCCTAACATGCTATGATCTATACGGTCGAATTCAAAATCGATAATACGAAATAACTAATTGAAATCACCCCTTACCTCGCGATGATCCTTCGAATTTACGGCGTTTGGCTTTTTCCTTTCTTCTCTTCTCTTCTCCAATTTCACGTATAATGACTTTTCCAAATAACCTTCTTTTTCTTTTTCTTTTTATCCTCCTTTATTTATTCCTTTTTATTTGCCAAATAATAGAAATCTTTTTATCCTCCTTTACTTATTCCTTTTTATTTTCCAAATAATAGAAATAAATTAATTAGGATTAAGTAGAGTTTTTTTTTACTCCCAATTCTCTTTTTCCTCTTTTTATTCCTTTTATTATTATTCTATAACAATAATAATAAAATAAATTATTAGAGGCTTTTACTCCATACACCCCTCCTTCTACTCTTTACACCATAAATTCAAATTCTCATCAAATTTTAATTAATTAAATAATTACAATCCCAATTTAATAATAATTGAAAATATGGGGTGTTACAGAAGTACACAGTGAAGGGGAAGGTCGTTACAGTATGTGGTGAAGAGGAATACATGGTAAGTCATCTGCAGTCATTCTGATACCTCGAAATGGAAGGTGAATTATTCGAGGCTCCCTGTCAAGCTTTCAAAATAGTTCCAAGAGTCATGCCTGTTGACTCTCCTGTTACTCCTGAAGTTACACAAGTTCCTCCTAGGATGGCCTCACTAAAGGATGCTCAAGCCACAGTTGAAGAAGGAGGTAGTACTATTTGGGGTCAGCTCCCCGATCTTCCTTTCAAATCTGACAAGACTGGTTTAGGCTTCACCACCAAAGGTCAGAATAAGATACGCCGCGAACGTGCCGGCCAACTTCCCTTTCGCATCAGCCAGAATGGAGTCCATGCTATAGAAGAACAGGTCTATCATATGAATATTGGAAAAACATGAATATTATATGTTAATAAAATTTTGATTTAATTAGAATTAATGTTATACTTACGCATTTTTCAAAAACTTCTTGTACATCTTCTTTAAGAAGTCCATCCTTACCCAAACGGGAAGCCTTCCACAAAACATGCTCCGGAAGAGATGTTTCAGAACTATTCTCCTCTTTTAACTACACATTAACACAAAAAACAAGCTCTGCGACCTGGAGGACTCTGGTTGAAGGTATCTGAACTTCGATTGGTAGGACTGCTTCCATACCGTACACGAGAGAGAAAGGGGTTTCCCCTGTAGGGGATGTAATGATGGCGCCAATGCCATTTCCAAGTGCATTTGAGGCTCCATAAAAGACCATGGTCCATCGGGATCCTTGTTCAGGTCCTTCGTCTGGTTCTGGTTCTTCGCAATCGGTAACTAATAAAACATCTTCGTCTGGAAACTCGAACTGCATAGACTGATAGTCATCTACGGCTTGATGAGCCAAATGATCGGCTACCACACTTCCTTTGATCGCTTTCTGAGAAGTATATTGAATGTCGTATTCGGTCAAGATCATTTGCCATCTTGCTATTCTTCCGGAGAGAGCAGGTTTCTCGAATATGTATTTTATCAGATCCATCTTGGAGATCAACAAGGTAGTGTGAGTCAACATATACTGTCTTAGTCGGCGAGCAGCCTAAGCCAAAGCGCTGCAAGTTTTCTCGAGTTGTGAGTATCTTGTTTCACAGTGTAATACAGTAAACGTTTTGCTAAGGTAGTATATTGCATACTCTTTTTCGACCAGACTCGTCATGTTGCCCCAACACACACCCCATTGAGTTCTCTAATACTGTCAAGTACATGATAAGAGGTCTTCCTTCGGCGGGAGGCATCAGGATCGGAGGATTCTGTAAATACTCCTTGATTTTGTCAAAAGCGATCTGGAAATCGTCGTTCCATTCTACTACTTGGTCTTTCTTCAGTAACTTGAAGATTGGCTCACAGGTAGCAGTTAGATTTGCAATGAATCTGGCAATGTAGTTCAATCGTCCCAAGAAACCTCTAACTTCTTTCTCGGTGTGGGGAGCTGCCATTTCTTGAATAGCTTTAACCTTGGCGGGGTCAACTTCAATACCTTTACCACTGACAACAAATCCCAGGAGTTTACCGGATCTGACTCCAAAGGTGCACTTGTTGGGATTAAGTCTTAGTCTGTACTTTTTCAGTCTTTCAAACAGTTTCTGCAGATGATCGAGATGTTCTTCTTCAGTCTGTGATCGAGCTATCATGTCGTCGATGTAGACCTCTATCTCGTGATGAATCATGTCATGAAATAATGCCACCATGGCATGCTGATAAGTGGCGCCAGCGTTCTTCAGTCTGAACGGCATGACCTTGTAGCAGAATGTGCCCCACTGTGTAACGAAAGTAGTCTTCTCCATCTCTTCAGGAGCCATTTTGATCTGATTGTATTCGAAGAAACCATCCATGAAGGAGAAAACCTTATGTGTTGTCGACCAGAACATCAATATGAGGAAGTGGAAAATCGTCTTTCGGACTTGCTTTGTTCAAATCTCTGTAATCCACACACATTCGTACTTTACCATCCTTCTTAGGTACGGGCACCACGTTTGCAACCCACTGTGGATAAGAAGTAACGGCTAAGAAACCGGCATTGAACTACTTCATAACTTCGGCTTTGATTTTCTCTGACATCTCAGGACGCATGCGACGAACCTTCTGTTTCACTGGGAGAAAACCTTCTTTTGTCGGTAATCGGTGTACCACAATGTCAATGTCTAGACCTGGCATGTCTTCGTATGACCAAGCAAAAACCTCGATATAGTCTCGTAGCATCTTAACCAATCTTTCTTTAATACTGTTCTCAAGACCTGCTCCTATCTTTATTTCTTTTCAGTCTTCGTCAGTACCTAGATTCACAAACTCAACTGGCTCTTCGTGTGGCTGTATAACTCGTTCTTCTTGCTGTAGCACTTCACAATCTTCCTCACCTTCGTCTTCGTCTTGGTAGATCGGATTATCGAAGTCATATTTAGCAATAGCATAGTTGTTATCAACGAGATTCGGAGTGAATCTGCAGTGTATCACGTGGGTGTGTGTAAGAACACATAGCTTTTGAAGGGGTAGTAAAGTAAAAGAAAGAGAACAACACTTAAATGCAAAAGTCCAATGATTTTATTGAATGAAAATATGCTAATGACAGATAATAACCCTCACAAACGAGCCATGATGCCCTGGGCAAGGCACTAGGCTTTAAAGTTTATTTTTCAAAGCGTAAAAAATGAAAAGCATAACAGAAAATAAAAGTAATTACTCCTGTCTAAAGGAGATTGGTATGACGTCTTCGGTCATCCAATTGCTGAGTCCATTGGCGAGAGTTGGGAAGATCCATTTGTTGATGTCGAAGTCGTTGTCATTGTCTTCTATAGCATGGACTCCATTCTGGATGATGCGGAAGGGAAGTTGGCCGGCACGTTCGCAGCGTATCATCTTCTGACCTTTGGTGGTGAAGCCTAAACCAGTCTTGTCAGATTTGAAAGGAAGATCGGGGAGCTGACCCCAAATAGTACTACCTCCTTCTTCAACTGTGGCTTGAGCATCCTTTAGTGAGGCCATCCTAGGAGGAACTTGTGTAACTTCAGGAGTAACAGGAGAGTCAACAGGCATGACTCTTGGAACTGTTTCGAAAGCTTGACAAGGAGCCTCGAAGAATTCACCTTCCATTTCGAGGTATCGGAATGACTGCAGATGACTTACCATGTATTCCTCTTCACCATATATTGTAACGACCTTCCCCTTCACTGGGTACTTCAGCTTCTGATGCAAGGTAGAGGTAACAGCGCCTGCCCCATGTATCCAAGGGCGTCCAAGTAGGCAAGAGTAAGCTGGACGGATGTCCATGACAAAGAAAGTGGAGTCGAAAGTCTGAGAACCGACTTTAACAGGCAGAATGAGCTCTCCAAGTACTGTTCGTTTAGAACCATCAAAAGCTCTTACAATTATGTCACTGGGCTTCAGGACCAATCCTTCAACATCAAGTCGATCGAAAGCACTCTTCGGTACGATATTCAGAGCAGAACCGGTATCTACCAAAACATGAGACAACGTAGTGCCCTTTCATTCAACAGAAATGTGCAAGGCTTTGTTGTGTTTCCCTCCGGTAGAAGTCAAATCAACATCAGAGAAGCCTAGACCGTTGTTGGCAGCTAGGCTAGTAATACAAACTTCAAATTGATCGGTAGTAGTGTCTTGCGGTACATAAGCATTCTTCAGAAACTTTACTAAGGCTTTAGCATGAGCCTCAGAGCACAACAACAGAGCAAGCATGGATATCTTGGATGGAGTCTGTCCCAACTGTTCCACGATGTTGTAGTCACTCTTCTTGATAATCTTCAGAATTTCCTCTATTTCCTGTTTAGAGGTGTCTTCAGCAACTTCCTTTGGTATACATGCGAGCGGGATGAGTTCTTGGTTCTTTCCTCGTGCTTGAGAACTTGTTCGATAGTTGGAATCTGTTTGAGTCGCGATGTCTTTTGGAGGAGAGATCTCTAGAGAAAATACTCTTCCGATTTTGGTCACCTTGCTTGATCCGGTGATGTTGTCGATGTCAGGAATGGTAGCTTCAACTATAAGATCCTTGATGGTCAAAGGGTCTTGCTTGATGCCATGATATTAAACTTCGGCTCCATAGTTCCACGGTATAGCTTTGTCAGAGGAGTATGGAACTGGTCTGGGAGAAGAAATGATGAGAGGTGCCATTCTAGGCACAGGATCAGTAGAGGAAATCCTTATTGTGTTAACATCAGCATAGTCTTCTAGGAAATCTTCCCCCCATCCGGTTGCCTTAACATATTCAATAGGAATCTTGTAGCTTTCAGGAATGGTATACTTCACCATGTAATCGAACTTTCCACTTGGCTGCCCCAAGGTATCCCATACTTCTGGTATAGTTTCGCTCACGTCTTCGATCCTCAGATTCTTAGACATGTCTTCACACAGATTCTCCACAGGTGAAGGTTTCAGGAATAGTACTTCTCGGTTATCCATCTTGCACTGAATACGTCTTCTCAACCAAGCACATCCGTCAGGTGCAGATGGGCACCAACGACAATTCTCCGGGCATCCTGGATTGACACCGGCTTGCAGCAGATTCTTCGTAACAGTCATCAGAGGAATAGTCAAATCGCTCACATCAAACACATAAGATTTCTTGTCAATAGCATTGGAACTTTTGATGTGGTTAGGCATTGGTGCGTTGATTACATTCGGAGTCTCGACAGGAGGATCAAACTCAATTTCCTTAGCTTCAATCATGTCTTGGATCTTGTTCTTCAGAGCCCAACAGTCGTCAGTGTCGTGCCCTGGGTTGTTGGAGTGATATGCACACTTAGCATTAGGATTGTATCTCGGAGAGGAAGTGTTGATGTTTTGAGGAGGATCCCTCAAGGTAATCAGCTATGCTTTCAACATGTGTTGCAATGCTTACGATATTGGCATGTTGATCTTCGTAAACTGTCTTCGTGGCGCGTTCTAGTTATGCGCGTTGTCTCGTTGAGGTTGCGCTGGTGTAAGATTGGAGATCACAACTGCCCCCACAGATTGAGCACGGTCGGTCTTGGCTCGGCCTTTCTGAACATACACAGCATTGGCTTATTTCTTACCACCAAAAGATCTTTTCGCAGCATTTGAGGATGACTCTATCTGAATCTTTCCGCTCTTGATTCCAGCTTCAGTGTGTTCGCTTGTAAGCATCAGCTCGGTGAATCCGGCTGAAGAGTTTCCAATCAGATGATTGAAAAATGGGCCTGTCAGTGTTCCCATAAACATATCAACCAACTCCCTATTGGACAAGGGTGGTTGAACTCTGCCTGCTAGATCTCTCCATTTCTGAGCATATTCTTTGAATTTCTCATCACGACCCATAGACATACTTTATAGTTGCATGCGAGTGGATGCCAATTCAGCATTGTACTGGTACTGCTTGTAGAAAGCATCTGCTAATTCATTCCAGGTATGAATGTGGGTACTCTCTAGCTGATAATACCATTCCAACTGAGCTCCGGACAAACTCTCTTGAAAGTAATGGATCCACAACTTCCTGTCATCAGTGTGAGGATGGATCTTCTGAACATAGGACTTGAAATGCAGCTTTGGACAAGAGATGCCATCATACTTGGCAAAAGTAGGAACCTTGAACTTGCAGGGAATTACCATACCAGGAACAAGACTCAGATCATCAAAATTCAGCCCGGACATTTTTAGATTTTCCACAACATTCATACGGTCTTCAAGTTGTTTGTATTTGTCATCCTCAAAAGAATACTGCTCGTTCTCATAATCTTCCTCTTTGTTTTCATACTCATGTTGGCCTTCTTCGTTGTTCTTGATACTTCCATCAGTTTCAACACTCTTGTCTGAGAGCTCCAACCGGCTGACCACTCTAGGTCCACCTTTGTGACGTCTACCCATATTGAGGACACCAATGAGCTTCTTCTTTCTGTTGATGAGATTCTTTAGGTCTTCCTGGCCTTGGACCAAGCTGGTGAACATTTCCTGGAACTGAGCATTCTGAGCCTGGAGATCTTTGACAGTCTGTTCAAGAGCCATTTCTGCTAAAATAAATAGCGAGAAAATAAGAAAACCAATCTTCAGTGTACCTGTTATGAAATGTTATGCCATGATATGCAATGTTTATGCGATGCAATGCAATGTTTTCAAGGACCTTTAGGAATTTAAATTTGTTAAACAAGCATGAACAAACTTTATTAGTTTCTGTTTTCTTCTTGTTTCTTTTTAAGCACAAAAGATAGTTCAGAAAAATAAAAGAACAAAAATCCTAAAGCTCTAAGTCTCCCATGGGCGCTTCCTCTTGGTGTTGAAGTAGGCGTTGATGTTTCGCTCCTCATGAAGTAGCTTGGTTAACTCTAGTACCTTCTTCTCACTTGCATAGCACTGAGCTTCGAATGTATCCCTTTCTTCTTTAAGCTGAATCCAGGATCTCTTCAAGTCTTCGAAATCAGTAGGCATGTCAGGATGGAGAACAGTATAGGGTATGTCACCTATAACAACAGGTTCCATAATTACTGGTAACACGGGTGTAAATGGCATCATGAGGTTTTGAGCTCGAGCTCGCACCCATTTGAGGTAAGGTTCCCAAGGAATGGAGTTTTGGTGCCCCAAAGTCTTGGTATCAGTATTCTTTACCATGCCCCAAGTGTGTATGAACCTTTGACGGTAATTCTGGAGATCGTGGTTGTAGTTGAACACAATATCTTGGAGAAGCATATCATGAGGACCATCTCTTCGAGCATAACCAAACTGACGTAGAGCTAAAGAAGGGTTGTAAGTGATACCTCCCCTTATGCCAAGGAGTGGTACATTAGGGAATTCTCCACAACACTCAATGAATGTGAAGTCCTTTTGAGAGAAAAGACATCAACGAATATCTGAATGAGATAGTGACATTAGCCTTTGAGACCACTTCAATCTCTACTCGTTCTTCAATACTGATAGGGGAAGGTGCAAAATAAACCACCTGGAAAGTAACGGTATGCAACACATGAGGGTTCCTTGTCTCTTGATGGTACGAGTGTGGAGAGAATGTAGGATGTCTCCAAGTAAGGTAGGCACAGGATTATGAGTGAGGAATATCTTGATGGCATTCACGTCTATGTGTAACACGGTGAACTGACTTTGTAGGATTTTTGTATCCAAATGTGCGAATAGCAAGAGTCGCCACCGACTTTTATTTTTATCCAATTAAGGGAAGGTAAAAGTACAGAAAAAGACCTTCGTTAGATTCTGAGTTCGGGAGAATGGTTATGAAAAGGGAAGGTATTAGCACCCCTTTCCATCCGCAGTTTATTCTACGGGCTCTTAGTTGCTCTTAGATAACTTTTAAAATTGCTTTCTGTGTGTTTGACAAAAATGTTTTGAAAAGGCGTTTCACTTTGACTTTATAATGACTCATGTAGGAGTGTATACAAAGTGTTCGGAAATGTTTTGTTTTGAAAAAAGAAATTTGAACTTTGAAAAAAGTGTGTGGTGTGGAAAGCATTTGATAGAGCGAGCAACTAAAAGTCTTGTTTACCCACTCAGAATCGGTCGTTTTTGTACTTCTAAGTTCCTTTAGAATAGCGTTAGCCATACCATTAGTTGGTAGGTAACTCCATTCGTAGGATGTAAGCGGGACATTCGAAGGGACATCGGGTGGTCATCGAAAGCAACTTGTAGGAAGTATCCTAGCACATTCGAAGGGACTATCATCATTTTTTCGTAGGCGACAATCGAGGGTCAAGATCATGTATTCGGAGGCAACATCGTGGGTCTATGATCTTTGTATCGAAGGGACTATGATGATTTATTTGGAAGGCAACGGTGCTAGAATACCTCTACGTTCGAGGGACATGACCGTCTTGAATTCATAAGGCAACGAGAGCGAATTACCCTAAGGGGTGCGTGTGTGAAGAAGTGTGTTGAATTCAGAATATGTTATCTTGAAGATTAGTGGGCTATGTTCATTATTATCTTGCCATACACGCCTAATTACTAGCAATTGATAAGGTGCGGAAAGTAAAATGCGGAATGTAAAAGTGGGAATGTAAAGGTGCGGAAAGTAAAACCTACGCTATTACATGGCTTTGGGGCAGATACATAATTTAAAATGCGGAAAATAAAATCCTAAATTAAACTATTACATCCCATATACAGTTACATAATTGAAAAATAATATGATAAAATGATAAAGAGAAAATCGTCTGAATCGGATCAACCTGTACAAAAAGAAGAAATCGGAAAATGCAATATGAATCGAACAAGAGAAAAAATGTTAGAAAAATGAAAATTTTAATATGAGAAAATTAATACATGCTGGAAATAAGATAAATATGCTAAAATAATTTTTTGGGATTTTTTTTAATGCAATTTAATAATTTAAAATGAATTTACAATGATTTAAATGCTAAATTATAAATAAAAATAAATATGCATGCAAAAAGGTATTTTTTAATTTATTAAATTAAATAAAGATTTTCTGAAAATAAATGCAAAAAGAAAATTATTTTTGATGAGTTTTTAATGCAGAAATAAAAATGTGAAAATAATTAAAATAACATGTAAAATATTGAAATAAATTGGAAAATAGAAAAATATGAAAAATAGTTAGAGTTTGTAAAAGAAAAGTGAAACCGGTGCAAGCAGGATTCGAACTGGTGTCCTTTGAGAGGATCTTCAAACAGCCAGCGCCTTAACCACTACACCATCAGGCATTTGGTGTTTGAAAAGCTGAAATCAATTGAATATGAATGTCAACGTGTCATGAATGTTTGAAATCAAAACACAGTCAGCGCGTGGGCCCCAGTTATTTTGAATGAGCGAATCAGAACACATCATTATGCCACGCAGCCTCCTCGCCGGTCCACGCCTGAGTCAGCGCCGGAGCTAGGGCTCCGGTCATCTTCTCCGGGAAGCCCGATCTGCAAACCTGCAAAATAGATGGATTCGAGGACTGGGATTAAAGCTACCCCCCCTAAATCGGGGTCTGCGAACCCAATGGTGCTAGTGGTTTGCCCTGAAAGTGCCTCTAAATACCAGTTCGAAACTCAACAGTTCCAAAAACCTAACCATGGCATCGTGGAATTTGGACGTCCAACCTTGCTAGCGATTGCCCAGATCACACTTATGGAATCTCAGGAGTACAATAAAAGCATTAGAATCGATTAATACAAGCAGAATGATCAAATGCAAAAATCAAGAAAAATTGAATATGTATGTATGTACAGGGCTCGATTCAGCTTGCTTTAACCCATGGCAAGAGTGTATACTTACTCAAACTTACCTCCTGAAGACAATGGAGTGGTTTTTGAGGGCTGAAAACGGCTGGAGTTTGAAATTCGATTTTTCACAATTCTTGAAAAATTTTGCAAGAGTTTGGGTGGTTTTTAGGGTTAGGGATTCGTCCTTATGTGCTGTGTACAATGTTTGATATTTATAGAGGCAATTGGGATGGCAAAAGCAAGCAAAAAAGATTGGACATTGATTGTGCAAATATTTTCCAATAAATAAAATCAATTTTCTTTAAAATCTTGATTTCTTCTTTCCATATGCAAGCTATCACGATTTGGCAAGAGTGGTGGGCTTTCTTGGTCATTAAGAAAGATATAAATCCAACTTATTTGAAAAAGAAACTTAATTTTCATATTTTACATAATTTATTTTTGAATTAAATGTTATAAAATTCAAATATAAATCATGAAAATAGAAAATCACCAATGCCAAGCATTTATGGGTCAAGAATAACATCATGAACAAGTTTGGATCAAAAGATTATAGGCCCATTTGGAAAATTTTGCAATTTGACCAAAATGTCCTTTTGTGCAATTGTCCAAAATTGTCCAACTTCTGAACAGTGTATCTTGCTCAATTCTCCACATTTTTGAGTGTTCTTGGACTTTTTGGAAATCTCTAAGAGTCCTCTAAACAATGTCTTTGGTCTCATATCAATTGGAGTTACCATGCTCAATATATCTTCAAAACAAAAAGTTGACTTTTTGTTGACTTTGAAAATGACCTGTAATGTTTTGAGCTATACCTCTCAAATGAAGCATTTTTTTGACATTCTTGTGAGACATGAAGTTGTAGAGAATTGAATTTCCTTCAAAATGAGATTTGGTGGGAAAATTTCTGAGAAAGTATGAGAAAGTTATGATCAGTCAAAGTTCAGTTGACTTTTCACCTAGAAACCCTAATTTAGAAAGTTTGACTTTTGAGCAAATCTTGAGTTTTCTTGATGAATCATGATCAACCCTTGATCAAATGATGAATGTAACTTCAAAATGAGGATGTTGACCAAAAATTATGAAGTTTGACTGTATGTTGACCACAGTTGACTTTTTGTCCAATACACCCGATTTTCAATCATCTGAGCAATTGCCTGAGGAAACTTGACTTGTGAAGCTTGAAACTTGACATGGAGAATCTTTGAAGCATATGAGGAGGCATGAGGATCATTGGAGATGTTAGAAATCCATCTTGACTTGAGAGATACCAAACCCTAGTTTGGGTTGATTGTCTAGGAGAGAGTTTGTCTGATCAACTCTTGAGGAATCCTTGGGTAGGGGTGTATGAAATCCCTTGAATAGATGGAGGGCAAATTTTGGGGTATGACACTATGAACTGATCTGGATTAGGAAATAGCACCAAACCATAGATTAGCAAGGCCAAGATGTCTTCGAATGCTTGGAAACTCATAGCTTTGAGGATTCTCGAGCTTTCTTTATTAGGAATTTAGCAAGTAAACCCTTAACTCCACTTCTGGTTTCCCAATTGGCTTCAATGTCTGAGCGCTTTAGATGTAATGCTGATGCGATGTCTTCATACCTAGGAGCCTTTTCTAAACCGGTGAAGGGAATTTGATCAAGAATAGGTATCCCAAGTGTAACACCCCCTTCTATTTACCCGCGTTTTATAAATAATAATCAGAGTATTTAATCATAATCAAGAAGGCGTCACAATTTAAATAATGTAAATCATCAATACAGCTGTCATGCTTTCACTAAAGAAGACTTATTAAATAAATAATGCAAAAGATTATGTTTAACAGCGGAAATGAAACATAACCATAATTCCGAATACGTCACTCATAGTATTCCAGGATATTTAATCAAAACACAATTCCAAACTATTAAGAAAATATCCGTTTAAAGGATTCAAACAACCGTTTCTCCAGTGTTACATCTACCAGAGCACGACACTGACACGCAGACTAATTAACTGACTCAATGCTAGAGCTATCCTCACCAACTCCAAGCAGCTAATCACTTCGGATCTGAAATTGTGAGTAAGGGTGAGATCTCAATTCAATATAACATGCATTATACGTTTTTAGAACACAACAGAATAATCAGATGCGTTAATCCATAAATCGAGCACAAATCATAGTCAATTCACCAGGCAATTCACACAATGAACATGTATATAATCAAACAATGGAAATTGCAACACTGGAAACCATCCTAGCATGTTACAATCCCATATGCAATGCAGACTCTATGCATGTGGTACCAAAACGTGAACCGAGTTCACACACCGCTCCATTTACATGTGGATAGACAGTGTAAATTCATGATTCGCCCATAGCTATTGGGTCAAGAATCCAGCCTCACTACCTCAACCTCCGGGTAAGTCTATTGGCTCAACCAGTTCACTTCCGCACAATGGGAATGAATCAAATCAACAATGTTTATGCATGCATCATAAAAGCATGCCATCATCATTTCACATATCATGATATCAATACAAATCACATCATGTCAAATCACCAGTGTATCTCATTCAATCAAAATGAATATCAAATATATATAACACTGTAAGCACCAATACCTCATCAGGTAACTCATACCATTCATACTAGTTCTCCATTATCCTTAACTACTCATTCTTTTCAAAAATCGGGAGCGCGACTATTTTTAAAATAATTTAGCAAAATAATGTTTTTCTCTTTTCAAAAGGTAGTATTTTAAATTTAAGAAATAAATCCGAAAACGGCACTCAAATCGGAGTTACGGTTTAGAAAATATGAATCTTTAAAGTTTTGGAAATTTTGGAAAAATGTACATGGAACCCGGTTCCTACCTATACAGGAACCGGTTCCTGAAAGTTTCAAAAATGCGCTCCCTGGTTTTTGTATGGGAACCCGGTTCCTACCCATACAGGAACCGGTTCCTAAGCCTAATTTTCCCAGTTTTTGCAAATTAACACTGGGAACTCGGTTCCTCCCCACAGGGAACCGGTTCCCACGACCTATAACAGCATTCCTGCTACTTTTTGACAGCATTAAGCATCCATTATCATTTCCAAACTTTCAAATATGATTTGGTACATTATGAACACCATTTCATCATCATTTCACACCATTATAACATCAAACAACATGGTTTATTCATCCCTATCAATTATTTGACATACTAATGATCCTAATTCCAACACCGACACAAAATAGGGTTTATTCCTATAACTTATAATCATCAAAATTCAAACTCTCTAACATACCCAATTATCCCTATGATTCTCAAAACCCATAAAACATGTTAACCGAACGAAATCACCCCTTACCTCGCGATGATTCTTCGATTTCTCTCGGCGTCGGCTTTCCTCTCTTTTCCTCTTCTCTCCAATTCTACGTGAAAGCAGTTTTCTCCAAAAAAACCTATTTTTTTCCTTTCTTTTCCTTTTTATACTCCTCTTAATATTCCTTTTTAATATTCCAAATAAAACAAATAATTAAAACTTAGTAACAATAGAGTGATTTACTCCTCACACCTGTTACTCGCACCTCAATCCTTTCTTCATTAAATGACCCAATTAATCCAAATAAAATTAATGCTTAAGACTTTAATTAATTAAATAATTAAATTCTCACTTATTTAATATTTGAATTAAATCGGGGTGTCACACCAAGTAGCTTAGAGAACTCTTCCAAGGTAGGAACCAACTGATAATCTGGGAATGTAAAGCAAAGGTGTTTCGGATCGAAGAACTAGAATAAGACGTGCATCATATCTTCTTCAAAACTGGAGATAACCAAGTCAAGCAGGTGACCATGTCTTTTGATAAACTGAGCATGATCGGGAATTTCTGAAACCAAATCTTTGAGCTGAGAAGGTATACCCATGAAGTTGATTCGGATAGTCTTTCTGGAAGCCATAATCCCTATAAAACAGAGCAAAGATAAATCCCTAGGTCCTTGAAATAGTTATAAATGATATGCAATGTTATGATGTCATGATGTTATGTTTAACAAGCACAAGCAAATCATACAATAGCCCTAGGTTTAAGGCTTGCATGAGGTATAGGTGTCTACCCTACCAAAGTTTGAGTTGGTTCATCCTGTCCTATAACAGTAACCGGGTTCTAGGAATCTCATATCATTGATCTTTCTCGTAGGCTTTTATTTCAATACGACTACCAAGTGGTCGACCGAAAATATCCCAAAAGTCTGATCTTAATGAGCGTAGCATCGAGTATCAGCCAACCTCGGTCTACACCAAAGCCGGCCATCTCACTACCTTCTAATGGCCAAGATGGGTCAATTAGGGTTCTAAAAGTTGAGTTAGTGCTGATGAAACCATGCAGAAGCCAAATACTACCCTCAACTTGAAAATGAGGAGTATCAGGACATCCAAAGTCTCACACTAACGTAGCCATCATGTTGACCGTTTCGGTATACGCCTAACGGTCGCGATGATCTATTGCTACTTACCTAAGGAAACCTGGATCCGGGTGTAGGATCCCCCACAAGTATAATACCCAAGCAACCCTTAAAATAAAGCATACAAGTCAAACAGAAAGCAGTAAAGTGATCTAGAAATCCCTAAGGTATTCTCTCTTTCAGGGTGTTTCCCCAGCAGAGTCGTCAATTCTATAATACGGTGGGAGAACTGACTTTTGAGAATTTTGTTTTGCTTTTATCGCAAATGTTGCAGATAGCAAGAGTCGCCACTGACTTTTCTTTTATCCAATTAAGGGAAGGTGAAAAGAATAGAAAAATACCTTCGTTAGATTCTGAGTAAGGGAGAAGGTTATGAAAAAGGAAGGTATTAGCACCCCTTTCCATCCGTAGTTTTCTACGGGCTCTTAGTTGCTTTTAGCTCACTTTAAAAATTGCTTTCTGTGTGTTTGACAAAAATATGTTTTGAAAAGGCATTTCGCTTTGACTTTGTAATGATTCACGTTGGAATGTATACAAAGTGTTCGGAAATGTTTTGTTTTGTAAAGAGTTTGAGCTTTGATAAAAAGTGTGAGGTGTGAAAAGTATTTTGATAGAGCAAGAAACTAAAAGTCTTATTACCTACTCATAATGGTCGTTTTCGTGTTGTTTTACGTTCCTTTAGAATAGTGCTATCCATACGATCAATTGGTAGGTAGCCCTATTCGTTGGATGTAGAAGGGACATTCGAAGGGACATCAGATGGTCATAGAAGGCAACTTGTAGGAGTATCCTAGCTCATTCGAAGGGACGATCATCACTTTTCGTAGGCAACAATCGAGGGACGAGATCATATATTCGTAGGCGACATCGTGGGTCTATGATCTTTGTATCGAAGGGACTATGATGATATGTTTCGTAGGCAACGGTGCTAGGATACCTCTACGTTCGAGGGACTTGACCATTTATTCGAAAGGCAACGAGAGAGAATACTCTAGGGGGTGCATGTGTGAAGAAGTGTGTCAGATTCAGATATGTTATCTTGTATTAGAAGTGATCTATGTTTGTTTTTATCTTGCCATACACGCCTAATTACTTGCAGTTTATAGGGTGCGGAAAGTAAATTGCGGAAAGTAAAGTGCAGAAAAGTAAATGTCCTACGCTATTACATGGCTTTGGGGCAGTTACATAATATAGGAGTGCGGAAAGTAAAGGCAGAAAATATAAACCTACACTATTACATGATAAAAACTTTGCGACCTATACATCCTTTCTAGAATTGTAAATGCGGAATAAGAAATAGATAATCGGGATAATAAGAAAATGTTAGCAAAATGTTTTGGAAATTAGTAGAAAAAAGGTTTTTAGGTTAGTAATCCTAATTAGATGTTAGAATAATTTTTTAGGAATTTTTTGGGTTGGTTTTAATGAGGAAAAGAAATTAAAAGTCAATTTAATGGTTAATTAACAATTAATTAAAATATGCATGCAAAAATATTAATTTTTATATCAAAAATTAAATAAAGATTTTTCTTACCTAAATGCAAAAAAGAAAATATTTTTGGTGATTTTTTAATGCATGAGAAAATAGTTTGAAAAGAAATTAAATTGAAATAGAAAAAATATGAAAAGAAATAAGAAAAAAGAGTTAGTTTTGAAAAGTGATAAAAAAGAAAGTGAGGAAGCCAGGGTCGAACCCAGGACCTCCTGGATAAACCACACGCTCGCTTGCCATCTGAGCCAGGTGTGTTAGTTGTTTTAAACCTGCAAGCAATTGGTTATAACTGATAACGTGTCTTATTTTGGAATTTTCAAACACAGTCAAACGTGGGCCCCGGTTGTTACATGAGAACGAATCAGAACGCGTCATTACGCCACGCCAGCCTCGCCTGAGTTCAGACAAGTCAATGACGCCGGAGCTAGGGCTTCGGTCGTCTTCTCCGGCGGCCTCCAAACCTGAACCTACAAAACAGCCAAAATAAAAAAGCAAAGAGGTACCCTACCCCCCTAATTCGACCATGGCGAACACGATGGTGGTGTTGTTTTGTCCTGAAACGGCCTGGAAAGTGAGTTTCGAAACAAACAGACCTAGAAGCCCTAACAATGGCAGTTCATGATTTCTGCGTTAAAGCTTACATGTGATGCATCAAACACGTTCTAATAGATGTCCTGAGTTCATACAAACAATCAAAAACAGTTAATAATGCATGAGATATGAAAATCGAATTTGAGAAAAATACTAAACCGGTGAGACTTGTGTGGCACGATCTGGAATGCTTTGGCTTCGTGTAAGGGTTGGGATCGACTCCTGGAATGCTCAGGAATGCAATGGAATGCTTGGATCACCTTGAAACCTGCTGGAAAATAGAATTCAAATTTTGCAACTTTGAGAGAAATTTGTGATTTTTAGGGTTGCTTCATGAGGCTAGGGTTTCGTCCTTTGGTCTTTTGAATGTGTTATGTATTTATAGAGCAAGAGATTTGATCAAACAGAATGAAAAAAGATATGACTTTGAATGCAAAAATATTTTCTTGTTAATTTCCATCAAATCTTTCCAAAATTTGATTTTCTCTTCCTTGTATCATCTTGCACGAATTTGGCATGTATTGTGGGCTTCCTTGGTCCTCAAGATAGATAGAAATCCAACCCAACTTGTTTTATACCTTGCTTTTATATTTTATTTTATTTAAAATTGAATTAAATGCTTTAAATTCAAAGATAAATTAAAAAAATAAGAAAAGGTCGTGGCAAAGTGCAAAGAGGTCATGGATAACATTATGATCTAGTTTGGATCATAAAATTATAAGCCCATTTGAAAAAAATTTGCATTTGTCACATATTTCTCTTTGTGCACCTCTTCAAAAATACACAACTTGTGCAAGGTGTATCTTGCTCAATGTTTAATATTTTTGGGTGTTCTTGGACTTTTTGGAAAGCTCTAGATGTCCTCTAAACAACATCTTTGGTTTCATCTCAATTGAAGTTTACATGCTCAATGACACTTCTTTACAAAAAGTTGACTTTTTGTTGACTTTGAAAAGGACCTATAATGTTTTGATCCATAACTTCCAAATGAAGCATTTTCTGACCACGCTTGAGAGACATGAAGTTGTAGAGAATTGAATTCTCTTCAAAATGAGCTGTGGTGGGAAAATTTCTGAAAAATTATGTGAAAGTTATGCCTGGTCAAAGTTCTGTTAACTTTTTCTTCAAAAACCCTAATTTGGAAAGTTTGACTTTTGATCAAATCTTGAGTTTTGTTGATGAATCATGATCAACCCTTGATCAAATGATGAATATCACTCCAAAATATTGATGTTAACCAAAAATCATGAAGTTTGACTGTATGTTGACCACAGTTGACTTTTTGTCCAATACAACTAATTTTCAACCATCTGAGCAATAGTTTGAGGAAACTTGACTTGTAATGCTTGAAACTTGTCATGGAGATTCTTTGAAGCATATGATGAGGCATGATGACCACTAGAAGTGTTGGAGGCTCACCTAGACTTGAGGATAGCCAAACCCTGGTTTGGGTTGATTGCTTAGGAGAGGGTTTGTCTGGTCAACCCTTGTGAAATCCTTGCGTATGGATATATGAAATGTCCTGAGAAGTAGGAGGGAATATTTTGGGGTATGACACGTGTTCTAGAAGTTCTTCTCTCATTAGAACTTCTAAAGCTCGTTTCTATCAGTAGTTGCTTTGAGCGTGCTTGATTAGAAGTTCTATCTCATTCGAACTTCTAAAGCGTGTTTCTATCAGTAGTTGCTTTGAGCGTGTTTTTTCCAGAAGTTTTGCTCTCATTAGAACTTCTAACTTCATCTTCTGCTCAGCATGATATATTCTCCATTTTGCTATAGAGTCAGAACATCTTCTGAAATGAAACATGTACAAGTCAGAGTATCATATTCATTCATACAAAACTTATTATGCTTGTTATCATCAAAACTTTTAGTATTAGAAACAAACTTTGTTCTAACAATCTCCCCCTTTTTGATGATGACAAAAATATATAGATTTTGATTTAAGAAATTTTGTATATGTAAAAAAAATTTCTCCCCCTTAACAAAATATTGAAAAGAAAAAGTTGCAAGGTAGAACTTCCCTGAGTTTTTCTTTTCTTCCAGAGTTTACTTTTCAGAGTTTGCTTTCAGCACTTGGTCTTTTGAGCTTCCATAGTTTACTTTTTCAGAGTTTGCTTTCAGCACTTGGTCTTTTGAGCTTCTACTTAATTCTTTTCGTCCAGAGTTTACTTTTTAGAGTTTGCATAATTCTTTTCATCCAGAGTTTACTTTTCAGAGTTTGCATAATTCTTTTCATCTAGAGTTTTCAGAATATTGATTTTCAGCACTTGGTCTTTTCTTCTCAGCTTGTTCTTTCAGAGCTTGTGTATATCTGTATCACTTAGAATCAAAAATGTACACTAGTATATTTTGTTAGAAATGTTTGACATTTTGTTCCAGCAACATGTTATAATGAATCAGGTCAAAATCTCAGATTTTCTCCCCCTTTTTGTCATAATAAAAAAAATCATTTTTAAAAAAAATGTAAAGTGAAACGAAGTTCTGATGACTTTAAAAAATATAGTTACTGAAGGTTTGTCACAAACCAAAATATTAAATAAAAGAAGAGCAAAGTAGTCATCACACATAAGTAGCGTCTGACACTTAAGGGATTTCTTGAGATTTGAAAAGATTTCAACAGTTACTAAGAAATTTCTTGTCAATAGCTAACACGCATGTTGAGTAACCTATCAGAAGTTTCTGAACACGTGTTCAACTTCTTGGTTACGGCGTTACAACTGTTTTACTTTAATGAAATTCTGACCATAATTAGAACTTGAAACGTTTGAAGGTTTCAGAACTTCTAGATATGGTTTCTAACTTAACTTCTCTTCTCACTTCTGAAGAGTTAATTAATTAGAGGTTCATTTAACACAGAACTTCTGACTAAATTGATATTGAACAGAATTTCATTCAGGGCAATTTTACATACTTAAATTTTTCAAAATAAATTTAAACCTATCTTCAGAAAGTGGTTTTGTGAAAATATCAGCCCATTGATGGTCTGTATCAACAAAGTTTAAGTTTAAAATTCCTTTCTGAATATAGTCCCTAATGAAATGATGTTTAATTTCAACATGTTTTTCCTTTGAGTGTAAAATATGATTTTTGGAATGGCAAATAGCTGAAGTACTGTCACAGAAGATAGGGATCTTACTCTCATATAGATGATAATCTTCTAATTGATTCTTCATCCAGAGCATCTGGGTACTGCAGCCAGCAGCAACAACATATTCTGATTTTGTTGTTGAGAGTGCTATATTGGCTTGCTTCTTGTTGTACCATGATATCAAGTTGTTGCCTAGAAATTGACAACTTCCAGAAGTATTTTTACGCTCCACTCTATCTCCAGCAAAGTCAGCATCAAAAAAACCTACTAAATTGAAATATTTGGATTTTCAATAACATAATCCAACATTAGTAGTACCTTTCAGATACCTCAGAATTCGCTTAACAGCAGTTAAGTGAGATTCTCTGGGATCTAATTGAAATCTTGCACATAAACATACATTGAACATAATATCTGGCCTAAATGCAGTTAGATATAGAAGATAGCCAATCATACCTCTGTAGAGCTTCTGATCTACCTTCTTACTTACCTCATCTTTTCCCAAGATGCATGTGGGATGCATTGGAGTCTTGGCTTCTTTACTTTCTGATAACTGGAATTTCTTCAGAAGTTCTTTCACATACTTTTTTTATGTATGTTGGTACCTTCTGAGCATTGATTGATTTGAATTCCCAGAAAGAATTTCAACCCCCAATCATGCTCATTTCAAATTCTTCCTGCATAGACTTAGCAAATTCTCTTCCAAGAGAGACATTAGAATTTCTAAATATAATATCATCAACATATATATGACAAATTAAAATGTCATTTTTAAAAGTTTTTTTGAATAAGGTTGTGTCCACTTTCCCTCTGGTAAAGTCTTTTTCTAAATAAAATTACTAAGGCGCTCACACCAAGCTCTGGGAGCTTGTTTTAAACCATAAAGAGATTTTTTTCAATTTAAACACATGTTCTGGAAATTTTGAGTCTTCAAAACCAGGAGGTTGATGGACATAAACTTCTTCTTCTATATACCCATTTAAAAATGCACTTTTAACATCCATTTGATATAAAGTAATATTGTTTTGTACAACAGAAGAAATTAACAATCTAATGGATTCTAACCTGGCAACTGGAGCAAAGTTTCATTGTAATGAATACCTTCTTGCTGACTATACGCTTGTGCAACCAGTCGTTCCTTGTTTCTGACAACTTCTCCTTGCTCACTTAGCTTGTTTCTGAACACCCACTTTGTTCCAATGATGTTAAATCCTTTTGGTCTCGGAACTAAATCCCATACATCATTTTTGGAAAATTGGTTGAGTCTTCTTCCATAGCTATAATCCAATCATTATCTTTCAGAGCTTCATCTACAGAAGTTGGTTCAATCATAGACACAAGTCCAAACAGATATTCTTCATTTATTTTTATGGTGGACCTAGTTCTGATAGGGTCATCTTTCTTCCCTATAATGACATCTTCTGGATGAGCTGAGGTAATTCTTGGATATTTTCCGTGGGAATTTTCTTCAGATGTTCTAACATTGTTCATATTTTCTTCAATAGCTATAACTTCTGAGTGGTTCTTCTATTCTGAATCTTTAGAAGTTGGCATGTGAACTTGTGAGTTTTCCTTCTTTGTTGTCCCGTCAGAGTTTGGCAATAGAACTTCTGTACCTGCAACACTTTCTGTTTTCTTTGGCATTTGCTGGCCAAGCTTATCATCAAATCTTACTTTGATTGATTCCTACATAATCAGAGTTTCTTTGTTGTACACTCTATAGCCTTTTGAGCGTTCAGAGTATCCAAGCAGAATACACTTATGTGCTTTACAATCAAACTTTGTTCTAACAATTCTTCTAACTTCTGAAGAGATGTTAACTTGAACATTCATATAAAACAGATTTATTATAACAGAAGATAGGGAGTCTTACAGATGATAATCTTCTAGTTGACTTTTCATCCAGAACTTCCACAAATGTTGGAACTTCTGAGTTGTAGTTTTGTTTTATTTCTCCAGAGGTTGGTCATTGAACTTCTGTTCCATTTCCTATAGTTCTAGATCCACGTATTCTTTCCTTCTAGTTACCTCCAAGTTTAAGTTCCATACTTTGGAACATAAACCTTCTTCCCATCATGTGTAGCTAGCATCCAGAGTCCAGGTGCCAAGGTTGGTGATTCAACGTCAACTTTAAGAATATCTGCAACATAGATTATTCTTTCTTTTGGTACCCATATCCTTATGGGTCCTTTCTGGTTAGTGTTTCTAAAGTTTTGTTTGAACTTTGGTTTAGCATGAAAATCTTCAGAGTATGACGTGTATTTAACGTTGTGTGTGTGACCATATTCAAATTGTTTGTGCAGTGGTTTATATGTGATTTTCATTTCATCAACAGATTTTGGCTTATATATTCCTTTCTCTCTGGGGGCTTTATATCCTAACCCTTTTTTGTTGTTTCCAGAAACTCCATAGATCATGGAAGCCATCTTGCTTCTATCTAAGCTTTTAGTTAGAAAATTCTGAAAGCTATAGTCATACTCTTTTAGAATATCTTTAGAACTTGAAGCATCTTCTGAGCTAGAAATAAGTTTAGCTTTTTGAAAATCATTTTTGAGTTTATTGTTATTTTCTTTAAGCTCAGAGTTTTCTACTTTTAATTCCTCAATTTCAGATACAAGATTCTTTATGAGTTTCTTGTATTTGATTTTGAGTTGACTATAGGTTTCCAGAAGTTGTGAAAGACTATCTGTTACGGTGGGAGAAATGACTTGTTTGTTTTGCGTTTTATCGCAAATGTTGCAGATAGCAAGAGTCGCCACCGACTTTTCTTTTATCCAATTAAGGGAAGGCGAAAAGAACAGGAAAAGACCTTCGTTAGATTCTGAGTAAGGGAGGCGGTTATGAAAAGGGAAGGTATTAGCACCCTTTCCATCCGTAGTTATCTATGGGCTCTTAATTTCTTAGCTCACTTTATAAATTGCTTTCTGTGTGTGTGTTTGAAAAGATGTTTTTGAAAAGGCATTTCACTTTGACTTCGTAATGATTCTCGCTGGAATGTATACGAAGTGTTTGGAAATGTTTCGTTTGGAAAAGTGTTTAACTTTGTAATGATTCACACTGGAATGTATACAAAGTGTTTGAAAAGTTTTCGAAAATAGTGTGAGGTATGAAAAGTATTTTTGATAGAGCAAGCAATTAAGAGTCTATTACCTACTCAGAATGGTTGTTTCCATATTATTTTGATTTCCTTTAGGATAGCGCTATCCATACCATTAGTTTCTAGGTAACTCTATCTGTTGGACGTAAAGGGACATTCGAAGGGTCATCGTATGGTCATAGAAGGCAACATGTAGGGATACCTTAGCATATTCGTAGGGTCGATCATCACTTTTCGTAGGCAACAATCGAGGGACGAGATCATGTATTCGTAGACAATAATCGAGGGTCATCGAGGGACTATGATCTTTGTATCAAAGGGACTATGATGATGTTATTCGTGAGCGTCTTAGCTAAGATATCCCTACGCTCAAGGGACATGACCATTATTTCGAAAGACAACAAGAGAGGATACCCTAAGGTGTGAATGGGTGCAAAGAAAGTGTTTGTATTCAGATATTTATCTTGTATTTAGAAGTGATCTATGTTGTTTTTAATCTTGTCATACACGCCTAATTACTAGCAGTTAAATATGTACATAAAATAAATTGCGGAAATGTAAAGTGCGGAAAGTAAATTCTACGCTATTACATGGTTTTGGGGCAGATACATAATATAGGAGTGCAGAAAGTAAATCCTAATTAAGTTATTACATCCCATGAGCAGTTACATAATATTGAATAAAATGCGAGAAATTAAAAGTCCTAACTATTACAACCTGTGAACAATTACATGAATTGAAATAATATCGCAAGAAGGATCGAATTGTGAATAAGAGAAAATAATGTTAGTGAAAAAAGATTTTTTGTGTTAGAAAAAGGTTTTAGGGTTAGTGAACCTAATTAAATGAGGAAAATATTTTTGGGGATTTTCTGGATTAATTTGATATGGAAAAAGTGATTAAAAGTTAATTTTCGTCTAATTAACAATTAAATAAAATATGAGTGAAAATATAATATTTTTGATGAAAAAAATTGAATTAAAGTTTTTCTAACCTAATTATGAAAAGAGATATTTTGTTGTGATTTTTTTACTGTATTAAAAAAAATATTTTAAAGAAATTAAATTGGAAAAGAAAAATATGAAGAAAATAAGAAAATAGGTTAGTTTGCAAGGTTGTAAAAAATAATGTTCAGAGCCAGGGATCGAACCCAAGCCCTACAGGTCACACGCGCGCTGCCTTACCAACTGAGCCAACCTGCTTTTGTGTTAGTATAATAGAACAATTAGATTATAAGTGAAAATTATTTCTGAAAGTCAATTCAAAACAAAACGCGCCAAGGGTCTTCTTCCTCATTTGAAATATCCAGGGTTTTAGCTACAATTTGTATTCGTAGCAAAAACCTTTACCAATAGTCCGTCTGTAGCTATATCACCTGTGATTTTCAAAATCAAAAGAGATGCAACATAAATTAGTTAGGGATACATGAATCGATTAGAATCGATCCACTGAGCATGATGGTACCACTCGTTTGGTCCAATTTTGCCTGTTTCAGAAAACCCCAATTCAAGGTTTCAAACCCTAACAATGGTGAATTCTTTGTTTTGCAGCTAAGCTTCAATTAAACACAAATATATGGTTAAATTCAATTAACTATGCATGAAAATATGAAATCGATTTTAGGTTAGACTTGTGCAAACCATGATCGGGATTGAGCGATTCTGGAGGTGTTGTTGGCTTGTGAGTATCTGGAATCGATCAGAGGAATACTAGGAATGTGTTGCAAGGCTTAGAATGGGTTGAATCGATCCAGAAACCTGGCTGCAAGTGACTTGTAATGCACGGTTTTTTTGAAGCTTTTCTAGGGTTCTTGAGGCCTGGAATTCGTCCTTGTAGCATATGGGATCAGTGTGTATATATATTAGAGTGAATTAGGTCAAGAATCGTAAAGGAATTATATGCCAATCAATGAGAGAATATTTGATTTGGAATGAAACCAAATATTTCCTTTTGTGAATCAATTTCAATCAAGTCTCTTACCAATCTCAATAATTTCGAAAATATCAACTTATATGGCTTGCTTGGACCTCAAGAATGATAAAAAATCAACCTTGCACTTAATGTTTTGATTTTATATCTTTTATTTTAATTAAATTGGTTTTATATGAAAAAAAATTCAAAATAAATAAAAATAAAAGATAAAAGGCGTGGCCTTGGGCTTGGAGGTTCTAATTCAGGTAAGAAACAAGTTTGAACCAAGAAAAGTTAGGCCCATTTAGAAAAAATTTGATTTTTTCAAGTATTTCTCTTCATGCACCTCCACAAAAATGTCAAACTTGCACAATTTGTATCTTGCTCAATTTTCAACATCTTTTGGTGTTCTTAGACTTTTTAGAAATCTCAAGATGTCATCTAAACACTCCTTTTGGTTTCATCTACATTGAAGTTTCCATGTTCATGAACACTTCTTTGCAAAAAGATGACTTTTGTTGATTTTTAAAAGGACCTGTAATGTTTTGATCCATAACTTCCAAATGAAGCATTTTTCGGCCAAAGCTTGTGAGACATGAAGTTGTAGAGAATTGAATTCTCTTTAAAATGAGCTTTTATGGAAAACTTTCTGATGAAGTATGTGAAAGTTATGCTTGGTCAAAGTTCTGTTGACTTTTGTCTGAAAAACCCTAATTTAGAAACTTTGACTTTTGATCAAATCTTGACTTTTCTTGAGGAATCATGATCAACCCTTGATCAAATGATGAATATTACTTCAAAATATTGATGTTGACCAAAAATTATGAAGTTTGACTGTATGTTGACCATAATTGACTTTATGTTCAATACAATTGATTTTCAACCATCTGAGCAATTGGATGAGCAAATTTGACTTGTAAGGCTTGAAACTTGACATGGTGATTCCTTGAATCATATGATGAGGTATGATGACCACTTGGATTCTTGGAAATTCATTCTGACTTGAGAGGAGCAAAACCCTAGTTTGGATTGATTGCTTAGGAGAGGGTTTGTTTGGTCAACCCTTGTGAAATCCTTAAGTATGGAGATGTGAATTGTCTTGAGAATTAGGAGGGAAAATTTTGGGGTATGACACTATCTTCTAACTCAGTTCTAGTTAGTTTAGAAAATACCTCTTCTGATTCAGACTTAGAGGCAGAGTCATCTGATGTAGTTGTCATGAACGCAAGGTTTCCATGTTCATCTTTTGAGTCGGTTTCAACTTTAGAGGATTCTGAATCATCCCACGTGGCCATCATTCCTCTTCTCTTTCCAGACCTCTTCTTTGGTTTTTCTTTTTGTATGTTGGGGCATTCACTTCTGACATGTCCTAGTTCTTTGCATTCGTAGCATTAGAGCCTTTCTTGTTGAACCTCTTATGTCCAGTATATTCTCCCTTGTCTTCAGATCTTCTGTGTTGACTGAACTTCCTTTTCCTGTGCTTCCACATTTTGTTTCTTCTTCTGGAGAGCATGGATAGTTCATTTTCTGACTCTGAATCTTCAGAGCTTTCGTGTTCAACCTAAAAAACATTAACATCAGATTTTTTCATGGATTTTAATGTAATTGACTTACCTATCTTCTGAGGTTCAAACTCATCAGGTTCAATATCATGACTCCTCAGAGCACTGATGAGTTCTTCTAAGGAAATTTCATTCAGATCTTTGGACACTTTGAATGTTGTCACCATAGGTGCCCATCTTCTGGGTAAGCTCTTGATGATCTTCTTTACATGGTCAGCATTTGTGTAACCTTTGTCTAGCACTCTTAGACCAGCAGTCAGAGTTTGGAACCTTGAGAACATTTGCTCAATAGACTCGTCATCCTCCATTTTAAAAGCTTTATACTTATGGATGAGTGCTTGAGACTTGGTCTCCTTGACTTGTGCGTTCCCTTCATGTGACTTTTTTAGTGATTCAAAAATGTCACTTATTGTGTCTTTGTTTGAAATCTTGTCATATTCTACTTTAGAGATGGGGCTTAATAGAATGTTTCTGGCCTTGTGATGATTTTTGTAATTTATCTTCTGTTATTTCTCCATTGACTTTCTATCTATCTTGTTTCCCTTTGCATCTACTTGAAGTTTGTAACCATCCAACACCACATCCTATAGATCAGGATCATATCTTGAGATAAATATTTCTAGTCTTTCCTTCAAATATTCAAAGTATTCTCCATCAAACAATGGAGATTTAGTGTTGTTTTTACTTTGATCTGTTGCCATTATGTTCTTCCCTTCTGGATCTTTTCTGACACAGTTAAGTGTTGTGCACCCAGAACAAAGAGCTCTGATACCAATTGAAGGCTTGGAAAAACACTTAGAAGAGGGGTTGAATAAGTTTTTCTTACTTTTTAAATCCTTTTACCCAAACAACAAACTAAATACTCAAGGATTTTTATCCTGGTTCGTTTGAAACTCAAACTACTCCAGTCCACCCGTCAAGGTGATTTCGCCTCTCTCAACGAGGACTTAATCCACTATAATCGACGATTACAGAGTGAACTACCCAACTGGTGTGACTAACTTCCTCTAAGACTCAATAGTCCTAGCCCTCTCAGAACACTGACCCAACTGGTCATCTCAAGGAACAAACTGCACAACAAACCATTGTGACTAACACCTCTAAGACTCAACTAGTCCTAGCCCTCTCAAGAATACTAACTCAACTGGTCTTCTCAAGGAACAACTATCAGAAAGTGAATTCTGATTGACTGTGTATAATATTGCTTCTATAAAAGTTATTCTTCACAAATTGAAGTTTACACAAAAATGAAGCTCAAAGTTTCAGTAAACTAATTACAAGAATTACTTTTTATTTTTGCAGCGTGAGTTTACTTGGAATGATTTGTTGTAAGTTGTTAGAAGATGTTGTTGAAAGTTATTATTTTGTTGTATTATTGTATTTCTCCTTTGAATTTGAATGCCTTAAATAGTTCTTCCAGAATTTGTCTGTTGCTAGTAGCGTGTCTTAGATAATGGAAAATGTAATTATGACTTTTCTTAACTTCACGTGATTTGCTTGCTAAATAATCCTTGGAAGTTGAACCACACAAGTATTGTGTCTTCTTCGCTCAGCAGGTTAATGTTACTGTGGCAGGTTTTGTCTTTTAGAAGATAATGTACATATTGATAATGATCTTCTGTAAGCCTTGTTAGAATATCTTCTCATCAGAACATTCTGTTGGTGCTTCTATCAGAATTGTGCTTATCTTATATCAGAAGTTACTTCTATCAGAAGTTGCGTTTAGCTTTTTTCTATCAAAAGTTGCTTCCTAGCTTGCGTGACCAAAAATTCTGTCTTTGTTAGAACTTCTAATACTTCATGATCTTCTGTAAGCCTTGTTATACATCTTTTATTCAGAACATATAGTTGATGCTTTTTATCAGAGGTTGCGCTTTGCTTGCTTCTCTCAAAAGTTGAATTTCATTCTTTACTTTAGAAGCTTTATAGGTAGCGTGCGTGTTCCAAAAGTTCTTCTCTCATTAGAACTTCTAAATCTCGTTTCTATCAGTAGTTGCTTTGAGCGTGCTTGATCAGAAGTTTTTTCTCATTCGAAATTCTAAAGTGTGTTTCTATCAGCAGTTGCTTTAAGCGTGTTTTGTCCAGAAGTTCTGATCTCAATAGAACTTCTAACTTCATCTTATGACCAGCATGATATATTCTCCATTTTGCACTAGAGTCAGAACATCTTCTGAAATGAAACATGTACAAGTCAGAGCATCATATTCATTCATACAAAATTTATTATGCTTGTTATCATCAAAACTTTAATATACTATTAGAAACAAACTTTGTTCTAACAACATGCTATCAAGGATGCTACAATTCATTAAAATAAAATCTATTCATGTCATGGTTATCTGAGGAACATAAACCAATTAAAATAATTGATAATAATTGAAAATAACATGTTTAACACATCGGAAAATACTCATAACTCATGGATAATTCGAAACATCAATAATAAGGTCACAACCTTAGTTCCACAAAATTATTATTCAATTAAAGCATTAAATCAAAACAAGAGTTTAATAATAATAACTTTAAACACATAAACATTCCCTAGTGTTACAAATCAGAGCATAACACCGGACTCGACAAAACAGAATAGTCTAGCTTTACAAGTTATCCTCACCAAAGCGCCTAAGCTGCTAACTTCAATCTAAAACTGGTCAACAGTAAGGATGAGACTACATCATAATTATTATACATTATAAATTCATAAATAATCAGAATATCATAAGCAATTACTTCACTCATTTTAGCATATTCAGATTTATCATTTCATCAACAAGATAATACACAAGTCAGTAATTCGCGATAACACGTAACAATCATATTATAACACTGGAATTCTTCCAATCATGTTATAACACATACCATAATGCAATGCAACACGACTCTATGCACGTGGTACCAATTATGAAGTATATTCACTACACTATTCTATTCCAACCCGGACCTAGTGTCAACCTCCGTTCCATTCCAACCCAGACACTGATACGCCTCACCGCCCATTCCAACCCGGACACGGTTATTGGTCAACTAACTAATTCCACACAATGGAAATTCGCTACTCACAATAATGATATGTATGCATGCACATCTTTAAAGCATGCAATATCAACACCAATTATGATAATATTTTATCATAAATTATCTCCAATCGCATACAACCTACACAAGAAATTACATTCCAATCCGTAATGCTATCACCAACATACATAATCCAGTAACATTATGCATTCATAACAACACCACAACAAACACATCGTTACATATAAGCCAAGTATGCAAACAATGTATAAACCAAGCATAATTTAGGAAAGTCAGGACCTTTTAAAATAGAATCGAGCTACTTCCATTTTCTTCATTTTATAAAATAGAATATTTTATTTAAGTCACGATGTCCAAAACGGAGATTAAAACAGACTTACGGTTTGAAGGTTATGAATTTTTCAAAATAAGTATTTTTCCAAAAGCTTCAGTGTTAACCGGTTATCACGTACCCAGAAGCGTGATTTTTCCTTTCAGTAGCGAGGTAATCGGTTACAATTATAGGGTGACCAGTTCCTCAAGCCAAAATTCAATTTTTCCAGAACGCAATACAGTGGGACTCGGTTACCATCCTTGGGTAACCGGTTACCACGAGACCTGTAGCAAAAATATAGTAGTTTGACAACAACCATGGTTATCCCAATTCATCCAACTTCGACCCCAATCAATTACAACACCAAAACAACTCCAAAAACATCATTATAGTGCAATTCTAACATGACACAACATCATATAACAACACTATAACATCCTTAATATCCTAAATTGGGATTCCTAATCTACTCAATCCATCCTATTATCTCAAAACCTATAATGCATAATAACTAGAGAAGTCACCCCGTACCTTAGCCAAGTTCTTGAGTTTTTGAATCCTCTTCTCCTTTGCTCTTCTTCTCCTTGTACGTTCTTTCTCTTCTCACTTTTGTTTCCAATTTATTTTTCTTCCCAACTCTTTATTTTTGTTAATAAAAAAAAATAGAGTTAGTAAGATGTACTTACTTACACCCTCATTCTACTAACCACAACATAAGCCTACTTCTTTTCTTTTCCTTAATTTTCAATAATTCAAATAATTCTCAAAAATCCAATTTTAATTAAATTAATAATTTAAAATTCTAAATTATTTACAATTGAAAATATGGGATGTTACATTCTCCTTTGGGATTAAAGAAAGGTAGGTTAGGCAGGAACCTAAGTTTGTTTATTATTATTATGCTCGCAAGGATCATTGGGATCCTCTGCATACATATCCCATAGCGGGAATCAGAGCATCTGTAGCTCGGATTAAAGGGAACTAAGGTTTGTTTGGTTTGGAGGGAGAAATAAGTATGCTCGCCAAGGGTGAGACCTTGTGTCTACGTATTCTCAAAAGGAGGTTGAGAAAGTCACAGCAATCGTAGTTCCCACTTATGTGCTAGTGGAAGCAAAGAAAATATTAAGAGACAATGACAAGTGTCATCTTAATGAAAAATGTATCTAATCTATTTCATCACATACATTTTTGAAAAAAAAAATTGATTGTTTAAATATTTCATTGTAAGCATTGGGTGTTTTGCTTGAGTGTACAAGCGTTACCACTTACAAGTTAAGAAAGATGTTTGAAAAACGGTTGAATCTTTTATTGTAAACATTGGGTGTTTTGCTTGAGTGTACAAGTGTTGTCACTTACAGTTAAGAAAGATGTTTTTTTTTTGAAAAATTGTTTGATTTTGAAAATGTTTGATTTGTATGTGATGCTATAGATGAGATACTTCTTCCATATAGATGATTTATGTCTTATCTCTAAGGAGATTTTTTTTGGTATTGTTAGGGGGATGTTTTTAAGAAGCTTGTGAGTCCTTGTATTGTAAGCTCAAGAGGAAGCTATCTGAGGGACATCGAGGGTCCTTGTATTGTGAGCCCAAGAGGAGGCTTTCTGAGGGACATCAAGGGTCCTTGTATGAAGCCCAAGAGGAGGCTATAGGGTATGGATAGCTTAGCTTTAAGAGTGATTTCACCGGAAAACCATACTCTTAGGGTTCTATCCTAGTGAAGGTGATTCTTTGTTTTGGAAGCCCAATAGGAGGTTGTTAGAGATTTCCAAGTCTCATTCTTGTATGAGGCCCAAGAGAAGGCTAAACTCAACGAGGGAGTTCTTTTGTACGAAGCCCAAGAGGAGATTCACTCAATAGGGGAGTTCTTTTGACAAAGTATGTGTGTGAATAAATCAACATGAACAAGTATATGAAAAAGTATATATGTGACAAAGTGTGTGTGTGTATTCATAATAGTTTATGAAGGAAATATATAAACAAGTGTATAAAACAAGCAATTAAAGCTAGTATAACTTGGATATATACAAAGGATGTGAAAGAAAATATATAAGCAAGTGTTTAAAACAAGCGGATAAGATAGTATACTGATATATACAAGGGAGTGGGACTTACACCTTAAGGGAGGCCCACTGGTTTAAGAGCAATTTCACCGAGAATAATGCTCCTCTTAATACTAGTGGAATTGGTGTATAAACAAGCGGAATAAAACTAGCAAACGATACTAGTTTATACTTGAGTATTTGCAAAAAAAAAGGTTGAATATGTACAAGTAAATTGAATATGTACACAAAAGGGTGGATATGTACAAGGAAACTAAATATGTACATAGGAGGGTTGGGACTTACACCGTAAGGGAAGCCCATGATCAATTTGATTTTGAATTCGAAAGATTTTCGAGGAAAAAAACCTAGTCCGGTTTGTATCTTCAAAGATTAATCGAATCGATAATGGAAAAGAGGTGCGTAAGTCGATTAAAATGTTTTTGAAAAGCTTTGAAAAGTGAAATATATATTCACAAGATAGTTTTGAAAAATATTTAGGTTTGAAAAATCAAGAAAACATTTTCGAAAGTATTTAAAAACACTTAAAAACGTCTATGTTAAACGTAATGAAAAATATATCAAAAGAAAATATTTTTGGATTTTTTTTACATAATCATAAAATAGGATATTAAATGACAAGTGTGCAAAAAATCATCTCAAAATGAGAAGTTTTGATTGGTTTTTGAAAATGTTGAAGTTTGATAGAAAATGTGAAAAAAACAAGTGATAAAAGATTTGTTTTGGTCTTGGAGAGGTTTGAACTCAGGACCTTGCACTCAAAGGTGAAAAGTTTAACCATTGGGCCACATGCGTGGCTTGTTATTAACACGCCTTCACTTACTTTTATTTAAAAACAAGTTTGTGAAATGGTTTGAAAAAGAGTTGAAAATTGGAAAAGAAGTGAACTTGAAAAAAAAACAAAAGGTCTTAGGGGGATTCGAACCCTGGACATTAGGCATGGCAAGTGACTTAAGAGCGCGTTGGCTGCCACTGAGGTGGCTGTTTCATCCGTTCATTTAACAACAATGATTAAATATAAGATAAAACAAGAATTTGAATTTTTAAGAAATCAGAAAACGCGCGCAAAGCTTTATCTTCAACCTCATGATTCTATGATCCCTAACTCCTTCGTTTCTTGATGAAATTGGATGGTATAAAAATGAAACTTCCTCGATTTTTAACCAGGAACATGACGGTGATCTTTAATTTCATTTATTTTAAGTGTATGGTGACTGAATTTGAACAAAAACAGATGAACCCTAATTCTAACATTTGATCATAAAATCGTGTTTGTGCAACAAATCATGCAATTGATTGAGGGTTTATGATCCTCATAGGTGCAGAAATACAATAGCATAGAAATATTTGAACTGGAATTCAAAAATCAAAGAGTTCGAAGTTGGACAACTTACCTCTATGAGCAGAAATTGAATTCCTCGAATGAGTGCTTCCAAAAGTTTTTTGATGACTTGGATAACTTCAATGATGATTATGGAACATGTTTGAATGATTGGAATGGATTGAAGTTACCTGGAATAGTTTTCCCAAGTTCAACTGCATCTCAAGCAAATTGAAGATGATTTTGATGATGATTCTAGAGTTTCATAAGTGATTCAAGGGTTTGGATCACTTCTATGGAGTGTATGGATGATGTTTGAAGTGATAAATTGGAGTTTGCACGAGTGAATTGAGAGATGGCAAGTTAAGGCTCAATTTGCAAGTTTATGGAGTTTGGAATATGATTCTGAGTTTTGGTTGTTTTAATGATGGCGTGATGATTCTAAAAACTTCCTAAGGGTATTTGGAGAGTGTTTGAAGCTTGAGATTGCTCAGAAATTGCAAGGTTTGGAGATTTGCAAATTCTCACATTTTGGAACTTTGAAACTTGGAAAAGAAGTGAGAAACCAAGTTTATGAATGTTTTGGTGTGATTTACAAATGAGGAAAGGCCTTTATTTATAGGCCAAGATGTTTGGAGAGAAAAGCAAGATAAGATTGGAGGATTTGTGCAAGTTGGCTTAAGAGGTAAGAGTGGAATCTTTGCCATAAGTGCACATGGTTAATTTCTAAACCATGGTTAAAAATATCAAGTGTTCTTATCCTCCTCTCAATCATTCTCATCAGATATTTTAGAGCCAAAATCTATCTCTTATGGTGACAAGGCTTCTAGATGGAAGAATTTGCAAAAATGACTTGAAAACTTGGAAAAATGACTTGTAAATTATGGTTATGGACCTCTAAGTTTCAATTTCAAATTCCTAGCTACACAAAATGTTTTTGCAAGTTATTGGACATTTTGGAAATCTTGGAACAAGATCTACAACTTTCATGTTTTGAGTTTTTCTTGAATCAAAATGGATCTAGGTGAAAAATGACCATGAAAATGATGGAAAAAGTTATAAAAACACTTGAAAAATTTTCCAAGTGTTAAAAAATTTCAAGTTTTGACTTTTTCACACATTTTGATTTTGATGATCATGATGGATAATTTAAAATTCTTTGATGATTGAAAAAAAAATTGAATTTCAAAAGTTGACCAAAAGTCAAAGTTTGACTGATTTGAATAGTTGACTTTTTGTTAGATGATTCAGAATTTTTCTGATGATGAATCATGGCATTTGAGATGTTTTGAATTGATAAATTAGGTCAGGATATTGCATTGGTGATCTTAAGGTCATTCTCCAAGCAATTAGGTTATTCATTGAGCAAAAAGTCAATGATATACCATCCTCGATCAAAACCCTAATTTGGTCGATTCAAGATAGATCTTGAGGAAATGATGAGAATTTGAAGATCAAATATTGATGATTCATGAAGATAGATCAATTGAGGTGAGTGGAGACTCAAACCCTAATTGATCATATCTTGAATTGATGAAAGATTTTGATTCAAAACCCTAATTTGGCTCAAGGAGCACACACAAGCTAACTTGTTCTGAAATTGTCAATGATGCAATGATGCATATGTGAATGATATGAGATGGTATCTTAGGTCAAAAATTGGTGTATGACACTTTTACATAAAAAAAAATGCTTAAAAATCATTTTTTACGTGAAGCAAAGAAAGCATTGTCTATACCTACGGCAGTGCCACCTTAGGCAGCGTTGTTAAAGGCCATATTGCATCTTCTTTTGCTGTCTTATTGATATAAGTTGATGATATTGTTTTATGTGGAAATAATATTGATGAAATTAAATTTGTGAAAACCTTTCTCCATGATTGTTTATAAATTAAGGACTTGGGAAATCTTAGACTCTTTATAGGCATTGAGGTAGCCGGATCAAAAGGGATAATCATTAATCAAATAAAGAGTATATCTTCAAAAGGGATAATCATTAATCAAATAAAGAATCTAATGTTAAAAATGGATAATCATTATTTGCACTAATAATTATAGATTTTTAGATTTTGGGACATGGAAAAAACAAATAATTGTAAAATTAAATATAGATAATATGTATATATATTGAAACATATTGAAATTAGCGGTGACAATTTTTTAGGTGCATTTTAGAATGTAATCGAATCATTTTTTGAATGTATTGTCGAACATATTATAAAATCTACACGTTTCAATACATACATATTATCTATATTTAGTTTTACAATTATTTTTTTCCATGTCCCAAAATCTAAAAATCTACAATTAATGGTGCAAATAATGGACATGTTTCTATTTGTGCAGAATTTGCAAGTGCACTTGTGAATTAACCTTAGACTCTTAAAAAAACAACACAGGGCAAATTTTGCAAGTGCACCTGCGAATTCTAGCGGTATTTTGGGTTTTTCACCGGGGGCCTAGAAGAAGACCACTAAATGAGAAAAGAAATTTCTTTATAAGAATCACCTATGGCGGCACAATTCTAATAGATCATGATTAAATTCTATTTAAACACAATTTATCCCAACTCTAAATATTAATTGCATATTTCTAATCAAATGATGCACCACAAATTGTCTTTCACCTTATAGCCTCAGATGATTTTTCACTCAAGGGTTTGTTAGGGAGAATACTTAGGACACATTTTTTTGTGAGAGACACACCACATATCCACCTAAAATCTTAAGGTGATATGTGTGTGGGTTAATCTTCCATTTTCTAACCAATGTGAGACTTCTTCCTTACACTTGATTCTCAACACTTCCACTCAAGTGTGAGTCAGAGACAAAAAATGATACCACTGTTAAGGGGAATTCCGAAGAGTAAGCATACTTGGGACACACCTTTTGTGAGAGACGCACCACATATGTCCACCTAAAACTTTAAGGTGATAGGTGTGTGAATTCTCTCACTTATATAGTGTTCAATCTTCTATTTTTTAACCAATGTAAAACCTCTTTCTCACACTTGATTCTCAACAGAGTTGACTTTTGTAACAAATATATATATATATATTTTACACTATCAATCCATTATTTATATATATTCTATTAAATCACATTGATATTTTTAAGTAATTTGTGTAGAATAGTTTATTAATAAACTATTTTACATTAGTAATACAGTACTTATCATCTGAAATTTTATTTAGCGTTTACATTAATATATCACGATGGATCCAACAAAAATATTTAAAAAATTTATAAAACTACAACCATGCTTTTTATAATGAGAATAATACATCAAAAACTAAAAAATACACAAGTAGAAATACATAGATATTAGGGGAAACACTCGTTTTGAGACATAGACGATCAAATTGTTCCATTTGATAAGAAATTAACCAAGATCAATAATAATAAAATTCAAATTTTTCAAGCAAACATATCATCGAGAACAAGAATAATCAATTGATGCGGCGACAAAGGGCAATCCTGTCACCTACTGGAAGTTGACAAATCTCAATCCTTAAATTATGAGTAAGATATTTGCTGAGCTCAATCACATAACCACGTAAACGCTTAATACCCGATCAATCCTCCAACTTTCACAAGCTCAATTACTCTCTCTTGTGATAGTTTAAGTAATCAACTTTATCAGCATCCACAAAAACAAAATCAAATTCCCACTTGTTGTTTTCCTACAAAATTTGTGAAACATGCAAGAATGATGTCAAGTTGCATGTATAAAATTATAATTAAATAAATAGAGTTTGGGAAAAATTTATGCAAACACACGTCTTGAATAAGTTCATCTAAAACAGGTAGAGCAGGTCCTTCTCTAAAAATTAATCTTGTCAACAACTCGAAACTTTTCAATTATAGGCAATCTCAGCTCATAGTATTCACGACTCACGTCCAAAACCAATACCTAATAAAATTAATCAAAATCATGATAAATTTCAGAAGGATATATTAATTTAATTTTACATGTAGGATAATTTTATTTGAACTTAATTTCTACCTTTCCATCAAAAGAAAGAGCAAGAGCAGTGGAGCGATGAGAGTAACCAGTGAAGACACTAATTTCCAATTTGTTTTTTGCATTGATTAGCTTAATCAACATGCTTAGAAGCTGCCCTTCATCATCAGGTGTAGCCATAAGGTTCCTGTTTTAACATATCCAATACATTATTAATAATGTTAAATATAGTTAAATACATAATTATATTATTAAGAATGTGTTCCAACTCTTAACTTCTAATTAAATTGAAAGAATCATGTAATATTTTATTTTATTTTATTCTATTTTTTAAAATATGAATTAATCGAAAAAATACATACTATATAACACTAATTTATTAATGTATTAGTCAAATTTTATACTTTATTAATTAATTTTATTTTATTATTTAATTTTTTTAATGACAAGATTGAATGTACCATAATGTTCAAAAGATTTTGCCGTAACATTTGATTATTGTCTGTGAGAAGAGCTGTTAAAATGGGCTACTCGGCTCATTTAGGATTGGTCTTTATGGGTCTGGACATTTTAGGGCTGGACTAAAAAAACCTATTGTAATATGGATCTCAAAATTACTACCCGAGCCCGACCCTAGATGGGCTTCGGACTACTCGGCCCTAAATGAGATTTTTTTCATAAAAAAATTAAAGTAAAAAATTCACAATTTTAACTATAAATAAAATAAAAAAATTATATTATTTTAAATATAATACATTTTTAAGTACTATATTATCTTTTATAAATAGTATAATGTGTTTTTAAATACAATATATATCTACATTATAAAAAATAATACTAAAAATATTTAACATAGGAGAAACTAATAGAATACGTGGAAAAAATGTTGGTTATATTAATGTATAACTAGTTGTAGACCCGTGCGTCCGCACGGGTACATGCATTCCTATCTTAAATATGCATTGCTATCTTAGATAATTTCATATGGCTTATTTGTTGTAAATATACATTGTTATTATAAAATTATTAATAATTAAAAATATTTTAAAAAACATGTAACAAATTACTTCCATGATAAATCTAATATGTCTAATAACTATAAATATTACTAATAATTATAAATATTTATAAATATATTGTTGATTAAAATAAAATAAAAAATTTATTGTCATGATAGTGACCCGTAAAATTAATGAATATCGGTGATAAAATTTATGAGATCGTAAAATTTATAAATATCACTTATTGTTTTCTTATAATAATTGTAGTCAAATGTACGTTGTGAGTAATATTTATGCATGTTTGTTACTTGAATAAATTTAGTTGTGTCCCGTGACACTTAATGTAATATTCTAATCACATTTTTAACGCAAATGAATGGTAGTCTAACACCTATCAAATAACAACAAAAATTAAAATTACATCAAATAAATATATTTAAATTTAAAATACAAATAAATAAACAATTATAAATATTTCACGTGAGTGCAAAATAGAAATGCATATAGTTTTAATTAAAAATTTAATTAATATATATTTAATTTACACGGGTGCCTTCATTTATATCTTAGATAATTTGATAATACATAATTGTTTAAACTAAGTATTATGGTGATAGTGACTAATGCAGCCACACAAATAAATTTATTCATATATTTCTTTTGATAATGCTTGGTCACTTCTAAAAAAAAATTATTATAGTGCTAGTGACCGTGAAATGAAAAGTTTAATTATATTTCATTTAGATAATTTCATATGGCTTATTTGTTGTAAATATACATTGTTATTATAAAATTATTAATAATTAAAAATATTTTAAAAAATATGTAGCAAATTACTTACATGATAAATCTAATATGTCTAATAACTATAAATATTACTAATAATTATAAATATTTATAAATATATTATTGATTAAAATAAAATAAAAAATTTATTGTCATGATAGTAACCCATAAAATTAATGAATATCGGGTGATAAAATTCATGAGATCGTAAAATTTACAAATATCACTTATTGTTTTCTTATAATAATCGTAGTCAAATGTACGTTGTGAGTAATATTTATACATGTTTTTTTACATGAATAAATTTAGTTGTGTTCCGTGTCACTTAATGTAATATTCTAATCACATTTTTAACGCAAATGAATGATAGTCTAACACCTACCAAATAACAACAAAAATTAAAATTACATCAAATAAATATATTTAAATCTAAAATAGAAATAAATAAATAAAATTATAAATATTTCACCTGAGTGCAAAATACAAATGCATGGGTAAAAAATACTAATATGTTGCAGTTGCAATAATAGTCTATTTTGCATAGATATGGATAATAGTAGATTTCTTTAGACTAATATCTTTGATGAGCAGTTTTCTTAGCAGTGTGAGTTAAGAACCAGATAATGCTAATAGAGTTGTCTTCATATGTAGAATATAAAAGCATTTTAAAAAATTGAACTTATGAAAAAGTTACCTAGTATTATACTAAAATCAGAAGCATTTAAAAAATTGAACAATATGTAAAAAACTGAGTCAAAGTTGCATGTTTCTAAATGTAAAACAAAATACTGAATTAAAATGGGCAACAGTGAACCATGATCATGCCATGAGAATGGACTGCTCCTTGAAAATATAAGCACTATACTTATCAAATATAAACGCGATCATATTTTTACCTTCTTTTTTTCAAATTCAAGCTAATACAATCAAATTGGGAATTTGTGACTAAATAGTTATATTATTTTTATGAAAAAAAACAGAAATATTTAAGTCATTTAATTCTTTTTAAATTGGGTTAATTTTAACTCAAATTGTCAATTTGAATCAGATTTTCATTACATGATACTAAATACTATCAGCATATCCATCATTAGGTTCAAAAATTTTACCATCTCCGACTTGTAAAATCCATTTTGAAAAATTCTCAATCTCTTCTTCATTGTTATATTCTGAACCAGTTTACAAACGCATATTTTTGGTGAGTGTTAGAACCTTGACATCGGGTGTATTTTACTCGATCGATATAAAATATATTTAAAAGCACGTAAATTTGAAATGAGATATTTAATTATAAAATAATTAATTATCATAAATTTGAATTGTATTAAATAATCATATAAAATGAAAAGAAAAAGGGAATCAATTAGATAGAAAAAGAAAGAAAAAACAAAATTTGAAATTTGAAAAAAAAAAGATTTTAGTTTTCAAATAAAAGTCATTGTTGATTAAAATAAAATAGGCATTGCGTTGAAAGTGACCCGTAGATTAAACATTTTATTATCGTATTTACGTGCTAATTTTGTGTGTAATAGATAGTTTGATCAATTGAGTAGAAAATAGTTGATAGTAGATGATAATAAAAAATTAATTGTTTTAAATAACCATATAAAAAAGGACATGTGGCTTGGAGATTTTTTTTTAAACATATGCAAATGTAAAAGTTTAATTATAAAGGTAAAATATGAAATAATTTAGTAAATTGAACAATAAGCATATAATTTTAATTGTATTAGATAATTTTAATGGAAAAAATAATATTTAAAAATAAAATTTTGTCTCTTAAATTAAGATAATGATTGATTAAATTAAATTAGATATTATATTGATAATAATCCATGAAATAAATAAAAACTAAGTAATATATCATTTCATAAAGCTTATATGCTATTTTTCCTAATTAATGGTAAAAGTTTAAATTCTATATATTCACTTATATGTCACTAAAAAGTGTTCAACGTTAAAGATGTTATATACTTTGAATATATTCATATTTATCTTACATGTCGGTAATATGACTTTTTACTGTTTGTTGTTTTATATTATAAACTATTAACAACAAACTAAAAGTATCAAAAGTATATTACACAAAGGAATTATTATAAATGCATATGCATGACAGGCCTGTTAGTAATATATTTAGTTATAAAATATATAACTGACAAACTTTAAGACAAGGCTATTGACCTTTTATTATCTTTTTAAGACTACAATGTAGACTTTATCAGTGCATGATGATAGATAAGTATTAATGTTGGTGTATATTATAGGCATGCATTTCTAAAAAATGCAATACTTTTCACTATAGTGTTTACTAATGATCATAGCATTGGTATTACTATACTGTTATACTATCAGTATTTAAATTCTATTGGCAGATTTGATTCCAAACTGTTGCACAGTAGAAACAGTTACAAACTCAATTAAAAAAAGAAACTACAAAATCAATTTTGATACAAAAGACAAGTAAGAATCTGACATTGATAATTTCACTGTCAAATGATCAACATTTGTGTCCTAAGAATAACACAAATAAGAATATTCTTCTGCACACAACAACGAAGAGCAGCATAAGCATCTTCGTGCTCTAGTCGTCAAGCCATGTCATAGTATGAAACTTGCGTGAACTTCCTTTCTCGATGTTTATCCAAGAAATCACCGTGTCCTTTGCTCTTATTATCGGTAAAATATTATCGTCGATCTCAATAAACCCAGTTCCCAAAGTCCTGTTACTTAATGGAGCATGTCAAATTTGATAGGAGTTTTATCAAACATGAAATTGATTTTCGGTGTATAAGAACACCTACATTCCAAAAGGATATCGAAAGGTGTGATGAAATAAATTAGAAGAGTAAAACCTTTGGATTAGTAACAATAACTCCAAATGCAGAAATTATCTACAAAAGCTTCTCATATACATCCTGCAACAGAATCATTAAAATTCTTGTTAAAACTCAAAGTCTAACGCAGTTGAAAATATTTATTTAAATACCAGTGTAGCGATAACGGCCAGGTGATGGAAGCTGCGGTGAACTCACTTGATCCACACTGCGGTGAACTCACTTCATCTATGCAAAAGCACTGAGATCTGCCACCTGTTATTTCTTGAAACAATAGTCATTGACAACAACAAATCAAATCAACAACAAACAATTTCATAAATCAATACATGAACCTACTTCATTAATACCTGGCCATGAAATTTTATCAGCAACATGCCAAGCTTCACCACTTAACATGCATCAAGGCGCATCAAGATCATGATATCATCTAAACCAAAGAACAAACAAAACAGGATGAGTAGAAATGTCTCAAGAAATTGTAGAGTGCAAACACAAGTGGCAGCTTGATAGAATGAATACTGGAAAACTTGCAGGACACAAGAAGTGGTTAATAACTTGCATATTGAACTGATAAAATGTTCCTCTTGTCTTGTATAATAAGCTATTATCATGTAGATGATGTGCCTTTTGTAATAGCTAGTCGCAAATCCAACATGAAAGAAGTTCATATTTGACAAAAAAATAAAAATGTTTAATTAGTAGGTATTGTGTAGGTAAAAGAATGCAATCCGCAGGGCAAAAACACTTTTGTAAATGGAGAGAAGGTGGAAGTGCTCAATCACGAATCTAAATTCACCCGCCGCATCTTACACACAAGGTTTGCTGTTGGCAGATCATGTTGATTTGCTGAATCTTTCTTCAGAAGATCTTTTAGCTGGTCTCTTGAGGTAGAAAGACAGCTTTGAAATGTAGCCAAAACTTTAGGGATTGGCATTGACAGAGCCGAAAGCACGTTACTAAGATAATCAATATCAACTGATAGCTGCTGTGCACCGCGATCTGTAATGTACTCCAATGCTCTCCAGCTTAAAATTGAAAACAGGTTGACATCATTTCAGTCACTGATTCTTCTCTTGCAAAACCAAATACATTTATGCGAGTTTGGTTATCTAACCTGTGAGTCCAGAGCTACAAACACATCCGTGGGAATTGGATCAGGGCAAGAAAGGTTTGGAGAACTATAATTAATATTAATATACTCCAGAATCTGAGATCCACACCTGCTTAACAGGACCATACTGATAAAAATCATTAAACATAAATCATCAGATTAAAAAGGCCTTAATAATATTCAATCACTGTTGTTAAGTTAAAATTTAAAAGTATAAGGCCAATTTGTGATTACCCTATTGTCCCAAGAAGCAAACTTTTGCATATTATGGAGAAATTGAGTGGAGGAGAAACCACTCTTGATCTGCAAAGAGATATGTGAAAATAAAACATGAAACTTTTAGTCAAGTCAAGTACTATAAGTAGTAAGTGCATTTGTGAGAAATCCATAAAACAAAAAGTCAGGCTAAAATCAATAGAAAAAATAGACAGAGAGGGGTTAAAATCAATAGAAATTTGATGATTCCAATTCAGTTTTTTCTCATAGCATCAACAAACTTAACATTTAATATGGTTGTAAAAAAAAACTTAACATTTAATAGATTTCATCCCAACAGTCAACTAACTATCTTACTAACATGATAAACAATATTTAATTATACATAATTTGAATCCTGCAAGTTCAGTATAAACTTCATAAAGAGAAATGGAGTTACCAAAAGCATATTCATTCTCTTGCCCCGTCTCTTAAATCCATTACGAACAAAATAAATAACCTCAAAGAAGCTTCACCAGATCCATATGCTAGCATATAATTCATTTCCATCAGAATGAAACTCACATTTTAAATGACAGGCCTTTAATAGAACAGAGGTGAAAAAAATGCAACCATGCCATTACAAACCTTGTAGCTTTCAAACGTTAACATCGGCACTGGCATACTTTAAACAATGGGCATGTTAGTGAGGAAATGATCGTGAATTATCATCATATCATACATCCGCTGAAGCAAGCATCAATTTCGGGCTGCAGTTATTTGTGAAAGATAGATGAAAATCGAACAAACACATTCACCGGCCATACATTATTTATCTTCCCCAATAAACTTTACATTATATAACCAGAGAAAATATACTATTTCATGAATTTTTATATTAAACCAGAGACGGAGCAACAAATTGTTGCAATTTGAAAAGCTCATTTCTTTCAAATTGTTGCAATTTGAAAAGCTTATTTCTTTCAATTTGAAAAGTTCACAGAAAAAAGCAGGAAAGCATTTTTCATCATTTTTCTGAAAGTTGAGGTTGTATACACTTGAAGTTTCATTGATTTTTCAAATATTTCAACCAATGAACTCAAAAAAACATCATGAAAAATAAGAATAGAAGAAGAAAGCAATAAGAATGGTCGAACAAAAAACATGAAATAAAAGCCAAAACATGAAATCGCAAGAAATGTTGTTGGATATTTGTAATAAATGTTGTTGAATCACAGAAACATAATCAAACCAGGAACACAAATCATAATAACAACAACATATTAAGAAACACCAACAACACTAATAACTTGGCAGAATCAAAATAGAATAAAGTTGCGGCAAAATTGTGCAAAACTTGAAGACATTGGATAGCCATCATCGAAAGAGATGTATTGTGTGCCTGAGTTTGAACGGAGAAGCAAGAGGTGAACGAACGCGAGAGAGCTTTACCTAGTACAAAGTATGACCACTCCATATTTTGTTGCTGCTTAAAATATACATGAAAAATAGATCTAGTTATCCAAAACTCTAGTAAACATCCAACAAAAAATATCAACAACAAAAAAGAATATTGCAAATATAAATTTCAAAAAATCACTCAAAATCTAGAAAATCAACATTCCGAAAAAAATAAACGAAAGGCTAATATTTGAAATAAGAATGAAGCAAACCTTGAAGAAGATGAAGATGGGTGAGTTGAGGAGAAGATAAAGAATTCTTCATCTGTCATTTCATTCTCCTGACATTGAAAAGATAAACACAATCATCAGTAAATCGTATCTGAAACCAAACCTATCTCCATCTTCTTGGGTTAAAACCAAACCACAACCCACAAGCATATCTTCATCTTCTTCTTCGTTTGAAATCGAAACACAATCTGGAAAAAAATCTACATGAAAGTAGGAAGAATGAAAATGAGGTGGTTGTCCATTAAGCCTAAAAGGTAACGAAGAACAAATCACTTGAAAATGGGTATAATTTAGAAACTAAAAGCACAATCAAATTTATACATTTTCCACATATATAGATCTCTCGCCTAACAGGCAAACCTTTCTTCTATTCCAAGCTCGAGTTTGTTCTTTTCCTCTGTCCATTCAAAATCATTTTCCAAATCCTCGGACCGACCAGTTTCTTCCTTCCGCGACATTCACACTTCTGCACAAATTTATAATCAAAATATAATTGTGATAACGATAAAGAAAACATAAATGAAAACCAAAAGGAATATCATAGGAAGATATTTGCTTATGATGAACAAACAACACTAATGAAAATTAAAACGAAAAGGTAAACGTAAATGAAAACGAACACGGATTATTATTGCTGGTCTCTCAATCGGGGTTGAGATGAATAGAACGAAGAGATAGGCGCGGCTAGGGTTTGAGGAGATGAAAGAACAAAGAAAGCGGGTCAGAGAAGAGAGAAAGCAAGAGAAAGCGGAAAGAGAATAACCCTAGGTTTTTGACTTCCCTCCAGATGTGGTTTGAAAATGGAGCGACACTTGGCAGTTGGGATGAATTTGATTGGCCAGTGGGAGTGATTTATTGGAATACCAATTTGCCCTTTGTGTAGTGAAAATTAATTTTTGAGGGAAGGGTATAATGGGGAATGCATAAGCATTCTCCATTAATGGTTAGGTAGTAGATATTTAAAAGAGAAATATTGAATAGAATAAAGATAAAATTTGGTGAAGTGAGAAAAATAAATGTGTTATTTTGGAGTAACATAATATAAAAATTAATATTATTTTTTAAAATTTTATAGCAATGCGGGCCTAATGGGCTACCCGCGGTTCATATGGGTTAGCCCTAATAGATAGCGTGTTTTTTAAAATTGAGCTAAAAAAATCCTTAAAAATATAGAATGTAATTTGAAGGCCCAAACCTCAAGATTTTTCGGGTCGGGTGGACCGACCCATATGAGCTAGCTCATTTTCACAGATCTATCTGTTAGTGAGTAACTTTGATTCTCAAATAATTCAAAATTTTAAGTTATATCAGAATATGTTAGTAGCATGCAGACTGCAATTTTTCACTCAAGAGTCTATTTCTTTAACATATTTATATTTCTTTATTAAGGAAGAGAAGTTTTGTTGACAACTATCAAATTTTTTGTAGTCATTGAATTAAATATACCACGATGAATTAACAAAAATACTTAAATTTAAAAGTACAACAATTCTTTGACCACCATTACATAAAAAACAAAGATTACAAAAGTTACAAGTACATAGATATTAAATATTAGGGAAAATATCGACCAAACCTTTCCACTTGACAAGAACCAAAGAACAATACAATAATAAAGCATAACATTCTTATTAAATAAATTGAAAACTCATAATAAAACTTCAAATTCTTCAAGCAAACAAATCACCAGAAAGGAGAATAATCAACTGATGCGGCGACACAGGGTAATCCCATCACCCACTGGAAGTTGACAAATCTCAATCCTTGAATCTTGAGCAAGATATTTGTTGAGCTCAATCACATAACCACGTAAACGCTTAATATAATCCAACATAGGTGCATCAGATGGAGCTGCCACAGATCCACTCCATAAGGTGTTATCGTATCCAATCAATCCTCCAACTTTCACAAGCTCAATTACCCTCTTGTGATAGTTTAAGTAATTATCCTTATCAGCATCCACAAAAACAAAATCAAATGCCCCCTTGTTGCTTTCCTGCAAAGTTAATCATTCATTAAGTTTTTTTATGTCCCAAGTTTGTGAAACCTGCAAGAATGAAATCAAGTTGCATGTATAACATTATAATTAAATAACTAAAGTTTGTGAAAAGGGTACGCAAACGCACGTCTTGAATAAGTTCATCTAGAACAGGTAGAGCAGGTCCTTCTCTAAAATCAATTTTGTCAACAACTCCAGACTTTTCAATTATAGGCAATCCCAACTCATAGTATTCACGGCTCACGTCCAAAGCCAATACCTAATAAAATTAATCAATCGTGATTTATACATTATTTCATGCATGACATATTAATTTAATTTTACACTTAGGATAATTTTATTTGAACTTAATTTTTACCTTTCCATCGGAAGGAAGAGCAAGAGCAGTGGAGAGAAGAGAATAACCAGTGAAGACACCAATTTCTAACGTATTTTTTGCATTGATCAGCTTAATTAGCATGCTTAGAAGTTGTCCTTCATCAGCAGGTGTAGCCATAAGGTTCCTGTTTTACCACATCATAAATTATTTAATTATAGTTAGATATTTTTTAATGACAAATATAGAGAAGGGGAGAAAAAATCACCCAAATAATAATAATAATAATAATAATAATAATAATAATAATAATAATAATAATATTATTATAATAATAATAATAATAATAATAATAATAATATAATAATAATAATAATAATAATAATAATATTATTATAATAATATTATAATAATAATAATAATAATAATAATAATAATAATAATAATAATAATAATAATAATAATAATAAAATGCTAACGAGTGTCTCTGAGACACAAGTTAAGTTAAGAATTTAAATATTTTTATTTGAAAACACTTATATTTGATTAATTGAAAATTAAAATAATTGATATTTTTATAGAATAAAAAATATTTTTTCTTTAAAAAAAATTATTTAAAAAGAATATTATGGATCTATAGAAGAAGCACCAAAGACGCTCCATACTAGTTCCTATATATTTCATAATCTTAATTATTAAATAAATTATAATTAACAATTTCCAACAAAAAAATATATGACTTGAATATATTTTAGTAAGTAAGATATTTTTTTATTTTATAGATCGATTTTGTAAAAATAAATTTAGTCCAATTCTAAGGCATGAATGAATATGTTAAGAGTTATAAAGATTAATTAGGCTAATCACATTTCTAGTGAGTGGATATGCTTTGATTTTGCTTTTTATTACAAGTGAGAAGAAACAGGTATATTATTTAAATTTATTTTGTCAGATTATATACTTATCGCTTACCAACTTATTTATTATATTAGTAACCACTCAATTTAAACAAATGAAAATCAACCTTCCCAAAACAACACCAAACATTGTTTTTCTTTTACATATTTTGGAGAGACAAACAACAATGTTCTTACCAAGGATGTTTTTCTGTCATCTCACGAAGCTCCTTCAAACATGGGTGCTCTCTTGGAAACACACTCGTCTCAAGTATATACTGCACAACACAAGTAAAAATCCTCAACAATATTTTCACATAAATAAAAATAAATGATGGAAAATAAAATTTCTATTAATGTAAAAAAAAAAACTGAAATTAAAAAAGATAATAGTTGAGAATGAAAACCTGATAAAGTGCGTCACTTTGAAGGAGACTCTTGTGAGCAAGTTCATTGTGCCCAATGGGTTTGATTTCTTGTTTCTCTTCATTGCTGATAGCCATCTCTTGTATGTATTAATCTAAATTAATTTTCTTTTGGAGTATATAAGAAAAAGCTCTCTCAATGATGAGAATAAAAGCTCCAAAATGGTGTCCAATTTATAGACAAGATGATTGTAGTAGTAGGTTTGTTTCTTAGACAATGTCCTTAAATTTTGTTATGATTGATGATATCATCTAACAATATATTTTTAAATACTTCTTAGTACAGCTAGAAGGGTTTGGTAAGTAGTAACAGATATATAGATTCCTTTCCACTCACTCTTCAATTATATTATTAGCTTTGTTAGTTAGGAACACGGATTTGATGAAGTCAACGATTTCTGGCAATTCAACTGCTCAATTTATAGTATTATTGCATCAAAAGTAAATATAAAGTTTATACTTTTAGAGTTATAACATAAAAAAAAATTTATATAAAGTATTTTTTATTCATTTTTTAAAATCTAAATTGCCAGAAATTGTTAGAGAGAATAAAAATAAGGATTAAAACATTCGGTCTATTATTTATGAAATACTCTAAGAGCATTTATACCATTACATGATGAGATAAAATTATCAAACAAAATAAAAATTGAAAACTCTCGAATGTAACTAATTTACATATTATATCATCGAATTGCATTTAGTTATTGAGTCAATTTTTAACTAAAATATTAAAGGTGTAACTAGGTGACATATTATGTCAATCGATTGCACTATGTTATTGTAAGTTTTTGTTTGACATTTTAAATGGATGTAATCGATTACACTAATATGTCAACCCGTTACATGCACATGAATTAGTTTTTTCTCTTAACATACCACCTTAACTCATGTGCTTCATGTCTTCCAAGCACATGGTCTTTTTTTATCTCTTGAACACTTCAATTGTGACTCTTTTGATCAGTAAATTGACTATTTGGTCTTCACTTCTTCAATACCTCATTTTCGACCTACCTTCACTGACGTCATCTCATTGTGCTTGCTTCTCTCATCTGCAATAGAATTATTATCAAAGTTTATAGTGGAATCGTTATCAACCATGAGTGTTACAACGTCACCCTCTTTGTTGCCCAAATCCTCTCCATGATTCTACTCATAATACATACGTTACACACCAAATTTGGTCGCATATTACACAAGTAACTCAAGGATGGAATCAACCTCTGATATTGAGTTAGACATACATCTTGCTCATCCTCATTCTTCAACAATTGCAGCCTCGGTTCAGCCTAAGTAATAGCTACAATAGAATGCTTTATTTTAAACTTCTTCAAAATCTCAAGCGCATATCTTCTTTAGTGCATGAGCACTCCGATCTTGGATTGTTGAACTCAATCGATTTCAGCTCTTCCATCAATACAAAATTTCATTTTGGATCACTCAAAGTCTCTTTCATTTTAATGGGACTCGATTCGGCCTAAGTGAAAAATGGACGAAATCACCATTGTAATTGACTTCGTTATCTTGGAACAACTCACAATCTTGGAGTCTTAAAGGAAAATCTCTTTGTCTTTGTTGATATTGTCACATTTTTTCCATTCGGGCTTCAACGAAGGGATATTTTGCACTTTCTAACGTTGCATGAACATATTTTTCACTAGTGTAACCTGCTAACATATTAGTTTAACCTGTTGCACTTTTTAAAATTTCGTCAAATACAACGCCTCGGCTAATCATGGTTCTTGTGTTCACTGCATCATACAATTTGTAACCACCGATAAAGTGATACCCTACATGTATCACCTACTCTCCCTTGTCGTCATGCTTATTTCTATGTTGATATGGCACATGTTGATACGCCACTGAGCCAAACACTCTCTAGTGACTCATGTTCAATTTCAATCCATACCAAACTTCTTCCAGTGTTATCTTCTCAATTTTCTTTATTGGAAACCTATTCAATAAATATGCAGTTGTGGACATCGCTTCTCTCCGTAATTATTTCAGCAAGTTCTTCATTTTGAACAAGCTTCTCACCATGTTCATAATCGATTGATTCTTCCTTTCAATAACATTGTTTTGTTACGGTGTATAAGGTGGCACTATCTCACGTGGTATGCCTTCTCAGTCATAAAACTTCCCAGAGTCATTTCAGACATATTCGTCTCCATCTTCCGTTTTGAGAACTTTGAGATTGTGACCATGGAATTTAACTTCTTAAACACTTTGAATACATCATTCTTTCTCTTATTTAGTTGTGTCTGTAGATTTCTACTTTGATCACCAATGAATATGATAATACATGTAGTCCCACGAGTCGAATTAACTTGCATCGGTGCACACACATCAAAATACATAACTTCAAGGTGAAACTTGGTTCAATAACATGCATCCTTGCTTAATTTTACCTTATATTTATTCGCTTGCACATATTCTTCACAAATTTTAGTTGATATGTTGATAAATGGAAGCCTCGTTACCATTTTATTCTTTTGAAAGGCATTGAGATCTCAAAAGTTAAGATACCCAAGCCTATAATGTCATATCCACTATTCCCGACTAGTCCCTCTAGCAAAACATCTATGCTTCATAACCTTCAACTCAACCTTGAAAGTTCTATAGGGAGCCATGGGAGCCATAGTACAAAGGGAATAAACTACTCATTTTTATTGGAGGAACCATAATAAATTGCTTGTGTGTGTGTGTGTGTGTCTATCTCTCTCTGAACTTATTTTACATGCTGCAAAAAGTTAAATTAGTACTAGATTCTAGACCTTGTGTTCACAACCTGATAATAGGTTTTTAGAAAAGAAATAAAGATCTAACCTCATTTAAACCCCTTTCTTGTGTTTTTCACACCTTAATCAACAATTTTTCTTCCACTTCTTTCCCTTAGATTTCCACCTCTAGAGATGTTTGATCCATCAACTCTATTGCCACTATTTTTCATCCTTTTGAAATATTTAATTCTTGGAACTCGGGGATTCTCTTCGATGAAAAATTAAAAAGTTCCCTCTACCTTTGCTCATGGGAAACTTTCCTTTCACCTTCTTCTCACTCTCATTGAAAATGGATTACACATGATCTGTGCCTTTACCTTATAAATGTTTATTTCCTCCATTCTTTCCTCATGTGCCTCAAGAGAGCTTTGCAACTCCTCTTTGCTCATCGTCACAAGAACTTTCAATTCCTCAATTGGAACCACCACATTGTCAAATCTTGGCGTCAAAGAATGCAAGATTTTTTGCAACAACATGCTAGTTTGCGCCCATTTCTCCACATGCCTTTACTAGGTTTACTAGCCGAGTAATTTATGTCGTGAAATCGTTTAAGATCTCATTCTCCTCCATTTAAATTAACACAATTTGTCTATTGTGAGTTTGTAACTTCATAACCTTCATCTTATTACTCCCTGCATACGCCTTTTCAAACATTTCCCACGCTTGGTTCGATGATTTGCAATTACCAACTTGAAAGTATCAGTATCAGCGCATTCATGGATTAGAAACAACATTATGAAATCTTCATTCTTTTCTTTCTTATGCGACGCTCCTCACTCTAGAGTAACACCTTCAACAAGAGGATCCAGACCATTCTTGACCACTTCAAGAACATTTTGGTAGCCAAACAACACCTTTATTTTCTTAAACTATTTTATGTAGCTCTTCGCATCAAGGATATGTATATTTAGATAGACTCATTCATTGGAGACAGAAGTCATGATCGTACACTAGGTATTTGATAGATCAAACCAGACTCTTGATGTCAAATGTTAGAACTTAAAACCACAAGATTGGTGAATAATTGAGCAATTGACTGTGGAGACACACACATGCGCGCACACACACGCACACATACGCGCACACACACGCAAATTGAGGGAAAAATATACAATATGTTACTTATGAGGCACCCCAAAGATATTTATACATTTACATGATGAGGTACAATTATTCAAAAAATAAAAACTTGGAATATATTAAATGATTGCACTTGGCAGATGAGTTAGTTTTTAACTAAAATGCTACCGATGTTATTGACTGATATGTTATGTTAATCAGTAGTATTTACTATTGTAAATAAAATTATTTTGAAATTTTAGTTCAAAAATCTGATTATTGAACTAAAAATTTATTTAAAATTATTATATTTTAATTCAAACCGAGAGGAAAATTAGTATAGAAGTAAGAAATATAGTATTATATGGCCAGCACTAAATTTAATCAGTTGAAAGAGTTTTTTTAATCATTTTCAAGGAAATTTGGGTATGATTTATTATAGTTTAAAAATAAATTATTAATATAAATGCATGCATTTAAAAATTCGCACATTAGTTTTATTTTAAAAAAAGCAATAAAAATTATAATTAAAAAAAAAAGTCAAATGCATAAGATATGCCAACATGTAACAAATCTCTAGCAAAAGACACCACAACCAATTCTTATCAGGACGTGAATTAAAATCATTAGTTAAATATTTACCTATTAAAACTAAAGAAATAAAAAGCAATTTATGAAGGCCTTTGTTTGGTGTTAATTTTGAAGGTTTGCATCATTTTTAATGTCAACCTATAACCAAGTCAACCTAAATAAAAAATTAAATGTTATCCAATGATATTCATCAAATTGTTGTAAATTAGAGGAACGTGGTCGCATGATGTTGTCCACGGAATAAAAAGATTGTACGTTTTTATGAGTGACATAATAACCCATGTGCCATATGCCATAATATGCCAAATGCCATGATCATTTCTCATTTGAAAAACATTACCCGACATCCTTACATTTGTCTCCGTATCTCTGTATTTTCTTTAAATATCCACTTTATCTTTTTTATATTTTAATTATTAATTTTTTAATTTTTGCATTTTATCATTTTAAATGAAGAGTATTATTTGAACTAAGATGGCATAATAGATGTATCGGATAAATATAGATTGAATTGTTAATGAATGACTTAAAATAATCTATTAAAACTTACTTAAATATATCAAATTTAATACATCCATTGAAAAAAAATTCATCTAATAACAACATTTTAATGGATGAACGGTTATCTATCAAAAAAAATATTTGTCTTTTCAGTTATTTTCTTTTTTTTTTTTGAAAATAAATTTGTTGTATTTTTTACTCTTTTGAAAAAACAATTTTTTTCAGTTTTTTTATTAAATTTTTAATTTTTCAGAAATTTTTTCTTTTTTTTCAGTTAATAAAAAAATTCAGTTTTTTTAAAAAATAAATTTCCAGTTTCTTTTTTCAAAACAAAAAATTATTTTTTCAGTTTTTTTAAAATTAAAATAAAATACCAATATTTTGTTTAAAAAAAATTATTTTTTCACTTTTTTTCATAAATTTTCGGAAAGTTTTTATTTTTTTATTTTTTTATTTTTCGGATAATTTTTTTTCAAAAAATAATTTCCTTTCTTTTTGTTTCAATTTTTTTATTTTTCGGAAATTTTTTTTTCATTTTTTTTATTTTCAAAAAAGTTTTTTTTAACTTTTCTTAAAGTTTTTCTTCAAAAATATATTTTCCAGTTTTTTTTGCTTAAAAAATAGAATTTCCTTTTTTTCCGAAATTTATTTTTTAATTTTAACAGTTTTTTATTATTATGGAAAAACTGATTTTCTTTTTGAATTTTTTTAAAAATATTTTTTTTAATAATTTAAAAAGAAATAGATTTATTTGATCTAAAGAATAATTCATTGTATCATTAAAATGTAGTGGATGGATTGAATCAATCCATATATATAAATGGATGGACTTGATCAATCCATTAATTTATTATTTATTTGATGGATGGATTGGATGAATTTTTGGTGGATGAATTGGATGAATTTTATTTTAATGAATTCAATTGTCACCCCTATTTTGAACACTCAATATTTGACACATATAAATTATTTTATATCGATTGTATAACAATTCTCTTCTATTTTTTTATTTCATATATTTATACGAATTTCAGTAATACATTGTACTCCTATTAGAAGAAGAGATGACTTAGATGATGTGAGAGATACTTTTGGGCCTATCAGTCAAGTTATTGAATATTTTCCTATTGTTTTGATTATGGACATTACATACAAGACAATCAAATGTAGATAACTTTTGTTTAAAAATGTTGGTATGAAGGCAATCGAGTTAGAATTTTCTATTCCATTTTCCTTTATAGAATTTAAACATACAAAAAGAATTTGTTGGATATTAGATAAGCAAAAACAAGTGTTTAGTAAGGAAAGATTAGGTCCATAAGTGATTTTGAATTATAGAAATATTGCGTTGCTGAAAGCAATTAAAATTGTGGTTTACTCCTTATAAACATAGATATGATTATCAGTATTTAAAGTTTGTATTGCTTTGATGCTTTTTTTATTTATATTAGGGGTGACTGTAACACCTCTCTAAAATATCCCGCGATTATTATATTATATTCAGAGTTTAACATGTAATCAAGGGCGTCACAATTCTTTTTAAAAATAAATTCCAAACATATGTCATGCTTTACTGAAGAACATAATTCCAATAATCATGAAGGTAACATGTTCTACACAACGGAATTATTATCAAAACTTAGATAATTCAAACCAAATAAATCTCACAAGGTAAACGCCTTAGATCACAAATAATTATCCAAAACAATCTTAAATAAACCAACAGATTTTAATGATAACTCTAAAACACACGTTCCCCAGTGTTACAAGACCAGAGCATGACACTGACACGCGGCAAAATAAATAGCATAGCTCTATAAGCCATCCTCACCAACTCCTGAGCTGCTAAACTTAAATCTAAAATCGTCAAAGTAAGGGTGAAACTTCATCATAATTAAAATGCATTATAAATTTCTCAAAACAATAAAATATCATAAGTTATTATTCCATCCTTTTTAGCATAATCAGGTAAGTCAATTTTCAAAATTTCAAGTCATAACATACACCCAAACATAACTAACAAATTATAACACAGGAAACCATCCTTTCATGTTATAATTCACATAAAATGCAATGCAAGATTCTATGCATGTGGTACCAAAAGTGAACTAAGTCACACACTGATCCATAATCACCCGGATACAACAACATCGATTCGTCCATAATCACCCGGACATGAATCCAACCTCACCACCCATAATCACCCGGGAATGATTATTCGAAATACTCACTAATTCTGCACAATGGGAATTAGCTACCACCAGAATGTATATGCATGCACATCATAAAAGCATGTCACATTCAATCCAGGTTATGATCACATCAAACATCATAAACCATCATCAATTCATAACATGATATCATCAACCATCATGAAATAAACCATCAAAAGCATAAACATGCAAGCAATTACTCATCAACCAGTAATGCCATCATCAACACCAACACATAATAACCATCAATTATTATGAAAATCATCAAACAACATAAACATGCACATCCATCACAAAACATGATATCAACAACCATCATGAATAATCACCAAAAACATAACATGCAAGCATGTAATCCTCAACCAGTAAAGCGATCATCAACATATATATTCAAGCATCAACATGTATCAAATACAACAGTACAACAATCATCCTAATTTCATACACCACGTACACGAGGTACAATTAACCACAACATAAAAAAAACCACACTTTCCAATTTAAAACCAATTAATTGTTATTTTGTCATTTTCATGCAATAGATTATTTAATTTAAAGAGTAACGTCGAAAACGGCAATTAAAAAGGACTTACGGTTTGAAAGATATGATTTTTTAAAGTTTAATTATTTTTCAAAAAGTTACAAGGGTAACCAGTTCCCCACATTTGTAGAAAACACGCTCCCTGAAAAATATACTGGGAACCCGGTTCCTCCCACCAGGGAACCGGTTCCCCATACACATAATTTCCTCCCCCTGGAAATTATACCAGGAACCCGGTTCCTCCCACACAGGAACCGGTTCCTGCGACGTCTGTAGCAGAAAATAAGTAATTTTGACAGCATGTTTATTTTCTCAATCATTCTCATACGAACCAAAACACCAAAATCACCAAAACAAGTTGCAATACATGATTCCAATGAAATTGTAACACACAATAACATCATACAATTTCCTCATAATATCAAATTGCATCAAAACATCAAAATTCATGGAATTGGGGTTTTAATTTCATAAACCTAACAATCCTAAATTGGGATTCCCAACTACTCAGTCAATCCTATCATTCCCAAAATCTATAAGGCACAATAACTAAGAGAAATCACCCCTTACCTGAGTCAATTGCTTGAATTCTTGAACTCTTGGTTCTTCCCTTTTCCTCTGCCTCTTCTCACTTTCACGTACGATCCGTTTTCTCCAAAATTCCCAATTCTCTTTTCATTTGTTTTTCTTATTATTCTATAATAATAATAATAATAATAAAATAGTAAGTAGAGGCTTTTACTCTACACACCCCCTCCTCTACTCTTTAAACCACAATTCAACCTTCTCATTTATTTAATTAATTCCCATAATTCTAAAAATACTAATAATTTAATTTTTAATTAAAGAAATAATTCAAATTCAAATTATTTAATAATCGAAAATATTGGGGTGTTACAACTCTCCCCCACTAAAAGAGTTTTCGTCCTCGAAAACATACCTTAGACGAATAGTTCTAGATAAGAGTCTTTCATCTGACTCTCCGATTCCCAAGTAACATTACCACCTGCTGGTCCTCCCTAAGCCACTTTTACCAAAGCTATCTCTTTGCCCCGCCATTGCTTTAACTTTTGATCCTCAATTCTCGCAGGCAATGCTTCAACAGTCAAATTATCTCGTACCTGTATATCATCTATCTGAATCTCATGAGACAGATCAACAATGTACTTCCTCAACTGAGATACGTGGAATACATCATGCAAATTTGCAAGCGACGGAGGTAAAGCAATCTGATAAGAAACTTTTCCAACTCTCTTCATAATTTGGAATGGCCAATAAAACGTGGAGTTAACTTCTTTGATTTTAAAGCTCGACCAATACTAGTCATCAGAGTAACTCGCATAAACACATGATCTCCTTCACTAAACTCGAGATCCTTCCTTCTCTTATCATGATAACTCTTCTAACGACTCTGAGAAGCCCTCATCTTCTCCTGAATCATCTTAATCTTTTTTGAAGTCTGTTGGATAATCTCCGGTCCAATCACAACACTCTCTCCAGATTTTGTACCAACACGACGGTGTCTTACACCTCCTACCATACAATGCCTCAAACGGAGCCATACCAATACTCGAATGAAAACTATTGTTGTAGGTAAACTCAATCAAAGGTAAGTAACTATCCCAAGGTCCACCTTTTTCTAATACACAAGCCCGCAACAAATCTTCTAAAGACTGAATCGTCCTCTCCGTTTGACCATCTGTCTGCGGATGATAAACAGAACTCAACCTCAACTTAGTACCCAAGGCTTCTTGCAACCCTGTCCAGAATTTAGATGTAAACCTCAGATCTCTATCCGACACAATACTAGAAGGAATACCGTGCAAACTCACGATCCTTCCGACATACAACTGAGCTAACTTCTCCATCGGGTAATCCATCCTCATCGAAATAAAATGAACAGACTTTGTCAATCTACCCACAATAACCCATATAGCATCACAATTCTTAGCTGTCCTCGGTAGACCAGACACAAAATCCATAGAAATGCCATGCCATTTTCAATCCGAAACAAACAATGGTTCTCTCAATCCCGACGATTTCTGATGTTCAATCTTCGACTTCTGACAAATCAGACAAGCATAGACGAACTCAGCAATTTCTTTCTTCATTCCAGGCCACCAAAACAACCCCTTCAGATCATGATACATTTTAGTAGCACCAGGATGAATACTCAATCCACTACGATGTCATTCTTCCAGAAAACTTCTTAATCTTGGTAATATTTGGAACACAAACCCTATTACCAAACCTCATAACACCATTCTCGTCAATTCGGAATTCACCTCCTTGACCTTGGTTGATCAATGTCAGTTTATCAACTAACCCAACATCAGATTTCTGTTTGATTCGAATTTAATCAAGAATACCACTAGTCAACTTCAGCATACCCAACATAACATTGTTAGGAGTATTCTTGCATACCAAACTCAAATATCTGAACTATTCAACTAAGTCCAATTCTCGCACCATCAACATCGACATATGCAAAGACTTCCTGCTCAACACATCTACAACAACGTTTGCCTTACCAGGATGGTAATTCAAACCAAAATCATAATCTTTCAGAAATTCCAACCACCTTCTCTGCCTCATATTGAGCTCTTTCTGATCAAAGAGATATTTTAGAATCTTATGATCACTGAATACCTCAAATCGAGAACCATACAAATAATTCCTCCATAATTTCAAAACAAACACTACAACCATCAACTCTAAATCATGAGCCGGATAATTCCTTTCATGAATCTTCAACTGTCTTGAAGCATAAGCTACTATCTGCTTATCCTGCATCAAAACACCACCTAAGCCCATCAGTGAAGCATCACAGTACACAATGAAAGATTTCACTGGATTCAAAAATATCAAAATCGGAGCACTAGTCACTCTCCTCTTCAACTCTTGGAAACCTTTTCCACATTCAGAATCCCAAACAAGCACTTGCCCTTTTCTCTTCACCTTAGTTAACGACAAAGCTAACTTCGAAAATCCTTCAATAAACTTTCTATAGTAACCTGCAAGACCAAGAGAACTACGGATTTCAGAAGCATTCTTCGGGGCCTCCCACCAAGATACCGCTTCTACTTTCGTAGGATCAACAACAATACCATTCTTGGAAATCACACGACCAAGAAAGCTTACTTCACTTAACCATAATTCACACTTAGACAACTTCGTATAGAGCTTCTTGTCCTTCAACAACTCCAACACAATCCTAAGATGTTCTGCATGCTCTTCATCACTCTTAGAGTATATCAGAATGTCGTCAATAAAAACCACTACAAACTTATCAAGATACGGATGAAATATCATGTTCATATACTCCATGAAAACACCAGGTGCATTAGTAACTCCAAATGGCATAACAGAATACTCATAATGTCCATACCTCGTTCTAAATGCAGTCTTCTAAATATCCTCCGCCTTCACATGAATCTGATGATATCCAGACCTTAAATCAATCTTACTGAATACACAAGCTCCAACCAATTGATCCATCAAATCATTAATCCTCAGCAATAGATATCGATTCTTGATCGTAACTTTATTCAATTGCCTGTAATCAACACATAGTCTCATCAAACCTTATTTCTTCTTAACTAACAACACAGAAGCACCCCACGGCGAAACACTTGGGCGGATAAACTTCTTCCTAAGTAACTCCTCCAATTTATTATTCAACTCAGACAATTCGGATGCCGACATACGATACGGCGCCATCGACATCAGACTAGTTCCAGGAATCAAATCTATAGCAAATTCCACTCCCCTCTCATGTGGCAATTCACCAACATCTTTCGGAAAGACTTATGGGAATTCATTCACAATAGTTAACTCGTTACTCTTAGATTTCCCTTTCACCTCCATCAAAGAACACAACATAAACACTAATGCACCATCATTAACAACTGCACAACTCTGATCATCCATCTTAATTTATTGTCCTTATTAGAGTATTCGTCAACCCGTATGGTTCACAAGATTCTACCAAATTTCATTCAGATTCATCACTTTATGCACCATTTAGATAACAAGATAATTGTATACCATCCAATACGATTCTGTCTACTATCAACAAGATATTAAGGGTGATCAAGTCCTCCATTTGTCAATAGACATCTGATAATCATACTGGAGTATAAACCATCATTACCAACACTTCCCATTCTCAAAATCATACTTGCTTCTTCGCACTTCCAACTATGGCTCGCGGTCCAAACGATTCCAACAACTCTAACCACTCTTGCAATGTCCTCTGAAACAGCACATCGCACCAATGACTTACAATCGAAACATATCCGGGAAGCATCTCTTCTCCCCCACTTAGCTTCACATTACTCCTGCAATAAGCAATCAGAAAGGCAATAAGTATCGACAGTGTTGTACACACTTGTAACATACAAAGGGATAATGACATTAAGACACTGGTCACACGACCGACTATGCTCTGATACCACTATTGTAACACCCTTCTAAAATACCCCGCGATTATTATATTATATTCATAGTTTAACATGTAATCAAGGGCGTCACAATTCTTTTTAAAAATAAATTCCAAACATATGTCATGCTTTACTAAAGAACACAATTCCAATAATCATGAAGTTATCATGTTCTACACAGCGGAATTATTATCAAAACTTGGATAATTCAAACCAAATAAATCTCACAAGTTCTACGCCTTAGATCACAAATAATTATCCAAAACAATCTTAAATAAACCAACAGAGTTTAATGATAACTCTAAAACAAACGTTCCCCAGTGTTACAAGACCAGAACATGACACTGACACGCGGTAAAATAAATAGCATAGCTCTATGAGCCATCCTCACCAACTCCTGAGCTGCTAAACTTCAATCTGAAATTGTCAAAGTAAGGGTGAAACTTCATCATAATTAAAATCCATTATAAATTTCTTAAAACAATAAAATATCATAAGTTATTATTCCACCCTTTTTAGCATAATCAGGTAAGTCAATTTTCATTATTTCAAGTCATAACATACACCCAAACATGACTAACAAATTATAACACAGGAAAACATCCTTTCATGTTATAATTCACATAAAATGCAATGCAAGATTCTATGCATGTGGTACCAAAAGTGAACTAAGTCACACACTGATCCATAATCACCCGGATACAACAACATCGATTCGTCCATAATCACCCGGACATGAATCAAGCTTCACCACCCATAATCACCTGGAAATGGTTATTGGCAATACTCACTAATTCCACACAATCAGAATTAGCTACCACCAGAATGTATATGCATGCACATCATAAAAGCATGCCACATTCAATCCAGGTTATGATTACATCAAACATCATAAACCATCATCAATCCATAACAAGATATCATCAACCATCATGAAATAAACCATCAAAATCATAAACATGCAAGAAATTACCCATCAACCAGTAATGCCATCATCAACACCAACACATAATAACCATCAATTATTATGAAAATCATAAAACAACATAAACATGCACATCCATCACAAAACATGATATCAACAACCATCATGAATAATTCACCAAAAACATAACATGCAAGCATGTACTCATCAACCAGTAAAGCTATCATCAGCATATATATTCAAGCATCAACATGTACCAAATACAACAGTACATCAATAATCCTAATTCCATACACCACGTACACGAGGTACAATTAACCACAACATCAGAAAAACCCACACTTTCCAATTTAAAACCAATTAATTGTTATTTTCTCATTTTCATAAAATATATTATTTAATTTAAAGAGTAACGTCCAAAACAACGATTAAAAAGGACTTACGGTTTGAAAGATATGATTTTTCAAAGTGTATTTATTTTTCAAAAAGTTACAGGGGTAACCGGTTCCCCCTGGGGAGAACCTGGTTCCCCACATTTGTAGAAAACACGCTCCCTGGAAAATGTAATGGGAACCCGGTTCCCCAGACACATAATTTCCTCCCTGGAAATTATACCAGGAACCCGTTTCCTCCCATAGAGGAACCGGTTCCTGCGACGTCTGTAGCAGAAAACAAGTAATTTTGATAGCATGTTTATTTTCTCAATCAACTCAATCATTCCCATACAAACCAAAACACCAAAATCACTAAAACAAGTTGCAATACATGATTCCAATAAAATTGTAACACACCATAACATCATACAATTTCCTCATAATATCAAATTGCATCAAAACATCAAAATTCATGGAATTGGGGTTTTAATTTCATAAACCTAACAATCCTAAATTGGGATTCCCAACTACTCAGTCAATCCTATCATTCCCAAAATCTATAAGGCATAATAACTAATAGAAATCACCCCTTACCTGAGTCAATTGCTTGAATTCTTGAACTCTTGGTTCTTCCCTTTTCCTCTGCCTCTTCTCACTTTCACGTACGATTAGTTTTATCCAAAATTCCCAATTCTCTTTTCCTTTGTTTTTCTTATTATTCTATAGTAATAATAATAATAATAATAATAAAATAGTAAGTAGAGGCTTTTACTCTACACACCCCCTCCTCTACTCTTTACACCATAATTCAACCTTCTCATTTATTTAAGGATTAAATAAGTTTTTGGTCCCTCTAAAATTTCCAAATTTCGATTTTAGTCCCTCAAATATTTTTCTTCTAGTTTTGGTCCCTTCAATATTTTCCATCTGAGGAACTGGTCCCCCACGTTAAAAACCATTAAAGGATGCTGAGCTGGCATGACAGGTGGGTAAATTTTATTGTTCCATTTTAAATTAAAACTCAATTTTATGCTGAGTTGGCATAAACCCAATAGTTTCACCTAAATTAAACCCAATGTCTCTCTCGTTGAACCCTAATTCCTTTCCTTTTTGCATTCCATTCTTGTGGTCCCTTCTAAATTAAACGTTCTCTGTTTCTGAAAAGCCAAAGCTATTGGACCATACCAGCGTTGACGAAGGTGGAGCCCATTGTTTCGGTCCCAAGAACAACAATTAGGTAAGTCCCACTATGTATAGTTTAATGGCTGTGAGTTTTGGATTGTTTGTATGTGGTCCCAGAATCTATGGTAATGTCTGATATACCCTTATGTTTCGTGAATTTTGTAGGAAATGGGGTTATTTAAGGTTGTTCTTCATACAAAAGGGTCATTTGTAAAGGAAAAAGGCTTGAGATTAAAAGGGGGGATGTTTATGGAGTGTGTGGTCAAGATCCTGATTTCTGGTCTTACTTTGAAGCATGTGACATAATCAAGGGTATAGATTCGTCGTTTAATCGTGAAGAGGTGAAGATGTGGTGGAAGTCTGAACATGGGTCACTTGAAAATGATCTAAAACCACTTATTAATGATGAAGATGCAAGTTTGTTAGCTATGTGTGCTGAGGAGACTAAGTGTGATGTTGAGATATATACAGAGGCAAAGTCATGTAGTGGTGGAAAGACTTATATGGAGAGGTTAAAAGAGAAAGAAAAAGGCCATGTTAATGTTGAGGAAAGTGAAAAGGGTGAGGGTAGTCAATCATCAGAAGACTCTTTGGATGGTATACATGTTGATGATAGTGAAGAGGAAAGGATGCACGATTTTGATGATGCTATTGGTGAGGGTCAAGTAGATGGTAATGGTTCAGTTCAAGGAGATGGTACTGGCACAATTCAAGTAGATGGTACTGGCACAGTTCAAGTAGATGGTACTAGCACAGTTCAAGCATATGATACTGGCAGAGTTCAAGCAGATGATACTGGCAGAGTTCGAGCAGATGGCACTGGCACAGGTATACATAAAGGGTTCACTACAACAGAGATGGATAGGGAACATGTCAGTGATGATGATTACATCACAGATGAGCTAGATAGTGGGGCAGATGATGATAGTGATGATGGTAGGTCTGTAGGGATAAGGTTTAATGAAGATGAAAACCTTAGAAAAGATTTTAAATTCAAGGTGGGAATGGAATTTTCTTCTCTAAAGCAATTTAAAAAGGCTGTATTGAAACACAATGTGTTGAATGGCAGGGAGGTTATGTTTTCCAAAAATAATGGTGTAAGGTGTAGGGTTGTTTGTAAGGAGAAAAAACTATGTGATTACACTGTATTATGTAGTAGAGTTTTGAGAATAACATCATTTAGGATTAAAACACTATTTCAGAAGCACAAATGTGGAAGGAAGTTTTTCAACAAGAATGCAAATGCTGATTGGGTTTCTAAAGTTATTGTTGACAAGTTGAAGAACAATTCAAGTATGAAACTGAATGAAGTTGTAGCAGATGTCAGGTTAAGGTTTGCTACAGAAATTACTGGATTTAGGGCATTCAAAGCAAGGCAGCTAGCTAGAAGGGTTGTTGAAGGAGACTCAACCAAGCAATATAGGATGCTTTGGTCATATAGAGCAGAATTGAGGAGGGCAAACAAAGGAAATACCTTTAAGCTGAACATTTCTGGTTTGCCACCTAGGTTTGACAAGTGTTATATGTGCTTTGATGGTACAAAGAGAGCATTGAAGGTTGGATGTAGACCATTCATAGGGTTAGATGGATGTCACCTTAAAAACAAATATGGTGGAATCTTATTGATAGCTCTCAGTAGGGATGCCAATGATCAGTATCTTCCCTTTGCCTTTGGGGTTGTGGAAAATGAAAGTAAAGATACTTGGAGTTGGTTTGTTAAATTACTTTTTGAAGACATAGGTTCTAACACTAAATGATGCTTTATTTCTGATCAACAAAAGGTATGCTTACTTGATAAGTCTGGTCCCAAAACCTTTATAGATAAATGTCCAAAGTCTCCTAAATCCACTGTCAAACAAGTCACTGTCAAACAAGTACCTACTCCAGCCAACAACCCAGCCATGAGTGACCCTGTAAGTTTCTTTGTTGTACTGATATATGCTTTTTTGGTATGCTGTCAAACAATTCTGTAAATATATTTGTGTTCATAACAGGGGAAAATGATGATATCACCAAAGAAAAAGAAGAAGATTATTGCATCTCCAAGTAGAAAGAGTGACATAATTAAGACACTGAAAATAAAGGATGTAAAGGGGCCTGGAAGGGATCCAGATGATCCAGTTGTAATTCTTGAGGAAGAAACAACTATTGGCAATGCTTGTCGGAAGAACAAATGGAGTGACATCAAGAAGAGCATGACTCAATGAAGACTCAAACAAATTTTATGTTCTCTGTACTATGTTTTGTTATGTATGAACCAATGAATCTATGAATCTAATTACTCTGTACTCTGTAATATGTACTATGAATCTAATTAATGTTATATTATGAATTTTATTCTGTTTTGCAAAGTTTTTTATATCAAAGTTTTGAAATTTATTTCAACAGCATTCATACCAGACATTTCAGCCAATTACATGACCATAACAAACTGCCTTGTACACAATCTATATCAAAGATTTGTTATGTATTATAAAGTTTTGCAATTCATTAAAATACATTTTTACAGATTTAATTTCATTACAACCATAACAAATTACAGAGTGCAAATTACTTGAAATTCATTACATTAATCCAAATACAGATTTCATTTCATTACAACCATAACAAATCACAACCATAACAAACTACATTGTCCTCATTTATAATTGAAAACAAAATACACATTTATCAAAATGGACACAGCAAGAAACATCATCTTCAATTTTCCATGGAATTCCTCATTTTTCAACTTGTTCTTCAATTTCTTCTTCTTCTTCCTTTCATCTTTATATAAGGACTTCATATAACCCACAGATGCCAAGCCATCCAACTCTAAGTTCTAATGGAACCATCTTCATTTCCAGAATTTTCACCAACATCTTCATCCCATATAAAGAGGTTACAGGTTTCAGAACTACTCCAATTAGGACATCTCCAAAACAACCTTCCCTTGTTTGGTCCATTCCTGCATTGATACGATACCATCCGATAATGACATCCACAAAGCCTCCCAACTCGAGATTTCACTGAAGTAGACGACATAACGTTTTCTCTGAAGCAGATGGTGAATAAAGAGAACGACACGACAGGGGTGAACGACCACGAATTAGGAAAACAGAGATAGAATGAATGGAGAAAGGGGATGGAATTAGGGTTAACGAGTAGAAAGGGATTAAAACAATAAAATTTACTCATGGGGTACAAAATTAGTTATGCCACCTAATACTATGTCATTTAAAGATGGAATAATAAAATTTACCCACCTGTCATGCCAGTTCAGCATCCGTTAATGGTTTTTAACGTGGGGGACCAATTCCTCAGACGGAAAATATTGAAGGGACCAAAACTGGAAGGAAAATATTTGAGGGACTAAAACCGAAATTTGGAAATTTTAAAGGGACCAAAAACTTATATAACCCTTTATTTAATTAATTCCCATAATTCCAAAAATACTAATAATTTAATTTTTAATTAAAGAAATAATTCAAATTCAAATTATTTAGTAATCGAAAATATTGGGGTGTTACAATGGCTCTTAACATTTGATGTTTTTTTTTTCATTTTAGGGTCCAATCTCCTTATTCGAAATTAAAGTAGATATCCGAGAATAATATAGGTAACTTGTGCAAATGTTGGGAGGTATGAATAACAATATAAAATCCCATCAATTCGCTACAAAAGAGTTTGTATAAAGTTGAGCATGCACACACCCATCCATTCATTACAACAAATAACGCTTTTCACGATGAAGCTTTCATGTTAACCAGAAAAAACGAGGTTTTTCACCTACACGCCCAATATAATTATTAAAAAAAAAAAAAACTTGAGCCCTCGATTATCTATAAAACCGCGGTGAAATACCATTCCGGACAAGTTTCGAATCCCAGCTACGACACTTTATGTTTCTCTTTGTAAAAAGTGTAAAATAAATGATCTAACCCTTCGGTTTCTTTAATAAATCGAGGGATAAATAATCCGATTTGACTATAAAAACACTCGTTGAACAGATTTAACTCTAATGTTATCTTATTTATGGCTGCCCCACCATTTTTTTGGGATAAATTACAAAACGGAAAAAAATATTTTTTACCTTGAGCAAAGCAGTTTTTCGCCTTTTGCGATCCATCTCAAACAATGGTGCCGATGTTGTTGAAGATTTTGAACAACTATGACATATTCGTCGTTACTGGTGGATTACAAGTGCAAAAAAATATTTTCTAATTTTTGCAACATACACCTTATTAAAAGTTGAAAGCATTCAAACTCATTGTCTATGCTAGTGAAGACAATGATAATTATAACGCAATGATCTATCTACAATACAATGATAATGATAGCACAACAAATCTTGGATCACTATCTAGTATCTTGTATGAGCCTTGGATATTCTGTATTTTTAATATTCTGAGTAAACAATGTAACCATTAAAAAAAAAAATTTAACCCCCCAATTAATTTGAAAACTCGAGGGGTTTAACTAACCCCTCGGTTTTATTCCAAAGCTGGGATGTTATTTAATTCTATTTTTTAATACATAGATCTGTTTGCTTCTACAGTTTTCACATAATGTCAATAATGCAATTCAAACCCTACATCATCTATTACATTTCATAACAAAGTAAACATTAAACATAAAGGAGATAACAAAGCATAACATCTTCAAATTACCATAAAGTTTTTTGATTTTAATTGGTTCTTTAGTGTCTTGTTCTTCGTCATTGAATATTTATACATAACCTTCATTTAACCCGTAGCTTCCACCTCTAACTTCATCATGCTCCCATCTTCATTTCCACCTTTTTCCACGATGTCTTCACCCCATATGAACAAATTACATGTATCTTCACTTCTCCAAATTTACATCTCCAAAAAAGTATTCCTTAATTTTGTCCCTTCTTCCATTGGCACGAAACCATACGACCATCACACCTACAGAATGATCCAGATCGTGATTTTACAAAAGTAGAAGATATAGAAACACCTTTGGATGAGTTTGTCTTCAAAGAAAATATTGTTTTAGTTTAGTGAGGCAATACAATATTTCAAAATCGAGATGATAATTAAGTGTTATTTTTCACTGTTTTCAACGGTCTTAAACAAATCTATGTCGTCAATTTAAAGGTTATCAATGCTCAAGAATCTGACTTTAGTGATCCGCGTGAAACCTAAGGGACATCCACTATATATGTTGTCTTACTATAGAAAATCTAACCAAAATGAAACATATGAAGCAATTGAAACCTAAGAACGCCTGGAAAAGTTCTATATGATGGATTGCAAGCGTAGAAAATCATCTGGGTTCAAGGATTATTTTCTTAAATATTTTTTCATTATTTGATTTTTAGATTATTGTTTTCTTAAATATTAATTACCTTACCTTTTTTTTCATCAAAACCCATTGCATGTAAGATCTAACATAAGATGTTCCCCAAGATTCTATTATACGAATATCTTAATTTACATCTTGAGGGGGAAACAAGATACCCTAAGAAATTTGATTTTTATCTCGAACCACCTATGGAGTTTGACTTTTATCTTTATTTTCTGGGTAAACAATATAATTTTCTGGATAAATAATGTTTTGTGTAAACAATGTAATATTCAGAATAAAGAATATAAATGTAACAATTTACAAAAAAAATCTTATATACCCCTCAATTTTTGTAGAGACCGATATAAAAGATACACTAATTTGGAATATTATAAAAGTGTGGCACATGTAATTCAAACTCATGTACTAAATGGTTTTGAAATAATTATTCATGTTGGGTTTGAAAACATCGAAGTGATAAATAGAGACTTTTCATGACGACCTTATTTATCTTGCTTTTGTTGCCGATGTACAACGCTTTTCGCATCCGTCATTAGAATCGTTATTTGTAGTAGTGATTTTATAATAAAGTGTGCGCATTTGTATCAAGAAATAATTTGAGACACATTGTTGAAGTGTTCCCGAGGGTTGAGTATGTGGTTACCGACAACTAAATTTGTGTTATGGATCATAGTTTGGAATAACAACTGTTCTTTGGGCATTCTAAGAGGATGATACCAAAAGAGGATGTGATACTATATAATACTAATGTATAAATCTTTTATCAACCTCAGATGGAGTGTTATCAACAAATTCCTGACCAACCACCTCGTGAAAGCTAGAATGGTAGTCGGTCTACTTAACACCAACATCAAATTTATTATTATTGGGAGGTGAAAATTGTATATGGTCTAAACCCATATGCATCTCAGGCCAGAAGAAGAGAAAAAACATTTTTTCCATACGAGTATCAATATGTGTATCAACTGGGCTTGGAAATACCGTATATTTCCCTAAGCATATCAGGTAAATCAAGACAAATGAACCATATGCCCATATACTTATTCTTACTAGTATGAAGTATTGAAAGTGAATTATTACATAGCCATACATATATGCATAAGTTGGGTGCCCAGAAAAGCCTAATTTTGATTATTTAACGCTAGGAGGTGATTTTGAAGGGTGACTCTTAATTTTTGGATGGCAAGCTACATATTTGGAGTTGGAGAACTCAATACAAGCAAGGTGAAGTGTCATCTTCAAGGGAATTCTCCATTGAAGACTCTTCATCTTTCATCTTTGTGTAATGTTTGGAAATTTTATGATGTTTATCAACCATATAAGAAAAATTGGGTCTCTGGAAAATAGTTCAATACCCCATTGCCAGCTTCTAACACGTTAGAACATTTGATTAAAAATTGGTCTTTTCATACCCTTAGAGTAACTATCGAGCTGAACAATTGAGGAGGAACCACTTGGTTTCCAGAAATGTGACACGCTTTTCCGAAACATACTTCCATTTAAATTAATGATCACCTTTTAAGTTTTCTAAAGATATAAAGTTGTTCTACATACCCAAAAAGCAAACATCACTTCTATACAATCTGCTGCCCTTATGCTTCTATCAACTTCAAGCTGCTGAATTTATCGAAACACTCACCATACTCTCATGTTCTCTCTCAAACCCTTTTTCTACCTTAATCCATTCTCCTATCTTATGTTTCCTTTCTCTTCTTCTTCTTCTACTTCTTGGATTTTTTTGTTTGTATTTTATGAACGACATTGTTCTGGGTTTTGTTTATGGTTCCTGATTTATGATAATATGAGATGTTATATCTTTAGTTTATTTATGTGAAACTAAGTTTTTTCTCTTATTTTGAATGAACTATGTCGGAGATTTCAAGCTGAAATACAGGAAAGGTCTTTTAAAGGTTGTTGTCGTCGTTTTCACAATTTATGCGAGTCTATAACTTTCATATACTACAAGATTTTGTGTTTTAGACAATGTGTGTTTGTTTAACCACTAACTGTTCGATGAAATGCATATTATTTGTTTGAATGAATGTTGTATGATGACGATGATAAATTATTTGAGTGTTTGAACTAATATTTCTTGTAGATGCATATTCATGTTAAAGTGACTGCCTAATGGACAAAATGTTGTAGATGGAACACAAAGTGAAGAATAACTTTCCTGGAAGTTGGTTTGGCTTTTGTCCAAACAAATTGACTTACTTTTGCAATAAAGGAAGAGCTCCACAATATTTATGTGAAGACGTTTCGAATTTGGTTGTAAAATGTATGTGTTAAAATGAGTAGCATGGGTGTTTAGTGGAAATAGAAATAAGTTGTCAGTCTCTACTACAATATCTGCGGACTCACAAAACTTTTACTTAATTTGAATCTATGTAGAATTTAATTGCAGAAAGTAAAAGAACACAAGAAATTGTTAACTCAATTTTGTGCAAACTCACATACTCTAGGGGCTACCAAATCAGGAAGAAAATTAACTATTAACAATATTAATTCTAAGCTAAACTCCCCTGTTTATACAAGTTCACCTTAAACAAGGATACTATTGTCTAAGGTGAACTATAAACATAACTTTCCATTATTTCTATTCTAACACATTGATTTCTTATCTGATCATTTGTGGAAACGAACTTCTAATTGTTTTGAAAAGCTCTTCTAACCGTTTTGTAAAAACTTTTCTAATCGTTTTACAAAACATTTCTAAATGAAAATGTTTTAAAACTCAATTAAAACCTCTCATTTATTGTGTTTTTCTCCACCTTTAATTGGTATCAGAGCTCCGACTCCGTTATCGATTTTCTAATCAAACACTTAACTTTGTAGATAGATCTATTTTGAGAAAAACATTTTTAAAAAATGGTGTTGCTAACACAAACGATAACGATAGATACAATGTTAAACCTCTTATTTTTTATGGAGAGAAATTTGACTACTGGAGATATAAAATATAAAGTTTCTTTCTAGGCTATGATATTGATCTCTGAGAAATTGTTACAAATGGTTATGAAGAACCTACCACTTCACTTGGTATTCATATTCCCATGAATAGTGTGAGTGCAGATCAGAAGCACAATTTATTCTTTGATTGTCACTTTAGTAGGAAATGCGGGAACAAAGCTAACATCTAGATAGACTCGAATATTATGGCAAAGGATTTGCATCTTACTGTAAGATGGATGAGTAGAGGAAAAGCTAAGAAGTTTAGGAGCAATGTTTATGCGACTACTATAGTAGCTCTTGTTTATCACATATGGAAAGTCATATGTTCTATGGAACAATAAGCTCATTCTTCCTAACATATGATTTAACAGAATTATTAATGATGTGAAGAATAGAACTACTAGTATAGACACTAATAAAATTAGCATTGTTGACAGAAATTGGTGTAATAACCTATAGTTTATTATGTTTGTATAGAACTTCTTTGTATTCACAGTTTAAGTTGGATATTAATGAATTGTTGATTTATGAGAAGAGAAGAAACACAATTTCAAGAAATATCACAAAGCCAGAACTATTCTTCTCAGCCCATTCACAAAAGACTACAAATAGGGAAACTACAAAGGATATTGTTGACTCACTCAGAATAACACATGAAGGCAACACATAAGTAAAAAGAAACTAAATCCATGGCCTTAATTTAGAAATTCTAAGCCTTCAATATGGAAGATAAAGAAATAGTTGAAACTATGTTCTCAACATTTCAAACCTTGGTAGTAGGAATGAAAGTTATGGACAAAGGTTATTAAACTGTTGATCATGTAAATAAAATCATCAGAAGTCTTCCAAAGAGATGGAGACATATGGTCACTATTCTCAAGATGTCTAAGGATCTGAACAACGTAATTATTGAAGAGTTGATTAGTTCACATAGAAGTCATGAGATTGAGCTAGAAGAAGATGAACCTCAGAAAAGAAATAAATCCATTGTTCTGAAATCTAGAACAAAAATAATCAAGTCAGAAAAGAGTAAAGCTTTTCAAGCTGAAGAAATCAAAGAATCTAATGATGAGAGTTCTGATGACAAATATGAATTATCTCTTATATCCAAAAGATTCAAGTACCTCCCAAGGAAAATACAAAACAATGGTCGAGGATTTAGAAACAAAAGAGAACATTTTGAAACATCCGATAGAAGAAACGCTAGAAATGAAGCAACATGATTTGAGTGCGATAAACATGGACACAACATAAATGTATGTCCAAATCTCAAGAAGGAAAACACCAGAAGATAATGCTTCAAGTATAATACATTTAAAAGAAAGAACAAATGTATAATGGAAACATGGGATGATACTGAATCTAAAGGATGATAATCAGAAGAAGAACATGCCACCGTAGCTTTCAGGACCTCCACATTTGATGGATACACATGAGAAATAGAGTTCGACTCTGGACAGGTATATTAGGAACTCTCTTATGCTAAATTAGAATTTTTTTATCTTTAATTATGGAAAAGCATCAGAAGCTTCAACTAAAATTCAAGAACCTTCAGAAGGCTCATGAATATGAAATCGGAGAATATGATCAACTGCGAAAAGAAAGTCTTGAATAAAAATATAACCACTTTACTTTGAAAAATGAAAATCTATTTTTAAATAAAAAATGTTCAAAAAAGAAGTTCTTTCTAAAGCTTCTCCATCTTTTGAAACCATTATGTATCAACATGATAAAGGTTTTCAAAAATTCTTAAACGATGACATAGACAAACGCACGATGGCTTCTATGGTCTATGGTGTCGGCCACAATGGGAAAAAGAGGAATTGGATGTATGTCTAATAAAAAAATCATAAATCCTCTAATAAGGATCAACCCGTGTCACCATTTTCTTGTCTATTTTAAATTGTTTAAACACAAGAGTTGTTGCTGATAATTGTGTTAAACAATATGAATTTAAACATATGTGTAATCTGTTTAATATAAGAAAATTTGTAAACACATCCCCTCAACGGGAAATTGATTGAAGTCTTTGTCTTAGGAAAAGAGAAATCTTCTTTTAGGGACCAGTGAAACAATCGGCTGAACATCATCGGATAACTATATCAATGAAGTCGCCATCAAACATTTTTTATCCCGCGAGAGGAAAGGAAAACATCGAGTAAACCCGAGGGGGAGAAATCATGGTCTTATGACCAAGATATCGGGGTAAGGGAGTCTGTTACACGAGGGGAAGCTATTAGCACCCCACGCGCCCGTAGTACTCTACGGTATCCACTTCTATTTTCTATCTAATGGGTGTGTTATATCTATCTATTGCTTAATCGCTACAATGTATGTGAAAGAAAGAAAATAAAGAAAACATGAGGAAAGGAAGGAAGTATTTACAAAGTTTTGCTCGATCGAGCCCCGTGACAAGATGCCTATGTATTCCCTCGTGCAATGGGAAAGTCAGAGCGTCGTAGTTCGGCTCACTTATTTTAGTGGGTTGCATTTGTTTTTATGGGAAGTTTTATTTCACATCCTCACAATTGCAACTCGTGTTTGGCGTTGCATCTATAAGAAGTCTTATGCTCGGTTGCTCGCACACTTAGCAATTTATTTGGATTTGAAAGGTGTTCGCGTTAAAAGGTGACGCGCCATGAGGATGCGAACGTGAGTTCGGATCTTCTGGTACGCAACGATTTAAATCTTTTGATTTGTTTATAAAGATGCCGCGAGCATCAAGCTTTATTATTTTCAACACAAGAAAGATGATTTAATGATTATGAAAAAGGGGAAAGCTGAAATACCCTCAATTGATATTGGTATGCGAACGACTAGCAAACTAGACATAACGCATTGGGAGATTCGAAGGGGATTGTTATATAAAGGAACAGATGGAGCCTCCTAAATATATATGGTTATCCATAGCTTTTTATATATGAATATGTTTGATCCTGTGTGTTTTTAATTTGCTATTTCTATGATTGGGAAAGTTTCTCCTTTGGATTTTAAGAAACGAGATTATGTGGGATTCTAGGTTTTGTTATTATTGTGCTCGCAAAGATCCGTGGATCTTCTCGTACATATCCCCAGTGGGAATCGAGCATTTGTAGCTCGGATCTACTGTGGTTCTATGGTTTGTTTGGTCCGAGGGAGATAGAAATTTGCTCGGCAAGGATGAGACCTTGTGCTCACGTATTCTCAAAAGGATGTTGAGAAAGTCGAACAATCGTAGTTCCCACTTATGCTAGTGGAAAGCAACGGACGTTAGTAAGAGATGCACAAATGTCATCTTAATGAAAAATGTATCTAATCTATTTCATCACATACATTTTGAAAAGTTTGATTGATAAAAATCTTTCGTCGTAAGTATTAGGTGTTTTGCTTGAGTGTACAAGCGTACCACTTACATGTTTAAGAAAGATGTTTGAAAAAGATGATTGAATCTTTTAAGTAAGTATTGGGTGTTTTGCTTGAGTATACAAGCGTTACCACTTACAATTAAGAGATGTTTTTGTTTGAAAATAGTTTGAAAAGAGTTTGAAAAGTTTTTGATCAGATGTGATGTAATGGATGAGATACTTCTTCCATAGAGATGATAGATGTCTAAATCTCGAGGAGAAATTGATTGGATTAAAGGATGCTTTTAAGCCCATGGGTCCTTGTATTGTTAGCCCAAGAGGAGGCATTCGAGGGTCATCGAGGGTCCTTGTATGAAGCTCAAGAGGAAGCTATATGGTCGGCTTTGGCTTGAAAGGGATTTCACCGAGAAATCATCCTTTGTCGAGTAAGAGTAATTTCACCGAAATTTTACTCTATGGTGATTTTGAAAGTGATTTCACCGAGAAACCATCCTTTCGTGGTTCTATCTTAGCGGGTGATTCTTTGTATTGGAAGCCCAAGAGGAGGTCAAGAGATTTCCGGTCTCTTTCATTGTATGATGCCCAAGAGAAGGCTAAACTCAATGAGGAGTTCTTTTGAACGAAGCCCAAGAGGAGGCCGACTCAACAGGGAGTGTTGTCTTATACGGCCTAAGCGAGGCTAACTCTGTGGGGAGAGTTTCTTTGTACAAAGCCCAAGAGAAGGCTAAACTCGGTTGGAGATAAAAATATCTTGTATGAAGCCCAAGTGGAGGCTAAACTCATGATGGGGATGAGTTGTCTTGTATGAAGCCCAAGCGGAGGCTAAACACTGGGAACCTATTGATTAGTCTAATTTGTTATGTTATTATTAGACAGTTGTATAAACAGTGTGTGTGTGATATGTATTCACAGGAGTTTATGAAGGAAATATAAACAATGCATGATGTTTATTTCATGAAATATAAACAAGTGTCTGTGAACGAACGTTTAAAACGAGCGTAACTTGATTATTCACAAGTTGAACTGTGTACAAGGAAATGAATATGTACACGGACGAGTTTTTATGTACAAAGAAAGATGGATGTACATAGGAGGGTTGGGACTTACACTGTAAGAGAGGCCCATTGATTTGAAAGCAGTTTCACAGGGGATAATGCTCCTTTCAATACCAATGGTATTTAGTGTAAAATGTACAGATGGAACAAAAAATGATTGATTGAAGTTTATCTGTAAAAAGTATTTTTCAAAAGAAAGAGTATCCGATTATGTATGATAAAAGTTTTGAGAAAGAAGTATCTGTGTTATGTACAGATAAAAAGTTTGATATGTACAAAGAAATATTATGTACATAAAAGAATGTTATGGGACTTACACCGTGATGGAGGCCCATTGGTTTAAAAGAAATCTTGCTCAGAGAAACCTTCCTTTAGAACCAATGGTTTCAACAAGATGAAAACGAATGAAAACAAATGAAAGAGATTTGTTTATGTTTGAATATTGACAAAGATGTTTTGAATATGTACAAATAAAGCTAAGTATGTACATAAAGGGTTGGGACTTACACTGTAAGGGAGGCCCATGATTGATCGAGAAATTCGAGAAGAAACGAATTCAGTTTTATCGTTTTAAATCGGATTGATCATGGTAAAAAGATGCAAGTTTGATGAAATGTTTTGAAAAATGATTTGAAAATGTTTTTGAGAATGGTTTGAAATGTTAAGTTGATTTGTGAAAGGTTTTGAAAAAAATCGGAAGTCGAAAACTTGAAAAATTCACCTTTTAAGGAGGTTTGAAAAGCGCTCGTAACATCGCTTTCCGATTAAATTTTAATCAGATGAAAGTATTTTTGGATTTTTTTGACATAATCATAAAATATATATATTAAATGACAAGTGTGCAAAAAATCATCTCAAAATGAGAAGTTTTGATTGGTTAAAAAAATTGTTGAAGTTTTGTGAAAAAAACATGAAAAATTGACAAGTTTGTAAAAAGAATGGTCTTGAGAGGGATTGAACCCATGACCATGAGGTGGGGCACGTGTTAGAGAGAACTAAGAGCAAGCATGCAACCAACTGAGCCAAACGCGCTGAGTGTGTTAGTGGAAAATGACACGCGTAGATAAAGAATTGGATTATTTGAATTTTCAAAATCAAGAACACCAAGAACACGCGAACCGGGTTTGTGATTTTGATTTTCGTAAACTTTGATTCAAGCTATCTCCTTCGCTTCTCAATGGAATTGGACGATGTAAACATCAAAATGACTCGTTTTTCCTCACGAATACGATGGCATATGTTAATTCCATTTATTTTCAGACAATCGTGTTTTGATTTCTGGAAAAACTAAGAACCCTAGAAATTGATTTTTCAAATTAAATGATGTTTGTTCAATGATTCTTGGATTTATTGAGGGTTATTGTTCGTTAGGGGTGCAGAAAACAATTGGCCGTGAGTTTTTTCCAAATGGTGCAAGGAATCAAGAGAACCAGTTTCGTGTTCTAACCTGGAAAAGTTGAGATCGAAACCTGTTCTAGAGCACTTCCAGTCGTGATTTCTTGATCCTTAGAGTACCAGCGGCATGTGAGGATGCTTTGGAGATGGCCTGCTTGCTTTGAATCCTTCCCAATCGATCCAGCCAAGTCTACCTGTACAGACTGAAAAATGGAGCTCGAATTCTTGGTTAGAGCTGTTACAGTTTGTTGTTCTTGGTTTGAATCATCTCTATGATGTCTATGGATTGTGTATGGATGATCAAAATTCAAAGGAATCAAGCCTAGCTTCAGTTTCGAATTCCATGGCAGTTTTGCAAGTTTGAAAAAATGGAAAATGAAAACTGTTTTTTAGCTTTGTTCAGGTTAATTTTAAGCTTGTGACATGTTTGTTAATGATTATGGAACATGTTAGACACCAAAGACTTTCATGATTTTCACTGATTTTATAAATTGCAAGTTTTTCAAAAGTTTATCATGTTTCTTGATTTTGAAGAAAGAAAAGAGAAAGCATGATTCTTGCAATGCTTTGGTGTGCATTTCTCTTGGACTTGTGATCCTTTTATAGGCAAGAGATTCTGAAAATGTTAGGCAAGTGTCCATGGCTTTTGGTGATTCAAAGTTACCTTAAGGGGTAAACATGACTTTTGCAAAAGAAAAGGAACCTTCCTTTTTTTTACCATGTGCAATTTTCACAATTTGATCCAATCTTCAATCATCACTTCTCACTGATGTTTATCAGTTTGATGAGTCATTTTGGCAAGGTGGCAAGTGGTTTGAGTGAAAAAACACAAAAAGACCTATAATTTGAAGTTATGAACTTTGAAAATTAAGTTTCATGGACCCTTTTGTTCCAATTTCAAAGACATAGCTAGCCTCCATGGATTTTGAAGTTCTTGGACATTTTGGAAAGATTTTTCCATGATCTACAACTTTCATGTTTTGAGTTTTTTCAAATTCCAATTGGAACTAGGTGAAAAAATGGCTTGAAGTTTGGAAAAAATGTGAAATTTCAACACTTAGAAATTTTTCTAAGTTATAGAAATTTTGACTTTTGTTGACTTTTTCAAATTCTTTGATTTTTGATGATCATGATGGATCATTTGAAGTATTTTGATGATTGAAAAAGTTTTGTTTTGAAAATTTTGACCAAAAGTCAAAGTTTGACTTTTCTGTGCAGATGAAATTTCATCATATGTTTCTGAAAACGACTGATGAATTCTGTGAACTTCTGTGATGATTTGGATCCAGAAATTAGGTCAAGAGGTTATATCTAAGATATAATGACCAATCTCTATCCAAAAAAGTCATCCACTGCTCAAAAAGTCAGAGAATTCTCACACCCGATCAAAACCCTAATTGGTCGATCCTCGATTGATCTATGAGAGAATTTTGTATCTGATGATCAGAGATTGATGATTTGATCAAGATAGATCAAATGAGATGGAAAAATCTCAAACCCTAATTGGTTAGCTCTTGAATCAGATGAAAATCTGATGAAACCCTAATTTTGACCTGTGAATGCTATACCCGATTAATGCTGTCTGAGCTGTTAGCTATGAAATGATGCGCATATATGGTGGTATATTAGGTCAAAAATTGGGGTATGACAAAAGGGAACACCCTTTTTCAAAAGGTTTTAAAAGAAAAAAAGCCCCCGTAGGCGGAAAAGGTTTGCAGTGAGGTTGGTTGCTTTTACCTTTGAAAAGGATTATGAACCATTATTAAAGTGTTTTGATTTTTGAAAGAAAAAAAAGCAAGTTTTAGTTTTATTACATGCAAGGATGCAAAAGAAACAAGAAAACATGTAGGGAGACTAACTAGTTCTACCCTAATGTTATCATGCAAGATTAAACCTAAGGTTGAAGATGTAAGGGAATCTCTACCTATGTTGACATACAAAGGATGTATATCCTAATGTATAGGCTCAAGAGCTATCCTAACCGAGTGGTCCTAAGGGAAGCTATCCTAATATTTTTCTTGGTTGTAAAACCAAGGGATGCAAAGGGATGAAGCAAGCAAGTGCTTTGGCATAAGCAAACAACAATGCAATGCACAGACAAATGATCACACATGCGCAGGAAAAGAAGGAAGTCCCATAGCCTACAACAACATCGATGTACCAGAAGCAACCAGGATCCGACACATTCGATTCTCGTGAAAGGTATCACCACATGATATGAGATATCAAGTGTGAAGAGTAAATGAGTGCATGTATCAGCAGTAAATATGAACCTCGAGAGAAAGTGTAACGCCCGTTTTATTTAATATTAAATTATATTATTATTTTTGAATTATCGTTTGACGATTGTTTTGACAACAAAAATAATTATATTAATCAGTATATTTATTAATATATTTAGCGACGTTTTGTTCGGTTCGGTAAAATATTTTTCGGACCGATATTTAATTTCCCGGAATTAAATTAACAAATTAAGTTAATAATATAATTAGATGTTATATTTAGTGTATTAAGAATAGATGAGGGGCATGTGAGCAATTTACCAAAGTTGGCTAGTAAGACATGTTATATAAAACCATTTCCTCCACCATTTTCCAAACATAACACCAAAAACACAAAAGTTGAGAGTTTGGGGAAAAGCTAGGGCTTGAGAAGAAGAAGAAGAGGAGAACAAGAAGAAGAGCAAGACTTGGTTGGAGAATCATCAAGAACACCCAAAGCTTGCTAGGTAAGGGGTTTGATTTCCATTTCATTTGGTTAGGGTTTGATGGATTTAGTTTGAATTGGGAGAAAATTTGATAGATAGTTTATAGAGTTTTGTTGAAATGTTTAGGAGAGTTGATTTTGTGGTAAAGATTATGGGTATTGTTATTGGTGTTGTAGTTGTGGATTGTAGAATGAAAGTAGAAATAGAAATGAAATAGAAATTTTAATGGAAATAGGAAGAAGATATACAGTAAAACAAAATATGAAAAATTTAAGAAACTGTAACTTTCAAAACAAAAACGCAGGCATTGAAAATGATGGAGAAGGATTAAGGGGTTGAGGCGCCCACCTCCATTGTGGGACGGTCACCCCATTGCTGAGGCACCCGCCTCCTAGCCATGGAAAAGGGACGCGTCCCGGTAATTAGGAAAGGAGAAACGACAAAATGGAAATGGTGTGTGTTTTGTAACAATGCATTTCCTGTGAAATGAAACTCCTACATAATTTCTGTAAGTAGCTACTGGTTTTTGTTAAATATGAAAATTCCACCTAGTAGCATTTGGAAACTATAAAATATAATTAGGGAATAAGATAGCCGATTAAATTTAGAACCCGATTATGTTCCGATTTTCCGATTTCGGTAAATTCGGCGACGGAGCAAGTTGCTCCGAATTCAACGAAAATTGACGTGCTAGCTAAGTTTGACGTGTAGAACGTAGTGGTGAAGTTAGTTTTTCAAAATTGTGAGTTTTTACGGAACAACCCGAAATAGGCTAAATTACGGTAAATTGACCCGGATTGTGTTTTAGTCATTTTAAGGCAGATGTGAACTATCCGATTTTGAAGTTGATGTTTATAAGTTATGCCGGTAATTAAGAATGGCTTTCGCGAAGATTATTGATGTTTTTACTATTTTTCCGTTTTTTGGAAATTGACGGATTAATTGACGATGATGTTTGCCACGATGTATATAATTATAAATACTTGTTGTTTATGCGATGCGATGACATGTTTATGTGATGTGAATAAATATGGAGAAGTAGACTTTATGTCAATTGTGATGAGCGATGATGATATGTTGTTGTGTGGTCTTTATTTATTGAGTCACATACATTTCATAAGCGAAGAGGGCTTTTATGCCAAGCGATGATGGCTTTTATGCCGAGCGAAGTTGGGCTTTATGCCAAGTGTCCCTAATTACGGACAAAGCGATGGGTACCACATGCATAACATAGTCGTGTCTCATGGAGTCCATTATGTTTATTTTGGAGTCGGTTATGTTTATGTTTGAGTTGGTTATCATTGAGTCCTTAATTGACGAATGATAATTGAATTGCGACGGTAAATGATGTTTGGTGTTGATGCGAGTACAATGATTATGTGATGGAGTTAATGTGTTGATTTATACACTAAATGCTAATTTAAAGTATGCAAGTTTAAATATATGTTGACATACTTTATTTAACTTATATCCATTATAATTCCAACTATCTATATATTCCATCATTGCTTTGAATTATATGTTTTGGAATTATCTCATCCCTTTACTTGTTTCGCCGTTACCTATATATTGGTGACGTGCAGGTGATCTCCGAGGATGAGGTGGATTAGCTCGAGTCACTTTATTTTGTGTCGTTCTGCCTGGTCGTAGTAACACTCGGGATTTGGCGACGCCATTATTTTGATAGGATAGTTTGTATATACTATCTTATTATGTTATAACCTTTTGTATTGATGACAACATGATGTTATGTATATTTGGTTAACATATCCGTTGTGCTGTGAATATTCATATGTACGTATGATGAATTATGTATGATTCGGTATATCCAATTTTTGATGTGCATTATAATGCTAATTGTTGGAAATGCGAAGATGTGATGCCTCAATTTTATTAAATGGAATTTTGAAACTCTGATTTTATTATATAATTACGCGGGGTAGAATTGGGGTGTTACATTAGTGGTATCAGAGCAGGTCGGTCTGTCCGACCAAGTTGTTGAGTCTGTTGTTGTCTAACAATCAAGTATTGTTATTTGTTGATTCTAATCCTTGTTTTGTTGTGAGCAGAAGTTGTTATGGCTGGTAGGCATGCTGGTAGGAATGCTGGTAGGAATGTTGGTAGGAACGATGATGCTATTGCTGCTGCTATGCAGGCTATGACTCAGGCTTTCCAAAACCCGCCTAATGCTGACGAGAGCGCTGGGACTCGTAGTTTGGCGACCTTCCAGAGAGAGAATCCCCCTACTTTCTACGGGAAGTATGATCCTGAAGGTGCTCTAACCTGGTTGAAGGAGATTGAAAGAATCTTTCGGGTGATGGATTGCACTCCTGCGCAGAAGGTCCGTTATGGCACTCATAAGTTAAGTAAGGAGGCTGATGATTGGTGGGTTGACACCCGTCAAAGGCTTGAAGTTGCTGGTGAAGAAGTAACGTGGGAAGTTTTTAGTAGGGAGTTCTTGAGGAAGTATTACCCGAAAGATGTTCGGGGAAAGAAGGAGATTGAGTTCCTTTCATTGAGGCAAGGGAGCATGTCTATCACTGATTATGCTGCGAAGTTCATTGAGTTGGCTAAGTTATATCCTCACTTTAATGGTGAGGGTGCTGAATTTTCTAAGTGCATTAAATTTGAGAATGACTTGTGTCCTGAGATTAAGAAGGCGATCGGTTATCAGAAAATCCGTGTCTTTGCGGATTTGATTGATAGCTGTAGAATCTTTGAAGAGGATAGTAATGCACACTATAAGATGTTGTCTGATAAGAGGAGCAAGGGCCAGCAGAGCCGTGGGAAACCTTATGATGTCCCTACTGGTAAGGGGAAACAACAAGCGTTTCAAGGACGAAGGACTAGTGGGGGAGATGCTCCTGCTAGTATTGTTTGTTACAAGTGTGGAAAACCTGGCCACAAGAGTAATGTTTGTAGGAGTGATGGGAAGACTAAAGAGAATGAGGTGAGGTGTTTCCGATGTGGTGAAACGGGTCATGTGATTCATGATTGCAAGCATAGAGATGTGGTATGTTTTAATTATGGTGAGGGAGGTCACACTAGTCCTCAATGCAAGAAGCCTAAGAAGGCGCAAGGAGCAGGGAATGTGTTTGCTTTGTCGGGTGCTCCGACGGCAAACGAAGATGGTCTTGTTCGAGGTACTAGTTTCATTAATAGCATTCCCCTTATTACTATTATTGATACTGGTGCTACTCATTGTTTTATTGCTGCTGATTATGTTAAGAGATTGGGTCTTACTTTGTCATCTCTAGATAGAGATATGGTGGTGGAAGTTCCGGCTAAGGGAACGGTTACTACTTCTTTTGTGTGTGCAAATTGCCCTTTATCAATCTTTGGTAGAGACTTCGTGGTGGATCTTATTTGTTTACTGCTTGTTGGGTTGGACGTGGTTTTGGGTATGGATTGGTTGAAAGCTAACTATGTCCATATCAATTGCTACGACAACACTGTGAGGTTTTCTTCCTTAGCGGAGGAAGACCAAACTATGTTGGTGTCAACGAAACAATTGAAGGAGTTCATGAAAGATGAAGCATCGGTTTTCTTGTTGATGGAGACTCTTTCTGTGGAGAGTCAATCTGTTATTGCAAACTTTCCGATGGTGTGCGACTTTCCCGAAGTGTTTCCTGATGAGATTCCTAGTGCACCTCCAGAAAGAGAAGTTGAACTTTCTGTGGATCTTGTCCCTGGTACCAGACCTATCTCTATGGCGCCATACAGGATGTCCGCATCAGAGTTAGCAGAATTGAAGAGTCAATTAGAAGATTTGCTCGAGAAGAAGTTTGTTAGACCAAGTGCGTCACCATGGGGAGCTCCTGTGTTATTGGTGAAGAAGAAAGATGGTAGCATGAGACTTTGTATTGATTATCGCCAGTTGAATAAGGTAACTATCAAGAATAGGTATCCACTTCCTAGGATTGATGATTTGATGGACCGGTTGGTTGGTGCTCGCATGTTTAGTAAGATTGATTTGAGATCGGGTTACCATCAAATAAGGGTGAACGAAGAGGATGTTCAGAAAACTGCTTTCAGGACAAGGTATGGACATTACGAGTATTCAGTGATGCCTTTCGGTGTCACTAATGCACCGGGAGTATTCATGGAGTACATGAACTGTATTTTCCATCCTTACTTGGATAGTTTCTTGGTTTTTTTTATTGATGATATTCTGGTTTATTCTAAATCGGAGGAAGAGCATGCAGAACATTTGCGCATTGTGTTAGAAGTTCTGAAGGAGAAGAAGCTTTATGCTAAGTTGTCAAAGTGCGAGTTTTGGTTAGGTGAAGTGAGCTTTTTAGGGCATGTCATTTCTGGCGATGGCATTGCGGTTGATCCTTCTAAAGTTGATGCTGTGTTAAGATGGGAAACTCCTAAGTCTGTTACTTTGATTAGAAGTTTCTTGGGTTTGGCTGGTTACTATAGGAGGTTCATTGAAGGTTTTTCTAAGTTGGCACTTCCTTTGACAAAGTTAACTTGTAAGGGAGCTGCTTTTGTGTGGGATGTCAAGTGTGAAGAAAGTTTGGTTGAATTGAAGAAAAGGTTGACAACGGCGCCGATCTTGATTCTACCTAATCCTGAAGAACCGTTTGTGGTTTATTGTGATGCTTCTATGATGGGTTTGGGTGGTGTTCTTATGCAAGGTGGCAAGGTGGTTGCTTATGCTTCGAGGAAATTGAAGATTCATGAGAAGAACTATCCTACCCATAATTTGGAACTTGCGGCGGTTGTTTTTGTGCTTAAGATTTGGAGGCATTATCTTTATGGTTCTAGATTTAAAGTATTTAGTGATCATAAAAGCTTGAAATATTTGTTTGATCAAAAAGAGCTTAATATGAGGCAAAGACGGTGGCTTGAGTTGTTGATAGATTATGATTTCGGATTGAATTACCATCCTGGTAAAGCAAATGTGGTGGCCGATGCTTTAAGTCGAAAGACTTTGCACATGTCACTTTTGATGGTGAAGGAGTTGGAAATGATTGCACAATTTAGAGATATGAGTCTTGTGATAGAAGTGACGCCGAAGAGTGTTATCTTTGGGATGTTAAAGATGAATAATGATTTCCTTGATAGCATTAGAGAAGCTCAAAAGCTTGATGTGAAACTTGTGGATTTGTTGGTTAGTATTGGACAAACTGAAAGTGAAGATTTCAAGTTGGATGCTCAGGGTGTTTTAAGATTTCGAGGTAGGATTTGTATTCCTGATGATGTTGATTTAAAGAGAATGATCTTGGAAGAAAGTCATAGGAGTAATTTGAGTATTCATCCCGGAGCGACCAAAATGTACCAAGATTTAAGGAAACTATTTTGGTGGTCGGGTATGAAAAGAGAAGTGGCTCAGTTTGTTTATGCTTGTTTGACTTGTCAGAAGTCTAAAATGGAGCATTAGAAACCTGCAGGGTTGATGCAACCGTTAGAGATTCCGGAATGGAAATGGGATAGCATTTCTATGGATTTTGTAACGGGGTTGCCGAATACACCAAGGGGACACGATGCAATTTGGGTGATTGTTGATAGGCTTACAAAGTCGACTCACTTTATTCCTATTAACATCACTTATCCCGTATCGAAGTTGGCGGAGATTTATACGCATGTGATTGTTAGATTACATGGTATTCCTTTGTGTATTATTTCGGATAGAGATCCGAGGTTCACTTCTGAATTTTGGAAAAGTTTGCAAGAGGCTTTGGGTTCTAAGTTGAGGTTGAGTTCGGCTTATCATCCTCAAACTGATGGTCAGACGGAAAGGACGATTCAATCATTGGAAGACTTGTTGCGAGCTTGTATTCTTGAGCATGGTGGTTCATGGGATACATATCTTCCTTTGATTGAGTTTACTTACAATAATAGTTTTCATGCTAGTATTGGAATGGCACCGTTTTAGGCGTTGTATGATCGGAGATGTAGAACTCCTTTGTGTTGGCACGAGTCGGGTGAAAGTGTGGTACTTGGATCCGAATTGGTTAGGGAAACTACGGAGGCGGTGAAGATGATTAGAGAAAAGATGAGAATTTCTCAAAGTCGTCAAAAGAGTTATCATGATAAAAGAAGAAAAGACTTGGAATCTCAAGAGGGTGATCATGTGTTCTTAAGAGTTACTCCTACAACCGGTGTGGGACGAGCATTGAAGTCGAAGAAGCTAACTCCTCGCTTTATTGGTCCTTACAAAATTACTAGTAAAGTGGGAAAAGTGGCTTATCGGGTGGCGTTACCGCCAAATCATTCAAACTTGCACGATGTTTTTCATGTGTCACAACTTCAGAAGTATGTCCCGGATCCTTCACATGTGATTGAGATGGATGACATTCAAGTTCGGGAAAATCTTACGGTGGAAAAGATGCCTTTGAGGATTGAGGATCGTCAGATGAAGTCCCTTCGTGGCAAAGAGATTTCATTGGTCAAGGTTGTTTGGATTGGAGCAGCTGGTGAAAGTGCGACGTGGGAGTTAGAGAGTAAGATGCGGGATTCATATCCCGAGCTTTTCGATTCAGGTAATTCCGAGGACGAAACCTTTTTAGTGGGGGAGAGTTGTAACGCCCATTTTATTTAATATTAAATTATATTATTATTTTTGAATTATCCTAATGTATAGGCTCAAGAGCTATCCTAACCGAGTGGTCCTAAGGGAAGCTATCCTAATATTTTTCTTGGTTGTAAAACCAAGGGATGCAAAGGGATGAAGCAAGCAAGTGCTTTGGCATAAGCAAACAACAATGCAATGCACAGACAAATGATCACACATGCGCAGGAAAAGAAGGAAGTCCCATAGCCTACAACAACATCGATGTACCAGAAGCAACCAGGATCCGACACATTCGATTCTCGTGAAAGGTATCACCACATGATATGAGATATCAAGTGTGAAGAGTAAATGAGTGCATGTATCAGCAGTAAATATGAACCTCGAGAGAAAGTGTAACGCCCGTTTTATTTAATATTAAATTATATTATTATTTTTGAATTATCGTTTGACGATTGTTTTGACAACAAAAATAATTATATTAATCGGTATATTTATTAATATATTTAGCGACGTTTTGTTCGGTTCGGTAAAATATTTTTCGGACCGATATTTAATTTCCCGGAATTAAATTAACAAATTAAGTTAATAATATAATTAGATGTTATATTTAGTGTATTAAGAATAGATGAGGGGCATGTGAGCAATTTACCAAAGTTGGCTAGTAAGACATGTTATATAAAACCATTTCCTCCACCATTTTCCAAACATAACACCAAAAACATAAAAGTTGAGAGTTTGGGGAAAAGCTAGGGCTTGAGAAGAAGAAGAAGAGGAGAACAAGAAGAAGAGTAAGACTTGGTTGGACAATCATCAAGAACACCCAAAGCTTGCTAGGTAAGGGGTTTGATTTCAATTTCATTTGGTTAGGGTTTGATGGATTTAGTTTGAATTGGGAGAAAATTTGATAGATAGTTTATAGAGTTTTGTTGAAATGTTTAGGAGAGTTGATTTTGTGGTAAAGATTATGGGTATTGTTATTGGTGTTGTAGTTGTGGATTGTAGAATGAAAGTAGAAATAGAAATGAAATAGAAATTTTAATGGAAATATGAAGAAGATATACAGTAAAACAAAATATGAAAAATTTAAGAAACTGTAACTTTAAAAAAAAAACGCAGGGCATTGAAAAATGATGGAGAAGGATTAAGGGGTGGGGGTGAGGCGCCCACCTCCATTGTGGGACGGTCAACCCCATTTCTGAGGCACCCGCCTCCTCCTAGCCATGGAAAAGGGGACGTGCGTCCCTGGTAATTAGGAAAGGAGAAACGACAAAAATGGAAATGGTGTGTGTTTTGCTGTAACAATGCATTTCTGTTTTCTGTGAAATGAAACTCCCTACATAATTTCCTGTAAGTAGCTACTGGTTTTTGTTAAATATGAAAATTCCACCTATTAGCATTTGGAAACTATAAAATATAATTAGGAGATAAGATAGCCGATTAAATTTAGAACTCGATTATGTTCCGATTTTCCGATTTCGGTAAATTCGGCGACGGAGCAAGTTGCTCCGAATTCAACGAAAATTGACGTGCTAGCTAAGTTTGACGTGTAGAACATAGTGGTGAAGTTAGTTTTTCAAAATTGTGAGTTTTTACGGAACGACCCGAAATAGGTTAAATTACGGTAAATTGACCCGGATTGTGTTTTAGTCATTTTAAGGCAGATGTGAACTATCCGATTTTGAAGTTGATGTTTATAAATTATGCCGGTAATTAAGAATGGCTTTCGCGAAGATTATTGATGTTTTTACTATTTTTCCGTTTTTTGGAAATTGACGGATTAATTGACGATGATGTTTGCCACGATGTATATAATTATAAATACTTGTTGTTTATGCGATGCGATGACATGTTTATGTGATGTGAATAAATATGGAGAAGTAGACTTTATGTCAATTGTGATGAGCGATGATGATATGTTGTTGTGTGATCTTTATTTATTGAGTCACATACATTTCATAAGCGAAGAGGGCTTTTATGCCAAGCGATGATGGCTTTTATGCCGAGCGAAGTTGGGCTTTATGCCAAGTGTCCCTAATTACGGACAAAGCGATGGGTACCACATGCATAACATAGTCGTGTCTCATGGAGTCCATTATGTTTATTTTGGAGTCGGTTATGTTTATGTTCGAGTTGGTTATCATTGAGTCCTTAATTGATGAATGATAATTGAATTGCGACGGTAAATGATGTTTGGTGTTGATGCGAGTACAATGATTATGTGATGGAGTTAATGTGTTGATTTATACACTAAATGCTAATTTAAAGTATGCAAGTTTAAATATATGTTGACATACTTTATTTAACTTATATCCATTATAATTCCAACTATCTATATATTCCATCATTGCTTTGAATTATATGTTTTGGAATCATCTCACCCCTTTACTTGTTTCGCCATTACCTATATATTGGTAACGTGCAGGTGATCCCCGAGGATGAGGTGGATTAGCTCGAGTCACTTTATTTTGAGTCGTTCTGCTCTGGTCGTAGTAACACTCGGGATTTGGGCGACGTCATTATTTTGATAGGATAGTTTGTATATACTATCTTATTATGTTATAACCTTTTGTATTGATGACAACATGATGTTATGTATATTTGGTTAACATATCCGTTGTGCTGTGAATATTCATATGTACGTATGATGAATTATGTATGATTCGGTATATCCAATTTTTGATGTGCATTATAATGCTAATTGTTGGAAATGCGAAGATGTGATGCCTCAATTTTATTAAATGGAATTTTGAAACTCTGATTTTATTATATAATTACGCGGGGTAGAATTTGGGTGTTACAGAAAGCGTGGAGAGTCAGATGGGGAACTCTTGCCACTTTTTATTATTGACTTGATAAAGGAAGCAACATGATTCGCGTGTGCTGAGCTGACACGGAATAGAACAGTGTGGGGTTTTATTGTGAACCCTTTTTGCATCCCCATCATATCATCATAACATACAACACCTGTAGATCTCATCAAGAAAGATGAAAATCCAACAAACAGACAAAGGTTGCACATTCGTACACAAATAGGCAATAGAATATGCGTTCGTGCATATTCAAGCGGTCGGATAACCTTCAAGAAAGGTATAAATCCAACAAACAGACAATAGGATGCTCGTTTGTACGCAAGCAAGCAATAGAACGTGCATTCGTGCATAATCAAACAATTGGATAACCTGCAAGAAAGGTGTAAATCCAACAAACAGACAATAGGATGCGCATTTGTACACAAACAAGCAATGGAACGTGCATTCGTACACATTCAAACAATCAGATAACCTACAAGTCCAAATCTCAAGTGTAAGTGTTCATTGTACCTCACACATGAAATAAAATGTCAGAATTAACAAATCAAGTGCTAGAAATAAAGCACCGAATGCAAAACCGATTGTATATATGATAATAAACCAGTATAAGCATGCAAGAAGTGAAATAAAATCACAAAAATCGGCTTGGGAAAGCGCTTTTTCGAAATCGGAGTGAAAAAATCAACTTCTCGGAATCGATTAAGAATCGTATGGTTGCTTGCAAAAACGTGATTGGTTTTAATTAATTCTGAGTGGAAGTGGCATTTTTCGGACCTTAAAGTAACGGGGAATCAACTCCGTTTAGGCACGTTGCACTTGAAATTTGGTTCTGAAACCTCTAAAAGCGGTTTTAGAACGTGCCAAAATGTTGGGGTCAACTATTGTTACTTCGAGCTTTTGAGGAAAAGTGAGTTTCGATGCACAAAATCGCCTAAAAAGGCTTATGGAACAAAGAAATCCATGTACCGAATTAAGTCCTAATTCACTTTTGTTTTGATTTTGAAATGTGAAATGAATTGGAATTTAATTCATGTACATGTATTCAACAAATCAAAACAAAATAAAATCCAAGTTATGTTCAAGATTGATTAAGGTCTGAATCAAAAAGGATGCAAAAATGTGTATGAAAATTCATGTTCATTTGCATTTTTTATGATGTTTTGATAAATGAAATGCGGATGAATGGCATATAACCTGTAGTCAATGCATGTTCAATACAAACTACACTTAAATGTGATGAAAATCATGGGTTAAAGTCAAGTAAACTCAAGAATGTGATGTGTTATGGTGTTGTGATTTCATACAAGCATGCAAGTGTCATCAATACATGAAAAAGTGTGTGAAAATGTGACTACGACACACTTTAACATCATTAAAATCCAACACTGACACATGAACTTGATTCAATTATTCAAGAGGCTTGTATATCAATGCATGAGGACACAAATTATATCCTAAATGCAAGCTTACATGTGTTATGTACAACGCAAATGTTTTATGCAACTAAGATGTGCCTAAAACTACATTTCGACAATTTTATTTATGAATTAAGCCTTAACTCATATGATGCAAGTCAATTCAATCAACCTAAATGCTATCTAATGCATGAGCATGTGGTAGATGATGCAAAAGTTCAATTAAAATGACTAAAATGCAAAGAAAATGAACTACAAAAGTGTATGTGTGTGTTATGTACAACTTTCTTTCACACCGATACAATAACATTCACAAATCGGATTCAAATCAAAGAATTCTCCAACAAAAATTCAAGAATCGAAATCCACAAACAATTGCAATCAAATTCAATATTCAATTTCAAGAAAAGTCAAAAGTCAAAATCACTCAAAATAAGTGCTTATTTGAATGGAGACTAACTTGATCTTGAAGTTTGACTTGAAATTTTTGAAGAAAATACGAACTATATGCCTCAATTTATTATAATAAGAGAATAGATGAAGAAAATCGGAGGAATAAAGTCTTGATTCTTGAAAATTGAAGAAAATTGAAGGAGCAGGACCTTCCTAGAACTTGACTAAGCGGTTAGAGGAGGAGGAGAGGTGTGAACCGAGCTGTACAGTGGAGGAGAGGAGGTTGACCGGCTGGTTGGCTTGACAGGTTGACGAGGAAGGTCGTTGGAGACCGAGCGGAGGCGTGATTACACGGAGGAGAAGAAGAAGAGTGTCACCGATCGGTCACAGTGGAGAAGGGAGAGAGTCAAGTCGAAAAATTGGACGGAGGGAGGAGAACCGGCTGGTAGGGCGACGGGCAGGGCGGTTTTTGGATGAGGATGGTGGAAGGTCGGCCAGAAGGAGGATGCAAGGGGTGGTTTGGTCTTGCAAGAGGAGGGAAGGGCTTAGTTCCTATGATTTTCTTTCTTTGAGTTTTAGAGAGAATTGAGAGAATTAAGAGTGATTTCAAGGTGAAAATTTAGCAAATGATTGTGTGTGTGATTTTTGAAGGGAAATATATTTATAGTGTGAAAAATTGGGCCTTAGAGTTCCTTGGATCCACAATTAAGCGCAAATCGGGATTATATGAATAATTTTCGTCCACGGCCCAAAACAGCCAAAGCTCTGTGAAATTTAAAGTCAGACTCTACACAAAAAATTTTCGGAACACAAAATTGCTTGCGTGAGTCAAAATTTTGACTCAATCGAATGAACGGTTCAGCGAATACGAATTTTTTAAAGTTTCAGCACACTTTTCAGGCATCTGACACATGCAGAATTTTTATTGTGCTCTTCGGAGAAATTGCCTCGAACGAGGGTCTTCTGATCAAAATTCGAACTCAGTATCTCCGTGACAAATGAAGCCAACAGAACTTGTGAACATTTGGCACTGGTCTCGTCTAGTTTCAATAAAAATCGAGCGAGATATGATTTTTCGAACTTCACGTATCAGATGAAAAATGCTCGATTCGTCTCAAAATCAATTCCAAAGAATAAAAAAACGACTCTTAAATGATAAGGAATTGGCTCTGGACTTGTCCATGAGAGTTGTAGATAACTTCAATACGAAATTTTTGACACCATCCCTGCTCAGATTCGACGTTCCATCCATGAGTTATGACCTTTTTAGCGCACCGAGAACACGGTTCAACACTAAAATTCAGTTTATCCTACTTGAAAGATCAATATTTTGAGGGCTTTATTCACACAATTTGCTTTCGGCTTGTGAACAAAAGTTGTAGATAATAGTGAGAGGGACTTTCCAGTCGAAAATCATCAGAAAATAGCTGACGAGATGACAGGTATTCCTTCCGGAGTTCCCGAAACGCACCGAAAACCCAAAATTCACTTTATTGAGAAATGAACAAATAAAATCTTTTTCTTGATGAAACGGTCTCCTATATGAACAGATAAACTGGAGAACATATTGAAGTGATCCCAATGCTTATGGATCCAAACAAACATGGCTTTAAAGCTAGAAAAGTTTGCATCAAGCATACGAACCGAGAAATATCGATATCGGTCTCAAAATGATCTAAGATAGCCGAAACGCATAGTTTCTTTCGCAAATTGAGATACTTAGAACCTGGTAGCCATGCGATCAATTCTATGCATGTGTATGCATGTATATTTATGATGATGCAATTATAAGCAGAAATACCAAAATGAAGAGGGTAAATTTTGGGGTACAACAACTTCCCCTATTCAATCATCGTTCAACCTGGAGCAAGGTTGGCAAGCCCGCCTTCCAAGCGACAAGGTAGAAGGTGATTGAATACAAATATGAACTCAAAATTTACACTCTGAATTGAGAAGACTGGAAACGTTACCCAGACTCCAAAAGAATATACTAAAAGTGTTGTATCAAGGGACGACTGAAACACAACAAAAAGGATAGGCAAAATAAACACTGAATTCTTCGAAGAGAAACTAGCGCAATACATATTCTTGATAGGCACAGGTGAAAACATGACCCAAAAAGAATTGGCCTCGACCCAATTCGACCGCATTATGTCAGGGAACGACTAAACATGCTAGCGGATCGCTTTATGCTAGGGAGTGACTGACATGTCACAAAGTAAAGACTTGGAACACTTACTAGATTATCCACATTGTACCAGGGAATAACTGGACAAGCTAATAGAGTAAAGACTAGAAATTCCAATTAGACTTTACAAACTCAAAACGTTATACTCTGAGGAGAGAAACAAGTGTGATACTTGCTTCCAATAGGTACAGGGGAACGACCTGACCTAGGGGTGTTGTATCAGGGAATGACTAGTAGTGCAACAAAAACGAAGACTGGAAACGCTGAGCAGACTCTAAACATAGTGCAGGGAACGAATACACTAAGTGCATAGGAATGAGTCTGGTACTCGAACCTATTCAATAATTGGTAGCGACCCAACTCCTTTGCAAATTGATTTTCTCAGAATAAACGTTGTATTTTGAGGGAGAAAACAAGTGCAGGGCTTGCTTTCAAGTAGGCACAGGGGAACGACCTGTCCTGAACATATTGTACCAGGGAATGAGTGGTAGTGCAAAAAAAAGGAAGAGAATAGAATATTGCGCAAGGGAACGACTGGACCACACCATTGAACAGACTTCATGGGGGAATGCCACATCAAGGGAATTCATCCGCGTTGGGATTTTCACACCAGACTTGTCAAAGGATTACATGAGTTTCACTGGGGACGAACATTATTGTTCCTGGCTTATAATTTCATGCAATGTACGAATTTTCTATATAGTAGTGCAATGAGATGATGCATGTTTACGAAAGATAAAAATGAGTAAGCAGTAACCACAAGTCATATCACGATCAAGCTCAGATTAGCCAACTTCACTAGGGGAAGAACACATAAGTTTGTTGTTGAAGCATGAACACCAACACTGATTCAGCGATAACTGGGGAACTTGTAGTAACAAACTTCTTGGGGAATTATTCGTTAAACAGCGATCAACGGAGGAATGATCGGAAACACTTGTAGAAGAGCTTCCACCGTTACATCCACCAAGCAATTTAGATCCACAATATAGCTTCAACTGGGGATGAAAGTGAGATAAAAACTCATTATGGATATCAAGAGATCCAAACTCACTAGGGATAAAATCCTCTACCAATGGTTCAAACGCCGTCTTCACTGAGGAGTGAAGGCTAGAACCTTTTATCAGAAGTAACTTGCAAATCCAACAGGAATTCACTGGGGAATCTCACATGGAATAGGCACCAACAACTTGCATCGGGATATATGCAGAACTTTGCGGTGATACCCTGCCACTGACCTTGGAGCCTACTTCTATTTGAAAGATAGCCTCCATTGTGGAACCCTTGTCAGAGTTGACTGAAAGTGAGATACTGGAATCCTCTATCAGGGATGAATTGAGATTTCAACAGACATTCACTGGGGAATTTCATCAGGGATACCATGCTGAGATAACCTTTTAATTTGACCCTTTCAGAAGGTATAACTTCACTTGGGGTACCTCTCATCAATGCTTATTGGGGAAGGGATGTTGTTGACTTTTGCGCTGGTACATCGACTACCTGCAAACAAGCAAAGATTCCTGCAGCACATTGTTAGTGGAATGCCCCAGGTGTGATATGACAACCTTGTCTATCACCCGGGTCACGCAAGTTTCGAAGTAAATTCAAAAGTTTCTCATTTAAATGCAAAATTTAATCACAAAACTTTGAACGTCTTTCGCAATGAAATCAGTAAATGCAAGAAATTAAATGACAAGCAAAAACTCATTTTATTGATTGACAATGGGCTTGTAAATAGGAAAGTACAATAGGAGGCAATTTCTGGAATGAGGCAATTGCAAAAGTAAAATAAGAGGAAAACTAAAATGAATGGCAATGCGACAATAGATCCTCATCGGGTTTCGACCTTGCTATTGCTTTTATAACTCTGACTATCTCATCATTTTTCTTTTCCCGAAAAAGATGATTGGACTGATCCCTGTCCTTCAGAGTAAATAATGATGTAGACATGAGGTGCGACCGTTGATCTAACGCAGGACGTAGTCGTTTGCTCTTATTTCCTTTCTCTACTGAACAAGTCTATGTATAATACTTCTTGACTACGTCCGTGTTCACGGGTAGTGGAAAATATTCTCCATCCATTGTTGTAAGTGGAAAATATTCTCCTTCCATTGTTGTAAGAATCATGGCGCCACCAGAAAAAACTTTCTTTACAACAAATGGTCCTTTGTAATTCGACTTCCATTTGCCTCGAGGATCACCCTCGGGAAGAATTATCCTCTTTAGCACGAGGTCACCTGGCTGGTAATATTAAGGCCGCACCCTCTTGTCAAAAGCTTTTCTCATTCTCTGTTGATAAGCCTGTCCATGACAAATAGTCGCTAATATTTTCTCATCAATGAGTCAAATTATTCACCACAAAACAATGGAGGCTTATTGTTACTACCACCATCTTTGAAAACCAAGTTTTGATTTGCGGAAGCTATTTTAGATCTTTAGGAACAATTTACCTATAACTTGCTCTGATGCCAATCTTGTAAATATGAAGTGCGCCTAAGAGGGGGGAGGGTTAATTAGGTGTTTAAATTTTTTATCGGTTTTTGTGAATACTTGTTCTAATTTTTCTGGTTTGTTGTATGAAATTTTTACAAGTGTTTCTCTCCCTTTTGGTTATGGTATGATGAAAGCGATAAATGCCGAAAAGTAAAGAACACAAGGATGTATCCTGGTTCCCCTCATAGTCCAAGAGTACTCCAGTCCCCTTTCAACACGAAAGAGATTTCACTATAGTTAGAATTATTGTACACCATATTCACACCAATAGTGATGCTTACTATCTAACCTATAGGGAGATCAAAAGCTTTTAACACCTTTAAGATCTAAAACACTAAGTGCAAAAAGAATAATCCTCTTCAATGCATAAATTGCTTCGAACAATCCTGGACATCAATAATACAAGGAGATATATTTGATTTTTACAAGAGTTTGAGAGATGTAGAACAATATCACTTTGAGTGATTTATCAATATACTTTATCTTCCCTTCCAATAACAATAATTCACAATGACTTAGAGAAATAGATTGCTCAAGATTTCTTGGTTTATGTAATGTGAAAGTATGGAGAAAATCTTATATAAAATATGAACACTTGAATATGAATATTTGAAATTTGAGTAATATTTGATTAGAAGAGGTGAAGAATGAATTTGAAAATTTTAGGATTTATATGTTCATGGCACCGTTTAGAAATATCATAAGTCTCTTCATTTAACTCATGAACAAGTGACAAGATTAGAGACAAGGTTTTAGTGAAAGGGTGCATGAAATGGTGCATGCAAAAAATCTGATTTTTCAAATTCGTGCAGGGTGCAATCGATTGCACCTTTGTGCAAATCGATTGCACGGGCTCTAACAGAAAAAGATTTTTAAAAATAATCAGCAAGCAATTGATTGCACTAATGTGCAAATCGATTGTACTTAGTTAAAAATTGAAAAATTTGCAGCATGCAATCGATTACATATTTGTGCAAATCAATTGTAACCTCAAACAGAACCTTTTCAAAAAGAAAATCATTCAGTATGCAATCGATTGCACAATTAAAAAATTGTATTTTTTGCTTTGAAACTTAGTGAAATCAAATGTATATGATATGCAATCATGTTAGGAACTTTGAGCATCTAAGACTTAAGTATTTGTGAGGCATTGTTATTATACATTCTCAAGGTTTGTCAAATGTATTGAGTCAAAGTCTTGATCATGATGCTTTAGCTTTAGAGTGCATTTTTCTTTGAGAAATATCTTTGCCTTCTTGCCATAAAGGTTTGTCTTCATCAAAAAATAATATCTTTATTGAGATTGAGAAGCTTGATTCTACATTCTCCCCCTTTTTGATGATGACAAACACCCTTCTAAGATGCTTTGTAATTTCCGGGTTATTTCTCTCCCTAAGATGTGAGATTCCCTCTTAATGTGTGGAGATAAGAGTGTTGTAGAATATTATGTACCTTAAAGTTTAGGACAAGGAAATAACAAGCAAAAATACAACTTTCTCCCTCTTTTTCATTATCAAAAGAAGGGAAAGATGGGTAAAATATATGGCAAATAATTTATGATCACATAGGCATTTAAAGTTAGCAATGCATAACACGTATAAAATTTAAACATAAACAATAAAAACACATAATATGGATGAGATATTAAGAGATATTATGAAATAATTAGATACATGTACCATTTTAGATGTCCTTTTCATCGAATATTCCCAAATTCTCTTTGAATTTTATAAAAAGGTTCACGAGCAAGCGACTTTGTAAAAATATCTGCGAGTTGATTATGAGTATCCATGAAAGTAACTTCGGCATCTCCTTGAAGTACATGATCACGGAGAAAATGATGTCGAATATCGATGTGTTTTGTTCTCGAGTGCATGACCAGATTTTTTGTAATGTTGATTGCACTTGTGTTGTCGCATCGAAGAGGAATTCATCCAAGATCAAGTCCGTAGTCACAAAGTTGTTGCTTAAGACAAAGAATTTGTGCACAACAACTATCCGCTACTATATACTCCGCTTTGGCCGTGCTAAGAGAAACACATGCTTGTGTTTTACAAGCCCATGATACTAATGCATTTCCAAGAATGTGACAAGTACCACTTCTTGTTGATGTTCCGGTGGATTCACATTTTGATCATTTGAAATTTCTTCTGATGGTAAATCTATAATATCATCATCATCACAAACAACAATTTCCTCCTTATAGGTATTAGTTTCATCAAAGGAAACATGCATAGATTCTTCAATAGTTAAAGTTATTTTATTATAAATTCTATAAGCTTTACTAGAAAGAGAATAACCAAGCAACATACCTTCATCGAATTTCTCGTTAAACTTACCGAGATTGTCTTTGTCATTATTATGGACAAAGCACTTGCATCCAAAGATATGAAAATGAGCAATGTTTGGATTTCTTCCTTTTAAGAGTTCATATGGAGTTTTTTTTTAAGATAGGTCTAACGATTACTCGATTTCAAACATAGCATGCCATACTAACTGCACCCGCCCAAAAATATTTTGGTAGATTTTCATCACTAAGAATTGTTCTTGCAAGTTCCACTAAAAACCTATTCTTTATTTAACTACTCCATTTTGTCGTGGAGTTCTTGGTGCTGAAAAATCATGAGAGATACCATGTTCTTCACAAAATTCTTCAAATGATACATTTTCGAATTCTCAACCATTGTCACTTCTTATGGATACAATCTTTAGTGATTTTTCATTTTGTATTTGCTTTGCGTACTTCTTAAAATCTTTGAAAGCATCGCTTTTCTGCACAAGAAACAAAGTCCAAGAATATCTAGAAAAATCATCAACAATAACTAAAGCGTATACATTACCGTCAAAGCTTCTTGTTCTTGATGGACCAAATAAATCCATATGCAACAATTATAGTGGCCTTGTAATGGACACCACATTCTTATATTTGAAAGTTAATTTTCTTTGTTTTCCCTTTTGACAAGCATCACATAATTTATCTTTGACAAACTTTATCTTTGGTAAGCCAATAACAAGATCATGTTTGGTTAATTTATTTAAGTGATCCATATGAATATGGGCTGCCCTTTTATGCCATAACCATGATTCATTATTGTTTATCATAAGACATTTTACTTTCAAAGATAAATCATCTAAATAAATCATAAAAATATTATTAATTCTTTTACCTTTGAGTTTTACCTCATTGGTGACTTCATAAATAATCAAGCATTCATCTTTAGTAAACTTGATCTTGAAGCCTTTGTCACAAAGTTGGCTAATACTAAGAAGATTGTTCTTCAGTCCTTCAACATAAAGAACATCTTCGATGGATGTGAAAGGTGGTGCACCAACTTTGCCTTTGCCAATAATTCTTCCCTTATTATTATCTCCATAAGTGATATAACACTTGGCCTTTAAGACTATATTTGAAAATTGGTTTATGTATCCCGTCATATGCTTGGAACAACCACTATCAAGATACCATAGATTTGAAGTGGTTTTCAAGCAAACCTACAAAACAAATTAAGTTTTGTTAGGTACCCAAATTTCTTTGGGTCCTTCATAATTAGTACCTTTCTTTACCCACACATAATGCCCACTTGCCACACTAAAGTTTATTACATAGAAAGCATTAGGTGTATGGCCTTTAATACCACAATAAAAACAAGTAGGTTCAAAATTAGTTATATATCTAGGAGGATAAGATTTATTCTTAACAAATCTTTTCTTTTTAGGATAATGATGAACTACTTAAGGCTTGTTCACTTTATCTTGGATTGGTTAGTTACTAGCCTTAACAAAGATAGTTTTGTTGGTACTTGGTTGAGAAAATTTTGAAAAGCAAGGTCCACTTTTATCTTTAGGATACCTTTGTTCGCCAAGAACATTTGCAAATCCAACTTGTCCTTTTCCATATCTTTCTAGGACTCTTTTTAATTGAACAATTTGGAAAGAAAGTGATTCACAATTATTGCATACAAAATTATGTTTTTGATCACTAGTCATATTTTCTTTTTCATCTTTATATTCTTTTTCAATTGTTCCAACTATTTCTTCTAAAGATGAAATTATTTTCTTTTGAGACGAAACAGTTCTATATAGAATTTTTCATTCATTTAAGAGTTTATCTATTGCACCTTGTGCACCATTATCATAAAGAGAATTATCATAGCTAACCTCACCATCTTCATCATCAGAATGGTGTGAAGCCATCAATGCTAGATTTGCGCTTTCGTCACTATCCAAATCGGATGAAGAACTTATCTCATTATCTTCCCATGCAACACAGACCTTTTTATTTTTGAACTCCTTTTTGCCTTCGAATCCATTTTTCTTGGAGAGTTTCGGACAATCTGACTTTATATGACCTTTCTTGCCACATTCATAACACGTGACATCTTGTGTTGATGTGGAGGCTTCTTTATCTTTATGCTTTGATAATTTCTTCCTTTTGACAAAGTTAGCATTACCAAGATTATTTTTATGGCCAAAATACTTTCTTAACCTTTTTACAAGAAACAAGAAGTTTTCATCTTCCTCCGATGCATCTTTATATTGATTTTCTTTTTAATCTACTTTCAATGTAATGCCTTTGGATTTCTTCTCATGATTCTCATGTTTTCCAAGTCTTCCAAGTTCCATTTCGTATTCTTGAAGTTTTCCGAATAATGTTGCGGAAGTTATAGTTGTTAGGCTTTTCTTTTCGGATATTTCCGTCACTTTTGGTTTCCATTCCCTAGTTAAAGATCTAAGCACTTTAAGATTTAATTCATCATTAGTTAAAGTCTTACCAAGTGCCTTCAAATGATTTATCAAATGAACGAATCTCTTTTGCAAGTCAATGATGGATTCTCCGGGCTGCATTCGGAATAATTCGTAATCTTGACTCAAAGTATTCAATCTAGATCTTTTAACTTCGGCGGTTCCTTCATGAGTTTCTACAAGAGTGTCCCATATTTCCTTTTCTGTTGTACATACCGATACTCGAAAGAATTCATCCATACTAAGAGCACCTTGAAGGAGATTGATTTCCTTTTTGTCATAGAGAACTTTTTTCTTGTCATCTTCATTCCATGATGCTTTAGGCTTTGATGATCCAAAACCATTGGCAACACATACCGGAGAAAATGGACCATTCTCAACAGCATCCCATATTTCTTCTCCTTGCGCTTCAAGATGAGCCTTCATGCAAATTTTCCAAAAGTAAAAGTATTCACCACAAAACAACGGAGGCTTGTTGTTACTACCACCATATTTGAAAATCCGGTTTTGATTTGCGGAAGCCATTCTGGATCTTTAGGAACATGTTACCTATAACTCGCTATGATGCTAATTGAAAGTATGAAGTGCGCCTAAGAGGGGGCGGGGGTTAATTAGGTGTTTAAAATTTTTATCAGTTTTATGAATACTTGTTCTAATTTTTCTGGTTTGGTGTATGAAATTTTTACAATTGTTTCTTTCCTTTTTGGTTATGGTATGACGAAAGCGACAAATGCCGAAAAGCAAAGAACACAATGATGTACCCTGGTTCCCTTCACAGTCCGAGAGTACTCTAGTCCTCTTTCAGCACGAAAGAGATTTCACTATATTTAAAATTATTGTACACCCTATTCACACCAATGGTGATGCTTACTATCTAACCTATAGGGAGATCAAAGGCTCTTACACCTTTACGATCTAAAACACTAAGTGCAAGAAGAACAATCTTATTCAAAGCACAAATTGATTCCAACAATATTTGATAGCGATAATACAATGAGATATATTTGATTTTTACAAGATTTTGAGAGATGTAGAACAACATCACTTTGAATGATTTATCAATATACTTGATCTTCCCTTCCAATAACAATAATTCACAATGACTTAGAGAAATAGATTGCTCAAGATTTTCTAGTTTATGTTATGTGAAAGTATGTAGAAAATCTTATATTAAAGATGAACACTTGAATGTGAATATTTGAAATTTGAATATTATTTGATTGGAAGATGTGAAGAGTGAATTTGAAAATTTGAGTATTTATATGTTCATGGCACCTTTTAGAAATATCATAAGCCTCTTCATTTGAATCATGAACCAGTGCCAAGATTAGAGACAAGGTTTTAGTGAAAGGGTGCATGCAAAAAATCTGATTTTTCAAATTCGTGCAGGGTGCAATCGATTGCACCTTTGTGCAAACCGATTGCACGGGCTCTAACAGAAAAAAAATTCAAAAACAATCAGCAAGCAATCGATTGCACCTATGTGCAAATCGATTATACTTAGTTAAAAATTGAAAAATTTGCAGCATGCAATCGATTGCATATTTGTGCAAATCGATTGCAACCTCAAACAGAACTTTTTCAAAGAAAATTATTCAATATGCAATCGATTGCACCTATGTGTAAATTGATTGCACCGCTAAAAAATTGTATTTTTGCTTCGAAACTTAGTGAAATCAAATGTATATGATATGCAATCATGTTAGGAACTTTGAGCATCTAAGACTTAAGTATTTGTGAGGCATACCTTCTCAAGGTTTGTCAATTGTCTTGAGTCAAAGTCTTGATCATGATGCTTTAGCTTTAGAGTGCATTTTGCTTTGAGAAATATATTTGTCTTCTTTCTATAAAGGTTTGTCTTCATCAAAACAAAATATCTTTATTGAGATTGAGAAACTTGATTCTACAAATCTCGATAGGTCACTACCATTTTTTGCACAATCTTCTTTTTATTTGTCACTTCGACATCACCATTCATCTTCGGGCGATACGGGGATGAATTTTGATGTTTAATCTTGAAAGACTCACAAAGCTCCTTCATCATCTTGTTATTGAGAGTGATCCATTGTCATTAATGATCTTATTAGGAATCCCATAATGACAGATGATATTGTGCTCGATAAACCTTGCGACCACCTGCTTGGAGACGTTTGCATACGACGCAACTTCAACCCACTTGGTGAAGTAGTCTATGGCAACCAGAATAAAATGATGTCCGTTGGAAATGGTCAGCTCAATATTTCCTATCATGTCAATTCCCCACATAGAAAATGGCCAAGGAGAGGTCAAAATATTCATAGGTAAGGTGGCACATGCTCCTTGTCAGCATATACTTGACACTTCTAACAAATTCGAGCATGATTGAAGCAATCAACTTCCATGGTAGACCAGTATTACCCAGCTTGCAAAATATTTTTAGCCATTGTATGCCCACTGGAATGGGTTCCAAATGATCCCTCGTGCATATCTTCAATGATCTTTGCGGCTTCATTATTATCGACACATCTGAGCAATAACCCATCATGATATCTACGATACAACACTTCGTTACTGGGGAAGAACTTCATTGAGAACCTTCTCAAAAACTTCTTGTCTGTCACAGACACTTCCTCAAGATATTCTTGAGTTTCAAGGTATCTCTTAACATCATAGAACCACAAATTACCGTCCTTTTCTACATTAACTTTAAAATAGAAGGCAGGCTCATCCAGTCGTTGAATGGTGTTCGAGGGCATTTCATTAACCCACTTGACTTTAAACATTGACGTCAGGGTAGCCAGAGCATCAACCAAGTTGTTCTCTTCTCGCGAAATATGATCAAAAGTGATCTCCTCGAAGTAAGGAACCAACTTCATCACGTGTTCACGGTAAGGAATCATATTTGGGTGACGAGTCTCCCAATCACCATTGATCTGGCTTATCACAAGGGCCGAATCCCCATACACTTTCATATACTTGATTCTCATATCATTTGCAACTTCTATACCAAATATGCAAGCCTCATACTCAGCCATATTGTTTGTACAGTCAAAGCAAATTCTATTTGTGAACGAAATATGGAAACTACCTGGAGAAGTGATTGCAACACCAACACCATTACCCAAGGCATTAGAGGCACCGTCGAACACCAATGACCATCTTGAACCTGGTTCGGGTCTTTCTTCTGGGCTAGGAATGTTGCAATCCCTGATATACATGATGTCCTCGTTTGGGAACTCAAATGTCATGGGTTGATAATCATCCACAGGCTGGTGGGCAACATAATCCGTCAATACACTACTCTTGATCGCCTTCTGAGTAGTATACTGGATATAATACTTCATCAAAATCATTTTCCATTTGGCTATCCGTCCTGTCAAAGCTAGTTTCTCAAAGATATACTTGATCGAATCCATCTTGGATATCAATATGGTAGTGTGAGTCAACATATACTACCTTAGTCGGCGAGAAGCCCAAGCCGAAGCACAATAAGTTTTCTCGAACAGTGAGTAGTTTGTCTCACAGTCGGTAAACGTTTTGCTAAGGTAGTATATTGCATGCTCTTTTACCAGACTCTTCATGCTGCCCCAACATGCACCCCATTGAGCCTTCAAGCACTGCCAAGTACATGATCAACGGCCTACCCTCCACGAGAGGCATAAGGATCAGAGGTTCCTGCAAATACTCCTTCATTTTATCGAATGCGACTTGACAATTGTCATTCCACCTTACTACTTGATCTTTCCTCAGCAGTTTGAATATCGGTTTGCACGTGGCAGTCATATTAGAGATAAATCTAGAGATGTAGTTCAACCTCCCTAGAAAGCCACAAACCTCTTTTTCAGTTCTTGGTTCAGGCATTTCTTGTATTGCTTTTACTTTAGCAGGATCAACCTCGATACCTCTTTCGCTAACAACAAACCCTAGTAACTTTCTAGATCGTACCTTGAAAGTACACTTGTTGGGATTCAGCCTCAACCAGAATTTCTGCAATCTATCAAACAACTCTTGTAAATGCACTAGGTGCTCTTCCTCATCTTGAGATTTTGCAATCATATCATCGACATACACTTTAATATCCTTATTAATGATGTCATGGAAAAGATTTACCATTGCTCGCTGATACGTTTCCCCGACATTCTTCAATCCAAAAGGCATCACCTTATAACAGAATATCCCCCAATAGGTAATAAAAGTTGTCTTGGCCATATCCTCTGGCACCATCTTAATCTGATTATAGCCCAAAAAACCATCCATAAACGAGAACACCTTGGCACATGCTGTGTTATCGACCAACACGTCAATGTGAGGAAGTGGAAAATCATCCTTCGGACTAACCCTATTCAAATATCGATAATCCACGCACATTCTAACTTTCCCATCTTTCTTGGGCACTGGAACGATATTGGAAATTCACGGGGGATAAGAGATTACATTCAGGAATCCCACGTCAAGATGTTTATGGACTTCCTCCTTGATCTTCTTAGACATCTCAGGATGAGTTCTTCGAAGCTTTTGCTTAACTGGAGGACAATCTTATTTCAATGGCAATTTGTGCACGACAATATCGGTGTCTAACCCGGACATGTCTTCATTAGACCAAGCGAAGATATCTGGAACTCTTTGAGCAGATCAATCAGTCTTCACTTCATATTGTCTTCTAGAGAAGCCCCTATCTTGACCTTTCTGACCATATTAGCGGTGCCCAGATTCACTTTTTAAACTTCTTCCTGATGTGGTTGGATAACCCTCTCTTCTTGCTTCAAAAATCTTGCTAACTCTTCAGGGAGTTCACAATCCTCCTCACCTTCTTCTTCAGCATGGTTGATCAGATTATCAAAGTCATAAGAAGTGATAGTAGAGTCGTTTTCGAAGGGATCCCTTAGAATAATGGGATTATATCTGCATGATTGATTTTATGCTTATTTTAGTTTTTTAGATGATAAAAAGAAAAATAAAGCATTGCCATTTTGCGTTTTAAAATTGTGATGTAAAATAGAAAGACATGGAACACAATATTTGAAAGCAAAAGACGTTCTTTATTTCATGATAAAAACTTGCATGAGAAAACAAAGGTGGGACAAGAATTATTGCATGATAAGAGAAAACAACGGAAAATTACTCTTTGACTATTGTGACTGGGACACAGTCTTCAGAAGTCCAATTATTCAATTCCACACCAGGGACGCTTGGGCGGATCCACTTGTCAATGTCGCATTCACTATCATAATCATCAACAACATTCACTTGTCTAGAACTGACATCGACGCTTGAAAATTTGACTGGAGTAGCCAGATTAGGCGCTTTGAGAATTTGGCGGCACAACACAGGATCGAAATCCATCCCGAACTTGTTGAATTTGGGTGTCATCTCCACCACACTGCCCCAACCTTCAAGGTATCCAGCTTCAACCACAACCTTTGCATCTTTCAGGGAGGCCATAGATGACTCAGGTTTGTATTTTTTTCTTATCCTCCTGCTGAGGAGTCTTGAGCATATGAATAGTCTCAAATCCCTGGAACGGGGTTTCATGGACTTCCCGTCAATTTCAACATATCGAAATGAGGTGAGGTGACTCAAGACGTATTCTTCTTCAGCACAAACTGTGGTAGTCTTCCCATTGACAGGGTACTTGATCTTCTGATGGAGAGTGGAGGTAACTGCCCCAACTTTATGGATCCATGGACGACCGATAAGCCAACAATAAGCAGGTTGAATGTCCATGAAAAATAAAGTAGTAGTAAACAATAGGGGACCAATCTTGATAGGAAGGTCCATATCTCCGAAAATTGAACGTCTTGACCCGTCAAAAGCTTTCACCACCAGATCACTGGGATGCAACTCAAGACCAACATAATCGATTTTCATTAAGGTTATTTTTGGAATCACATTCAGGGACGAACTAGAATCCATCAGAACCTGAGATAAGGTAGTTCCCTTGCACTCCATAGAGATGTGTAGCACCTTGTTATGGTTCCTGCCCTCTGGAGGGAGACCAAAGTCGGTGAAGCCCAAGCTATTACTGGAAGATATACTTTCACAAATGTTTCAAACTGACCAACAGATATCTCTTGCGGGACATAAGCAGCACTTAACAACTTCATCAAGGCATTCTTGTGTGCCTCAGAATCACGTAACAATGAGAGAATAGAAATCTTAGAAGGGGTTTGAGCGAGTTGCTCAATAACACAGAAGTCACTCTTTCGGATGTATCACATAATCTCTTCAACATCCTTTGCCAAATAAGGATTAGCAACTTTCAAATCAGGCTCCTTTGCTGGCTGCTTACCTTTAGCTTTCGCTAAAGCATCTGCACTAGGCTGTGCAACTTGAGCAGTAAAAATCCGACCACTTCTGGTCACTCCACCACTAACGGAGAAATTGTTAGTATTAGCAACATCAAGCTCATCATCCTTCTTACAAGAAGAGGATCCATCTTCCTGTTTAACTTTGTGATAATAAACATCTGATCTGTAGTGCCATGGAACAACTTTATCACTCACATACGGGATAAGACCTGGTTTTATGATCAACAATGGAACAGGCTTTGCAGGAGCAGAGATGACAATCGGAGTATAAGTAATGGAAATCACAGACACATCTTGTGCTTCACCTTTCTTACTCTTTTTAATCTTGTCAAACTGTAGCTCACCACTGGTGATCAAATTTTGAATACCAATCTTCAAACTTTCACATCCATTTAAACAGTTTTCACTGTCAACATAGTCAGATTCATAACCTGGAAAGACGCCTCTCTTGATCAGATACTTCTTGACAAAGGCTAATGGTGTCTTCACCAAGTTGACATCCATGCTTAAGTTCAGAACTGCATTGTCTTCCGTAATAGCTTGAACTACCCCCTCCACCATGTTGTGGCATTGAGTTCTGAATGACGTTAGGCCCGGGCTGCTGTTGGTAGGCATCAAACTGAATGGATTTTGAATCAATTAAGTCTTGTACGTTACACTTGAATGCATAGAAATTTTCGATATTATGTCCTATAGTACCAGAATGGAATTCACAACTTGTATTAGCATAATAATTTGTTGGACGTCTGTCAATAGGAGGTGGCGGTAGTGTAGACCTCACAGTCACCAATTTCAGATCAAGCAATCGTTTCAACATCTCAGCAAAAGACATTGGAACAACATCAAACCTTCTCGGTGCATGATTATTCTGCTGTCTTTAATATTGCTGGCGCGGGGTTTGTTGAGCCTGTGGCTGAGGAGCAGAAATAGTCACATCATTATTTTTGAGGCAATATGTTTCCATAAGTATCTCTGAAACTCTTCTCAATTGGTTCGTCCACAAGAGCGCCTATGGATCTCACTTTATAAATGTAAAACGAGCATAAAGAATACACCGAAGACTTCTTGAGATCCTCGGTGTTGGTCTGGTTATCACTATCCATCCCGATGCTGATAATGATCACATAAAATCCTGGAAATGATATGCATGCAGGGTTAGATAAATAACGCATTTTTATAACATTTCTTTTAGGAAAATAGACATGCTATGATGCAAGTACATTATGCATTGGTTATGGGTTTATGACTTCCATGACATCGCTCTTTATGTTGTGCTATTTTTGATCGGGTCGAAGAAAACAGAGATCACAGACAGAGTAACGACTACAAAAAACCACTGAATAGAACCATAGTCACCAATAGAAAATACCAAGTCACCATCAATATCAAGTCACCAACAGTCACCAACAATACCTGTAATAATCATGATGATACTTCCCCACTCACGGGTAATACTAAGGTCTGGGTAAGGCCAAGGTAACTCCAGGATCAGGTTCGCCCAGGAATACTACCATCGTAACACCTACATAATGACGATATCACCCTATTTGTAAACTCCCCTAACCATGGACGACATGACATCACTACTAGGTCTACATATGTAGCCGTCATGTCCCACTCTAGTCCTATGTGTTCCTATATGTCTCTCTGGCTGGGGTATGGGGCCTTTTACCTCTTGTAACACCCACCCAATCTATATACATATCACATCACAACAACAACCAATGTATGAAAGTGATAAAATATCACATAGGATGAAATGCATAGCATACAAAGGACGATGCGATAGAGCAAGTAAATAGATAAAAACCTAATAGAAAAGAAAAAAGGAAGCTAGGATCGATTCCTGGATGGACCGACAATAGGTCGATTGTCCCCAGTGAAGTCGCTAGCTGAAATAACCAGCTGAACATCATCGGGTAACTATATAAATAATTTCGCTATCAAATGTTTTTTTATCCTGAGAGAGGAAAGGAAAACATCGAGTAAACCCAAGGGGGCGAAATCATGATCTTACGACCAAGAGATCGGGGCAAGGGAGTCTATTACGCGAGGGGAAGGTATTAGCACCCCACGCACCTGTAGAACTCTATGGCGTTCACTTCTATTTTCTATCTAATGGGTGTGTTATATCTATCTATTTCTTAATCTCTACAATGCATGTGAAAGAAAGAAAATAAAGAAAACACGGGGAAAGGAAGGAAGTATTTACAAAGTTTTGCTCGATCGAGCCCCGTGACAAGATGCCTACGTATTCCCTCATGCAATATGAAAGTCAGAGCGTTGTATTTCGGCTCACTTGTTTTGGTGGGTTTCAATTGTTTTTTATGGGAATTCCGATTCCACATCCTCACAATTTCAACTTGTGCTTGGCGTTGCAGCTATAAGAAGTCTTATGCTTGGCCGCTCGCACACTTAGCAATTTGTTTGGATTTGAAAGGGAACACCCTTTTTGAAAAGGTTTTAAAAGAAAAAAAAATTTCCCGTAGGCGAAAAAGGTTTGCAGTGAGGTTGGTTGCTTTTACCTTTGAAAAGGAGTCTGAACCATTATTAAAGTGTTTTGATTTTTGAAAGAAAAGAAAGCAAGTTTGATACAAAATAAACAAGAAAACATGTAAATGGAGACTAACTAGTTTTACCCTAATGTTATCATGCAATATTAGACCTAATGTTGAGGATGTAAGGGAATCTCTACCTATGTTGACATGCAAAGTATGTATATCCTAATGTTTAGGATCGAGAGCTATCCTAACCGAGCGATCCTAAGGGAATCTATCCTAATATCCGTCTTGGTTGTAGAACCAAGGGATGCAAAGGGATGAAGCAAGCTAGTGCTTTGGCAGAAACACACAAACAATGCAATGCACGGACAAATGATCACACATGCACAGGAAAAGAAGGAAGTCACATAGCCTACAAAATACCGATGTACCGAAAGCAACTAGGAGCCGACACATTCGATTCCCATGAAAGGTATCACCACATGATATGAGCTATCAAGTGTGAAGAGTAAATAAGTGCAGGTATCAACAGTAAATGCAAACCTCGAGAGAAAGCGTGGAGAGTCAGAATGGAGAACTCTTGCCACTTTTTATTATTGACTCGATAAAGGAAGCAACATGATTCACGTGTGCTGAGCTGACATGGACTAGAACTGTCCAGGGGTTGATTGCGAACCCTTTTCCCGTGCCCATCATATCATCATAACATTCAAAACCTGTAGATCTCATCAAAGCGGGGATTTGCTTAGTGGTTCCACTCTGGGTTGCCTAACTACTCATGAACTATGCAAGCACAAAAGTAAACATACGACCTGAAGTGCCTCCCTATGCACGGAAGAGGACTTTAAATAAACTAAACACAAGTAGCAAACAAAATCACCCTAAACGGGTCTTTAAATAAACCAGAGGGGTTCCTGAAAATCCTCCAACTACAGAAGCCCATCATGCATCTCTATTCCTACTTCTCATGGAAAAGAAAGCGGTAAAACCCTAGTTCTCATGCTCTCTAGAAAAGAGGTAAAAGAATGCGATAAAAAGGTATAGAAAATACCACATAGATAACAATCCTTAAGCAATATCAAGCTAAGTAATACTCCGGAAAACTTCAAGTATTGCTGCCAAGCAATTAAGAAAACTAGTGAGTAATGCACCGAGGCATCAAATCATGGGCAGAATGGGCATTCGTACATATCCGAAGCAAGTAAACCTGCAAAAGGTTGCAATCCAGACAATGGAATGCGCATTCGTGCGCAAAAAGGTATCAAAATGTGCGTTCGTCCATACTCAAAACAAGATAACCTGCAAGAAATCACAATCAAGACAATAGGATGCACGTTCGTACCCAAACAAGTATTAGGTTGTGTGTTCATTCACATTCGAATCAAATGAACCTGCAAGAGAAGTGAAAACTAAACAAGCAAACTAAGAATGTGCGTTCGTACGCAAATAAGAAACAAAATGTGCGTTCGTACACATTGTAAGGTACACCTACAAGAAAGATGAAAACCCAATAAATAGACAAAGGTTGCGCGTTTGTACACAAATAAGCAATAGAATGTGCGTTCGTGCATATTCAAGCAATTGGATAACCTGCAAGAAAAGTGTAAATCCAACAAACAGACAATAGGATGTGCGTTCGTACGTAAACAAGCAATAGAACGGGAGTTCATGCACAATTAAACAATTGGATAACCTACAAGAAAGGTGTAAATCCAACAAACAGAAAATACGATGCGCGCTCGTTCGCAAAGAAGCAATGGAATATGCATTCGTACACATTCGAACAATCGGATAACCTACAAGAAAGGTGTAAATCCGAACAAACAGACAAAAGTTGCGCGTTCGTACGCAAACAAGCAATGGAATATGCTTTCAAACACATTCGAATCAAGATGAACCTGCAATAAAGGTGAAAACCCAAGCAAGCAGACAAAAGAATGCACACGCATGTGTGCAAGCGTAAAATAAGGATGCTACAAATCAAAATCTCAAGTGCAAGTGTTCAATGTACCTTGCACATGAAATAAAAGGTCAGCATTAACAAAGCAAGTGCTAGAAATAAAGCACAGAATACAAAACCGATTGTATATATGATAATAAACCAGTGTAAGTATGCAAGAAGTGAAATAAAATCACAAAAATCAGCTTGGGAAAACGCTTTTTCGAAATCACAACGAAAAAGTCAATTTCTTGGAATCGATTAAGAATCGCATGGTTGCTTGCAAAAACGTTAACGGATTCAAAAACGTGATCAGTTTTTATTAATTTTGAGTGGAAGTGGCATTTTTCCAACCTTAAAGTAACTGGGCAGAAACTTCGTTTAGGCACCTTAAAGTCACATAGTGGAGGCGCGATTGCACGGAGGAGAAGAAGAAGAGCGTGACCGATCGGTCATAGTGGAGAAGGGAGAGAGTCTGACCGAATAATTGGCCGGAGGGAGGAGGACCGGCTGGTAGATCGGAAGGCAGGGCGGTGTCTGGCTGAGAATAGTGGCAGGTTGGTCGGAAGGAGGAGGCAAGGGGTGGTTCGAACTTGCAAGAGGAGGGATGGGTTTATTTCCTTTGATTTTCTTTCTTTGAGTTTGAGAGAGAATTGAGAAAATAAAGAGTGATTTCAAGGTGAAGATTTAGCAAATGATTGTGTGTGTGTGTGTGTGTGTGTGTGATTTGTGAAGGGGAAAATATATTTATAGCATGAAAAGTTGGGCCTTAGAGTTCCTTGGATCTATAATTAATCCTAAATCGCGATTATCTGAATAATTTTCGTCCACGACCTAAAACAGCCAAATCTGTGCAAAATTTGAAGTCAGACTCTAAACGAAAAATATCCAGAATGCAAAATTGCTCGCTAAAGTCAAAATTTTGACTCAATCGGACGAATGGTCCAGGCGATATGAATTTTTTAAAGTTTCAGCACACTTTTCGGGCATCTGACACGTGTAGAATTTTTATTGCGCTCTTCGGAGAAATTGCATCGAACGAGGGTCTTCTGATAAAAATTCGAAGTCAGTGTCTTCGTGAAAAATGAAGCCAACAAATTTTTTGAACTTTTGGCACTTGTCTCGTCTTGTTTAGATAAAAATCAAGCGAGATATGATTTTTCGAACTTCACGTATCAGATGAAAAATGCGCGGTTCGTCTCAAAATCAATTGCAAAGAATAAAAAACTTCTCTTAAATGATAAGGAATTGGCTCTGGACTTTTCCATGAGAGTTGTAGAGGACTTCAATATGGAATTTTAGACACCGTCCCCACTCAGTTTCGACGTTTCAGCCATGATTTATGACCTTTTTAGCGCATCGAGAACACGGTTCAACACTAAAATTCAGTTTATCCTACTTGACAGATCAATTTCTTTGAGGGATTTCTTCACACAATTTACTTCTGCTTTGTGAACGAAAGTTGTAGATAATAGTGAAAGGGACTTTCCAGTTGAAAATCATGATAAAATACCCAACAAGTTGAGAGTTATTCCTTCTGGAGCGCCCGAAATGCACCGAAAACCCAAAATTCATTTTATTGAGAAATGAACAAATAAAATCTTTTTCTTGATGAAACGGTCTCCGATCTAAACAGATACACTGGTGAACATATTGAAGTGATCCCAATGCTTATGGAACCAAAACAACATGGCTTTCAAGCCAGAAAATCTTTCATCAAGCATACGAACCGAGAAATATCGATATCGGTCTCGAAATGATCTAAGATAGCCGAAACGCACAGTTTCTTTCGCAAATTGAGATACTTAGAATCTGCTAGCCATGAAATCAATGATATGCATTAGTATGCATGTATATTTATGACGATGCAATTATAATCCAGAAATACCGAAATGAAGAGGGTAAATTTTGGGGTACAACAACCGGGTAGGTCAGAAACCTTAGGAGTTAGTGATAGTTATATTTTGTAGGGGACTGGACATGTTAGAATTCTTTAGGGCTCACTAACAGGGTATCATCGTATTGGTTAGTAACTGGCAGGTATCCCGTGCTTCTGTAATATGTTGAGATTAGTGGATTAAGTCCTTGTTGAAGGCATAATCACCCTGATGGGTGGAAAAGAGTAGCCTTGTCTAAGGTGAACTTGTATAAACATAACTTGTCATTATTTCTCTTCTAACACATTGAATTCATATCTGATTGTTTCAAGAGAAAACACTTCTAATTGTTTTGAAAATATCTTTTAATTATTTTGTAAAAACCCATCTAATTGTTAGACAAAACATTTCTAAACGCTTTGTCAAAACCTTTCTAAATGAAAATTTTTTAAAACTCAATTCAACCCCCATACACACACATTTCTTGTGTTTTACTCCACCTTCAAAAGCTTTGGTACCCAAGTGAATATTAGCTCTAAATCTTTCTCTAAAATCTAGAAACTCATAGATTTCCTTCGCTAATCAAGACTTATGAGGTCTATTTCTACAACAACACAAATCCAAACGTGAATATAAAAATATTAAGGAAAGCATCGACAATGATTTTTAAAACATATTTTATATTGAAGGCATGAAAAACACAAGAAAGGGGCAGTTTGAATTGTGTTTTATCCTTTGAAAACTTTTGCTCATCTTTAATGAAAAATAAAGTACAAGAAAACAATAAATAACACAAAAATTTTATTCTAGTTCACTTGAAACATCAATCTAGTCTAGTCCACCCATCCGGGGTGATTTGCCTCTCTCCGCCTAGGATTTAATCCACTATAACCAAAATGATTACACTTGTACGAGTAACCGCTGGTGACTAATGTAACACCCCAATTCTACCCGACGGATAATAATAAAATCAGAGTTATAAAATTTCCACAACATGAGGCATTACATTATCAACTTGAAAATCAACTATGTATTATCTTAACATAACAAATACATAGCACTTATAACAATTTATTAGTCTTCAAAAATACTTCAACTTTATTCAATAACTACGCAGCGGGTTCATATCTTTCAAAACTTCAAAGAAATATAACATCATTTAAACAACTTAATTCAAAGAAAACAACTTCTTAAATAACAACTTGGATTCAATTGAAAACAACATAAAATCAAATAAGTGTTTATTCCCCCCGAGTGCTACGTATCAGAGCGACGACACTAACAAGCTACTAAGTCTCTACTCCTCATTACCTGCACTTTACCAGTATAAAGGTAACAGCGAAACAAATAAAGGGGTGAGATATCCAACAATATAAACAAGAGTATAATAAATAATATGCTAGGATTAAATCATACAAAATTATCACATCACAGTTAAAAACATCACAAACCACTTCACAGTTAACATCATCACAAATGACTTCACAATTAACATCATCATAATCCACTTCAACATCATAATTCACTTCAAAGTTAACATCATCACAAATCACTTCACAATTAACAACATCATAATTCACTTCACATCACGACAATTATACTTATGCAAAAAAACATGAGACACAACATTGCATATGCATGTGGTACCAATCAGAGCTTCAGCCCTCGTCGCCAATTTCCAACTAATAGAGGCATCAAATAAGGTATAAGCCTTCATCGCTAAATTTTGCCAATCCAGGCCGTCGCTAAAATATGCAATGTAATGCAACTCGATAATGCACGACACATAACATAAACAACAAAACCACGTCGCCAGGCATAAGCCTATATCACATTTTTTTACCAATAAATATAGGTAAACATCGTCACTGAAACATCCTGCAACTTCGCATAAATCAACAACAACATACAGTAATAATACACTTCACTGAGAATTCACAAACAAAATATCAACACCGCTAAGATAACTTCACAGCTAAGTTAACTCTAACATAGCAAATACTAAGTTATCCTCCAGAAGTTCAATTCCTTCTGGAGGCAATATTAGAAGTTTCTGCTTCTGACCATCAGAACTTCTGCTTCTGACCATCAGAACTGCTGGATATAAATTATTCTCAACAAAGTTATCCTCCAGTTTTTATTAAATTCTAGACAATTAATTATACCGCTTAATTTGTCTAACTGACTAATTTTGGGACTGTTTCTACTTCCTACATTATTACTACTTAACTAAAATAATTATGTCAATTTTTATTCAACTAATACAAGTCATTTTGTGCATTTTAAAATCATTCTACTACACTGATTTCCACTTGCTGCTAAAAACCACTCTGCTAGCCTTGTTACCATGTTCTGCTATGTATTATTCATCTGCTATGGATATTTGTTTTGCTACACTACTACATGGCTAGTACCTTAAATCAATTATTATGTTCCACTACATTAATTCCAATTATACTCATTATCCTAACAGATTACTAAATGACATAAATAATTGCCTAAGAAACCATGCCTTGCTGTTATCATCACGTGGCTACAAGGAAAAGTATAGGAATGGAGTGAGGCGGCCGCCCTCTTGGCTTGGTGGGGCCCACTTCCTTCTCTTCCAACAAATTGAGACGGATGTCTCAAAACTTTCTTCCTTCTTCTATCGTTTCAGATCGCTTATTTCCGGTATCGATTGTTCATATGAATTCAACCCAGAATAATTTATTTTTCTAGAAAATAACTTCTTTTCACCAGCATGATTTCAAATATGAACAATATAATAACACAGTGCAACAACATCAATGGCAGACAATATAATCTCAACACATATTGATCAATTTCATCACAAAACAAGAATTGACAGCAAAATTATACAACCCTAAATCCCACATAAAAATCATCATATTCCCGGTTATATAATCCGAACCCCACCCTTACCTGAATTTAACGGTCGCTCTAACTCCGATCGAATTCCTAACTTTCCGGCTCCGGCTTGCACTGCTCGTATCCTCTCTTCCAAACCCTTGTGCCTCTTATGTTTGTTTGCTACGTAACCTAATTCTCATGCTACTATTTCCTTTTTATAACTATAATAATAACCAAATTAAATCTTTGTCTTAATGGGATTAATTCTACTCCTCCTTTTCTGCTACTTCTAAAACCCAATAGGCCTAAATAAAATAATCATTAATCTATACTTATTTCTAATATTATTTCCAATAATATTCTACAAAAAATATTAATTCATCACTAAATTAATTCCACTTCCGATAATCCACTTAATTAGTTCGGCTATAATTTAATTAAATAATTAATTAAATTTCTAGGCGTTACAGCTAACACCTTGTCATACCCCAAAATTTGCCCTCCTATTCCTCAAGACATCCCATACATCAATACTCAAGGATTCCTCAAGGGTTGATCAAACAAACCCTCTCCTAGACAATCACCCCAAACTAGGGTTTGGCAATTCTCAGATCAAGATGGACTTCCAATATCTCTAATGGTTGAAAATCAGTTGTATTGGACAAAAAGTCAACTGGGGTCAACATACAGTCAAACTTCATGATTTTTGGTCAACATCCTCATTTTGAAGTCACATTCATCATTTGATTAAGGGTTGATCATGATTCATCAAGAAAACTCAAGATTTGCTCAAAAGTCAAACTTTCCAAATTAGGGTTTCATAAAGAAAAGTCAACTGAACTTTGACTGAGTATAACTTCTTCATACTTTCTTAGAAATTTTTCCACCACCTCTCATTTTGAAGGAAATTCAATTCTCTACAACTTCATGTCTCACAAGCATGGTCAAAAAATGCTTCATTTTGAAGATATGGATCAAAATATTACAGGTCCTTTTCAAAGTCAACAAAAAGTAAACTTATTGTAATGAAGTTTTATTGAGTATGGAAACTCCATTTGAGATGAAACCAAAAAGGTTGTTTAGAGGACACCTAGATCTTTCTAAAAAGTCCAAGAACACTTAAAAATGTGGAAAATTGAGCAAAATACACCTTGCACAAGTTGGACATTTTTGAAGAGGTGCACAAAGAGAAATACTTGTCAAAATCCAAAATTTTGCAAATGGGCCTAACTTTTCTTGGTTTAAACTTGTTCCTCAGCTTATTTGGAACCTCCAAGCCCAATGCCACGAATTTTGTCTTTATTTTTCTATTTAATTTGGATTTAATTCATTTAAAAACAAATTAAATTAAAAAATAAGGTATAAAATCAAAATTAAATGCAAAGTGATTTTTTTTCTCTCATTCTTGAGGTCCAAGCAACTCATCAAAGCTGGCAAATTTCGAAATTTACATTGATTTGGCAAGAAATTGATGAAAATTGGATAAAAAAGGAAGATTTGATTTCATACAAAATCAAATATTTTTTACATTGATTGATCAATATTTGCTCTTGAATTCAGCCCAAAATCCATCCATTATAAATATACAATGCATACAACATGAGAAAGAACAGAAAAATTGTTTGGAGGAACCCTAACCTAAAGCCAAAAAACCGTGTTCTTGAAGCAACTTTCAACCATAGTTTTGCTTCGATTCAGCCAATTCCAAGCATCCAAACACATTCCTTGAAGTCTCCTGAATCATTTTAGACCTTTACAACTCTCAAAATCATCAAGAATCGAGCAATCCAGAATTCGGTTTGTCAAACTTTTTTCAAAATCGATTTTTATCATTCATGCATCTTTAACGAGTTTTGATGTTTGTTTTGTGTTTAGATTGAAGTTTGGAAACTTTCTGCATAGTTTAATTGCATTTTCGTGGCCTGAATCAGAAATCACCATGGCTAGGGTTCCATTGCTCGAATTGGGATCTCATGAAATACGTAAAATTGGACAAATCTAAGACCACCATCGTGTTTAGAACGATGTTTCCAATCGAACCATGGCTTCATAACTCATTTATATTGCTAAGTGTTTGAAAATTCAAACGAAGAAGATGAAGATCTTCGCGCGTGTTCTTGGTTCCCAGAATTCAAATCCATTCAAAAACGCTTCGTTTCATTATTTTGACACCAAACACGGTTTGGTCCAGTGGTGAAGGAGGCGCGTGTTTTCCCAGTGGGCACGGGTTTGATTCCTAGCAGGACCAATTCTTTTTATCACTTAGAAAACTAACATATTTTTTACTATTTCTTTTTTAATATTTTCATGTTATTTTAATTTATCTTCAAATAATTTTACCATGCATCTAAAAATCACCAAAAATATTTCTTTTTTGCATTATCATCAGGAAAATGTTTATTTAATTTTTAACATTAAAATTAATATTTTTGCATGCATATTTTATTTAATTATTAATTAATCATTTAAATGACTTTTAATTACTTTTAAATTATCAAAACGATCCAGAAAATTACCAAGAAAATATCTTACCATATTAATGTCATTACTAATCAAAAACCTTTTTCCTCATTCAAAAATATTTCTTTTTACTAACATTTTCTTCTTATGCAATTTCTCTCGTTTTCCGATTATGTATCTGTTCACAGGTTATAATGTTTTGGACAATTTTTCTTGCTTCTCTTTTTTTCAATTATGTAACTGCCTATGGGATGTAATAGTTTAATTAGGACTTTTATTTTCCGCACTCTTATTATGTAATTGCCCCAAAGCCATGTAATAGCGTAGGACTTTATCTTTCCGCACTTTACATTTCTGCAATTTACTTTCCGCACCCTATAAACTGCTAGTAATTAGGCGTGTATGGCAAGATAAAATTGGACATAGATCACTCATAATGCCAAGATAAAAATATCTGAATTGACACACTCTTTTCACACATGCACCCCTTAGGGTAATTCTCTCTCGTTGCCTTTACGAATACAAATGGTCAAGTCCCTCGAACGTAGAGGTATTCTAGCACCGTTGCCTACAAACAAATCATCATAGTCCCTTCGATACAAAGATCATAGACCCACGATGTCTCCTACGAATACATGATCTTGACCCTCGATTGTTGCCAATGAAAAGTGATGATAGCCCCTTCGAATATGCTAGGATACTCCTACAAGTTGCCTTCTATGACCATCCGATGTCCCTTCGAATGTCCCTTCTACATCCAACGAATAGGGTTACCTACCAACTAATGGTATGGATAGCGCTATTCTAAAGGAACGTAAAACAACACGAAAATGGCCATTCTGAGTAGGTAATAAGACTTTTAGTTGCTTGCTCAATCAACATACTTTCACACCACACACTTTTGTCAAAGTTCAAACTCTTTTCAAAACGAAACATTTCCGAACACTTTGTATACATTCCTACACGAATCATTACAAAGTCAAAGCGAAATGCCTTTTCAAAACATTTTTGTCAAACACACAGAAAGCACTTTTTAAAAAAAAAGATCTAAGAGCAACTAAGAGCCCGTAGATAACTACGGATGGAAAGGGGTGCTAATACCTTCCGTTTTCATAACCTTCTCCCTTACTCAGCATCTAACGAAGGTCTTTTCCTGTTCTTTTCACCTTCCCTTAATTGGATAAAAGAAAAGTCGGTGGCGACTCTTGCTATCCGCACATTTGCGATACAAAAATCTCAAAGTCAGTTCACCGTATTACACACCTGCACCACAAACTGTATGTGACTAACAACCTCTAAGACTAACTATCCTAGACTTCTTGAGAAGTTGACCCAACTATTTTCTCAAGGAACAATCAAACAACCGTTTGATAACAAGTTTGTTTACAAGTAAATATGCTTCTACACAAGCTGATTATGTAAATAGATTTTTAGTACAAAATGAATTGAATGAATTTACAACTTTTTACAAAGAATAAAGAATTTAAGCACAGAAAAATTTCCTCGTGAATTATCAGTTGTTTCTTCAAGTATTCAACAAGGACGTGGGGGACATTTGAAGGCTACATTTGGAATATGAAAATTGTGGCGGCTTGAAAGAACGTGGGGGGCAAGATCGTACGCAACTTCCGTCATTCATGGTAGTGGAATGAAACGTTTTGCTTGTACCATGTACTGTTGTACCACGTTAACATTATCTTCTTTACTTATGCACTTCAGAGGCTTCTGCAAGTATGAGTTTGAAAGTGGAGAGTCTAAAATCTGGTTGATCAAAACTTCAAGTCTTCAGAGTCTTCAGATCTTCCTCTTCAAAAACTTCAGCACTTGGTTTTGAGGAACCTTGTATCGTAACCAAAGGTAGAAAGAACTTCAAGTCTTGGAATCTTTAAAATCACATTCTTCAAAGTCTTCAGCACTTGGTCTTGTAACCTTGTATCATAACCTAAGTTCAAAAGAACATCAAGTCTTGGAATCTTTAGAATCACATTCTTCAAACTCTTTAGCACTTGGTCTTCAGAACCCGTTGTATTGTAACCAAAGTTTAGAAGAACTTCAAGCCTTTCAAATCTTTAGAGCCACGTCTTCAGAATCTTTAAGCACTTAGTCTTCAGAACCCTATGTCTTCTGAAACTTGAGTCTTCAGCATCTTGGCATAAGTCACACTTCTGTCTTTAGATCTTCTGACTGGTTTCTTCAGACGAATGTATTAGAGTAACTTCAGAGACTTCTGAAGCTTTTCCTTGCTACTCGTTCAACAGAACCTTTGTAGATTAGAAGCTAAATGTATTCTCTTCTAATGTCTTGGCTACGCCATTCATCAAAACCAGAACCTGTTTGTTTATCTCAAAAATAGAACAGACATTAGAGTAATAAAAAATGTTCACTCAAACATATTGTTTGTTATCATCAAAACTCAGAGACATAATTACATAACCAAATCTTGTTCTAACAATCTCCCCATTTTTGATGACGACAAAACCATGTATTTTGATGATACAATTTTGCATAATATCAGAATAAAGTTACACAATAAAAAGGTAAGGACTACTTAACCTTTACATGAAAACTCCCATTGAATCATAGACTTGGTGCAAGATCAGAACTTCTGACTAAGCACCATCTGAGCAGCAGCTCCCCCTAGTTCCAACAGATCAGATGAAATATTTTGAGAGTCTTGATTCTAGAAGACACAACTTCTTAATTGAGAGCTTTAGCTTTAATGTCACTCAGACAAGTTCTAGAATCTCCAATTAAAATTTGACTTCTGGCTAACTTTTTCAGAGTTTATTGTAAGGAGTCAAACGCACAGACTTTCTTCAGATTCTTGAAAAATCCTGAAAAGGAAAAGCAACACAATTCTATCAAGAAACAACGGTTTATATTTGGTTAGAAGTATAAGCAACATTTTTTAGAGAATTTGATCATTGAGAATCAAAATTACTTCTTTAACTACTCCCCCTTTTTGTCATAAACAAAAATAAATATTTTAAAAACACATAACTAAAATAGTAAACAAAAGGAAAGCATTTTCATTCATTGAAGGGTTTTAAACAAACATTTCTTAAATAGAAAAAAATAACATGACAAGATTTCAAAAACATTGAGTTTAAGGGTTTGAAGGAGAGGAATCTGGTCCAGTCATCTTCTGAAGAATCAAAGCTAGCATGTTCTGAACATTATCATTAACAACCTTTTGTTCAGCTAGACTTTGTTGAACACTCCTTTGCTCAGCTTTCATCTCTTTCAGAGTGGACTTGATGTCAATGATCTCCTGTTTGGTTGAGGGCTCAACCAAAGTAAGTTGAGATGCTTCATTTGTCTTTTCTGCCTCAATTGCCAATCTGTCTTTTTCAGCTTGGACTCTGGCGTCTTTTTCAGCTTTCAACCTTGCCTCTTCTTCCTCTTTCCTCTTTGCAGCCTCAACGACATATTAAAGAGCCTTTTCTTCTCTTTCCCTCTGTATCTTAGCAATAATTTGGAAGACACGAATTCTTTCAAGTTCGTCTTTCCTTTGCTTAACTAGATCCACAGTAGAAACTCTAGAATTAGCAAAGAAAATGAAGATCCTTTCAACTTCATTCTTCATCCACATCTCACAAGTTTCCCAAGAGGCATCCATATCCTTGTGTGAAGAACTAGTCTTAGCCTCTTTATTGAGCTTGGCAAACTTTTTCTTTGCTTTTTCCCTGAATGTATCAAGGAATTCATCCAGAGTTCCAGGGCAGGGTTTCTCATAGATAACCAGTGGACGAACAGACGATAATGGTTTAGATGGACGAATAACTTCAATCATCCTCAAGAGTTCATACATTTGGTCTGATTCAATAATTGATATTTCAATTGGTTCAATATTGTTAGTTGCCATATTTTCACTCCCAGCAGGATTAATGGGTGAAGAGAGATCAAAGAAGAACGAGTTGAGATCAGAATTGATGGATTGTTCATTTAGAGGAGTAGGATTAACATAAGAAGAGTTAATATGTGATGGAGAAGTCTGAACTTCAGATACTGGAGTGACAATGGATGGAGTTAGGGTGATAATAGGTGTTGATGATATGGGGATGTGGTGGTTTGAGATATTGAGAAGGAAGCTACTACATCTGAGGGATTTATGTTTACGATAGAGGTTGGAGTTAAGATGGTGGTGATGATATCAGAGAACGATATTGTTGGATTTGTTTGGGAAATAGTGGTGAGAGAAGGTTGTGATACAGATGGGTTTGCGATATTTTGTGGTTCAGGAACAAATGTTGAAATTGAGGGTGTAAACAAGGACTTTCTTGGATGTTTTTAAGCTAAGATAGCATAATTAAGAAGTTTTTTTCTCTTCTTCTTCTTCTTCTTCTTCTTCTTCTTTGAATCTGGAACTTTTGTTCTTTGTTTGCGTTTTCCTTTAGGACGATCCTTTTCTTCTTCATCATCAGACATGATGCTTACATCTTGTTCATCCTTGGACATTGATTCCATACTTAATGACTTATGTCTTATATCTTGAAAAGTGGAATAGAGGAAAGTTCTCAATGGGAACTGAGTTTAGAATCTCAGTAAGATTATGTTGATGTCTTTTTATAACTTTAGGAATGATCTTCATATTCTTGAGTGTTTGAGCTTTGAATGAGTCTCCATAAGTAGATTCCAAATCCTCAGTACATTTAGCTTCTCATTAAGAATTCTACTAGACCACTTTGAACCAGAATATCAGTAATCAGACGCCCACAAGGAATGTAGTTGGGAACCTTTTTGGTTGGATCTGCAGTTGTTCTTGTTTTGATGATGGCTTCTTTTAGATGATTCAAAAGAATAAATGGAAGATTTACTTTCTTCTTGGTCATTATGTAATACAACATGAATTTTTGACCAATGTTAAAGTAGTTTGGTAAACTTGTATAAGGTCTAGGATTTATACATCCTAAAATGAGTTTGTGCCAAACACGGAGATTATCATGAAGATCCCTACTTTTATAGTTACTCTTTTCTATGGAGAAGTTTTTGAACATCAGAGATTGAATGTTTGCCTTATGGTCATCTAATTTAAATTTCATGAAGAATATACATTTTCCTTTTAGGAATTTCAATCCCTGTAACTTTGCAATAGATTCTTCTGTGATAACAATTCTTTGTCCAAGAACATCTGAGACAATGTGCAAATTATCGTAAGCAGCATGTCTCCAAAATTCTTTTACTAAGTGATCATAAGTAGGACCATGAAGCCTTTTGAAGTAGTTTTCCCAACCTTAAGCTTCTAGTTCTTTAATTAGACTAAATCCATTTTTAGCCAGATTTTCGAATTTAACCATAAACTATTTTAGTACAACTAATTCTTCCGGTTTAATGTTGCAGTGAACTTGGGAATCCCTTTCAGTGATGAGGATTTCATTTGTTGCTCTTCCAGGTAAAGGTTCACTCTTGACTGAAGCAGGTGAAAAAGCACCCATTGATGAGGAGGATGACGTTGTTGCTATTGTCGATGGAGAAACCCTCAAAGATATGTTGGAGTTTGATACTTGATCATACTCTTGAGAAAACTTAATAGTTTCTTGTTGAGAAGTATTCATCTTGAAGATTTGAGATATAGACGAGAACATGAAGGGATAACGTGAGAGAGAGTCTTTGATTTTTTAGAGAAAATGATTTTAGGGTTTATGGTTTTACAAAATGATGAGAGTAATACGGGAAGGATATATATATATATATATATATATATATATATATATATATATATATATAAGATAAAAATATTTAAAATAAAAGTAATCATGAGGAGTAATTAATGAAGGTAATCATGATAGATCAATTTCAAGATTCAACATGATGTTCATTATTTAGCTTAGGTAACGTGTTATGATTAGGCATAACCAAGAGGTTACACGCGTTAATCACCACACTTACTAAGAGATATGCTTGATATTCTTAAAATCTGGAGAACCAAAAAGGTTTCCCTCTGATCAGAGACACTTCTGACTGGAGTCTCTTATGATGATTGATATTTTTAAGGCAAATAAAATAAAATAAAAAGTAGAGATGTTACACTGTTGGTTCTGATGAATTTTCTTTCTGAATTTTCACAGCTTCTTTCAGAACTATCTTATTCTGACAATTTATAAAGCACTCTAGAATTAAGTTGCGAATCTAGGAACATAGATCTTCTTCCCAACAAGCATGGCAAGCATCCATTCTCCAAGAGCAATAATTGGTGTGTCAGAAGCACTATCTAGAACATCTACAACATAGACAATCTGATCATTTGGTATTCATACTTTGGGTCATTTCTTGTTAGTCTTTCCAGAGGTATTTTAACCTTTTGATTTTTTTGCAGTAGTTTAATTGTATGGAACCATACATTATACTTTGGTTTAGAACCATCTTTTTGTGTCGTTGTTTGTGATGCATACGAATTTGATTATTCTCCTTTTGAACATTCTATTTTAGTGCCAACAAGCACGAATTTTTCAAATAGAGGTATTAGCTTCAGACCCTCCGGCTCATCCATTGGTTTGATTGGTCCAGAGTATCCTAAACCTCTACTTCCATTTCTGCTAACTCCATAGATTATTGAAGCCATTTTACTTCTGTCTATGCTTTTAGCAAGAAAGCGTTGAAAAGCTTTATCATACCTCTCAGTTTCATCAAAGGCAGATATGCTACAAGTAATCTATTCTTCTAATTTAGAAACCTTACTTTTAAGAGCAGCATTTATTCTTTCTAACAAAAATAATTTTTCGTTTAAAGTTAAAATGTTTGGCTCACTCATAGTAGATGTTTCAGAGGTAGTCACGAAGGTCTTTTTCAGATCTTTGTGCTTGCTTAGAATAAGCTGATATCTTTTCATGAGTTCAGCTAATCATTGTTCTAGTTTAGAACAAGAAAGGGAAGAAAGTACCACATCGTCATCATCAGATTCTGACTCTTCATCAAGAAGCAATTCATATTGTGATATTGATCTGCTGGTGCTTGTTTCCATCACAAGAGCCACTTGAGTTTGTTCTTCTGGATCTGAGTCATCCCATGTTGCCATTTGACCTTTCTTAGCTTTGAAAATCTTCTTTGGTTTTCTTTCCCTTCTGATTTTAGAACAGTCATTTTTGTAATGCCCAGGTTTATTGCATTAATAGCATATGACTTCCTCTTCTGATTCAGTTTGTTGGTCATATGTAGAATCTTGTTTTTCTATAGAGTTCCTTGATCCTCTCAACTTACCTTGTCTATGTTTCCATAATTTATTTATATTTCTAGTAATCAGAGAAAATTCATTTTCCTCAGAGTCTTCTTCATATTCTTCTGATTCCTCCATTGCTTGATAATCCTTTCTCTTTTTAGACTTAGACTTGAGAGAAACAAATTTACCTACCTTCTGAAGTTCATCTTTTTGAAGATAAATCTCATGACTTCTCAAAGAACTAATGAATTCTTAAAGACTGGTGTTGTTTAGATCCTTCACCAATTTTAAAGTAGTAACCATGGGTCTCCATTTGACAGGCAGAATTCTGATAATCTTTTTGATGTGATCAACAGTACTGTATCCTTTATCCAGAACTCTGAGTCCTGCAACTAACATCTAGAATATTGAAAACATCGTTTCCACAGATTCATCTTCCTCCATTCTGAAGGCTTCGTACTTCTGGATTAAGGCTAACGCCTTAGTTTCCCTGACTTGAGTATTTCCTTCTTGAGTCATTTGAATAGAAACAAAGATAAACCTAGCAGTCTCTTTATCTGTGATCTTTTCATACTCTGTATAAGATATTTCACTGATAAGGATTGTTCTTGCTTTATGGTGGTTTTTGTACATCTTCTTTTGAAGGTCTGTCAAGGTGCTTTTGGGAACGTCTTTTCCTTCTTTCCAATAGTCGAATCTTTCTCCATCAAATATCGGATGCTTTGAACTATAAGAATCTTTTTCTTGAGCAACATTAACTACATTTCCATTTCGAGCAGCCATTACTATTTTTCACACACTGGATCAGTATTGAACACTATTAGGTGCTTGGTAAAAATCTAACCTTTTTATCTCTTTAGAACTAGAGCTCTGATGCCAATCGAAGGCGTGAAAAACACAAGAAAAGGGGGGTTTGAATTGGGTTTTATAATGTGAAAATTTTTGCTCTTAAAAACAAATCCCTTGAATGTACTCCTCTTTTATGAAGAATAAAGTATAGGAAAGCAATAAATAACACATAATTTTTTATCCTAGTTCACTTGAAACATCAAGCTACTCTAGTCCACCCTTCCAAGGTGATTTTCCACTCTCCATCAATGACTTAATCCACTATAACCAAACTGATTACACTTGCACGGGAAACCACCAATGACTAACACCTGCACACACAAACTATATGTGACTAACAACCTCTAAGAATAACTATCTTAGACTTCTTAAGAAGCTGACCCAACTGATCTCTCAAGGAACAATCAAACAATCATTTGATAACAAGTTTGTTTACAATTAAATATGCTTCTACACAAGCTGATTATGTAAACTGATATTTAGTACAAAGTGACTCGAATGAATTTACAGCTTTTTACAAAGAATAAAGAATTTCAGCACATAAAAATTTCCTCGTAAATTAGCAGTTGTTTCTTCAAGTATTCAAGCGTTTATATAGTTCCATGTATAATTTCGACGTTGAAGGGTATATTTGGAATATGAAACTTGTGGCGGCTTGAAAGAACATGGGGGACAAGATCGTACGCAACGTCCATCCTTCATGGTAGTGGAATGAAACGTTTTGGTTGTACCATGTACTATTGTACCACATCAATGTTATCTTCTTTACTTCTGCACTTCATAGGCTTATGCGAGCATGAGTTAGGAAGTGGAGAGTCTAACGTCTGGTTGATCAAAACTTCAAGTCTTCAGAGTCTTCAAATCTTCCTCTTCAGAAATTTTAGCACTTGGTTTTGAGGAACCTTGTATTGTAACCAAAGGAGGAAAGAACATCAAGTCTTGGAATCATCATAATCACATTTTTCAGAGTCTTCAACACTTGGTCTTGCAACCTTGTATCATAACCTAAGTTCAGAAGATCTTCAAGTCTTGGAATCTTTATAGTCACATTCTTTAGAGTCTTCAGAACTTGGTCTTCAGAACCCTTTGTATCGTAACCAAAGTTCTGAATAACTTCAAGCCTTTCGAATCTTCAGAGCCACGTCTTCATAGTATTTAAGCACTTGGCCTTCATAACCCTTTATCTTTTGAAACTTGAGTCTTCAGAATCTTGGCATAAGTCACACTTCTATCTTTAGATCTTCTAACTAGTTTCTTCAGACGAACATATTAGAGTAACTTTAGAGCCTTCTGAAGCTTTTCCTTGCTACTCGTTCAAAAGAACCTTTGTAGCTTATAAGCGGAATATATTCTCTTATAATGTCTTGGCTATGCAATCCATCAGAAGCAGAACCAATTTGTTTATCTTAAAAATACAACAAACATTAGAGTAACAAAAATTATTCACTCAAACATACTATTTGTTATCATAAAAAATCAGAGACATAATTGTAGAACCAAATCTTGTTCTAACATATAAAACACCATGATCAATACATATAATTATGTTCATAGTAAAAGTAAAAACAAAGCCCACAAAAAGAGAAATAAATAGAGAATAAATGAAGGAAAACCAAACATCTCACAGGTTGTCAGCGTCGGTTGATGAGAACTGATCAGTGGTTTTTCCACCTTTATTTAGCATGTATTTCAGTTAGATTTTCGTTTATTTGTCGAGCATTTTATTTTGTTTACGTATTTTATGCATTGGTTGTGTGTTTTAGTATTTTTAGGGTCATAGGAATAAAACTAAGAAAATTGGTGCAAAAAGTGAAAAATTCAGAGTTTTAAAAGAAGTTTTAAAACCCAAGCTACAGGGTGCCTGACACGGCCACCCGTGTCACCTAGCATAGGTCGTTTCTGGATGAATGATATTTCAAAGAGGAAAATCAGAGGCCTAACACGGCCACTCGTGTCACCTGACACGACCCATGTCAGGGTGCTTGAACCAAAAGTCAGAAGTCCAACACGGGTGCCCGTGTTGCCTGAGACTGCCCGTGTTGAGAGGCGACACTTATTTTGATTATTTTTATAATTGTTCACTATTAGGGACCTAGATGGGTGTTTTGGGCATTTTAGACCAAGAAAAATGGATTGTTCACTATTTAACCAATTTTGAAAGAGGAATTAAGCGACTTTTTTTGCCAAAGAAGAATGTACGATTGAAGATTAGAGAAAACAAGGGTTTGGAGGAGAAGAAGGTTTTTGTGAACTGAAGCGATTGAAGTTCAATTTTCATCCCTATTCTTGTAATTTCTCAGTTTTATATTTTATTTTATTTGAATACTATGAGTAGCTAAACCCCCCAATGCTAGGGGGTGTCCCTGATTTGCATATGTAATGATTTTGAATTCTTGATTTTGATATGATAGTTTCTTTTCAATTTAATTGTTCAATGTTCTTATGTTATTCCTAGCGGACCAATAGGGATTGATTCACAGTTAACAATTAGGGATGAACCACCATTTTTACGGTTTTTGAACAATTAGACCATAGTAGATATCACCTAGGACTAGGGATACCCTATTGGTTACCGGTAAAATCTTGATAACATAACTGCCTTGTTTCATCATAATTCACTGAGGACTTAGGTATTAGGGTGAAGGACGAAAGGTTTTCCCAGTAAGGACTTAGAGGAAAAAAACTAAAGATTCGGTAGTTGAAGGTAATGAACTTGTTGAAGAGATCAAGAATCAAAGGTTATTACAGGGCCAATTCACACACTTACCCCTAGCATGCTCATCATATCAGTGAAAAACCAATTTATATTTCTTTTTATTTTACGTTAACAATTTCAAAACCAAAACCCCAAAGTAAGTTTTGTTTATTTAAATATGAATTGAACTCGATAATTGTACGCAACCCTTGAGATCGAGATTCGGGGAATTTTCTCAATTATTACAAGAGGCAAAAATAGTACACTGGCTATTTTTCTCGTCAAGAATTCCGCCTCCGGATCATCCAAATGCAAGCTCCAATATTATTTTCTAGCTTCTCTTTAACAAAAATTAGTCTATGATGATTTGGGATCAAAAATACTCACCCAACCCATAACCTAAAAATCTATTTTTTATCATATTTAATGAGTTTCAAAATTGAAGACCCCACTTAGCACAATAGAGCCCGTTAAGCGCACTCTACCGTGTAGAGAAAAAAAATCAAATTTTGACTTTGTCATAACTTGAGAACCGTAACTATAATTTATGCACGGTTAGAAGTGTTCAAAAGCTTATTTAATGCTCTATCTATCAATGATTAAATATTAATAAAATTCATGATTTTTCTCATCCTTGTGTTTCTTTGATTCAAAAATTGCATTATTTTGTTGATGCACTAAAGCGGCAAGCAAAAGATTGGAAGTATTCTGAGTTTTATCGTATCCATAGAGATCGGTGCAACAGAAAGAATGTCATTCAAAAATTTACGTGTTTCTATGCTTATTTTTGAATGGTTTTGTAGTATGAAAATTAAAACTATTAACAAGAAAATAAATACATTCTTTGGAGAGGAGAAACTTATCATGCATGAATTTAAACTACTCGTCACAAACTTAAACCTATCGATCAATTGTACTCAACCTCGCGTATCTCTCAGATCAGTGTTCATTTTTGCAACATCTATGAGACGTATCGCAACCAAGGTTATGTCTAACAAAAACTCGCGAGATCAACCGTATTCTCGCGTCAGTGATGTCTAGCGCAAAATAACGCGAAAGCCCTAAGCTTCGATACCCAGTGAATATTAGCACTAAATATATCTCTATAATACAGAAACTAATAGATTCCCTTCCCTAATCAAGATTTGTGAGGTCTATTTCTACAACAACACAAATCCAAACATGATTGCAAGAAGATCAAGGAAAGCATTGATAATAATTTGTAACTCCAATTTACGCACAATCAGAAGCATTGAGAATCTTATTCAATATTCTATCTAAAAATGACTAAATATCAACCAAATTGATAATTTTTCTCATATTTCATTTTAGCCTTATTCTTGATAAATTGCCAAAAATTGCATTCTTGAATTTTATTCTTTGACTTTTATTACTCAATGCTCCAATCATGCATGAATACCTATAAAATAGATTAAAAACTATAAAACTATTCATTAATGACTCAAAAACACAATTATATATAGTTTGGATAAATATACACAATATATATAATTTCACACATAAGTTGAGGAAAAATAGTCTATAAGTGCCACAAAATTATATACAAAAATAACTACAAACTTTCATTTATCAAACTCTCCCCAATGTACAACATTGTTTGTTCTCAAACAAAGTCGAATAACCTAAAAAAACAAAAAAAAACAAAGAATCACGAATCAACAGATTTGAAAATAGAAAACAAAAGTATTGTTCATAAAAAATGTACAATAAAGGTAATTCTTACCACTAAACTACAAAGACAAAACGAATACGAAACAAGTCCTAAATACAAAACACTTGTAAAAAATTCTAAAATAATACACTGCTCAAAGTGAGGGGCTTAACACTCATCCAACAATCTTGCAAATAAAAGACTAAATTATGAATTAATCCAAAAACTCATATTGAAAATATAAAAGCACAAATCACAAGAGCTTTAAGGGTTGCAATGTGGCTTGGTTAATAAACAAGGAGCGGTCTCTAAATGTAATTGAAACAAAAACTTGGCTAAACGTATGGGAGTGATCAACTCACAAATTTTTAAATACCAAATTCCAATCAAACTTCTTCTCTTATCCTCATTGCTACACCAAAACACATAAATTATTGACACAACATTATTTGAGACTTGTTTTGTATTTGCTTTTCAAAACTTTTTCAATTTTTTCTTTATTTTTCTTTACTTTTTCACATTTTTTTATTTCTTTTCTTTTTCTCAACCTCATAGAAACCAACAAATAAATGAGCAAACATTTTTATCCCTAACTTGAATTCAACTAACATCAAAGTGTGAATACTCCCTATTTTCAAAGGCAAGGTAAAAATTCAAACCATAAATTATGGTTGAGGGTTCAAGAAAACAAAGATCAAAATCCGTTCAAAAAGTGAACTAAATACTCATAAATAAGTATCAAGTTCAAATGCAACATTAATATTGACAAAAAGGCTTAAAGGGGTTTACAGATGCTCACACACTCACAAGATAGATTGACTATTTGGTCAAGTAGCCATGCTCAAAATGAAACAAAAATGTCTTGATCCTTTTCATGCTTTAATATAATAATACAAATAAAAAATTAAACATAATAAAATCTAGTTAAAACAAGAATTGTTGGTCTCGTGCATATATGAACAATAGAAAGAAACCTCGCAAAAAGAGTTTTGTCCTAAAATGATTCGAGTATGCCAAAATAATAAATGATATGGAATTTTGTACAAAAGAAAAGTATATTTAATGTGCTATGTTCTAGAAAATGATAAATGACTATCCCAAATTGAAACAATCAAACTTGGAAAATCACCTCATGCAACTTCAATAATCGGAACAAAATTTGAGTCCAAACAACAAACAAAAACATTAGCAAATACTATTATTTACTAATCTACAAAGCCTTGGTGAAAGTGAGAAAAAGGAGGCCAAGTAAAATAAAAACGTCACAGGCGCAAAACAGTTGGGCACGCTAAGCGGGTGTAGACCGTGCAAAATGGAAAAATAAAATAAAAATGCATATGACTTCTTATGCATAACTCCACTAAAACCTACACAACTCAATGTACAAAATATACAAAATTTACAATCGTTGGGGTGCCTCCTAACAAGTGTTGGTATTATGTAGTTAGCTTGACGCCTTTATTTATGCACACATGCTCCTCCATGTTGCTTTGTTCACTGACATCTACCAATAACCTGGGCAATATTTCGGAAAACATAAACAAAAAACAAGTTTATAGATCAACACTTGAAAACATTGATACACAACACATATATACACACAAACATAAACAAGTGCGAAAAAGAAACACAAATGTAAAAGTATGTAAACATATACAAGTTAATATACAAATGAAAATACATATATATATATATATATATATATATATATATATATATATATATATATATATAAATAATACACAAAGCTTAAAACCATATAAACCATTGCGATTCAATTTAATATCAAAACACTCATTTTCGACAACTACACCATTTTGTTGATTCAGTAAAGTGACAAGCAAAAGATTTGAAGTATTCCGGGTTTTATCATATCCACAAAGATTAGTTTGAGGGAAAGAATGTCATTAAACATTTTCCGTGTTTTTGAGCTTAGTTTTGAATGAGTTTGAAGTATGAAACATAAAACTATTAACAAAAAAATAAATACATTCTTTAAAGAGGATAAAATGATCATACATGAATTTAAACTAATTGTCACAAATTTAAATCTACTGATCATTTGTACTAAACCTACAATACTCGTCAAAATCATCATGTATCTCTCACATCAGTGTCAATTTGTTCCACACCTATGAGAGTATCACAACTGATCGGTCACCATTTCTAGTAAGTTTCTGTGTTCTATTCGACATAAATTCATCAATCTGGTAACATCTGTGGTTGTTTTTAGTGCTTTTAATGAAGTTAATGTGTCTTTGTTTTTTTGAAGTCTTGTTGTGCATTTTTGAGTTTAAGTGTCTTTAAAAGTATGTGTTTTATGCTTTTGTTGGGTAGTCTTAGTGTTTCAGGTTAATGCATGCGATAGAAGGAACTTATGGCAAGACGATAAGCACCTCGGAAGGCTGAAAGTTAAAGATTTTGAAGATTTCAGAAGTCAACACGGGCATCCGTGTTCATCAACACGGCCCGTGTTGAAAGGCCAGTGGAAAGCGCAAAAAGGACACAAACAGTGGATCAACACGGGCACCCGTGTTCATCAACACGGCCCGTGTTGAAAAGCAAGTGGAAGGTGCAAAATTATGCAAAACAGTGGATCAACACGGGCACCCGTGTTCATCAACACGGCCCGTGTTGAATGGTCTGGAGCATGGCTAAGTGATTTAGAGATCAACGCGGGCGCCCGTGTTCATCAACACAGCCCGTGTTGAATGGCAGCGTGTGGAAACCTAAATTTTTCTTATTTTGGAGCTCGTGTTGTCATTAAGGGTACTTCCGAATTTTTCCTAAAGGAGATGAGAACAGAGACTATTAGAAGGGATTGGAGGTTAGGAAAACCTACTTTTGAAAGCACGAAAGAACTATCAGGAAAGGAGAAAGCTACGGAGAGTAATTCAGAGATGGCGAGATTCAAGGGCGGCTACCATTGAAGATCAAAGTCATCATTATTCTTTGTAATGTTTAACTCTTATTGGATGTTTTCTTTTAATACTATGAGAGGCTAAACCCCCCAAGGCTAGGGGGTGGTCCTGATTTGATCATTGTATGAATTTGGATACTTGATTTCCTTAATGCATGTTTTTATATTTCAATTTAATTGTGTAGCGTTCTTATGATCATGTATCGGACAAATACATGTAGACCTATGACTAACAATTGGCAGGACTGTAATTGTTAGGGTTTCTTCACAATTAGGTTACTAGGCGTCTAACCTAGGACTAGGAACTCTCTTTTAATCACTTGAATTCTCGATAGTTTAATGGTTAAAACCTAGGTTTGTTTGAATGGACATTTGAATAAAGATTAGGGTTTTAATAGTTGTCTTCGTTAAGGACTTAAGGAAGACAACGATTCCTGACCATGAGCACTACTCTCAAAATAGATGGGCATACCGAAGAACAGAAAAAGTTGCGAATGTTTCCGTTTACTTTGGCTGATGAAGCAGAGGAGTGGTTTTATTCCCTTCCCGCAGGCAGCATTACATCTTGGGAAGAGATGGAGACAACTTTTCTAAATGAATATTTTCCAGCATCGGTGTTTATGAGAAAGAGATATGAAATCCTCAATTTCAAGCAGAAGGAGGGTGAATCATTGGGAGACTCTTTCAAGAGGTTTAAGAGACTTTTGGATGCTTGTCCTACTCATAACCTGGATCAGACCGAGCAAATGCAGATGTTTGTGAATGGTCTGAGAATCAAAATGAAGCAACTCATTGACACAGCTGCTGGTGGCTCATCTAACTTCTCAACAGCCACCGGCATCAGGAAGATTATTGAAGCGATAGCTGCAAATGAGCATCTCGAGTTATACGACAGGGTTGCAAGCAAGCCAGATCGAGTAATAGATTTGAAGCTGGAAGCCAATAAGCAGTTAAAAATTGGAGAAACAATAGTTTCCGAAGTTGAAAAGAAGTTGAAAGCCATGAATATTACTACACAACAGGTGGCTCAAGTCCAACAAGGTCAAAGTACTATATGTGATATTTGTGGTGGACCTCATCTAACAGCACACTGTCTTGCAACAGCTCAGCAGATTGAGGAAATCAAGTTCCTCAAACAGAATAATCCTTATTCCAACACTTACAATCCAGGTTGAAAGAACCATCCAAACTTTGGGTGAAGGGATCAAAAAGCAAACACTCAACAACAAGGTCAGGGACAATACCAAAACCAGTATCAACAACAACAACAACAAACTCCTAAGAAAGCAGATTGGGAGTTAGCTATTGAAAAAATGGCAGCTTATAATATTCAATTTCAGGAGGAAACAAGAAACAATCACAAGAACACCTCAGCATCAATCAAAAATCTTGAGGTTCAGATGGGGCAAATAGCTCAACAATTGGCAAATGTGCAAGCACCGGGTTCTCTGCCGAGTTCAACCGTACCAAATCCAAGAGATAATCAGGGGATGAAAGCTGTGGTAACAAGAGGTGGACAAACTGTGGGAGATGTTGAGAACAAAGAGATTTAAGAGGAGAGTTTGCTTGAGGTAGATCTAGAAATCAGGAAGGATCAAAAAGAGACTGAGAAAAAAATAGGAAGCCCGGTGGGAGAAAAAGAAAAGCCTAAAGAAGAGAAACCTAAAGTTGTCCTCCCATACCCTGCAAGAACTAAGAAGAAAGATCTGAATGAGAAAAACTTCGAGAAATTTTTGGAGTTATTCAAGAAGCTTGAGATTAACATTCCTTTGTCTGAAGCTTTAGAGCAGATGCCAATTTATGCAAAGTTCATGAAGGACATCATTTCAAAAAAACGCTCATTGGAGACTGAACCGGTTATACTAACTAAAAGGTGTAGTGCTATTTTGCAGGGTCTGAAGGTTCCACTAAAGAAGAAAGACAAAGGGGCAGTAACTATCCCCTGTGCTATAGGGGATAAGACATTAAAAAAGGCACTGATTGACCTTGGCGCTGATGTAAGTCTTATGCCTCTCTCTATTTATAACAAGCTTGGCATTGGTGAAGTCAAAGATACAAGGATGACATTACAGTTTGCTGAAAATTCATTGAAAAGACCACATGGAATAGCAACGGATGTTCTTGTGAAGATAGACAAGTTTGTGTTTCCGGTTGATTTTGTGGTTCTGGATATGCCGGAAGACGAAGAAATTCCAATAATATTGGGAAGGCCTTTTCTTGAAACAGGGAGAGTGATGATAGACATGGAAGAAGGAACTATGACCCTCAAGGTCTACGATGAAGAGCTAAAAATCAATGTTAGAGAGGCAATGAAGTTCAAAGAAGATATTGGCACAAGCAAGAATGTTGAAGTTTTGGATACATTATTCACCAAATCGGTGCGAAGCCATGTACCTGAATTACCCCTAGAGAGAGTGTTGAGTCTGGCCATTTTTGAAAGAGATGGAGAGATTGATGAAAAGGAGTTAGAGGTTTTAGATATGATGGAAACTCAACCTAAATGGGTGAAACATACACCAAACAGGTGGGAAGATTTAAGGCATACACAACCTGGTGTAGAGAAAAAGGAAGAAAAGAAAGGGATGGAGTTGAAACAGCTACCTAGAAATTTGAAATATGTTTTTCTTGATTCAGAAGAGAAATGTCCGACAATTATTAACTCTGCCCTAGAGGTTGTGCAGGAGGAAAAACTCATACAGGTACTCAAGAGATACAAAAGTGCTATTGGATGGGCAATCAAAAACTTGAAAGGTATTAGCCCTACAGTGTGTATGCACAAGATTCTAATGGAGGATGATCATAAGCCAGTCGTGCAACCTCAAAGAAGACTTAATCCAGCTATGAAGGAGGTTGTGCGTAAGGAAGTCGTGAAGTTGTTGGATGCAAGACTCATTTACCCGATATCTGATAGCTCATGGGTGAGTCCGGTTCATGTAGTACCAAAAAAGGGAGGAACAACGGTTATGATGAATGAGAAGAACGAGTTGATTCCAACCAGAACAGTCACCGGATGGAGAGTATGCATTGATTATAGAAGGCTGAACATTGCTACAAGGCAATATCACTTTCCTCTTCCTTTCATTGATCAGATGTTAGAAAGATTAGCTGGACATGATTACTATTGCTTCTTAGATGGGTATTCAGGATATAACCAAATTGCAATAGCCCCTGAAGATCAGGAAAAGACCGCCTTCACATGTCCTTATGGTATTTTTGCCTACAGACGGATGCCATTTGGCTTATGTAACGCCCTAGCTACTTTTCAAAGGTGCATGACATCTATATTCGCTGACATGCTCGAGAGGAACATGGAAGTATTTATGGATGACTTTTCGGTGTTCGGGCCCTCGTTTGACGGGTGTTTGGAAAATTTGTCCCTGGTCCTAGAAAGATGTCAACAAACCAACCTAATCCTCAACTGGGAAAAATGTCACTTCATGGTGAGAGAGGGAATCGTGTTGGGCCACAAGATTTCACATAGAGGGATCAAAGTGGACAAGGCAAAAGTAGAGGTGATAGCACATATACCCCCCCCCTACGGTAAATGAGAAGGGTATAAGAAGTTTCTTAGGACATGCGGGATTCTACCGCCGGTTCATAAGAGATTTTTCAAAAATCGCAAAGCCATTGACTAGCTTACTGGTGAAAGACACTCCTTTCGTGTTCGATAAAAAATATGGGGAAGCCTTTGAAACATTGAAGAATAAGTTGGTGACCGCACCGATAGTTATTTCTCCCGATTGGTCCCTACCTTTCGAGATAATGTGTGATGCGAGTGACATAGCAGTGGGAGCAGTGCTTGGACAAAGAAGAGAGAAGCTGTTGCATGTTATTTACTATGCAAGTCATGTGTTGAATCCTACCCAGATGAACTATGCTACCACAGAAAAGGAATTGTTGGCAGTGGTGTATGCCTTTGACAAATTTAGATCCTATTTATTAGGAACAAAGGTAATCGCTTACGACCATGCTTTGAAATATTTGTTTTCTAAACAGAATCAAAACCAAGATTGTTGAGATGGATCTTGCTACAAGAATTTGACTTAGAGATTCGGATAAAAAGGGTGTGAAAACAGAGTGATCACCTATCAAGGATGTCGCCAATAATGGAGACGAAAAGACACACCCCATCCAGATGAGTTTGTTGACGAACTAATCCTAGCATCACGAGTGCCATGGTTCGATTACGCAAATTACAGGAGCGGTATTATACCTGAGGATTTTGATTTTAACAAAAACAAAAAGTTTGTTCATGATTGCAGGTTATATTTGTGGGACGAGCCATTCCTGTATAAGAGAGGGGTGGATGGATTAATCCGCAGGTGTGTCCCAGAGGAAGAGTAGAGAGAAGTCTTGAAAGCCTGTCATGATTAAGACTATGGGGGACACTTTAGTGGAGACAGAACAGCTGCAAAAGTCCTCCAATCTGGATTGTATTGGCCCACATTGTTCAAAGACGCCCAAGTAATGGTGAAAGAATGTGATAGATGCCAGAGGACTGGAAATATTTCTAAAAGAAACCAGATGCCACAGAAGGGTATGCTTGAGGTGGAATTGTTTGACGTGTGGGGTATTGATTTCATGGGACTGTTTCCGCCATCATTCGGGAAAAACTACATCCTAGTCGCTGTGGATTATGTGTCGAAATGGGTAGAAGCTGTAGCACTACCTACGAATGATGCGTGAGTAGTGGTGAGTTTTCTCAAGCATAACATCATCTCGAGGTTTGGAGTGCCTAGGGCACTTATCAGTGATGAAGGGACACACTTCTTAAACAAGCTCATGGAAAACTTGTTGAAGAAATATAATGTGAAACACAAGATTGCGACTCCATATCATCCTCAAACGAGTGGGCAAGTTGAAGTGTCCAATAGACAAATAAAGCAAATCTTGGAAAAGACTGTGAGTGCATCAAGGAAGGATTGGTCAGTGAAGTTGGATGATGCACTGTGGGCATACAGAACTGCTTTCAAAACACCCATCGGTATGTCTCCTTATCAACTGATTTATGGTAAAGCTTGTCACCTACCTCTTGAACTGGAGCACAGGGCATTTTGGGCCTCCAAGTTATTAAATTGTAATCTTGCAAAAGCCGGTGAATCCAGAATTCTCCAACTGCATGAGTTAGAGGAATTTCGTAATCAGGCTTACGAGAATGCCAAAGTGTATAAGGAACAAACAAGAAAATGGCATGATCAGAGAATACTAGAGAATGAGTTTTGGGAGGGTCAGCAAGTGTTGTTGTTCAACTCCAGATTGAAGCTATTTCCCAGAAAATTGAAGTCCCGTTGGTCCGGTCCGTTTGTAGTGCATAAAGTATTCCCCATGGGCGATTGAAATTGTAATCCCACAATGGAGATGTTTTCAAAGTGAATGGACAAAGGTTGAAGCCCTATTATATAGGACTAGAACTGGGATTGATTGATCAGGTGCGTCTCACCGGATGAGGGGCGCAGCCGTCGAGCCATGCGACGATAAACGAAGTGCTTAGTGGGAGGCAACCCACGGATTTTCACTCTAACGCATTTTATTTTTGTTTGTTTTGTTTTCTTTGTTGTTATTAGGGAATGAGAGATTGGATAAGCTGGAGTCCATAGAATCTGATGCGGAAAAAAACAATCGAACAAGTGCACCCGAAAATAGCATGGAAATTTCAAGTTTTGACGGAAACAGAGTATCCACACGGGTGCCCGTGTTCAGCAACACGGCCCGTGTGGTTTTCATAGTGGATCATGAGATTTTAGGAGAAACAGAGCATCAACACGGGTGCCCGTGTTCAGCAACACGGACCGTGTTGTTTTCCCTGTAGCAAAAAAATGTTGGAATGTCTCAGATCAGCCACACGGGTGCCCGTGTTCCGGAACACGGCCCGTGTTTTTGTGCACGGGTTTGAAATTTAAATTTGTTTTTTTTTTTAATTTTTGTGGACCCACTTGGTTTATAACTTCCTTCCACTACTTTTCTCTCACTTTTTTTGTTTAATAATTTCTTCAACCTACTTCCTCCATTAGAACCCTAGCCTCCATAAGAACTCAAGAACCAAAGCTTCATTCTAACCATCAAAAACTGCTCCAAACAATTTTTCCTCTTCACCAAAGTGACCCCAATTTTCATCCTCTACTCAGTCACGGTTTTGGTTTTTCATAATTGTGTGTTATTATTTTTTCGAAATTTCTCTCTTGTAGGTTTCAAGCATGCCTCCCAAAAGAGCCACGAGAGGAAAGGAAGTTGCTGAATCTTCCAGACCACACCAGCGAGCACGCCTTGTAACACCCCATCTAAATACCCCGAATATATTAATTAAATTAATATCTAAATCATCTTTAATCAGAGTTAACATGATATAATTAGGGATGTCACAATTAATAAACAAAGTAAACTTCATTCAAACAGTAGTCATGCTACACTGAGGATCAACATTTCCAATTAATTTCAATCAAGCTAAGACCATGTCTTACACAGCGGAAAGATACCATAACCAAAAATGGAATAAATTCAATCAACATTATTCCCACTAAGTTTTAAATAAATAATAGACCAAGTCTAATTCCTCATCTAACGTTCCCCAGTGTTACAATCTAATCAGAGCATGACACTGACACACGGACTAAACGATAAGCTCTAGAGCCATCCTCACCGACTCCTCAGCTGCTAACTTTAATCTGAAATGGTAAAGTAAGGGTGAGACTTCTCATAATTAAAGCATATTATAAGCTTCTCAATTAACAATATATTTCAAGCATATTAATCCACCCATTTCAACATAACTCCAGATTCAATACACAATTACAACCATATAATCATCATGCACAACAATCATCAATCAGAGAATAGTAACACTGGAAGACATCCTAACATGTTACTATTCCATACAATCAAAATGCAGACTCAATGCATGTGGTACCAACACGTGACCAAGTCACCTAACACTGATCCATCATCAACCGGATACAGTACCATCGATTCATCCATAAACACCCGGACACGAATCCAGCCTAACCACCCATCCTCACTCGGGTATCGGTTATCGGCAATCCAAGTCAAATTCCGCACAATGGGAATTAACTTCACCAGAACAATGCAAATGCACGCACATCACTAGCATGCAACATCAACACAGGTTATGACCACATCAGACATCATAAACCATCATCAACCACAACATGATATCATCAACTATCATGAAATAAATCATTGCAAGCATAAATATGCCAAACACTTACCCCTCATTTGGTAAGACTATCACCAGTAAATACCACAACCACAACAACTGAGATCAACAACTATCGGGCATATACCACCATCAAAACACATGATATCAATACAATCATGAATACACCAATTATCATAAACCGAATCAAAACCGAAAACATGATATTCCAACCATCATGCATACATCTAACATCAAGCATAAACATGCAAACCAATCACCATGATATATCAACCAATCATGTATACATCTAACATCAGCATAAACATGCTATTACATCTACACCATACAATACATCCATCAACATCTCTACAATTCGATATCGTCAGTCAAAAGTCACTTATCTCGGAAATTTGGCTCATTTTCAAAATAATTTCAAGTTTTGGAAAATATTTTCATTTCATAAAATAGAGCATTAAATTTAGGAAATAACGTCCAAAACGGCGCTCAAAACGGACTTACGGTTTGAAAGTTATGAATTTTCAAAGTTTAACATTTTTCAAAAATTAGAAGTGGAACCCGGTTCCTACATATACAGGAACCGGTTCCTGAAAGTTCAATTTTCACGTTTCTGGAAAATTGCATGGGAACCCGGTTCCTACCCATACAGGAACCGGTTCCTGAGTACATTTTCGATTTTCACAAATTTTCATTGTGGAACCGGTTCCTCCCCAGGAACCGGTTCCCACGTTTAAAAAGCCATTTCAGAACTTTTGACAGCATTCTTCCATTTCCAATCAACCTCAAACTTACCCATACGAATTCTAATATGGGAAACAATAAAACACATCCAATTTGCATCATTATCACATCAACCAACATATTTTCATCATTTATTTTCATCTACTGACACTCTAATTATTTTCCATACATATTCAGACACATTCAGACACAATCTGACACAATCTGACACAATTAAGTATACACCCATGGAAACCTAGAAATTCCCAAACTAAGGTTTCCTAACATACTTTGATCTATATTATCAAAAATCAAAACCTATAATAAGCAATAATCAATCGAAATCACCCCTTACCTTGTGGGTTCTTCGAATTCCGACGCCTTAGGTCTTCTTCCTCCTTTTCTCCTCTTCTCAATTCCACGTACAGTGAGTTTTCTCCAAAAAGATCCTTTTTTCCTCTTTTCCTTCTTTTATTTCTTTTATTATTCTAACATAATAAAATAACATAATTAATGTGAGTAGAGTCTTTTACTCCTCATTCACTTTATTCATCACAATAAACCAATTTACATTCCTATTAAATTAATTTAATTCGTAATTATTTAATAATCGATTTATTTGGGGTGTCACACGCCTCATTCTAATGCACACGATCGGTGTTTGAAAACGAACAAGTAAGATGCACGAAGCACTCGCTAAGCGTAAGTTACTTCCAACAAGGTACATTTGCAATGAAACTCTGGATAAATTAGGATTGAGAGAAGAGATTCATCGTATGTTTGGTAACTTAGGCATGTTAAAATTTATGCAATTCGAAGCACCCACTTTTGAAAAAATTACTCTAGAATTTTTGAGCACTGTTGAATTTAAACTGAGACGCAGGTGGAATGGCTCCGAAACGGAGTATTATGGTGACTTGATATTTCAGCTCTTTGGTGAGGAGCACACCCTGTCTTTGCAGGACGTTGGAGCCGCTCTAAAACTTCCTTCTGCTAGCCATGGCGCGCCCCCAGAAACTTTTGCATCTGCAGAATTCTGGACGGCGATTACTGGTAGAACTGGTTATAACCCGAGCACTGCTAAAGCATCGGGCATTCACAATCCTTGTTTTAGGTATGCCCAGAAGGGAGTAGCTTTTACACTTTTTGGACGCGGCGATAGTACCGGTGTTGCTTCCAAAAGAGAACTCTTCTTCTTGTATTGCATGACAAAGAACAGCCGGGTGAATGTCGCTGCCTTTGCAGCTAATCACCTGAAGCAAGTTGGACATGCCAACACAGGTGACATTTCAGTGGGTGGGATAATCACTCAGATCGCGGATCATCTTAATTATGGTCGGTTATTGATGGAAGAACCGGTTATGGCAGGTAAGAAGATTGACATGCAAAATTTGGTCAATCAAGGTATGATTGTGGTACATCCCAGGTATTATTCGCTTTTTAGTCGTGATCGCCATATTCTTGCATTACCAGCTCCTGATTTTATTAGTATTGCAAATGTTGCTAACTGGCTCTATGCAACTTCTGCTCCTTCGTTAGGGGAGAGTCCTCCTCGTGATCATCAGTTTTCAGGTGACAAGATGGAGGATGACACTCCAGTTCAAGCAAGGTTCAGCCCACCACCCCAAAGTTTTACCCGACCAGATGTGGGATCGTCCTCTATGTCTCAGGATCAATGGGGGTTGGTGCAATATGAAATGGGTGCTCTTCGCACCGAGCAAACAAGACAAGGTGTGGAGCTGTTTCGACAAGGCGTTGTTATGGATGACATGCAGACCATGATGCAACGCCTCATATTACATTTTCCGCATGACCCTCCACCTCCTCCATCTCAGTGAGTTCTGTGAGTCGCCTCTACTTGGGGTTAAAACATTGAGGTCAATGTTTAATTTAGGTAGGGGAGGCTCACTATTTTAGTTTATATATTTTGTTTTTGTTTTGTTTTGCATTCCCTTTTCATTTTTATAGTTTTTATGTTTTCCATTTCTACTTCATTTTATCTGTCCTTGGTTTCTTCTGTTGTTTTGTTTTGTTGCACGGTCACCGTCATGTTACAGATTGATTGATAATTGTTGAATGAAGATGGAACTGACAAAGAGTGGTTGAACGACACTACCCTTACTTGATCTCTTAAGGAACCCCGGAAGTTGACACAACTAAAGGATTAAAGGTCGGACGCAAGTTAGTGGAACTGGACCGAAATTGTCGGATGGTAGGCCCGAGTCGAAAAAGAAGCCACATGACACGAGGGGGACTTCAGAGTTTGCAAGCTTAACCAACATGGTGAGATTACCAAAGGCCAAATACATAAATATCATCATGAGAGATCGGGCGGTATGACTCATCGATTTTGCGTATGTTCTTTTAGCACAGCACATCATGACGACACACACTGAGGCATGTTATTTGTTTAACCTTGAGCCTTCTAGCCTACCCGTATTAAATGTTATCCCTCGTGAACCATGTTGAGCCTAGTTTCGATTTTCATGTTTGTTTGTTGTGTCCCCGTTGTAATAAACCCCATGTTAACCTTTCACCACATTTGTCTCACCATTGCTCGGCATGATTGTGATCAATTTCAAGTGTTGCACGAATTTAAGTTTGGGGTAGTCATTCATAAAAATTAAGGCAAGCAAGTGAACAAGTTTAAAAAATATATATATATATAAAAAAAAACTAATGGAACATGAAAGTTCTAAAAAAAAAAGAAAAAGGAAAGAAAGAGAACACTTGCCTAAATGTCGGACTCTAGCTAGTACTGTGCTCAAAGTAAACATGAGTAAAGATGAGTCAAAACGAATGAACCCCAAAATATACGAATGCAGCATAAGATTGAAGAAAAGTTACATGAATGCCGAGCCAAAAACCTTTGTGATCCAATTTCCTTGTTTATCCCACCGTACCTAAGCCCCGTTACAACCCAAAAACCTCATAAAGTGTGTGAAATCTGTATGTGTAGTGCGAGTAGAATCTATTCAAAGTTAAGAATGATATTGCATGCTTCAGTCTGTGAGTGAAAATACTGTAACCCTGAGAGATTTGGTGAGAGTGTGAAAAGCTTGCAGGTGAAGGAGTCTTCTGATGTGGAAGTGTGGTAGACAGATTGATTCGGGAAGCTAGCCTCTTGATCGGGAAGGAAGAAATTAATTTGTGAATGACACAGGTTGTGTTGTGGAAAGAAGTTATTCGTGGGTGACCTATTTTGGACTCAATCATTACTCGAGGACAAGCAATGAGATAAGTTTGGGGTTGTGATCGGTCACCATTTCTAGTAAGTTTCTGTGTTCTATTCAACATAAATTCATCAATCTGGTAACATCTGTGGTTGTTTTTAGTGCTTTTAATGAAGTTAATGTGTCTTTGTTTTTTTGAAGTCTTGTTGTGCATTTTTGAGTTTAAGTGTCTTTAAAAGTATGTGTTTTATGCTTTTGTTGGGTAGTCTCAGTGTTTCAGGTTAATGCATGCGATAGAAGGAACTTATGGCAAGACGATAAGCACCTCGGAAGGCTGAAAGTTAAAGATTTTGAAGATTTCAGAAGTCAACACGGGCACCCGTGTTCATCAACACGGCCCGTGTTGAAAGGCCAGTGGAAAGCGCAAAAAGGACACAAACAGTGGATCAACACGGGCACCCGTGTTCATCAACACGGCCCGTGTTAAAAAGCAAGTGGAAGGTGCAAAATTATGCAAAACAGTGGATCAACACGGGAACCCGTGTTCATCAACACGGCCCGTGTTGAATGGTCTGGAGCATGGCTAAGTGATTTAGAGATCAACACGGGCGCCCGTGTTCATCAACACGACCCGTGTTGAATGGCAGCGTGTGGAAACCTAAATTTTTCTTATTTTGGAGCTCGTGTTGTCATTAAGGGTACTTCCGACTTTTGCCTAAAGGAGATGAGAACAGAGACTATTAGAAGGGATTGAAGGTTAGGAATACCTACTTTTGAAAGCACGAAAGAACTATCAGGAAATGAGAAAGCTACGGAGAGTAATTCAGAGACTACGAGATTCAAGGGCGGCCACCATTGAAGATCAAAGTCATCATTATTCTTTGCAATGTTTAACTCTTATTGGATGTTTTCTTTTAATACTATGAGAGGCTAAACCCCCCAAGGCTAGGGGGTGGTCCTGATTTGATCATTGTATGAATTTGGATACTTGATTTCCTTAATGCATGTTTTTATATTTCAATTTAATTGTGTAGCGTTCTTATGATCATGTATCGGACAAATACATGTAGACCTATGACTAACAATTGGCAGGACTGTAATTGTTAGGGTTTCTTCACAATTAGGTTATTAGGAGTCTAACCTAGGACTAGGAACTCTCTTTTAATCACTTGAATTCTCGATAGTTTAATGGTTAAAACCTAGGTTTGTTTGAATGGACATTTGAATAAAGATTAGGGTTTTAATAGTTGTCTTTGTTAAGGAATTAAGGAAGAACAATCTAGAGATAGGTAATTGATAGTTTACTTATGCAATGAGGAAATCTGTGTTCGGATCATAGTTTTGTTTAATCAACCACTCACCCTAGCTTCATTCGCATTATATTTCATCAGTCGTTACTTGTTACAAGCATAATTGAAAGTGTTAAAATCAACCCAACCATTGTTTTTGTTCAATTAAATTAAGAGCACGAATAGGTATTTACTACGCAGTCCGCAAGATGGATACTTGGGAAAACTCATTATAACTGCATCGGCAAAAATAGTACACTTGCTATTTTTCCGATCAACAACCATAATTATGTTTGACACAAAAACAGAAATATATAGAGAAAAATGAAGTAAAACCAAACATCTCACGGGTTGTCAGCGCTAGTTGATGAGAACTTTGCCTCTCGGTCATCCAAATGCAAGCTTCAACATTGTTTTTTAACTTCTCTCTACCAACAAATAGTCTGTGATGGTTTGGGATAAAAAGATACCTAACCCATGACCTAAAAGTATGTTTTTTTGCCATATTTGATGAGTTTCAAAATTGCAGATCCCGCTTAGCGGAACAGAGCGCGCTAAGCGCACTCAGTCGTGTTGAGAAAAAAAATCATATTTTGTTTCCAACTCTGAGTTACGCACGGTAACAAGCGTTGAAAATATTATTAAATACTATATAAAAATTTACTATATATCAACCAAATTGATGATTTTTTCCATCTTTGTTTTAAATCTTATTCTTTGATGAATTGCCAAAAATTGCATTCTTGAAGTTTAGCCTTTGATCTTTACTACTCAATGCTCCAATCATACCTAAATACCTATAAAATAGATGAAAAGCTATCAAACTATACACTAATGATTAAAAAACACAAGTATATACAATTTAGACAAATATATACTCCAATATATTCAATTTCACACGTAAGTTGAGGTATAAGAGTCGATAAATGCCACAAAACTATATACAAAAATAACTACAAATTTGCACTTATCAACAACCGCAATAATAAAACATGTTAACCAAACACTACCTCATAACATTGATTCCCAAAAAAAAATATGAAACTTAAAAAAACACCTTGAATTTGTTTATGTATTAGGTTTTGGTGTAAATCTGCTGGCTAGCATGAGCAGAAACCAACCTAATCAAAGCTCTTGCAATCAAATATTTGATTGTAGAACGTGCCAAAGATCCATTAACTCTTAGAAGATCGGAAAGAACCGACAAAGTGATGAGTTTGTACTTTGGAGCTTCGGTGAGAAGGTTATTGTAGGTACCATGGTCAAACAAGATCATGATCTTGACCTTTTCCTTTTTCTTACCTTTGCTCTATTTTTTCTTCTTTTGTTTTCCTCCATCTGGTTTCCACAACTTTGACGGTGGTGGTGGGGGTTCTTTCTCCTTCTTCGGTGCCATTCGTTATATCACGGTGAATTATAATGTTTGCACAACTTAGTAATTTTGGATTTGTATCACTCTCTTAATTCCATTTATACAAACATATCAATTACCAATAATATTGCAAACAAGAAACTTTCACAGTACATTGATGATTGATAGCCACAAGTCTTTGCAAATGAGGAGCTACATATATTCTGCTCATTTTGTCACACAATATTTTATACATTAAGTTTTGGATCATAGTAGTATACCAAAATATGTTCAAGTCATTTTTAGTGCCATTTCATGACTACTTACCCACTAGACCAAATAGGTTAGATTAGATTTAGATGCTCTATTTATGATAGTTTAATCAACCTCAGTTACTTACTGTAATGAAACTAACCGATAGAGTTCACTTTTACTTGAAAAAATTTGATTAAACATGTTGATTCTCTATTTTTAGGATTGGCTTGATGTTTGGTAAAACTAATACAACAGCAATAGGTTAAATAGGATTTATAACTTGTAAGGAGAAAGCAGGTTGAAGTTCTATTTAATGAAGAAATATGTTGTGTTGAAATGGTTCAACTTCAGGAACAACATGTCAAAGAAGATATCACGACATCGTGTTTGAGCTGACAGATTGGATTTTGTTATGAAGCAGAATATTCCTAAAGAGAATCTTTTGTAGAATTGTAACAACTTACTTGTTGTTACTTGAAGCCCAAAATTATGGAGATATATTAGGGAGACTTTATAGGAGAATTTGTTGCAGATTTGTTGATTCTCTAATTGTTGTTATAACAATATGGAGATATTTGTGGAGAATATCTTGGAGCAGTTTTAGCAGTAGTTTCTTATGTTAGTTTGTTATGTATTGAAGGCTCAATTCCAGATGAGTAATAGGTTATAAATAGAAGCTTTGTAACCTAAGTTTTGGTACCATCCGAATTTAGTAATGATGTAGTTTTTAGGGCTGAGTGTGTAACAACTCTCTAGGAGAGTTTTTTTGTAGGTGAACCACCCGGATTGTGGGATGATCACTGATTTGTACCTCGAAGCCTATAGGAAGGAGGATTTTTTACTCACTCATAAGTTGTGAAGCAATGAGTGTATTTGTGTCCTTGGAATAAGCAGAGAAGCAATTCTAAGTTTGTCTGAGTCACTAGTTTGACTGTTTTGTGTTTGGAGTGAGGTATCTCCAAACTGTTATAGTTTATAGGAGCCAAGTTGTTGATGCAGTGGCTGGGATGATAGTGACTGCTAGACATCACTGCGGTGATTAGAAGTGAGCAGAGGTTCTCATATCTAAGTGAGGTATCTTAGGTAGAAGGGTTATTGGGTAGTTTGATTAAGTGAGGAGTGTAAATATGGAAGGTTTACTCCAAATTAATATTGTTGATAGTGAACTTCATTCCTAGCTTGGTATGCCCCAAGATGTAGGTTGGTTATAACTGAATTGGGTGAACAATTATGTGTGTTCTTTTGTTTCTTGCATTGTTAATTGTATGTTCTACCTTGTCTAATTTATAATGTTGGATCAGATGTCACGACATCCTGAGTCTGATGACACCAAAATTTTAATTGGTATCAGAGCAAGCATCCTGTCTGTTTTTGGATGAGATCCATAGGGGATAATCCTGGTTGTGTACAAGGTAGATGATTGTTTGAACAAGGAGTGTTCATATTGTATGGTCCCTTGATGTGGAGGATGAAACTATTTATGGAGAACTAGACTAACCTGACCATAATTGTTGTACCTTCTTGAAGAGAGAAGATAATGAAGCTGGAACAATAGATTTAAATTCAAAGACTTCTTGCGGGAGTGAAGATTTTGGATTGAATTGTTCAGCTTATAATTAGCACAGAGAAGAGATTGTTTAAACCTTCATGCAGGAGTGAAGATATTGATAAGGTAACTTCTGTGCCTATGTGTTTCCATTTGGTCAAGATATTGGTTGGTTCTAGTTTATTGCTTGATGAAGAAGCAAGCATATTGTAGGGTTGATTTATTTTCAATCCTTATGTGTCATGCTTACAAGTGAATTATGAAGTAAGCATTATGTAAATTCTGTTGAAGTATGGCAATATTACGCTGCATAGTCTCTTATGAAACCCTCAAAGTGCAAGAAAAATTCTAGGGTTACTTTTATTCAACAGAATATTTAGTAGATTTTATAACCTATTAAAAATGTCAAACATACTTGATAATTTCTTAAGTCCACTCATAAAGGAATTTATTAATAGAGTTGATGAGTATCAATTGATCAATGATTCTCATATACATCTGTAAGTTGTTTGAAGACCTTGAAGATTATCAAGGATGATGAGTTCCAAGGAGATGGAACGGATGTTCTACAGGATGTTGGAACATTATTACTGGTATGCAGCTACCAGTTGAAGAACAGATGTTCTGGGTGCTAAAATAATATAGTGTGAGTACATATGTTTGGAGCCTGCTCCTGATCTAAAAGAGGAGAAATCTGTATTAGTTGACTAGGACACGATAAACAAGCTCTTATACTCCAGATATCAGTTTATTTCTAACTTAAGCTTATGGGAGTATAGAATTAAAGCTCAATGCAATTAAGAAGACTCATAAAGGTATATTCTTCAGTCCCTTTATGTGATATCAAGATGAGCTTATATCTGGTACATTATTCTGATCAAAGGAACCAGATATGTGGAAAATTATTCACGACCATAGAACAAATATTGTTTGGAGCTGAATATTGTGTCTCAACCACAGAGAATCATGGTCATGAATGTTGACTTCCCTAAATATTGTCCTAGAAGGGTATTATCTAAGAAGGATCAAGGGAGACACATTGCTTTGAAGAATCTGCAAATTATTTATGTCATTCCATGAGTAAGTCTGTTCCAGAAACCTAGTTGAGAGAATCTCCTTTGTAGGTACAGACTATGGCATCCATCATCTCAAAATCAAAATAAAAGTTTGAAGAAAAGCTTATTGAGATGTGGGTCATATTCCTTGATATATAAATTGTTTGGATGGAAAGTTGGTAGTTTCTGTACTTCTTATGTCCCCCCCAAGTGTTATGAATAAAGTATTATGGATGTTACCCCCTGAACCATAATAAGTGATGCCATATCAGATGTTGGAACATCATCTTGATGTCTTCAATTTTGAATGTATGTTATTTTCCTGGAAGTAAGGAGTAAATGTGAAGATGTAATCAGTCAGGATGATCTAGTGTGAGTAGTTAATTCTAACTGACTAACTGGTAGGTACTTTGACGGGAGAATAAGTACTTATTATATGTGCAGCCTGATTACAAAATTCATATACTTTGTCGGGAGCTGAGTGTCTGTATGATGAATTCATGGCATAGTGTGAACTGAATATCAATATTAAAGTTCACTGTTATCTTCACAAGTTTAGGATGTATGGAAATGTTATCTGGTGATTATTTGAAGAACTGATTCAACTAAGGAAATTCATACAGATGCTGTCAAATATCTTGATGGGAGCTGGATATTTGTAATAACTGTGTGGAAATATGAATCAAGAAGAGAAGAAGTATGTGATGTATAAAAGAAGAATGTTCTACATGAAGATGTAACATCACAACTCTTGAACACACCAGAGATTGAAGAAGGAAGATAAGGTTCAACCTTATCTTTTGAAGACGTACCATTGGTTATACGCATGGTTAACTATATGGTTTCTTCTATTACAAGTTACAGAGTGTGGCAATCTGAATCTTGTGTAGCAAGCAAACTAAGGATTCCTAATTTGGAAACTGTGGTAAATTCCAAATAAAAAATGCTTCTAGTATTGTGAGGACAAAAGTCAAGTTTGTCCTTATTTTGTGTATATCAGGGGCTGTAAGGGGGTATTGATATCAACAAAGACAGTGTAATTATGCTTCTAATCATATGAAAATTCTTTTAAAGACAAATCTTTTCAAGCTAGAAGAACAATGTCGAACAAGAAGTCATGACATATCTCAAGACATGTTTTATCCTTAAAGACCAATAGGGATAGTTCTTAAACTTTTCATCTAAGACGTGTATTGATGGTGTGTATCAAGTGTTTTGACTTAGTGCATGTTTTGGAAATTGTCAGTTCCAAATTAAATAGGTTATATTAAAAGCATTCATTGCCTTCAGCCAGTGCAAAAATTCACCTGATGCGGTTCTTATTGAAGTAGCGTTTCTTGACCAAGACAATTGTTACAGTCTAGGTACGTTATTTTAGTTGCTTAGGTATTTAGAGTGTTTTTTTGTTTCTTTTTCTTCCCTTCACTTTTTGTTGTGTCTTCGTTTGTCTTACTCTCATGTCCTTCGTTCAGATATGGGTAATTTTAGAGTATGTGAAAGTCATGTTTGTCAACGTATGGCAAACATAGAGAAAAAGGGTAGTGTTCAGACGTTGTTAAGTCCGAGGTCAATCTTTGCAGCTGTTTTTGCAAAGATATTGAATAGGATATCCTATTATGAGTCTATTGGTTCTTTCATTTTATGCAAGTATTTTTGTTCCGTGTCTTGTTTTTGAGTTATGAACACAAATTTTGTCTTGTGTTCTGAGTTATCCAATATAGATGTCTGGTTCTCTATGTCTGTAAATGGATAGTTCAAGTGTTTGCTTCTGTTAGTGTATTTCCTCTTATGCTCTAAAAGAGGATGTTGTGTCATTCTGTGTCGTAGCATAGTTCTCAGTTTGGGGGGAGGTATTTAGTATCTTCTTCCTCATGTGCATCATGGCCTCAGTATTTCTCCTTATGTGTGAAGATGTAGTCTATGATGTTATGTTTCATGTACTATAGTGAGTTCTCCTTCAAGAAGCCTTTGTCATATTATGGCTAACAAGGGGGAGAAGTGGTTATGTTATGTTATCTCTGAAGAGAAACTTTTAAGGGGGAGAAACCTTGTGTGATCTGTAGGATCCTTAAAAGAGAGAGAACATTTAAGTTGGACCTCCCAGAAAGATGCCCTAGTATGATGTTTCAACATCATAAAAGAAGACTGAAGACTGTCACTTGTAAAATTTGAAATATCATAAACAATGACTACTGAAGACTTCTAAAGTGCTGCTGATGGATTAAATTGTTTAAAACCTTGAATATTTTATTATGCTTCTGTAATACAAAGGTTATGTAAATTAGTTTTAGTCAAAATAAGCCAAAGGGAGAGATTGTTGGTTCTCTATTTTTAGGATTGAATTTATGTTTGGTAAAACTAATTCAGCAGCAATAGGTTAAATAGGATTTATAACTTGTAAGGATAAAAAATGTTGAAGTTCTATTTAATGAAGAAACATGTTATGTTGAAATGGTTGATCATCTGGAACAACATGTCGAAGAAGATGTCACGACATCGTGTTTTAGCTGACATATTGGATTTTGTTATGAAGCAGAATATTCCTAAGAAAAATCTTTTGCAGAATTGTAACAACTTAATTATTATTACTTGGGGCCCAAAATTATGGAGATATATTAGGGAGACTTTATAGGAGAATCTGTTGCAGATTTGTTGATTCTCTAATTGTTGTTATAACAATATGGTGATATTTGTGGAGAATATCTTGGAGCAGTTTTAGCAGCAGTTTGTTATGTCAGATTGTTATGTTTTGAAGGCTCAATTCCAGTTGAGTAATAGGTTATAAATAGAAGCTTTGTAACCTAAGTTTTGGTACCAGCCGAATTTAGTAATGATGTAGTTTTTAGGGCTGAGTCTGTAACAACTCTCTAGGAGAGTTGGTTTGTAGGTGAACAACCCGGATTGTGGGACGGTCACTGATTTGTACCTCGAAGCTTGTAGTAATTATTTTACTCACTCAGAGTGTAGTTGTGGCAATGAGTGTAGTTGTGTCTTTGGAAGAAGCTGTGAAGCAATTCCAAGTATGTTTGAGTCACTAGTTTGACTGTTTTGTGTTTGGAGTGAGGTATCTCCAAACTGTTTTAGTTTATAGGAGCCAAATTGTTGAGGCAGTGGCTGGGATGATAGTGACTGCTAGACATCACTACGGTGATTGGAAGTGAGCAGAGGTTCTCATATCTAAGTGAGGTATCTTAGTTAGAAGGGTCATTGAATAGTTTGATTAAGTGAGGAGTGTAAACAGGGAAGGTTTACTTCGAATTAATACTGCTGATAGTAAACTTCATTCCTGGCTTGGTTGCCCCCCAGATATAGGTTGGTTTCTAACCAACCGGGTGAACAATTCTGTGTGTTCTTTTGTTTCCTGTATTGTTAATTGTATGTTTTATCTTGTCTGTTTTATAATGTCGGATCATATGCCACGACATTTTGAATATGATGACACCAGAATTTCAGCCCTAAATATTTCGTTTTCATAGTAATATTTTTTCCATAACAAACTTTGTTTCTTCATGACAATTAGTTTCTCTTTAATGTGATAAAAAACTTGTTTCACACAAAATAAAAACTTTGGTAACGATGTCGTTTTGATCGTAGGAAATAATCATAACACGTTTCATCTGCAGTATGTTATAATAACAAGATCTTTTTTAGTTGCATTCTCATTATTTCTTCACCATATTTTTAGCAAGATCTCCTTCTTTCAAGAATTTTGCACCCGCTTAATAAAATCCAACAATTACTTATGTAAAATTTACCGGCACGGCCTTCAGAAATTCATATGCTTCAACTATTTTTCATGAGTTACATAAGAGATGTTCATATTTGTTCTAGTTGTGAGAAACAATATCCGGGCATTTAAAACCCCCTGCAATATAAGGTGTTGGAATCTATCTGAATAGATCAAATTTAAAGACAGAAAAATTTACTAGAACTATTTTTTAAAAGAAAATTTTAAAAGAATTAAAATTCAAAGTTCACATATTTACAGAAACTAAAGATATATTTAACCATATTTTTAATAGATAAAATATTTTTTATTATTACTATATTTGTAACACACTACATAAACCATAACATTACTAATAAAATATTGAAAACTAATAGTTCCAAATTCTCCAACCTAACAAATCACTATATCAAGGAGAATAATCAGTTGATGCGACGACACAGGGTAATCCCATCACCTACTGGAAGTTGAGAAATCTCAATCCTTGAATCTTGAGCAAGATATTTATTGAGCTCAATCACATAACCACGCAAATTCTTAATATAATCCAGCATAGGGGCATCAGGTGAAGCAACCACCGAACCACTCCATAAGGTGTTATCGTACCCAATCAATCCGCCAATTTTCACAAGCTCAATTACCCTCTTGTGATAGTTTAAGTAATTATCCTTATCAGCATCCACAAAAACAAAATCAAATGTCCCTTTGTTATTTTCCTGCAAAATTATTAACAGTCACCTATTTTTCTAATTATAATAATTTTACTCTAAGTATCGTAAAACGAGCAAGGATGATGAAATAATAAGAGTTGGTGAGAAAATTATGCAAACGCACATCTTGAAGAAGTTCATCAAGAAAAGGAAGAGCTGGTCCTTCTCTAAAGTCAATTTTGTTAGCAACTCCAGACTTTTCAATTATGGGTAATCCCAGTTCATAGTATTCACGACTCACGTCCAAAGCCAATACCTAATAAAATTAATCAATAATGATTTACACATTATTTCATGCATGATATATTAATTTAATTTTACATGTAGGACAATTTTATTTTAACTTAAGTTTTACCTTTCCATCGGAAGGAAGAGCAAGAGCAGTGGAGAGAAGAGAGTAACCAGTGAAGACACCAATTTCCAATGTGTTTTTTGCATTGATCAGCTTAATCAGCATGCTTAGAAGTTGTCCTTCATCAGCAGGTGTAGCCATAAGGTTTCTGTTTTACCATATAAAATTACAAAAGTAATTGTTTAAATTTTTAAATAATGTATGAAGTGGAATGAAATAAAATTATTCGATTTATTCTATTTTATCAAATTATAAAAAACATCAATAATATAATGGTGTTTCAAATCTATCATGCTCTATTTCATCCATTCCATTGAACTTTATTCTCTTCATTTTTAATATATCGGACAAATATGATTTTAATTTTTATTAAAAATGAGAAATGGTGCAGTTTATTGTTAGTTTGACTTCTATTTATATATAATTGTATTTATATTAATTATAAATAAATAAGAATACAAATGAAAATTCTAAAAAATTTTAATAATAGTCACTTCCACTCGCTTTAAACAAAGGAAAAATCAACATTCCCCAAAATAACATATCTTTTGATACACACACCAAAAAATATTTTTTCCCTTCATATTTTGGAGAAACAAACAACCATGTTTTTACCGAGGATGTTTTTCTGTCATCTCTCGGAGCTCCTTCAAACATGGATGCTCTCTTGGAAACACACTGGTCTCAAGTATATACTGCACAACAAAAGTAAAAACCATATTTGCACATTAAGAAAAAAAAAGAATTTTAGAAAACATGAAATTTAAATAAATAACTGGAGAATGAAAACCTGATAAAGTGCATCACTTTGAAGGAGACTCTTGTGAGCAAGTTCATTGTGCCCAATGGGTTTGTTTTGTTGTTTCTCATCATTATTCAGAGCCATCTCTTGAGTCTCTTAGGTGAATTTGTCTTAATTAATGTTCTTTTTTATTTTGTCAGTATATAAGAAAAGTTGTCTCAATGATGAAGCATAAAAGCTCCAAAAATGGTGTCTAATCCATTGAAAAGATGATTGTAGTGGTAGTGGTGTCTCGTAAACAATATCCTTTCATTTTGATATGATTAGTAGTATAATCTAATTTAATATATTTGTAAGTATTTATAGACTAACTCCACAGTAATATTATTAGCTTTGTTATTTATGAATACAGATTTGTTGAAATCAACTATTTATGGTAATTCATTTGTTCTATATTAGTTCCTCAAAATTGAATGGTTTCCATTTTATAATTTTAAAATTAAAGGGTCCTGCTAAAGAGTATTCTAAGAGCACTTTTTAAAAATATTAAAAATAATTAGCTATTTAAGTTGTTTTGGTTGGTTATAAGTAGTTATTAACGAGTTCAAATGACCTTGAACTTTGATCTTGCAACTTGCTTCCAATCACCTTTTTCTTTTTAGGTAATCTAATAAACCTACAAGTATGGTTCTTCAACCGTTCACTACGTCAAAATTGGTTTTAGATAGCGCTTTTTAGGCAGCACTTTTTTCACAAAACGATGCTATAAGTTCAAAAAATAAATTTTAAAATTTGAAAAAAAACATTGTTAAAGGCTAATTTTAGAAAGCACCGCTATAGAAAAAGCACTGCTAGAGGCCTAAAACGCTACTTAAAGACAATACATTAGAAAGTGCTTCTGAAAAACGCTACCTTAGATAATTTATATCTAAAAAAAATTCTAAAATCTCCAAACGAAAACGAAAAGCTCACTTTTTTCTACAATCGCTACTTACTTGCAAAAATCGTTCTTCTTTGAATCTCTTATCTCTCTCAACTGCTACTTCCCATTCAACCCTAAACTCTTATCGCATCTACATCTTCTCTCCAAACCAACCCTATCTTCCACCGTCGGCATTCTTCAAATCCAAGACCGAGAAAGAGCTCCTCCGCTTGTCTAGAAAGTTGTTGCATGCTCGATTCCCATTCATCTTCCTTCCACTTCGACATCATCTCCAAGGTATTTACATTAATTTTATTATGATATAACATCTGCCAGTTTCAGAGTTTGAAAAGCCATTGATTTATAGTGGGAGTTGTTACAAAAGTAACAATTGATAATAGTTTCATGACCTTGTAATAGTTCAGTATAACTACATATATACATAGGAATTTAGGGTACGCTATAATAATTTTGATTTTAATTTTGTTTAGAAGTAATACTCTTTGGTCGGTACTAATTGCAATACAAATTTTAGTTTCCATTTCTGATTAAATGGTTGAGATACCGTATTCCAATTAATAATTATTTTTATTTCTTCATTTTTACTATGGGAAGTTTAATATTATGAAATTATAATTCTTTTATTTTGTTTTACAGTGATTTACAGGTTTTATTGTCAAAGTTCCATTGAAATTAAGTAGTGATCATACATAAAATCCTAGTTGAGCTATAAAGACAGAAGGGACAAGGAAGAAGCCGAGCACGCTCCTCGGTTGGAAAGCATAGAGATTGGAGTATGGTCCGGGCATACAACCCGACCTTACGAGCTAGGATCTAGCTCGACGGATAAAGCGAGTGTTACGTCCAAGCCAGGTGAAACTTCTCCATTAACCCTGGCGGCACGCGTTACACATTAAGGCCATTATTTGAGAACGGCGGACGTTACTCACCCTTAAGGCAATTCAGTTATGGAACTGGGAAGACATAAGTCGTTATAAGCATTAAACATGGAAGTCTAGATACTGCTATAAAAAGGGCTCCCACCAGCGGGATAAACAAGACAATCATTAGCTTGAAGTTCAAGATACTTGCTTGAGCCTCTAAATCCCTAAATATATTTATATAAGTTTTTCCTGCAAGAACATTTGGCGCCCACCGTGGGGCCTCAGTGAAATCTATCCCAGGCCACCACACAGTATTCAATAACACGATGTCAACAACACCACCAACTGATCCACCGGACCTGGCACAGTTTTTGGCCATGATAGACGATCTCCGTCAGCATAATGACACCCTACAAGATAGTGTTCAGGTTCAACAGAGGAGTTTAGACGAAATAGAAGAATAAAAGACAGAACTCTTGGAACCACATCCTTTATCTCAGGTCATTTGGGAGGATGTTGTTCATGAGAATTTCAACCCTTCCATCCTAGCAACATACTACGAAAAAACTGATCCTCAGGAGCATATCATTTCGGTTAATAACACGATGGCGTTAATAGGAGCAATAGATTCCTTGAAATGCAAGTTAATGGCTGGCACTTTCAGGGAATCCATGTTGCGATGGCACATGGGCTTGCCACGGTTCTCCATAGTAAGTTACCAGGATTTCAATAAAAAGATAATACAACAATTTTCTACAAATTGTCACCAGAAGGTGGCCACTACCTCATTGTTTAACGTCATGCAACGTCCAGCGGAATCACTGCGGGATTTCATGGCCAGGTTTAATAAAGAGACCATAAAGGTTTCTCACCCCAATTAGGAGATCTTTGTGGCGGCATTTCAGCACGGACTCAAGGCATGTTATGTGAAGGGTGGAGAAAGCAATATGGAGAAGAGAGCCCGAGATGCTAGAGAAAAGAGCAAAAGACGAGATGATAGCTCAGATTAAAAGGCTCGGTCTCGGGGTCAGTCAATATCCCGGGATCGTGCCCGGGAGAAACGACCTCTATCACGAAGCCGTCAGGCCTTAAGACCAGGCGAAACATTCACACAGTTGAACGCCAGAAGGGAAGATATTTGGAGAGATGTGAACCATTTGAATTTGTTTCCTAACCCATGGAAGCCTGACGCAATAAATGCCGCGATGGGAAAAAACTTGGAAGCTTGGTGTGAATACCACTGTATTAGAGGACATACAACTGAGGCCTGTGTTCAATTACGAAGAGAGATAGAAAAGTTGATCTAGAGGGGTAAACTTTCATCCTATGTGAAAGATAGCCCAGAACAAGGCGGCAAATGCAGACTGCCTCCAAAGAGAGAGGACGCTTCTGGTTCACCATTAAAAAAGAAGGGCAAGACAGTTGAGGAAGTTCGTGAGGCAAGAATAACCTTGCATACGCTCAACACCGTTTTTCGAGGGTTTGCTGGAGGCAGATCCACCAGCGCAGCCCAGAAGAGGTATGTGTGGGGGTGTAATGCGTGTGGCTAAGGCTGGACCAACCAATGATGATCCCAGAGTGATAACTTTCTCCCGGTAAGATGCGAAAGACGTTTTTCCTCATGAAAACGACCCCATTGTCATTAATGTACAAATCAGAGACTAGGGTGTAAAGCGGGTTTTAGTTGATCTAGGTAGTTTAGCTGATGTCATGTATTAGGAAGCCTTCAAAAGAATGGATTTTGACCCCAAGGAGTTACTTCCGTTCAATGGAACCTTGGTAGGCTTCTCCGACGAACACGTTCAGGTGCTGGGTCATCTCCCACTCTTAACCACCTTTGGAACCAATGAGAATGCTAAGGATGTCTGAGTCTGATACCTAGTAATCAACGCTTCCTCGACCTACAATATCATCATAGGCCGACCCTCGTTCAATGCTCTAGAAGCAGATTTATCAACCTTATACCTCACTATGAAGTATCCGTTGGGTGAGGGACGCGTCGGGATTGTCCGGGGAGATCAGGGTTTGGCCAGGAAATGCTACAAAGATAGCATGAAGATTAAGAAAAAATCGGTACCTGTTGAGATCCCAACGAACTATAAAGTTAATGTGGTGGACATCAATCCTAGGGAGGACCCTAAAGAAGATAGCCTGACTCCTCAAGAGGAGACAAAAGAAGTGCAGATTGGATCTCAGCCTTCAGAAATTACTCACCTAGGAACGCAACTTTCCACCGAGGAAGAGGCCGGGATAATCCAGTTCATGAGGCAGAACTTAGATCTTTTTGCTTGAAACCCGCGGATATGCCCGCGATCAACCCAGAAGTTATGTGTCACCATCTGGCTCTTGACCCAGATGTGAAGTCGATATCTCAGCGGAAGCGGAAAGTTGGTGAAGAAAAGAGGAAGGTTGTTGCAGAGGAAGTTGAGAAGTTGATCAAAACCGGATTCATTGGCGAAGTTTAATACCCAACATGGTTGTCTAACATGGTCATGGTCAAGAAGAAAACTGGGAAGTGAAGAATGTGTGTGGACTTCACCGATCTTAATAAAGCATGTTCGAAAGATCCTTACCCACTACCACACATATATCGGCTGATTGATGGGGCTTCAGGGTTCCGACTTCTAAGTTTCTTGGATGCCTACTCGGGATACAATCAAATCAGAATGAACCCGACGGATGCTTCGAAGACAGCTTTCATGACAGACCGGAAGAACTATTACTATCAGGTGATGCCGTTTGCATTGAAGAATGCTGGCGCGACCTACCAGAGGCTCATGGATATGGTTTTCGCTCCACAGATAGGGAAAAATATTGAGGTTTATGTGGATGACATGGTGGTCAAGACAGTGGAAGATTGCAAAAATGTTATAGATGTAACTCTCGAATTTAATTAATTGGTTAATTAAATTATGTAAGGATTTGATTATTGGATTTACTCAAAGTTCGAGAATCAATCGGATTTGTCGATATTATTTTGGGAAACGTATTTGGATTATTAAGTTAAAGTCGAATTTTATTCAGTTAGTTGGAGAAATAATAAAGTTGATTACGTTGAAGAAATAATATTAGAAATATTATTATTAATAATAATGGACTATTTTATTAAATTGAGTTGGGCTTTATTCGTGGTATCGCAAAGTAATAAGGAGGTGTTATTTATTAGGCCCATTAAGATAAGTTAGTAAGTTATATAAATAAGTAGTAGTAGTGGTTACTAGTAGCATAAAGAAAAGAGAAAGGAAGTCATTATCAAAGAAGAGAAAATGAGGAAGTCATTAGAGGAGAAGATAAAGAAGAATAAGGTTTTGGAGAAAGAGGCAAGAGCAAAGGGAGTGCTAGAGCCAAGATTCCAGAAATCCGATAAAGGTTTAGAGCTTCTATCAAAGAGGTAAGGGCGAGGTTCTAACTCTATAACGTGATACATGATGGATGATATGTGGGACGGGGTTTATAGATTCGCCTTGTTTTTGTGTTTTGTTATTGTTGTTGAAATTTCAAATTGAAGCTTGAAAATCCATGAAACTTGTTGAATGATTTGGTAAATATTGTTTTTGTTTAATTTCCCATGTTGCTAGTACCTTAGGCTGATTTCTTTTGGTTTGTGGGTGTGTTGGATGCCAAGAATTGGGAAAATGGCACGAGGAAAATGTTGGCAGCGCAGAAAAACCCTTTCTGTTTCGTTTAGTTCGCAGCGCCAATGGGTTGACACGACGCGAACTGGGTTCCTGCTAATTTTGCGGGGCGTAGATGGGTTCGCGGCGCGTACTGTGCAATTTTGGACATATTTTATGATTTATGAAATGATACCGGAATCGATTAGAAATAGTTTCGATTAGTATGTTGGTAGTTGTAAGCGATATAGCCAATTAACCAGAATTGGAAGGAATTGAAGTAGTGTGCCATTATAATCAACTAAAATAAGTGATTGAAATTGGTAGAAAGTTTACTAATAAAGTGATAATATGGTTTTATGGTGTTCTATTAAATTAAGTTGGTTTAGTTGGATTATGTAGATTATATGAATACTGACAAGAGTAAAATGGTTGAAGATAAAGGACGATGTTTTGGTTAGCCGAGGTATTGTGGTAGCGTTGAAATAGTAGAAGTCGGTTAGTTGCAGTGTTGTGGACTAGTAGTATACTTCATGACTATAATCAATATACTAATTCGATAGTGAATGGACAATAGCAGAATGGTTGTTGATAGCAGTGCAGAATCGAAATGCTAGTAATCCTGACCGATAAGCAATTAACTAGAATTAGATAAAAATAGTCCGAATGATTGTAAGTTGAATTGTAGAATAAGTTGCTTAGAGATTAATGTAGTAACTAGTAGTGGGTTATTAAGTGGATGAAAGTAGTATATGTTGATATTAAGTTGTAGGCTTTTTAGCCAGTGATGAGTTGTTGTTAATTGCGTTGATATGTTGATTATGTTGTAGGCCTAAGGCCAATGTTGAATTAGAATTACATTGATATGATTGATTACATTGTAGGCGTAAGGCCAGTGTTGAATTGGACTTACGTTGATATGATTGATTACGTTGTAGGCTTTTATCCAATGTTGAATTGTATTGAGTTATAGGTCTATGGCCAATGTTGAATTGTAGTTGACTAGTTGTTATGTTGTCGTTGTCGTGTGTTGTTGCTGTTGTGTTGTCTTGATTTTTTTTATTAAGGTTGAGGTCGCATCGCATACATTGCATTATTAAGTTGGCCTGGATTGGCACCACATTGGCCTGAATTGGCAATTTTTATGTTGGAGCGAATGCTCACCACGTTGGCCTGGATTTGCAAAACACGTTGGCCATTGGGGGGAAAATTGATTATGTTGAAGGCTTATGCCTTGGCCTTGATGGAAAACATGTTGGGAGTTTTACTCTAATGGTACCACATGCATGTGCACAGTTGAGTTGCATTTCAAGTCGCATAATTATAGTTGTTATGTTGATGTGTCGCTTGATTTAAGTTGTTATTGTTATTCACAAGTTGTGAAATAGTTGTTATGTTGTGCTGGAAATGTTGTTGTGATATAATTGTTATAATTGTTGTCGTTGTTAATTGTTAGTATATATGTTGTTGTAATCGTTGTTATTATTATTGATATAACTTTTGTTTGGATTATGTGAAGTGGTGAATTATATGATCTACATTCTAATATATTATTTATCATGAATTCAATTATATTGGTAGATATCTCACCCTTTTATTTGTTTCGTCGTTGCCTTTATACTTGTAATGTGCAGGTATTCGAGAATGAAGAATTTAGTTGTTGTTAGTCCAAGTCGGTTTAGTTGCTCTGATACGTAGCACTCGTGGGATGTTTAGTTCATGTAGTTTACATTATTGACTCTTGTTGTTCTTATTGTGTTGTTAAAAACTAAGTCATGTTGTTGAAAAAATATGGTTAGTTATTTTAAAGTTGAATATGACGTTCTAAATGATATATGAGGTTAAGTTAATGATTCCGCTGCATATTAAATGAAAGGTTGTTTTATTTTAAAAGCTGAAGCAAGAGTTATGTGATCCCCTGATAATAAAGGTGTTATGTATTTTATATGTTTGTGTTGTTAAAGTTGAAATGTGGCATCCCATGTGTTGTATGAAAAATAAAAAATACTCTGATTTTCTTTATATTTTCCAGGTAGAATTTGAGGTGTTACATTAGTGGTATCAGAGCAGGTCGGTCCGTCCGGCCAGTGTTGTTTAATTTTATTTATTCCTCTTTACGTGATAAGTGTGTGAAACACTGTTGGTACTTGTTTCTTTTCTGATCACTTGTTGCAGGAGTTTGTTTGAAGACAAGTGGGGGAGAAGCTTTGCTTCTCGGATATGTTTCATTGTAAGATATTGGTGTCGTATGTTACTGGTGGCGACAATGCAAGTATTGTTTAAGTTGTGTTGTTTCCCGAGGTGACATGAATTCAAGCTTTCGTTTGTGGATCAAATTGCAAGGTCTTGATGGAGCATGATCAGACATTGTCGATGTTTATTTCTTGAAGGATGATGAGTAAAGTTGATTGAACAATTCAGAGACATGAGTTTAGGATGCAAAGTGACATCGCGAAGTTTGATGTTGGGAATGTTGAAGATTAACAACAATTTCTTGGGCAATGTTAAAGCGACTTAGAAGTTAGACGTCAAGTTGGTGGACTTGATAGTAGGAAATAACCAATCTACAGATAACGATTTTAAAGTAGATGTTCAAGGTGTGTTGAGATTCTGAGATCGACTTTGTGTCCCTGATGACGCATAGATGAAAAAGATGATTATAGAAGAAATTCATAGGAGTAGTCTGATTATTCATCCGGGAGCTACTAAGATGTATCATGACTTAAATAAGTGATTCTGGTGGGCCGGATTGAAATAGGATGTAGCATAATTTGTGTATGCATGTTTGACTTGTCCGAAGTTAAAAGTCGAACATCAGAAACATGCGGGATTGTTGCAACCATTAGAGGTTCTGGAATGGAAGTGGGATAATATATCGGTGGATTTTGTGACAGGGCTGCCAAATACTCCGAGAGGACATGATTCAATTTGGGTGATTGTTGATTGACTAAAGAAATTGTCCCATTTCATTCTGATTAATATTGATTTTTCTGTGTCAATATTGGCAGAAAGTTTTATCAATGTGATTATGAAGTTGCATGGTATACCTCTATGTGTGTTATCCGATCGAGACCCGAGGTTCACATCTGATTTTGGAAGGGATTACAAGGAGCGTGGGGTTCCAAGTTGAGGTTGAGTTTTTCTTATCATCCACAAACATATGATCAGACAGAGAGGACTATTTAGTCGTTAGAGGATTTGTTGAGAGCTTGTGCTCTCGAGAAGGGAGGTACGTGGGATAGTTATCTTCCATTGATTGAGTTTACTTATAACAATAGTTTCTAGAGAATCATCGGCTGTTTCTTCAACTCTTCAAAACTTTATATAGAGCTATGCATGTGATGTAACTCTTGAGGGGTACATCTAGAAATAATAAATTTGTGGTAGCTTGAGAGAACGCGAGGGACAAGATCGTACGCAACGTACGTCCTTCATGGTACTAGAATGAAACGTTTGTTTGTACCATGTACTATTGTACCACGTTAATGTTATCTTCTAACCTTCTATACTTCAGAGGCCTTTGCAAGCATGAGTAAGAGGAGAGAACATAACTTCTGGTTAGTCAAAATATCAAGCTTTCAGGGTCTTCAGATCTTCCTCTTCAGAGTCCTTAGCACTTGGTTTTGAAGAACCTTGTATCATATCTTAAGTTTGAAAGAGCTTTACGTATTCAGAGTCTTCAGAACCACATCTTCAGAGTCTTCAACACTTGGTCTTATAACCTTGTATCACAACTAAGTTCAGAAGAACTTCAAGTCTTCAGAGCTACGTCTTCAGAGTCTTTCAGCACTTGGTCTTCATTACCCTTTGTCTTCATTACCCTTTGTCTTCTAAAACTTGAGTCTTCAGCATCTTGGACTACGTTCACTCAGAAATTTTGTCTTGAGATCTTCAAACTGGTTTCTTAAGACTTACGTATCAAAGTAACTGAGCTTCAGAGCCTTATGAAGTTTTCCTCACTACTTGTTCATCAGAATCTCTGTAGCTTAGAAGCGGAGCATTTTCTCTTCTAATATCTTGGTCACGCCATTCATCAGAAGTAGAAACGATTATTTTATTCTTAAAAATACAACAAACATTAGAGTAACACAAATGTTCACTCAAACATACTCTTTGTTATCATTAAAACTCAGAAACATAATTGTAGAACCAAATCTTGTTCTAACATGATGTTGGCGTTGTATTGCGTAGTTTTTTTGACTCATATCAGTGTCTCATACATGCATCCCGGATAGCTCAAATTTGGCGTATGTTGTTGGCTCAGATTTATTCGTATGTTGATAACCCATATTTGGCTTATGTTGTTTCCCATAATTGGCATCTTGGAGAGTGCTTATGCCCTGATAGTACCATGTGCATTTTGCATCAAAGTCAGTTGCATTGCACTGGTTGAATTGTTAAATTGTGGAATTGCTGAGTTGTGTGTCTAATGATTGTCAAGCACGACATCTTGCAAGATATATCTGTCACATACCTGCAATTATATGACTTATTATATTGTTATGATATCTCACCCCTTTTGTTTGAATGTTGTCTCTACGTGAGTAACAAGAAGATAACCACAAGTAGTCCAAGTTATCGAGTCTAGAAGAGGTTGCTCTTCTTATTTAGAATTGGCGTCATTTCTCTGATACGTAACATTGGGGGGATGAACATTTTCTTGCTTTATTTAATTGATGTCTTTATTTTGAAGTATTGAAAATCATTTATGAATTTTTTCCGCTGCATTAATAAAGTTGATGTTGAAATATTGTCGGTTCATCTGAAACATGTGTTATGTATCTATTTAATTATATTGGAGAATTGTTTTAAGATGTTGAAAGATGTGACATCTTATTTTTGAAATTTTATTTTACTCTAATTTATTTTAAAATACTCATTGGAGAAATAGGGTGTTACAATATCCTTTGGAGGTAGTATGATATTGAACATAGGCATAAAAAAAGCCTTTGATAATTTATATTGACGATATCTTATTAAAGTTCATATTCTATTTGATTTTGATTAAAAGCCTTTTGTTTGGATACTTACCATTATACTCCACCAAATTACCGATCATGATAAAGGAAAAGCTTGCTAGATTGTTTCTTGCTCTAGAAGAGTGAGACAAGGAAACCATCTATATTTGTTTCTCTTATGCATTGTTGAAGAGGCATGTAGTATTCAATTATCTATGGTGGTGGATCAAGGTAAGTTGACAAGCATACATGTTGGTAAGACAACCATTATTAGCCACAATATTTTTCCAAATGACCTTATAATATTTTCAAAGCTACCATGTAAAATGTTCAATTATTTAACCATCCCTTTTAAGAATATGGCCAAAACTCTAGTTAACATATCAACTAAGTCTAATATTTATGGTTGAGGTACTTCTAGATCTAAGTTGAAAAATAGAATAAAACCTAAAGGAGGATGAGGATTCCTCTCTACCTTTCATGCATTTGAAATCATATCAGAGTAATTCTCCCCTTACCTTAATTTTCTAACAAAGAATCCAAGCTTTAGTTATGTCTTCTCCCTCCTGAAGCTCTCTTTAGGGTTCTTTGCATCTTTATTTCTTTTTTCAACTTTTCATGTATTTGATAAAAATTCTTCACTCCACTCACACTTTCTAAAGAATACGTTAACAATAAGAACTGGAGAAATCTTGGGCTTAAAACATACTCTATGTTGGCCACTAATACATCTTTATAATTTGAATATTATCCCTTGATATACATGTTTTTTATTGATTGTGACATTTGATGGAATTCACTGCCTATTTGTACTTGGAATATTTTTTAGATAGATTGAACATGTCCAACTATTATTTTTGCTACTTTTTTAATGGATTAGGATTTATGTCCCCGTATTTTTTTATTCAATAATTTGTCTTTATTTATGGAAACAAAATAAAATTTCTTAATTAAATAATAATAATATTTACATAAAATATCTATGTCGATTAAATCATCGCTCTCGTAGAGTATCTATCATATTGGAATACGCATTTTTAAACTAGGGTAAGGTGGAATACCATTTAACTTACACGGAATTTTCAAAAACTTAAAACGAATCTAGAGAACGATAACATAGTATGCACTAAAGAGACATAATACGATATTGGGTTAAATAAGTTTTTGGTCCCTCTAAAATTTCCAAATTTCGGTTTTAGTCCCTCAAATATTTTCCTTCAAGTTTTGGTCCCTACAATATTTTCTGTCTGAGGAATTCGTCCCCCACGTTAAAAACCATTAATGGATGCTGAGCTGGCATGACAGGTGGTTAAATTTTATTGTTTCATTTTAAATGAGATGGTATTAGGTGGAATAAACCCAATTGTTTCACCTAAATTAAAACTCAATGTCATGTTGAACCCTAATTCCTTTCCTTTCTCCATTCCTTCTTGTGGTCCCTTGAAAAAACGTTCTCTGTTTCTGAAAGACAAAAGCTACTGGTGTGGTCCCAGCATTGACGAAGGTGGAGCCTCTTGTTTCAGAAATGGGGTTATTTAAGGTTGTTTTTCATACAAAAGGGTCATTTGTAAAGGAAGAAGGCTTGAGATACGAAAGGGGGGATGTTTATGCAGTGTGTGGTCAAGACCCTGATTTCTGGTCTTACTTTGAAGCATTTGACATAATTAAGGGTATGGATTCGTCTTTTAATCTTCAAGATGTGAAGATATGGTGGAAGTCTGAAGATGGGTCACTTGAAAATGATCTAAAACCCCTTGTTAATGATGAGGATGCAAGTTTGTTAGTTATGTGTGTTGAGGATACTAAGTGTGATGTTGAGATATATACAGAGGCAAAGTCATGCAGTGGTGGAAATACTTATATGGAGAGGTTAAAAGAGAAAGAAAAAGGCCATGTTAATGTTGAGGAAAGTGAAGAGGGTGAGGGTATTCAATCATCAGAAGAATCTTTAGATGGTATACACTTTAAAGATAGTGAAGAGGAGAGGATGCACGATTCTGATGATGTTATTGGTGAGGGTCAAGTAGACGATACTGGTTCAGTTCAAGGAGATGGTACTGGCACAGTTCAAGAAGATGGTACTGGTTCAGGTCTAGTAGATGGTATTAGCACAGTTCAAGCAGATGGTACTGGCACAGATCAAGGCATACATAAAGGGTTCACTACAATAGAGATGGATAGGGAACATGTTATTGATGATGATTACATCACAGATGAGCTAGATAGTGGGGAAGATGATGATAGTGATGATGGTAGGTCTGCAGGGATAAGGTTTAATGAAGATGAAAATCTTAGAAAATATTTTAAATTCAAGGTGGGAATAGAATTTTCTTCTCTAAAGCAATTTAAAAAGGCTGTATTGGAACACAATGTGTTGAATAGTAGGGAGGTTATGTTTGCCAAAAATGATGGTGTAAGGTGTAGGGTTGTTTGTAAGGAGAAAAAACTATGTGATTACACTATATTATGCAGTAGAGTTTTGAGAACAACATCATTTAGGATTAAAACACTGTTTCAGAAGCACAAATGTGGAAGGATGTTTTTCAATAAGAATGCAAATGCTGATTGGGTTTCTAAAGTTATTGTCGACAAGTTGAAGAACAATTCAAGTATGAAAATGAATGAAGTTGTAGCAGATGTCAGGTTAAGGTTTGCTACAAAAATTACTGGATTTAGGGCATTCAAAGCAAGGCAGCTGGCTAGAAGGGTTGTTGAAGGAGACTCAACCAAGCAATATAGCATGCTTTGGTCATATGGAGCAGAATTGAGGAGGGCAAACAAAGGCAATACCTTTAAGTTGGACATTTTTGGTTTGCCACCTAGGTTTGACAGGTGTTATATGTGCTTTGATGGTACAAAGAGAGCATTGAAGGTTGGATGTAGATCATTCATGGGGTTAGATGGATGTCACCTTAAAAATAAATATGGTGGAATCTTATTGATAGCTGTCAGTAGGGATGCCAATGACCAGTATCTTCCCCTTGCCTTTGGGGTTGCGGAAAATGAAAGTAACGATACTTGGAATATGGAAAAAGGACAAACACAAGCCACAAATGCAAGAGTTGTTTGGAATATGGACACAATAAAAGGACGTGTAAGAAAAACAAACAGTTAGTAGTTCCTACTGAAGGTGATGTTGCAACTGATGTTCATACTGAAGGTGATGTAGCTACTGATGTTGCCACTGAAAATACAGTTGCTATTGATGTTTCCACTGAAAATACAGTTTCTACTAATGTTGCCACTGAAAATACAGTCGCTATTGATGTTGCCACTGAATGTCAAGTAGCTACTGCAGTATCAAAAAAAGGGTTAGTATCTCAAACTGAACACAAACTTTGCTTTTTTCCATGTACAATAATTCAATGAAATGGCACTTTTTTTTGCAGGCTAGGCCAACTATTACAAAGATATGAGGAAGCACTTCTAAGAAAACAAAGCTCGCTGCTACAAAGAAAACAAAGCTCGTTGCTACAAAGAAAACAAAATCTACTCCACCAAGTCAAGCAAGTACTCATGCCCCTCAAGCACCAGGTCAAAAAAATGAAGATGCATCTACTCAAGCACCAACTAGTGCACCTGAAGCACCAACTCAAGCTACTGAGGATGCATCTACTTAAGCAACTACTCAAGCAACTACTCATGCATCTACTCATGCATGTACTCAAGCACCAACTCAAGCTACTAAGGATGCAACTATTCAAGCAACTACTCATGCTCCTGAAGATGTTGCTACTTAAACTACAACTCAAGCTGGGGTAAACATGTCACAAAATTCTGTTAGCTCAGCTGAGGCAATGAGGATGTATTGTGGTATAGATCCTGATGAGTTGGAAGCTTTGCTGAATGATGATGAAATACTAGATATTGTACCATTAAGCATTGACACTAGTCCTGGTCCTAGTCCTGCAAAAATAACTAAGTCTGGTCCCAAAACCTTTATGGGTAAATGTCCAAAGTCTCCTAAACCCACTGTTAAACAAGTATCTACTCCAGCCAACAACCCAACCATGAGTGACCCTGTAAGTTTCTCTGTTGTACTGATATATGCTTTTTTGGTATGCTGTCAAACAATTCTGTAAATCTTTGTGTTCATAATAGGTGAAAATGATGATATCACCAAAGAAAAAGAAGAAGATTGTTGCATCTCCAAGTAGAAAGAGTGACAGAATTAAGACACTGAAAACAAAGGATATAAAGGGGCCTGGAAGGGATCCAGATGATCCAGTTATAATTCCTGAAGAAGAAACAACTATTGGCAGTGCTTGTGGGAAGAACAAATGGAGTGACATAAAGAAGAGCATGACTCAATGAAGACTCGTGATTACACAAAATTGTTTTGGTTACACCTAGTGTTTTGTTATGTATTATGAACAAACTAAATGTTATGTACTATGACTCAAACAAATTTTATGTACAATGGACTATGTTTTGTTATGTATGAACCAATGAATTAATAGTATGTTTTATATGTTGAATCTAATTACAGTTATATTATGAATCTAATTCCAAGCATTATGAATTCTATTATGTTTTGCAAAGTTTTTTATATCAAAGTTTTGCAATTTATTTCAACAACATTCATACCAGACATTTCAGCCAATTACATGACCATAAAAAACTTCCTTGTACACAATTTATATCAAAGTTTTGTTATGTATTATAAAGTTTTGTAATTCATTACAATACACTTTTAAGCCAAGTACACAATCATAACAGAGTGAAAATTACTTGAAATTCATTACATTAAGCCAAATACACATTTCATTTCATTACAACCATAACAAACTACCTTGTCCTCATTAACCCAAATACACTACTCATTACAACCATAACAAAATGGCGCTGAAACATTAAGCCAAATTAACATTTGATTACAATACAAAATGATTCATCAATTATAATTGAAAACAAAATACACATTTATCAAAATGGACACAGCAAGAAACATCATCTTCAATTTTCTATGGAATTCCTCATTTTTCAACTTGTTCTTCAATTTCTTCTTCTTCTTCCGTTCATCTTAATACAAGGACTTCATATAACCCACAGATAAAAGTCATCCAACTCTAAGTTCCTAATGGCACCATCTTCATTTCCAGAATTTTCACCAATATCTTCATCCCATATAAAGAGATTACAGGTTTCAGAACTACTCCAATTAGGACATATCTAAAACAACCTACCCTTGTTTGGTTCATTCCTGCATTGAAACGATGCCATCCAATAATGAAATTCACAAAGCCTCCCAACTCGAGATTTCATTGAAGCAGACGACGTAACATTTTCTCTGAAGCAGAGGGTGAACGAAGAGAACGGCATGGCAGAGAGTGAACGACCACGAAGACAATAATGGAAAACATAGAATGAATGGAGAAAGGGGATGGAATTAGGGTTCACGAGTAGCAAAGAGATTGAAACTTTAATTTAGGTTTACTTTGTTTTCATGTGGTACTAGCTTTATGCCACCTAATACCATCTCATTTAAAATAAACAATAAAATTTACCTACCTGTCATGCCAGCTCAACATCCGTTAATGGTTTTTAACGTGGGGGACCAATTCCTCAGAAGAAAATATTACAGGGACCAAAATTTGAAGGAAAATATTTGAGGGACTAAAACCGAAATTTGAAAATTTTAGAGGGACCAAAAACTTATTTAACCCTAAAATATTAGATTAAGATATTAGATGAAGTAGATATAAGTTTTACATTACTCTTCAAAACCGTGCTTTGAATTACATAGAACTTATTTATAGCATATATAAATGTAAATTACAAGTACATAAATATTCATATGAGTAAATGCAAATTACAATGAGGAAAGCCACTCATAAAATTACCGAATATAAAAAATACAGAGAAAACGAACATTCACATTCATATCTAATATTATTCATCACATCAAAAATGATTAAGATACTTATTATATTTTTATAACACACTCCACACTGCATAACCTTGCTATTATAAACTCAAATAGTTATAATAAAAATCTGAATTCCCCAAAGCAAACAAATGATCACAAAGGAGGAATCAGTTGATGCGGCGGCACAGGGTAATCCCATCTCCTACAGAGAGTTGACAAATCTCAACCCTTGAATCTTTTGCTATATATTTATTGAACTCAATCACATAATCACGTAAGCTCCTAATGTGGTCCGACATAGAAGCATCAGCAGGAGCTGCAACTGATCCACCCCATAAAGTGTTATCGTATCCGATCAATCCTCCAATTTTCACAAGTTCAATTACTTTCTTGTGATAGTTTAAGTAGTTATCCTTGTCAGCATCCACAAAAATAAAATCAAATGTCCCCTTGTTATTTTCCTGCAAAATTAATAAAGACAACCTCATCACATGCATGAAATAATTTAAGCTGGAAATTTAAAAAAATAAAATTAATGAAATAAAGTTGGTGGGAAATGATGCAAACGCACATCTTGAAGAAGTTCATCTAAAAGAGGAAGAGCAGCTCCTTCTTTAAAGTCAATCTTGTGAAGCACCCCAGCTTTTTTAATCATGGGCAATCCAAGCTCAAAATATTCACGACTAATGTCCAAAGCCAATACCTAATAAAATAAACAACAATGAATTACACATTAATATGGGTCATAGTTTTAAATTACAGTTCGCAATTGCAATTACAGTCGCAATATTGCTGATACTGTAGTCGGTCAAATGATAACTAAATACTAAATAAAATAGTATTTTGTCTTCCAATAAAAATTATTTTTAAAAAGTCTATATAAATCTATAATTAAACAATCAAAAATATTATAACAATAATTATATAAGCTGGAGGCTTACATTTCCATCAGAGGGAAGAGCAAGAGCAGTGGATAAGAGAGAATAACCAGTGTACACACCAATCTCCATTGTCTTCTTTGCATTCATGAGCTTAATCAGCATGCTTATAAGCTGTCCTTCATCAGCAGGTACAATCATCATCTTCCTGTTAAAAAATTATTTATGATTTATTGCATAGAAAGAAATAGATACAATGGATGAGTAATTATTTACAAGTAGTGTAAGTTTTTTTTAATCAAATAAGTAAAAAAAAAAAAAAGAAAAGAAAGAAAGAGAGAATATAATATTACCCAGGGTGATTTTCTGTCATCTCACGAAGCTCCTTCAAACATGGATGTTCTCTTGGAAACACATTGGTATCAAGTATATACTGCACAACACATGTTTTTTTTTTTTTGTTAGACAAAGCACACATAAGTATCATGAATAAGATATAAGTAAGAAAAATATGAAAAACCGAGATTAGAAGTTTCGATAAACAAAAAATAGTGAGCTTTATAAACAAAAGGATAATTTTGAAGAGTGGATACTTTATAAAGTGCATCACTGTTAAGGAGAGTCTTATGATGATTGTTATCGATGATGAGTTTGTTATTGGTACCCATCTCTTGTGTACTTTACTTAATGAATGTTTTTATGATTATGAAAAGCTATCTCACATTTAGTTGAAGAATAAAAGCTACAAAAGCTGTCCTATTTATATACAAAGGTGATGGTGGTGCTATTATGGTTGGATACTCAAATCTAAAATAATTTTTTTTTTTTTTTTTTCTTTATAGATTTTTAATCTTGTGAAGAAATTTTGTACTTCAATTTTATTTTCTTTATACTCTATGTAAATTTTAGTTTTATAAATTCTTTTCGTCCTTGAAGTTTTCATTTTATTCTTTTACTAACTTGGGAAATTAAGGATGATGTCTATAATTTTAGTGTGGATGAAGACATAATTTTATCTCGATTAAAAAAATAATTTATTTTGTTTGTCGAATGAGATAAAGAAGAGTGCCATATAAAGTGTCATTTTTTTCACAATAGATAAACCACTTGAGAAAAAAAGTTTTTCCGTGTTATGAGTTTGACTACCAACACTAATATTTTTGTATTTCCAAAATTGGGGTGCAGCACACCACATTTTCTCTCGGTTCGTTTTAGTACACTCTAGGATGAAATGTAAGTATTTAATTTGTTTGAGAATTACAACCGAGAGAAAAACATTTTTTTTTTAAATATAAATTTTAAAGATTATATCATTTTTATTTTTAAAATTAAATATGTTTTTTATCTCTATAAATATTTTAAGTTTGGTTTTAGTCCTTAAAAAAATATTGAATTTTAATCTCTATAAAATTACTTTTGCACGCAGTTTTAGTCAATGTAATGAGACTAAAACTGCGTGCAAATTTTATAGAAAATAAAACTCGATTTTTTTATAAGAACTAAAAATATATTTTTCCCTTATTTTCACATATATCTGACTTAGACAATAATATATACACACAGAGCTATGACAGAACATATATACAAATGTTTTCAATAAGAGAACAATTCAAGAGCGAACATTTTATATATGCAAAAATACATTGTATCACTATGCCATATTTAATAGCGCTTTATTTTGTTTTTGATAGCGCTTAAAAGTGCTATTAACCGCGCCACTCACGAAAGGCTAAGTTTATCGGAGAATTCATTTTATTCGTTCTTTCTTTCCGGTGTTTCCTCTTTCTGTTCAAGTGGTGAATTATAGGTGAATTTGAATCAAGATACAACCGAGTGGTTAATATGAATCAGGATACAATCGATAGTGAATCGATGGTGAAATTAAACATTTATTTTCTTCATTTGTAACCTAAACGTTCTCTCACTTTAGTCCTAAATTCTCTCATTCTCTCTTTGTGTCTCGTCGGCGATGTCCCCTAAACCACTATGAGCACTACCAAAATAATTTTAAATCAAATAAACATCAAACACAAACCTAACCCTAATCAACCTCCCTTAACACCAATCTTTAATTAGATTTGACCAAAACCTCCTCACCCGTGCTAATCGAAGAATCTTAGTCCAAAATCTCTAAGTTTCTAAACTTCTGATTCAAACAAAACCAAACATGTTTGTGCATAATTAGTCAATGATCAAACAACTCCACACCATTATCTACGTGATTGAAAGTGATAAAAGCTCAAAAAAGAAGAATTTGTATACCTACCTTCGAAGATTTTGGCGAAGACTTCAACTTTGGTGGTCTCAAGTAGTTACCTCTTTCCGGTGGTAAATCGATGGAGAATCTATGAATCGATCGTGAATCTATCATTCGGTGGTGAGTTATAGGATGAAGAATAGAGAAAAGTATGTGATAGTTTTAGACGACGTGAGTGGGTTCGATGGCGTGAATGAGTTCGGTGGAGGTTTGATGAATGGGTTCCACCACTTTGATGGGTATTCGGTTCTTTCGAAAGAATGTTTTGGTGGTGAGAGAGAAAGTTTGGAGAATATTTTGGTTTTTGGAGGTGAGTGGCCAAAACAATGTGTGCCAAAATGAGAAGGGCCCGCTTTTTTTAATTTTATTTTATTAATTTTAACAATAGCACTTTTAAAAACGCTAACATAAGAATGGAAAAAGGGAGCTTCTATGGTGAAGTCGTTAAAATGACTTCTTTGGGACTTAATTGCAATATTCATAACTATAAAGTTACCACAATAAGTGGTATTTATGATACAGTCCTGTGTGGCATTTTAGAGCTTAGGGCATGTTCCTTATTGGTCAGACTAATAACTTCATCAAAGAAGTCATTTTAATGACTTCACCGTATAATTCTCCATGAAAAATATAATATCGCTTTTATCAAAAAGGCTATTTAAGTGAAAATATTATTTGTCAAAAAAAGTGAAGAATATTAAAAGCGTTTTAAAGAAAGCACTATCTTAGTAAAGAATATTAATAGCGTTTTTAAGAAAGTTCTATTTTAGTAAAGTTTAATAATAGCATTTTTTTTCAAAGTGATATCAAATTTACATTGTCAGCATCCTATAACAACATTTAACCATAAAGTACTATTATAGAACTCTTTGTCTCCTTTTTAATAGCACTTTATTTAAGAGTGCTATTAAATTAAGCGATACAAATTATCAATTTTGCGGTAGTGTATACAACAAACATAACATAACATGTAACACCCCAAATCTACCCAACATATATTATTTAAATCAGAGTGTGGAAAAGATAATCATACAAGGGATGTCACAATTTCTTCGCAAAACAACATGCATCTAGTCACAACTACACAGATACATAACACTTAGATCAAGGATGAACTTATAACAATACTTTTCAAGTAAATCAACTAATCAACTAACCACAGAATCATAATTCTTCAATAGTAACAACAATACATCTTTTATTCAACCTCAAAACATTTCACAATATTATTAATATTATTTAACTTCACTTGGCATGATGATTCAACTAACCTAACTTCAATAATCAACATGATCAAGTATTCACATTATTCATAAACTTCAACAATTTAAGCAACTACAATAAATTAAGCAACGTTCATCCCCCCGAGTGTTACGTATCAGAGCGATGACACCAATTTGAACTAACAGCAACTAACGACTTCATAATGCTACTTCAAACTTCCACGGTTATTCTTGAGTACTGTTCGCGTTAAAAGGTGACACGCTAGAGGATGCGAACGTGAGTTCGGATTCTCTGGCTCGAAACGATTTAATCTTTTGATTTGTTTATAAAGATGCCGCGAGCATCAAGCTTTATTATTTTCAACACAAGAAAGATGATTTAATGATTATGAAAAAGGGGAAAGTTGAAATACCCTCAATTGATATTGGTATGCGTAACGACTAGCGTAAACTAGACGCAACGCATTGGGGAGATTCTGAGTAAGGGGGATTGTTATATAAAGGGAATAGATGAAGCACCCTAAATATATATAGTTATCTATAGCTTTTATATATGAATATGTTTGATATGTTTGTGTGTTTTAATTGCTATTTCTATGATTGGGAAAGTTTCTCCTTTGGGATTTTAAGAAAGATAGATTATGAAGGATTCTAGGTTTTGTTATTATTGTGCTCGCAAAGATCGTGGATCTTCGCATACATATCCCTAGTGGGAATCGAGCATTTGTAGCTCGGATCTAAAGGGATCTATGGTTTGTTTGGTCGAGGGAGAAAGAAATTTGCTCGGCAAGGATGAGACCTTGTGCCACGTATTCTCAAAAGGATGTTGAGAAAGTCAGAGCAATCGTAGTTCCCACTTATGCTAGTGGAAAGCAACGGGATGTTAGTAAGAGACAGACAAATGTCATCTTAATGAAAAATGTATCTAATCTATTTTATCACATACATTTTTGAAAGTTTGAAATGATTTGATTGATAAAAATCTTTCGTCGTAAGCTATCGGTGTTTTGCTTGAGTGTACAAGCGTTACCACTTACATGTTTAAGAAAGATGTTTTGAAAAAGATGTTTGAATCTTTTAACTGTAAGCATTGGGTGTTTTGCTTGAGTGTACAAGCGTTACCACTTACAATTAAGAAAGATGTTTTTGTTTGAAAATAGTTTGAAAAGAGTTTTGAAAAAAAGTTTTGACTGTATGTGATGTGATAGATGAGATACTTCTTCCATAGAGATGATAGATGTCTAAATCTCAAGGAGAAATTGATTGGATTAAGGGGATGCTTTTAAGAAGCCCATGGGTCCTTGTATTGTTAGCCCAAGAGGAGGCATTCCGAGGGTCATCGAGGGTCATCGAGGGTCCTTGTATGAAGCTCAAGAGGAAGCTATAGGGTATGGCGGCTTTGTGTTAAAAGGATTTCACCGAAACCATCCTTTTTGAATAAGAGCAATTTCACCGAAATTTTACTCTGATTTGAAAGTGATTTCACCGGAAACCATGCTTTGGTTCTATCTTAGCGTGGGTGATTCTTTGTATTGGAAGCCCAATAGGAGGTTTAAGAGATTTCCTATCTCTTTCATTGTATGATGCCCAAGAAGGCTAAACTCAATGAGGAGTTCTTTTGAACGAAGCCCAAGAGGAGGTGACTCAACAGGGAGTGTTGTCTTATATGAAGCCTAAGCGGAGGCTAAACTCGTGGGAGAGTTTCTTTGTACAAAGCCCAAGAGAAGGCTAAACTCAACTGGGGATGAGTTGTCTTGTATAAAGCCCAAGCGGAGGCTAACTCATGCTGGTGATTAATTGTCTTGTACGAAGCCCAAGCGGAGGCTACAACTGTGGGGAACCTATTGGTTAGACTGATTGTTATGTTATAATTAGACAGTTGTATAAAGAAGTGTGTGTGTGTGTGTCATATGTATTCACAGGAGTTTATGAAGGAAATATAAACAATGCAATGATGTTTATTTACAGCAGTTTATGAAATATAAACAAGTGTCTGTGAAACGAACGTTTAAAACGAGCGTAACTTGATTATTTACAAGTTTGAATTGTGTACAAGGAAGTGAATATGTACACGAACGAGCTATTTATGTACAGGCAAAGATGGATGTACATAGGGGGGTTGGGACTTACACCATAAGGGAGGCCCATTGGTTTGAAAGCAGTTTCACAGGGAATAATGTTCCTTTCAATACCAATGGTATTCAGTGTATATATAGACGAAACAGAAACGACTGATCAAAGTTTATCTGTAAAAGGTATCTGTATTATGTACAGATAAAAGTTTTTGTAAAAAAATTGATATGTACAAGGAAAAATATATGTACATGAGGTATGTTGATTCATGTATGCACAAGTGAAATGAAAAACAAACGATTGAAGTTTGTCTGTACTTGAGTATAAAAAGTATTTGTGTTATGTACAGATAAAAATTGTATGTGTTTGAAGAGTTTTTGATATGTACAAAGAAATATTATGTACATAAAATAATGTTATGGGACTTACACCGTGAGGGAGGCCCATTGGTTTGAAAGCAGTTTCACAGGAAATAATGCTCCTTTCAATACCAATGGTGTCGGTGTATAAACAAACGAATGAAAACAAACGAAAAAATTTGTTTATGTTTGAATATTGACAATGATGATTTGAGTATGTACAAGTAAAACTAAGTATGTACATAAAGGATTGGGACTTACACCATAAGGGTGGCCCATGATTGAGAAATTCGAGAAAGAACGAATTTGATTTTATCGTTTAAATCGGATCGATCGTGGTAAAAGATGTAAGTTTTGATGAAATGTTTTGAAAAATGTTTTGAAATGTGAGGTTCATTTATGAAAAGTTTTGAAAAAAAATCGGAAGTCGAAAACTTGAAAAATTCACCTTAAAGGAGGTTTGAAAAAGTGTTCAGGACGTCGTTTTCGGCTCGATTAAAATATGATCAGATGAAAGTTTTTTCTGAAAATTTTTGCACTATCATAAAATAAATGTATTTATTGACAAGTGTTTAAAAAATCACCTTAAAATAAGGAGTTTTGATTGGTCAAAAAAATTGTGAAAGTTTTATGAAAAAAACATGAAAAATTGGAAAGTTTGAAAAATAAATGGTCCTGATGGGAGTTGAACCCATGACCAAAGGGTGAAACCCGTGGCAAAGAAACTTAAGAGCAAATAGGCTACCGCTGGGACAAACGCGCCTTGGTGTTTAGTGGACTAGAACACGTGTTGATATGAGATTGGAATTTTTGAATTTGAAAAAGATCAAGAACACGCGCGCATCTGTTCTTCATGTTTTGATTTTCAGAAATCATGATCCAAGCTACCATCTTCGTTTCTCAATGAAAATCAATGATGTAAAAATGAAACTTGCTCGTTTTTTCATCACGAACACGATGGTACTTGTTAATTGCATTTATATTCAGTCTAACTCAATTGAATTTCTGGAAAATGCTAAGAACCCTAAAACTGATTTTTCAAATTAAATGACGTATGTTTAATGATTCTTTGATTTTATTGAGGGTTATTGATCGTTATGTGTGCAGAAACAAAACGGCCATGAGTTTTTTTCAATTGATGCAAGGAATCATAGAGTTCGAAGTTGGTGTTCATACCTGTGAAAGTGAGAATCGAATTCAATGCAAGAGTGTTTCCAGAGCTTGTTTGTGGATCATTTGATCACCATCGGCATGTATGGAAGCTGTGTGAATGGTATGCTTGCTTCAAATCACCTCAAATCGTTCCAACCAAGTCCACCTGCACAACTCAGAAATAGAAACTCGAATTCGATGGAAAACCTGTTATAGATTGTTGTTTATGTTTTGAATCATCCCTATGATGTATATTGAAGGTGTTAGAATGATTAAAACATGATTTGATCAAGCCTAGCTTCAAATTCGATCCATAAGGCAGTTTTGGAAGTTTAAAAGCATGAAATGTGAAAACTGGTTTTGGCTTGATTTCAGTTTGATTTTAAGTTATAAACAAGTTTGATAATGATCATGGAATGTGTTTGACACCAAAGATCAACCTGGTTTTAACTAAATTTCAAAAATGCAATATTTCTCACTTTGCACTAAATTGCTTGATTTTGAAGAAAGTAGAGTGAAAGCATGATCTTGCATTTGCTTTGGTGTGGTTTGAATTTGAGGAAATGACCTCTATTTATAGGCAACAAGTTCTGAAATGTTAGGCAAAGAGTACAATGCTTTTGGAAAATCAAAGATAACTTAGAGGGCAAGAATGGTATTTGTCAAAAAAGGAAACTTCCTTTTTTCACATGTGCCCATTTTTACAATTTGATCCAATCCTCTCAATTATTACCTCTAACTGATATTTATCAGTTCAATCATCCATTTGGCAAGGTTAGATTGCTTCTAGATGAAGAAAGCATAAAAATGACCTATAATTGAAGTTTTGGATTTTGAAAATCAAGTTTCATGGAGCCTTATGTTTCAATTTCAAAAGTATGGCTAGACTCCATGCATTTGAGAGTTCTTGGACATTTTGGAAATCTTGTTTCACAAGCTACAACTTTCATGTTTTGAGTTTTTTCAAATTCAAATTGGAACTAGGTGAAAAAATGGCATGAAGTTTGGAAAAAAATAAGAAATTTCAACACTTAGAAAATTTTCTAAGTATGAAAACTTTTGACTTTTTGTTGACTTTTTTCAAATTCTTTGATTTTTTATGATCATGATGGATCATTTGAAGTATTTTGATGATTGAAAAATTTTTGTTTTGAAAAATTTGACCAAAAGTCAAAGTTTGACTTTTCTGTGTAGATGAAAATTCATCAGATGTTTCAGAAATTGACTGATGAAGTCTGTGAACTTTTGTGATGTTCTGAATCCAGAAATTAGGTCAAGATGTTGTATCTAAGATATAATGACCAATCTCTATCCAAAAAAGTCATTTCTTGCTCAAAAAGTCAGAGAATGCCCATGCTCGATCAAAACCCTAATTGGTCGATCCTCGATTGATCTGTGAGAAAAATGGGTATCTGATGATCAGAGGTTGATATTTTGATCAAGATGGATCAAATGAGGTGAGAAAAACTCAAACCCTAATTGATTGACTCTTGAATTAGATGAAAATCTGATGAAACCCTAGTTTTGACCTGTGAAAGCTATACCCGATTAATGCTGTCTGAACTGTTAGTTGTGCAATGATGCAAATGTAAGGTGGTATCTTAGGTCAAAAATTGGGGTATGACAAGTACCTGACCATTTCCCATGGTAGGGGAAATATCAGCAGAAGGGGTGAGATATCCAACAATATAAACAAGTGTATGATAAATAATATGCTAGGATTAAATCATACAAAATTATCACATCGAAATTAACACGTCACAACAACTTCCCAAATTAACAACAACACAAAACCACTTTACCGTTAGCAACAACATAATTCACTTCACAGTTAACAACAACATAATTCAATTCATAATTAACAACAACGTAATTCACTTCACAGTTAAGACCAACAAAATTCACTTCACAGTTAACAACAACATAATTCGATTCACAGTTAACAACAACGGAATTCACTTCACAGTTAACAACAACATAATTCAAATGAGACACAACAATGCACATGCATGTGGTACCAACAGAGCTTCAGCTCCCTTCACTATTTCCAATTAATAGAGGCACAAAGCATAAGCCTTCTTCACAATTCCGCCAATACAAGCCTTCACAAATGCAAATGAAATGCGATGCTAACAGCATATAACAACAACGTAAATTCACTTCACGAGGCATACGCCTATATCACTGTTATTACCGATAAGTAGAGGTAAATATCGTCACTGAAAACACCCTGCAACTTCACATAAATAACAACAATATACAACAATATATTCTTCGCCAATAACTCCCAAACAATTCAACAACACCATGCATTCAACACAATTCAACAAAATAAAATAATCGTAATCACCTACTAAAATATACGAACCATTCCGACAATTTTTAATTAATTTCGGATAATTATTTACACCGCCTAATTCACTACCCGATTAATTTGGTACTGTTTTTAAACACTATCGTTATTACCAAATAATATATTATCATTACTACCAAATAATATATTATCATTACCTAATTATATTGCCGATATTATTTTTTTTCCAGTATCTAAATTATACTTTTATCCAAAAATCTGCTATCAAGACTAACTGTTCCTGTAAAATTTCTAATTCTACTGGGACCCTTAAATTGCTATTTTCTTTTATTAATACAATCTTACTGTTATACCGTTATACTGCTAAATTATCAATGTGAAACACACTACCAGAATACCCGTTAAATATTACTTTGCTATTTATTTAAATTGCATTTAAAATTACCTGTATTAGCACCATGATGTTCTACTATTTGTTATTATCCATCAGACAACTAAATTATTTAAGCGAGTTATGCTTACTGCTAATAACTCTTCTACATAACACATATACCTATACATACTAATAGTGTGACTTTATGGAATTTTATTACTTAATTTACAAACTACACATGACACTTTTAGTGGCATAATGATTATAACTCACAGTAAGGGAAATATTAAACACATGCTACATTGTAACAAGGAAAATTAAAGTGACACCTGCAGCCACAAAAGGGACGAACGTCCCATTCCCTTTTACACTAGGGGCGCCCGCACCCTCCCATTATTGCAACATGGGGCGTCCGCCCCCACACTGGTGGCCCCCGCCTCAAAATTCTCATCTGCAATTTTCCTTTTTTCTGCGTTTTTCTGGTCATTACTGTACCGATTCCATTCCTTCTCATAGTTTTACATAATTAAATTATTAGTTTCATTATCCCAGGATCTAATAAATATATTTTATTAACAAGTCTCATTGCACGATCGATTCAACGGTAATAATATTCCACACGACAATATATACAATTCATCATTTTGCAACATAAATCACATACAGATAAACCGAGATAATTTTCTACGAATCTAATCCCCACATATCATTCATCATAAACTCGTTTAGAGAGTTAGAACCCCACCCTTACCTTAGATTGACGATCTTTCTAATTTCCGGTCGAATTCCGATTTGGCTTTCCGGTTTACAATTCCTATTCTGGTGGCAGTTTCCTCCAAACCCTTGTTCCTATTTTCTTTCTCCCAAATAAAACTTTTTCCCAAAAATCTTCCCTAAACCCTTATAATTCTCCTTTCATATCTCTTATAATTAAATCCAACTTATAATAGTAATAATAATAATAATAATAATAATAATAATAATAATAATAATATTTTTATTGGGTTAATTTCCACACCTCATTTCTACTACTTCTAACGCCAATTAAACAACTCTATTAATCCACACTTATTTCTAATATTATTTCCAATAATATTCTATAATAAAATTAATTCATCACTAATTAATCCCAACTTCCGATAATTCACTTAATCACCCTAAATCAACTTATCAATTTATTAATGCTCCTTATAATTCTACTAATAAATCCAACTTCGACTAAATTTCAATAAATAATTCCTTATATAATTTAATTAAATAATTAATTAAATTCGGGGTTTTACAACTCTCCCCCACTTAAGATATTTTCGTCCTCGAAAATTTATCCAACTCAACCATCCTTAACATCACACTCGCACCCCATCCTTCGATTCAACAACTCAATCATAGTTTAAATCCAATACTTATACTTCAATCTTTCAATTACTCTTGCAACATAATTGTTACTATCTTGCCAACCATTTTAGCAATACTTTGAGACAACCACCTTACAACATAGTAACAACTACTGCTCGCTTACTTTCTTGTACAACATGGTATTCTCACCTTAACAACATTCTCGTCGTAGCATCCACCACTTACTTACCATTAAGATAGCAAAACAATTCTATATCATTCAATATGATCTCGTCTACTATCAACAAGAGATTAAAGGTGATCAGTTCCTCAATTTGTCAATAGATAGCCGACAACCATAATAGAGATCAAATCGTCGTTACTAACATTAATAATATATTTTTTTCCATCTTGCACTCACAGTTTAAAGATCTCAACAACTCCAACAACTTCTACAACTTTTAAATCAATCCTAATAATTCCACAGCATGGCCTACTTAAACAATCAACTTACTAAGTTCTATCTCATAGCAACTATTCTTTTCCAATACATCCCAACTTGTCACATAACCAAATTTTAAATCTGTAATACCTTCGAATTCGAGAAACAACAAAGCTCCTCCAACGTTTGCAGTGTATCCATCAGTAGCATACTAATCTGGTATCTCTCAACCAAACACATCCGAGAAGCAAAGCTTCTCCCCCACTTAGCTTCAACTAACTCCTGCAACAACAATCAGAAAACTAGTACCGACAGTTTTCCACACACTTGTCGCATACAAAGGAAGTAAACAACATTAGACAACACTTGCCGGACAGACCGACCTGCTCTGATACCACTAATGTAACACCCCAAATCTACCCAACGTATATTATTTAAATCAGAGTGCAGAAAAGATAATCATACAAGGGATGTCACAATTGTTTCGCAAAACAACATGAATTTAGTCACAACTATACAGATACATAACACTTAGATCAGAGATGAACTTATAACAATACTTTTCAAGTAAATCAACTAATCAACTAACCACAGAATCATAATTCTTCAATAGTAACAACAATACATCTTTTATTCAACCTCAAAACATTTCACAATATTATTAATATTATTTAACTTCACTTGGCATAATTATTCAACTAAACTAACTTCAATAATCAACATGATCAAGTATTCACATTATTCATAAACTTCAACAATTTAAGCAACTACAACAAATTAAGCAACGTTCATCCCCCCGAGTGTTACGTATCAGAGCGATGACACCAATTTGAACTAACAGCAACTAACGACTTCATAATTCTACTTTGAACTTCCACGGTTATTCTTGAGTACCTGCCCATTTCCCATGGTAGGGGAAATATCAGCAGAAGGGGTGAGATATCCAACAATATAAACAAGTGTATGATGAATAATATGCTAGGATTAAATCATACAAAATTATCACATCGAAATTAACACGTCACAACAACTTCACTGTTAGCAACAACATAATTCACTTCACAGTTAACAACAACATAATTCAATTCACAGTTAACAACAACGTAATTCAATTCACAGTTAACAACAACGTAATTTACTTCACAGTTAACAACAACATAATTCACTTCACAGTGAACAACAACATAATTCAAATGAGACACAACAATGCACATGCATGTGGTACCAACAGAGCTTCAGCTCCCTTCACTATTGCCAATTAATAGAGGCACAAGGCATAAGCCTTCTTCACAATTCCGACAATACAGGCCTTCACAAATGCAAATAAAATGTGATGCTAACAACATACAACAACAACGTAAATTCACTTCACGAGGCATACGCCTATATCACTGTTATTACCAATAAATAGAGGTAAATATCGCCACTAAAAATACCCTGCAACTTCACATAAATAACAACAATATACAGCAACATATTCTTCGCCAATAACTCCCAAACAATTCAACAACACGATGCATTCAACACAATTCAACAAAATAAAATAATCGTAGTCACCTACTAAAATATACGAACCATTCCGACAATTTTTAATTAATTCCGGATAATTATTTACACCGCTTAATTCACTAACCGATTAATTTGGTACTGTTTTTAAACACTATCGTTATTACCAAATAATATATTATCATTACTGAATTATACTGTTATCCGAAAATCTGCTATGAAAACTAATTGTTCCTGTCAAATTTCTAATTCTACCGGGACCCTTAAATTGCTATTTTCTTTTATTAATACAATCATACTGCTATACTGTTATACTGCTAAATTATCAATGTGAAACACACTACCAGAATACCCGTTAAATATAACTTTGTTATTTATTTAAATTGCATTTAAAATTACCTGTATAAGCACCATGATGTTCTGCTATTTGTTATTATCCATCAGACAACTAAATTATTTAAGCGAGTTAAGCTTACTGCTAATAACTCTTCTACATAACACATATACCTATACATACTAATAGTGTGATTTTATGGAATCTTAGTACTTAATTTACCAACTATACATGACACTTTTAGTGGCATAATGATTATAACTCATAGTAAGGGAAATATTAAACACATGCTACATTGTAAGAAGGAAAATTAAAGTGACACCTGCAACCACAAAAGGGACGAACGTCCCATTCCCTTTTACACTAGGGGCGCCCGCTCCTCCTTCTCTTGCAACATGGGCGTCTGCCCCCACACTGGTGGCCCCAGCGTCAAAATTCTCATATGCAATTTTCCTTTTTTCTGCGTTTTTCTGGTCATTACCGTATCGATTCCATTCCTTCTCATAGTTTTACATAATTAAATTATTAGTTTCATTATCCTAGGATCTAACAAATATATTTTAGTAACAAGTCTCATTGCACGATCAGTTCACCGGTAATAATATTCCACACGGCAATATATACAATTCATCGTTTTGCAATATAAATCACATACAGATAAACCGAGATAATTTTCTACAAATCTAATCCTCACATATCATTCATTATAAACCCGTTTAGAGAGTTAGAACCCCACCCTTACTTTAAATTGACGGTCTCTTTAATTTCCGGTCGAATTCCAATTTGGCTTTCCGGTTTACAATTCCTATTTTGGTGGCAGTTTCCTCCAAACCCTTGTTCCTCTTTTCTTTCTCCCACATACAACTTTTTCCCAAAAATCTTCACTAAACCCTTATAATTCTCCTTTTATATATCTTATAATTAAATCCAACTTATAATAGTAATAATAATAATAATAATAATATTTCTATTGGGTTAATTTTCACACCTCATTTCTACTACTCCTAACACCAATTAAATCACTCTATTAATCCACACTTATTTCTAATATTATTTCCAATAATATTTTATAATAAAATTAATTCATCACTAATTAATCCCAACATCCGATAATTCACTTAATCACCCTAAATCAACTTATCAATTTATTAATGCTCCTTATAATTCTACTGATAAATCCAACTTCGACTAAATTTCAATAAATAATTCCTTATATAATTTAATTAAATAATTAATTAAATTCGGGGTGTTACATAACACACATACATTTTGTTCATACAAATATAGGCTACTGAGCAAAACACAAGAGAAGCTACTTTAAATCACAAGAATCTTAAGCAATCGACCTAACTTGAACATATGTCATCTATATCTTTTTGTATGAATGATTTCCCAATGTTAAACACATCTATAATTTGCACAAAGTTTAAATTAGGTTAACACACACTACTACAAAAACACATTTAACTTTGGACGCGAAATGAATGAAATCTTTGTGACAGAGAGGAGGTAACAAATGGCGTCATGAAAATTTGCCGCATTATCCCCATAAGTTATTCCAAAATCGAGGGGTAAAGTGTTTTTCTCATGGGTTCAATCTCCGACTTCTATATTTTTATTATTTTCAGAACTAGAGGGCGCGCCCAATACTTCCTCTGAATTATTTGAGATACTAAGATAATAGAAAACAATTATTACATCGGTTTATAATAATAACCGAGGAGGAAACATTGTTATTTATTATTATTTTTCTATATTTTGGTTTAAACTTGTATTACATAACCATATTTTATCAATTTCTGAAACATAAACATTCTTATAGAACAATATTTTGACTATTTTTAAAATAGATACTTTGTATCTTTTGCCCATTTCTCAAACATAATCATTATACAAAAAATATTCATTGTTTACACCATTCGCAAAGGCAAAATGGAACATGTATACCTTACAATTTTACAACAAATTAAAACTAAAATATATTATTGACCAACAAAAACAATAACCAAAATGCAAAGTCTTGTAGGTCGTCCAAAGGTTTTCTTATGTGTTTTGCCACCGGTCGTTAGACACCTATAATTTAAGCCATGTTTGAAACCAATTAAGACCATCAACAACAACATTAAATCTTTAGTAAAAAGTATATAAAAAATAAATGAATAAATATATATTACTAAGTGATATAAAACATTTACTTACTAGTTTTCTCATATCTCTTCTAGATGATCACGACGAATAACATGCACATCATTATCATAATTATTTTCTTCTAATGAGAGATGTGCATGTGTTGCGAAAGAGGGAATATCAAAATTTGAATCTTGATTTTCATTATTATGAAGAATATATTTTCCTTGTAGAATAATTGACCATCTTGTATTATAGGTATCAATGACATACACAACAACATTTAAATTTCAATCTCCAGAATAACATAAACATTTTACTAGCTAACAACAATAACAATAACTTAACAACTAACATAAATAAATTACATGCATATGGATAAACTGATCACTTTGGCCCATGAATCCATAACGCCTCAAGAGACAATATACAACATGTACTTGTTGAAAAAGATAGATGTGTGGCACCCCTAAGCTGATATGGGTGGTATGGGACTTTAGAGTTCGTGGTGGTTTAAGGCAAGCTCACAGTTGTGGAAAACTCTATTTTGAGGTGTTTTCTAGCAAGCTCACGAGAGTGAGAAGCTTTGTATTTAGGGGTATTTTATGGTGATTCAGAATATCCCCCTCAACCCTAAGGAATGGAAACTTCTCACCCTAATAATGGAAATAGATCGTTGAATCCATATTTCCTAGGGATACAGGGGTTATTCCCTTGACACTTTTTCCCCATTATCTCTGACCCAGACACATCATTTCCCATATTTCCTATCATGGTCGAGTGAGCCGCTTTATGGGAGATATTTTCCCCGTCATAGGTGATATGATCTCACCTCCACTTTTGGATGGTAAGATCTCGATACTCCCTTGTAGGCTCTTACAAATATATCATTGCACATTACATTTAGCATAAGTAAGGTAAATATAGATGTGTTTAATTTGAATTAGCATCATAAGATCTTAGGCCTATGGATAATGCACTTAGGTATGTGTCTGATGATACTCTTAGTTTTTCCCTTCTGATTAGACTCTAAGTCGAGTCCTTGTAAGAGAATTTAAGTTGAACTTTACTAATGAGACTTTATGTCCCCTATGTAAGGCATTTAGATGAACTTGTATGATGATAATCCAAGTTGAGTCCCTCAGACGATACATTAAGTTAAAAATGTTTGATGAGATTTTAAGTCCTTCGAGCGAGGTGTTTAGTTGAGCCTATATAATGAGAATATAAGTTAGTCCCTTAGGAGATAATTTTAGTTAGTCATGTCAAATGAAACTTTAGGTCCCTCATGCAAATACTCTAAATTGAGTCCCATCGGAAATAATTTAAGTTTAGGCTATCTGATGAGAGTCTAAATCCTACATGCGGTAGTTTAAGTTAAGGCTATCTGATAAGACTCTAAGTCCCTCAAGCAAGACATTTAGATGAGCCTATCCAATGAGAATTAAATCCCTCATGAAAGATGTTTATATGAGTTTGTATGATGATACTCTAAGTCCCTTGGGTGTGGTGTTTAGATGAGCCTATGTGATGAGACTCTAAGTCTCTGATGTGTGGCATTTAGATGAGCCTATATGATAAGCTTTGGTGTCAATACCCTTATAATTGACTTTAAGTTGAACTTGTTAGATGAAACTCTAAGTCCCATGTGCAACACTTTAACTTGAGCATGTTTTATTATACTTTAAGCTCCTTATGATAGGCGATTATATGACATTGTCTAATGAGTCTCAAAATCGAGTCCCTCAGGTGAGACTATAAGTAAAGTATCTTGGGCCAATCTTTAAGTTAAGCCTCTTTGATGAGACTTTAAGCCCCTCATATGAGGTATTTGGGTGAGCTTGTCTAATGAGTTACTAAGTTGAGTCCCTTTACGAGAGTTTAAATTGAGCTTGCTTGAAGAGACTATAAGTTCCTTAGGCAATACTTTAAGTTGAGTGTTCTTTTGAGACTCTACTTCTCTCAGGAGAGACATTTAAATAAACCTATCTAATGACACTCTAATTCCCTCAAGAAAGACATTAAATTTAGCCTGTTTGATGAGACTCTAAGTCCCATATAAGAGGTGGTTTAGATGAGCCTATATGATGAAACTCTAAGTCCCTCAAGTGCAACTTTAAGTTGAGTCTCTATGTCCAGACTTTAGCCTACTCCCCCTATAGATACTTTAAATTGAGCCTATTTGATGAGATTCTAAGTCTCTCACGACAGGTGTTTAGAGGAGCATGTTTGATAAAACTTTAAGTCATTTAGGTGAGACTTTAAGTTGAGTTTCTCATGACATATTTTAGTTAAGCCCCTCAAACAAGACTTTAAGTTGAGTCTCTTAGTCCAAAATTCAGGTGAGTACCTTAGGAAATAATTTCATTTGAGCATGTCTTACGAGACTCTAAGTCCCTTAAGGAGGGCGCTTAATGGAGCGTGATTGGAGAGACTCTAAGTTCATTAGGATGGTCTTTAAGTTGAGTCTGTCAGATAAAACACTAACTCCCTCAGGCGAGATATTAAGTTTAATCTCGCAGGTATGACTTTAGTTTAGTCTCTTAGGTGAGACTTTAAGTTGAGTCTTTTAGTCTCAGACCCTCAAAGTCTACACTACAAAGTCACTTCACTAGATCACTACCAATTTAACTTGCCACATTACCTTAACAAATCTCCAATTCTAAGTAAAATCACCAAATTAGGTAACTCGCCAAGGCTCCATTACCAAGTCAACTCTCCAAGAGTCAGCTCACTCAACCACTACCATGTAAGCTCTCCAGGTTAATTCGCTAAGTCTCCACTACCAAGATAGTTCTCCAAATCACTTTCAATTAAGCTCGCAAGATTAGTTAGCTTGCCAAGGCTCCATTATCAAGGCAGCTTATCAAGTCTATATACTACCAACTCAGATCACCAGAACATTACCAAATCAGCTTGTCGGTGTAAGTTTTATGTCCTCGTCCTTTTCAATAGATGTTTGATGAGTTAGGTTTTATGTTCTCATTCTTTTTGTTTTTTCTATTTTATTCAATATTTTTTTATTAAAAAATCAAGACTAAAAGAATGAAATAATGAAATAAATAAAATTTTAAGATTTTATCATCTGAAACATGCAATGTGAACTTCTTTTTTTTAAAAAAGTGACTTAAATTAACTAGTAATAAATGATTTAGAAGAATGAAGTTCAAAGAACCTTTTTTAGAAAGACTAAATATAAAACTTGATGTTATTTAAAAAATATTTAACTCAATTTAAACTCAGTATACTGACCTAAGCTATTTACGACATCTCAACCTAGTTGCTTATTTTTATGTCAATTGCATGTTTTCCTTTTCTTTCCTAACATACACATGGCTGCTTAGGCCAAAATCATGCTTTATATTTATATTCTATAAGGCAGCATTATGCTCTCCACACTGGTCTAATTTACAAAAGTTTGATGATATCATAATTGATATTTAATTTGTTATCTCCTATTATCACATTGGTTGAATAGACATCTCTATTTTGAATAATGTTTTCAGACAATTGGTTGACAATTACATAAACATACTAAATTAACGCCAATCAATTCCATAGAAACGTTGCCGAATATGGCTATAATCTTATCGGAGTGTTTGTTCTCCTTGTACGAACATTGTTAAATTAGTATGACGTTTCTAATGGAAAGATGGCATGATCATTGATCAGTTCATATAATACAAAAAGTAAACGATAATTCATCTAAAAGTTAATGTTGTACTCCCTCTTACCTAAGACATTTTGCTATTTCAAACGTAGTACTCATTGTTGTATGAAAAAGAGAAATTATATATGATTTTACATTATTATCTTTCATTACTTATAGAAGAAAGTGAAATTAAAAGAATTAAAAGAAGAAAAAAAAACAAATATGAAAGTGTATATTGGAAAAAAAATATCATTAATATTGCATTGAAATTATAAAATGACTTATAATTTGTAATAGATTTTTTCCTCCAAAATGTCTTATAATTTAAAATGGAAATAGTAGTCAATATCAATAATAATATGATGAGTGAGATCTAAAATGACAACAAAAAAAAATGTAAGCTATGCAATGAGTATGCATAAAAATATTATTCATTTTTATAAAAAAAAATATATATAAAGAATTATCTTCATTAACTTAACAAGAGAGATAAAGAGAAAAAGTGACACATGAATAAATATACTGACAGCAAATCTTATGCCACTTGTCTCTTCCACACTCCCGCCCTTGCTAGTGTTGTCAACAACAACATTGAATCTGACTCTAGGTCTAAGGACATGGGCATAGAGGCATTATTGGCGGTTTGTAGGTGGCACTTGAGCACTTTCAAATATCAAAGTGATGAACCAATACTCATCAAGCATCCAATCCATGAACTAGAACTTTGTCAAGTTGGATTGTTTTTGTTGTGAATCGGATGTCTTGGAAACAAAATATAAATTTGTTGCTCAAGGTAGGGGAAAAAATAAAGAACACGATGAACACAAGGATTGGTTATTAACTGTTATCCTTTCCTTTATCTTCAAAACAAGTATACAAGAATAACAAATAACCCTCTCACCCTAAATTACGATTTACAGTATGCAATGATGAGAGACTAGTATGCTATTTATAATAAACCTAACATACTAAACTAATGGGCTTTTATCACAAATACCCATTACAAGCTAACTTAGGGTACAAGCTAACTTAATCAATTGGACATAACAAACAAGCCCAATTCGATGCTAACAATTCTAGCATCCTTCAACACTACAAGCTGGAACACACTTCAAATACAACTTGTAACACTTCGACAACATCATGTGAGCAATCTTCGACTGCATGCTAAACTCTGTCGAACCGTCGAACCAATATACTACCTTCGACCCAATAGAGTTCGATCCAATATCTCACAGTTTTGATGGAACAAACTTCACCCTTTGACAAAACGAGATGATCTTCCTCCTGATTTCCTTTAAGATTTTATATCTTGGATCCTGACTTGACACTGATTCTAAAACTACGTGAAAATGATTATGATGAACTTTATAAAGTAAGAACGCAATAAACAAAAGAAAGATGAATTGTTATGTCATGTGTATACTTTGAACATATCATCTTATCGTCTCAATGATCTCTATATAGACACCTAATGTGCAATGGAAATTTGAAAATCACTAAATTTCAAATTCAAAGTTGAAGAGCAAGATACTAAAAATTTTTAGGTTTAAATAGTTTTTTGGTTCCTGTAAATTAGCATGTTTTTTATTTTCATCTGTATAATTTATTTTTCTTGGAAATGATTCCTGAATGTTAAAATCCTTTTAATTCTAGTCCCTGAAATTAAAATCCACAGGAAAATCTGTAGGTTTCCTGCAGGTTTTTCCATCTAATTTCCCGGTGGATTTTGGTTTTAGGGATTAAAATCAACAACATTTTAACATTCAGGGATCATTTCCAAGAAAAATAAATTACATTGATGAAAATTAAAAACACGCTAATTTACGAGGACCAAAAAACTAATTGAGCCATTTTTTTTATTACTAAATATTTTATTGTAAAATGTTGGATTTAAAGAACATTTTTGTACAAGTACACGAGTTACCGATTCTCATAAATAAACTAAATATTGTAAAAATAGACTTTCTCAGAGTTTTCCAAGTCTGTGTGATTATTGCAAAATTACCATCTTCATAAAAAATATTGAAAAAAGTTATTGCATAATTTTGAGAAATTTTCATGACGTAAAATTCCAAAAAAACACTTTGAATCGAGGAGGAATCAAAGGATAGAAAGAAATCTAAGTGTTGGATATTCTAAAGCTAATAGAGTAAGCGCAAAAGGCAAGAGAAAACATTTTGGTATGAACAAACATCTTGGGCCTAAGAAAGAACATAATAAGTTCAAGAATTCTGATGGAAAAAAAGGTCTGAAAGGTTGTTATGTGTGCAGCAAAGATGATCAATATGCTCAAGATTGCAGGCACAACATGTCCAAAAATAAGGAAAATATTGTTCATGTAGATGATAACATAATTGCAACGGTGACCAAAATTATGGCAATAAAATGTAAGATACAGGCATGATGGTATGCTACATGTGTTACTATCCATGTCTCATTTAACAAAGCAACATTCAAAATATATTCTGATTGTGTTGATGGACAAAAGGTTTAAATAAGAATGGGAACCGTGGAACTCAAGTTTACTTATGGAAAGAAAATTACTCTTGCCAATGTACTTTATGTCCCTAACATGAATATGAACCTTGTTAGTTTGGATTTTTTTTTGAAAAACAAGCATTAAATCTGTTTATGAATCGGGAAAATTAATATTGCCCTATAATGATGTATTTGTAGGAAAATGTTATTTTGTTGAGAGAATGATCAAACTTTTTACTACCGATAATATTATCATTAAAGATTCTACTTCAGCTTATATGACTAAATCTGTTTCTTTATGGCATAGTAGATTAACACATATTGGTATTAGCATTATAAAGAGACTAATGAAATCTGGTTTAAATCTTGTGATGTTAATAATTTTGAAAAATGTGAAGAATAAGGTATTATTCATGAATATTTCATACCTTGGACACCAAAACAAAATAGTCTAGTCAGAAGAAAAAATGGACATCTCAATAAATGTTAAACACTTTGTTAATGTGTATTGTCCAAAAAGTACAGGTGTATGTGTGTTCCCTTGGAAGGGAAGGGAGACTCAGAAGCCCTAATAGGTATATTACAAGTTTAAGGGTGAGCTCTAGCTCAACACAACGAGTATCCATGTATAGTATTTTTTAGCATGTTTAATGGATCGACTCATGTGAGAAAAGAGGTTATGCTAGTGTTCGATGATGCTAGGTTTCAGGCGGGCGATTACATTGACAATGTTAGGGCTACTAAGAGTGAAGTGCTCTCAGAGTAGTATTGGGTGGTATTAAACGTGTATGACTTGAAAGTATTTATCCTCTCGAGGGATATTTTATTTACAAGAGTTCCCCAAGGCCTAGGGTTTTTACCTACTTTTATGTGGTCTTAATTGTTCCCCCTTTTATTGAGAGAGGTTATTAACCGCCTATCTTCACGGGGTCACTAGGGACCCCTTCAAACTTGACTCCAACATTGGAGTAAGTTCTTGGGTAACTCTCTTGAATCACCTTTCAGGAGGTCCAACTATTGGTCGAGGGTATCGTGGTTTGGATCTTTACCAAATATAAAACTACATAATCCCTTAAACACGATGACTTTTCTTTAAAGGGAAAAGTATTTAAAATATATTTTCTTTAAACGTGTCCCTCGCCCAGTTGGTGATCCCCATGATTGAGAATGGTTTTACTAGGTTTTTCCTTCCTTGTAGCTGAGTCTCTCAATAATGAGCGAGCAAAATAATGGGCTAGTCCTTCAGTGAATTTCGAGCGAAATAGAAGGTGAGGTCTTTGGTTATAAGCCTCGTCCGATAATTCAGCATCCAGGTGTCCCTCATTTAGTTATAGTAAGACATCTGAGATGTTATCTAATCACGATACAAATGTGTTCTCCTTCATTTAATATAATCAATGATGGCCAATTTTTTAAAATTGCATACGATATTGGTACGTGTAGGTAGCATCCAGAGTTTCACAAAATCTTGAAGGGGTTTGGAGCTCTTATATAAGAAGGATGTTTCTATTCACAATCTTCTTTACTTTTTGCAAACTTTCCCAAGAAATTTCCTTTGGATTTTACTTTATCTAATTATAGATGTCACATTTTAGAAACTTGGTAGAGATGTTTTGGTGTTATATATTGGACTTCAAGTTAGATAGTTTATTTCCGTTGGCTGCGACAGTGGTGGTAAATTCTTTTTGTTATATTTATTTCCAAGGATCATAATGTATTCCTCCTCCGTAATTTACAAGGGCACAGGTGAATTCGTCAATATTTTCACTTTAGAGGAACAACTCTGTATCTTTCTAACGGTATTGGGTGTCTCCTCCTCGAGGGATGAGAATTGGATCATTCTAAAGAGTTGCTTACCCTCTAAGAGGGTAAGCTTTCTGGCATCCACTCACCCCCTAATTGCATTTCTAATTTTACCCCCTATCAAAGATATGGGTTTCCTGTTTCCTCTTTCTTTGTTTTCAACGGAGATCCATGTGGTGCTGAATATCGGTCATTCTCAACTGTTCCCAAAATACTGAGGCTACGTTAGGGCTTTCCATATAGTTTATGATAAGCTTGACTTTAATCCAACTATGGAGATAATCTTCCCTTTCTTCATTTCCAAACTAGAGAAAGGTAGTTATGTGACACCCCAAATTAATTCAATTAATAAATAATTAGAAATTTAATTATTAATTTAATTAAATGTTTAATTATTGGCATTTTTGAATTAATAGATTTAATTGATTAATTAAATAATGGAAGTGTTGGGGTGTGAAGTTGAATTGTAGGGTGTATGGAGTAAAAAGCTCTACTTAATCCTAATTAATTTATTTCTATTATTTGGAAAATAAAAAGGAATAAATAAAGGAATAAAAGGAAACAAGTGAGAATAGGAATTAGGATTGAATTCTACGTGAGATTGGAGAAGAGAAGAGAAAAGAGGAGAAAAAGCCAACCACCGAGAATTCAAAGATTCATCGTGAGGTAAGGGGGGATTGAATCTGATTATTATGCCTTATAGGTTTTGATGATCAATAGAACGAATCGATCCGTTAGGGATCTCGAATTAGGATAATTGAGTGTGCCCTAACGTTATAATCCGACGTAAAACCATGATTGGAACTGTTATGAATGATTAATCTATGTAAGATGAATATAGGTTAATTAGAAAACAAGTTCTGTGATCAATTGGATGTAAAAACACAGTAATTAATTTTGTTATGATGTATTATAAGGTTTGGTGTTGTATGGAATAAATGGGAATTTGTAACAGTGAAGAAAAACTGAGTTTTTGATGAAAAACAACAGTATGGGTCGACACATAGCCTTATGCATCGATGGAAGAAGAAGAAAATTTGAAAACCAGAAGCTTTGGAAAGCTATGCATCGACTCATAGAGCCATGCATCGACCCATAGGCCAAAAAAAAAAGCTATGCATCGACACATGATGCGTATGAATCGATGCATACTGAACAATTTTTGAAAAATGCAGAATTTTAAAGTTATGCATTGATGCATACGAATTATGAGTCAACACATGTTGTTTATGCATTGATGCATAGGCTTATGCATCGATGCATATTGTATTGGACAGAATATGATTTTTTTGAAAACGATTTTGGTCATATCTTTGCGACCGTAACTCCGATTTAAGCATAGTTGGTATCGTTGGAAAGCTTAGAAAGAGTACTATCTAATAAAAATATTTTTAATGCCAATAATTGAGATCTGGAAGAATTATTTTGGTTTCCGTAATAAGAACTCGTTGTGAATTTGTGAATCATTTGTTGAGTAAATATGCAGTATGTTATTCTCCTTGGATTATAATTAACTTTAGATGCTCATGATTGTTGTTATCATATGCTGTTATGGTTATTGATTATAATTGGAATAATGTTGTGTGATTCTATTCCATGTTTGAATTGTTGCATGCTTCTGATGTGCATGCATGTGCATTGGTAATGGTTCATTCCCATTGTGCGGAATTAAACTTGCAGGGCCAATAACCGTACCTAATGGACAGAGGTGGTGAGGCTAGATTCTTGACCCAGTGGTGTATGGGCGAATCATTGATTGACGCTGTTTTTCGATGTGTAAGCGGAACAGGGTGTGGACTTGGTTCACGTTTGGTACCACAAGCATTTGAGTCTGCATTGCATATGTAATTATAACATGTTAGGATTATTTCCAGTGTTATAATTGCAGTAATTGTTATTGTATGCATAATGAATGTGTGAATTGTATTTTGTGAATTGTATTCTAATGTTGTTAATAAGGGTGGAATAATGAATTGATTGTTTTATTGTTTTAAAGAAACATATAATGCATTTTAATCTTGATGAAATCTCACCCTTACTTTAATGATTTCAGATTGAGGAGATTAGCTGCTCGGGAATTGGTGAGGACAGCTTATAGAGCTGTGCTATTTAGATAGTCCGCGTGTCAGTGTCATGCTCTGGTAGTTGTAACACTGGGGAACGATCGTTTTGGAGTTTTATGGGTTTAAACTTGTTATTCTGAATTATGTTGGGAATAAGTATTGATTGAATTATTTCGGATTTTATGTTATCTTTCCGCTGTATAAACATAACCCTTGGTTTTGTTTTATTTAATACGTTCTTCAGAAAAAGGCATGATAATTGTTTTGTTATTTTTAAATTCTTAAAATTGTGACGCCCTTGATGTTATGTTTAAAACTCTGATTAAAATATATAAATCATGGGTAAATTAGAAGGGTTGTTACAATAATGGTATCAGAGCATAATCGGTCGTGTCTTAGAGTCTTTATCCCTTTCATATGCGACTAGTGCAAGGTAACACTGTCGATACTTGTGTGCTGATGTGATTGTTTAGTAATGTTACAGGATAATGGCCGGAAGAGGTAACGGAAGAGACGATGCTGCTATTGCTGAAGCCTTGGGAATGTTGGTTGGTGTGCTTGGAGGGAATCAGCTGGGAGGAGGTATATGTGCTGATAAGCAGTTGGGAAACTTTCAGAGGAACAATCCTCCATTGTTCAAAGGCACTCACGATCCCGAAGGTGCACAAAGATGGTTGAAGGAGATTGAGAGGATCTTCAGAGTGATTAACTGTGCGGAAGAGCTGAAGGTGAGGTATGGTACTCACATGTTGGCAGAGGAAGCTGATGACTGGTGGGTTGCTACCAGGACTGAAATGGAACAAGATGACATTGCATTGACTTGGGCTGTATTCAGGAGAGCTTTTCTGAGGAGATACTTTCCTGAAGACATTCGGGGCAAGAAGGAGATTGAGTTTCTGGAGCTCAAGCAAGGCAACAAGTCTGTGAGTGAGTATGCTTCAAAGTTTACTGAGTTGGCGAAGTACTATGCTCATTATACTAACGATGCAGATGGAGAATTTTCCAAATGTATCAAGTTTGAGAATGGTCTTTGTGATGAGATCAAGCAGGGTATCAAGTATCAGCGCATCAGGAGGTTTTCTGATTTGGTAGACTGTAGTAGAATTCTAGAAGAGGATCTTGCTAGTACTAAGACGAATGCTCAAGGACATGTTGATCGTAAAGGAAAGAAACAGATGGATCATGGGAAACCTTATGATAAGAATAACCAGAGATCCGGTGGTTGGAAGAAGCCTAGTGGGGGAGATTATGGTTCTTCCATTAAGTGCTACAGGTGTGGTGAAATGGGGCATCGAGCTAATGAATGCAAGAATGATATGAAGAAGTGCAGCAACTGTGGAAGGTTTGGTCATGTAACTACTGAATGTAGAGCCAGAAAGGTAACTTGTTACAACTGTGGCGAAGAGGGTCATACTCGTCAGCAATGTACTAAGCCAAAGAAAGAACAAGCTGGTGGAAAGGTGTTCACTTTGTCAGGATCAGAGACTAAGCCAGATGATCGATTGATTAAAGGTACATGTTTTATTAATGGCATACCTTTAATTGTGATTATTGATACTGGAGCTACACATTCTTTTATTGCTTTGGATTGTGCTAAGCGATTGAACTTGGATATTTCTAATATGGATGGAAGTATGGTTATTGACACTCATGCGTCGGGTTCAGTGACTACTTCATATGTTGTAGGAATTGTCCTATTGTAATTTTTGGTAGAGGTTTCGGTATGGATTTAGTGTGCCTACCGTTAGAACAACTTAACATCATCCTTGGAATGAACTGGTTGAAATTCAACCAGGTTCATATCAACTATTTTGAGAAGACGGTTATTTTTCCTGAAGAAGCTAGAGTTGAAGATGTGACTATGTCAGTTAAGCAGATGAATTCAGCTATTAAAGATGGTGTTGTGGTGTTTATGTTGTATTCTTCGAAGGAAGTGAAAGGAAAAGCTAAGAGTAATGAATTGCCAGTGGTGAATGAATTTCCCGAAGTGTTTCCGGAAGATGTTAGTGAATTTCCACCTGAGAGAGAAGTGGAGTTTGCTATAGATTTGATTCCTGGAACTAGTCTGGTGTCGATGGCGCCTTATCGCATGTCGGCATCTGAATTGTCTAATTTGAAGAAGCAGTTAGAAGAATAACTTGAGAAGAATTTTATTCGGCCTAGTGTTTCGCCGTGGGGTGCTTCTGTGTTGTTGGTTAAAAAGAAAGAGGGTTCAATGAGACTGTGTGTTGATTACAGGCAGTTGAACAAAGTTACGATCAAGAATCGGTATCCATTATCGTGGATTGATGATTTGATGGATCAGTTAGTTGGAGCTTGTGTATTTAGTAGGATTGATTCGAGGTCTGGATATCATCAGATTCGTGTGAAGACGGAAGATATTCAGAAAACTACATTTAGAACGAGGTATGGACATTATGAGTATTCTGTTATGCCGTTTGGAGTTACTAATGCACCTGGTGTTTTCATGGAGTATATGAACAAAATATTTTATCCGTATCTTGATAAGTTTGTGGTGGTGTTTATTGATGATATTTTGATCTATTCAAAGAATGATGAAGAGCATGCAGAACATCTTAGAATTGTGTTGGAATTGTTGAAAGAGAAGAAGTTGTATGCGAAGTTGTCTAAGTGTGAATTCTGGTTGAGTGAAGTAAGCTTTCTTGGTCATGTGATTTCCAAGAATGGTATATTGTTGATCCTACAAAGGTAGAAGCGGTATCTTAGTGGGAAGCGCCGAAGAATGCTTCTGAAATCCGTAGTTTTCTTGGTCTTGCAGGTTACTACAGAAAGTTGATTGAAGGATTTTCGAAGTTAGCTTTGTCGTTGACTAAGTTGACAAGAAAGGGTCAAGTGTTTGTTTGGGACTCGGACTGTGAGAAAGGATTCCAAGAGTTGAAGAAGAGATTGACTAGTGCTCTGATTCTGATTTTGCCGAATCCGGCAGAATCTTTTGTTGTGTATTGTGATGCGTCATTGATGGGATTAGGTGGTGTTTTGACGCAAGATAAGCAGGTTGTGGCTTATGCTTCAAGACAATTGAAGGTTCATGAAAGGAATTATCCGACTTATGATTTAGAATTGGCAGCAGTGGTATTCGTTCTGAAATTATGGAGGCATTATTTGTATGGTTCTCGATTTGAGGTGTTCAGTGATCATAAGAGTTTGAAGTATCTCTTTGATCAGAAGGAGTTGAATATGAGGCAAAGGAGATGGTTAGAATTTCTGAAAGATTATGATTTTGGTTTGAATTACCATCCCGGTAAGGCAAACGTTGTTGCGGATGCATTGAGTAGGAAGTCATTGCATATGTCTATGCTGATGGTTCGTGAATTGGAGTTGGTTAAGCAGTTCAGAGATTTGAGTTTGGTATGCGAGACTACTTCTGATAGTGTTAAATTGGGAATGTTGAAGTTGACTAGTGGTATTCTTGAGAAAATTCGAACTGGATAGAAATCTGATGTTGGTTTGGTGGATAAGTTGACATTGATCAACCAAGGTCAAGAAGGTGAATTCCGAATTGACGAGAATGGAGTTATGAGATTTGGTGATAGGGTATGTGTTCCAGATATTGCAGAACTTCGGAAGAGTATTTTAAAAGAAGGACATCGTAGTGGATTGAGTATTCATCCCGGTGCTACTAAGATGTATCATGACTTGAAAAAGTTATTTTGGTGGCCTGGAATGAAAAAGGAAATTGCTGAGTTTGTTTATGCTTGTTTGGTTTGTCAGAAGTCGAAGATTGAACATCAGAAACCGTCAGGATTGATGGAGCCGTTGTTTGTTCCAGAGTGGAAATGGGATGGCATTTCTATGGATTTTGTATCTGGTTTGCCAAGGACAACGAAGAATTGTGACTCTATTTGGGTTATTATTGATCGATTGACGAAATCTGCACACTTCATTCTGATAAGAATGGATTATCCGATGGAGAGGTTGGCAGAATTGTATGTTGAGAAGATTGTAAGTTTGCATGGTATTCCTTCTAGTATTGTGTCAGATAGAGATTTGAGGTTTACGTCAAAGTCTTGGACGGGGCTGCAAGAAGCTTTGGGTACTAAGTTGCGATTGAGTTCCGCTTATCATCCGCAGACAGATGGTCAGACGGAGAGAACGATTCAGTCATTAGAATATTTGTTGAGAGCTTGTGTGTTGGAGAAGGGTGGAGCTTGGGATAGCTATCTACTATTGATTGAGTTTACCTACAACAATAGTTTTCATTCGAGTATTGGTATGGCTCCGTTTGAAGCATTGTATAGTAGGAGATGTCGGACACCGTTGTGTTGGTATGAATCTGGAGAAAGTGCTGATTGGACCAGAAATTATCCAACAGACTTCAGAAAAGATCAAGATGATTCAGGAGAAGGTGAGAGCTTCTCAGAGTCGTCAGAAGAGTTATCATGATAAGAGGAGGAAAGATCTTGAGTTTAGTGAAGGAGATCATGTGTTTATGCGAGTTACTCCGATGATTGGTATTGGTCGAGCTTTGAAGTCAAAAAAGTTGACTCCGCCGCGTTTTATTGGTCTGTATCAAGATTACCAAGAAGGTTAGAAGAGTTTCTTATCAGATTGCTTTACCGCCGTCGCTTGCGAATTTGCATGATGTCTTCCATGTATCTCAGTTGAGGAAGTACATTTCTGATTCGTCTCATGAGATCCAGGTAGATGATATATAGGTGCGAGATAATCTGACTGTTGAAGCATTACCTGCTAGAATTAAGGATCGGAAGGTGAAGCAGTTACGTGGTAAAGAGATAGCATTGGTGAAAGTAGCTTGCGGAGGACCAGCAGGTGGAAATGTAACTTGGGAGCTGGAGAGCCAGATGAAAGACTCGTATCCCGAACTTTTCGTCTAAGGTATGTTTTCGAGGACGAAAACTCTTTTTAGTAGGGGAGAGTTGTGACACCCCAAATTAATTCAATTATTAAATAATTAGAAATTTAATTATTAATTTAATTAAAGGTTTAATTATTGGCATTTTTGAATTAATAGATTTAATTGATTAATTAAATAATGGAAGTGTTGGGGTTGTGAAGTTGAATTGTAGGGTGTATGGAGTAAAAAACTCTACTTAATCCTAATTAATTTATTTCTATTATTTGGAAAATAAAAAGGAATAAATAAAGGAATAAAAGGAAACAAGTGAGAAGAGGAATTAGGATTGCATTCTACGTGAGATTGGAGAAGAGAAGAGAAAAGAGGAGAAAAAGCCAAATGCCGAGAATTCAAAGATTCATCGCGAGGTAAGGGGGATTGAATCTGATTATTATGCCTTATAGGTTTTGATGATCAATAGAACGAATTGATCCGTTAGGGATCTCGAATTAGGATAATTGAGTGTGCCCTAACGTTATAATCCGATGTAAAACCATGATTGGAACTGTTATGAATTATTAATCTATGTAAGATGAATATAGGTTAATTAGAAAACAAGTTTTGTGATCAATTGGATGTAAAAACGCAGTAATTAATTCTGTTATGATGTATTATAAGGTTTGGTGTTGTATGGAATAAATGGGAATTTGTAACAGTGAAGAAAAACTGAGTTTTTGATGAAAAACAACAGTATGGGTCGACACATAGCCTTATGTATCGATGCAAGCAGAAGAAAATTTGAAAACCAGAAGCGTTGGAAAGCTATGCGTCGACTCATAGAGCCATGCATCGACCCATAGGCCAAAAAACAAAGCTATGCATCGACACATGATGCGTATGAATCGATGCATACTGAACAATTTTTGAAAAATGCAGAATTTTAAAGTTATGCATCGATGCTTACGAATTAGGAGTCGACACATGCTGTTTATGCATTGATGCATAGGCTTATGCATCGATGCATACTGTATTGGACAGAACATGATTTTTCTGAAAATCTTTGCGATCGAATCTGATTTAAGCATAGTTGGTATCGTTGGAAATCTTAGAACGAGTACTATCTAATAAAAATATTTTCAACACCAATAACTGAGATTTGGAAGAATTATTTTGTTTGCGTAATAAGAACTCGTTGTGAATTTGTGAATCATTTGTTGAGTAAATGTGCAGTATGTTATTCTCCTTGGATTGTAATTAACTTTAGATGCTCATGATTGTTGTTATTATATGCTGTTATGGTTTTTTATTATAATTGGAATAATGTTGTGTGATTCTATTCCATGTTTGAATTGTTGCATGTTTCTGATGTGCATGCATGAACATTGGTTATGGTTCATTCCCATTGTGCGGAATTGAACTTGCAGGGCCAATAACCGTACCTAATGGACAGAGGTGGTGAGGCTAGATTCTTGACCCAGTGGTGTATGGGCGAATCATTGATTGACGCTGTTTTCCGAGGTGTAAGCGGAACAGGGTGTGGACTTGGTTCACGTTTGGTACCACATGCGTTTGAGTCTGCATTGCATATGTAATTATAACATGTTAGGATTATTTCCAGTGTTACAATTGCAGTAATTGTTATTGTATGCATAATGAATGTGTGAATTGTATTTTGTGAATCGTATTCTAATGCTGTTAATAAGGGTGGAATAATGAATTGATTGTTTTATTGTTTTAAAGAAATGTATAATGCATTTTAATCTTGATGAAATCTCACCCTTACTTTAATGATTTCAGATTGAGGAAATTAGTTGCTCGGGAATTGGTGAGGACAGCTTATAGAGCTGTGCTATTTAGATAGTTCGCGTGTCAGTGTCATGCTCTGGTAGTTGTAACACTGGGGAACGATCGTTTTGGAGTTTTATGGGTTTAAAATTGTTATTCTGAATTATGTTGGGAATAATTATTGATTGAATTATTCTGGATTTTATGTTATCTTTCCGTTGTATAAACATAACCCTTGGTTTTGTTTTATTTAATACGTTCTTCAGAAAAAGGCATGATAACTGTTTTGTTATTTTTAAATTCTTAAAATTGTGACGCCCTTGATGTTATGTTTAAAACTCTGATTAAAATATATAAATCGCGGGTAAATTAGAAGGGGTGTTACAAGTTAGGTGACCCTGAGTAACCGGTAGGCCCAGGTCGTTTTTAGCCCTCACGCTAATAACTATAAATATTAGAAAGATAAGTTTATCCAGGTGAGGGGTCAAGAGGAATAAATAAGAATGTTGAGTACTGATGATGTTCCCTTCTTCAATTTATATTGAATAAAGGACTTGACGATAATTATAGACTATGATTGGGTGTTTTTAACCATTAATTGGAGAAAGAACATTTGGCTTATATGGTAGTTCGAGGTTATGGACTTTCAAGAAGTGATTAAGATATAACGAGAGGGTGGTAGACATCTTGTTACCTATATAGGTAGGCAATTTTTATATTTTCACTTGCGGGACCTTATATCCTTTTCTAACCAGAATCTTGTTTATGCTTACTAAATAACGAAAACTTATTCCAAAAGCACTGTGAGAGATTGAAAAGGATCAAATATGCCAGTTTATGCGTCAAAAGTCCAAAAAGCCACCCTGCGGGGTTGACCATCCATCCAAAGGCAGAAAAGAGCGACCGAAATTTCGACCTAAGAGTTCCTGGGAGCTAAATTCCAATGATTTGAGGTAGGGTTCCCCTCTTTTGCTGGTCAGGTGGCAGGGCCTGCTGTGAAGGTACATGAAACACAATTGAAACTTTTTCCACCTAACACAATCAACGATGAAACAAGAACAAAACTAGAGGAACACATATATGTTTATTTTGGTTCATTATTAATTAAGTTAATCTAGTCCACCCGTCAACATGATATCTCCTTCTCCATAAGGCCTTAATCTACTATAACCAAACTTGATTACAACCACAAAGGCTACCTGTCAATGTCTTCTTGAGAAATTTTGACTATACCGTAGTCTCTCAGAGAAAAATCAACTCTAAAGTTGAGTTACAAAAGGTGTGTTTACATAGATGCTACTAAGATATCATATTACACAAGTTGAAGTTCAATGATAAACACAAAAGTGTTTCTAGCAAGTACATGACCAAGCTCTTTACACAAAGATGAAATATTTATGTTTGAGATTTCACAGAAGAGTTCTTAGAGTAAAAAAAGTCATTTTCTATTCTTCCAAGTCTTCTTTATATAGCCAAAGAAATATCCATTGGAGGGTAGAAGGGGAATTCTGAATGCTTCTTGTATTCTTCATAACGGTCAACGAGAGTGGTAGACCACATTGTACCATTGTATTGTACTTGTGCCACAAAATCAGAGTAGTGGCGGGAATATTTGATCTTGTACCATGTGCTATTCACTCACGTAAAGTATTTTTATCTTATCTTCTAATCTTTAAAGGCTTTAGGATATATGTTTATGAATCATGCTTAGAAGGATCAAAATCAAAATGAGTGTCTTCAGAACCTTGTTTTCAGAACTTGTTTTGCAGAACCTTTCCTTTAGAGTCTTCAGAACCTCGGAACTTGAAAACGTATAATCACCAAAGCTTGAGAAGTCTTAAGAAGCTCTTATATTAGAGTAAAAAGCCACTCACCCCACTATTAGCTTAAATACATGAAATTTTTCTCAAGTTAAGATGAGTAGGTACATGAGTTCTCCATAGACCTACCAAGGAACCATTTATAAGCCAAAACAATACTCATGTCTTCCACATATTTTGCTATCACCTTAGAACCAAAGAAAGTGATATCATTCAAAATATTCTAAATAGACCAAACGAAAACATGCTAAATCACATCAACAACAACCCTTTAGTCTTATGCCCACCAAAGAGCATTATCCACTAACTGCATATGTTACAAGCATATAAAACATCTAAGAGTCCTTATGTTTTTAACTCTACCAAGGATGCTAAATCACATCAACAACAACCCTTTAGTCTTATGCCCGCCAAAGAGCATTATCCACTAACTGCATATGTTACAAGCATATAAAACATCTTAGAGCCCTTATGTTTTTAACTCTACCAAGGAATGCAGGTCCAAAATTAGAGAGGAAAGCCTTCCAAATAGTTCATTGCAAGTACAAAGAAAAAGAATAAAACAACTTCAGGACGCTAAAGAGTAAAGAAATAAAAGAAACATAAAATCCCAAAAAAAAGAGAAGAAATACAAACTTTAAAAAGAATAAAAATAATGAGATGAAAATAAAATAAATAATAGAATTAAGAGAGAAATAGAAAATCACCTCTTTAATGTAAGAGAAAAATGAATTTTAGTTGATTAGCAAAGAGCGAGACAACAAAACCCTAAAGAGATGCATGAGACGGATGTGAAGGTCGGATGTTGGCAGAAGGGAGGTGGATATAGAGCATTCATAGATGCAGGGGTCGTTCAAAACATTCGAAGGAGCAGAGGTCATTTGAAGTGTTTGCTGAGTTTATCTTTTCTAGTAAATTAAGTTTATCATCTTTAAAATAATATTAAATATTAGATATGAGGAAAATAAATAAAAAATCATTTTGTTTGGTTGGATAAGCAATATATATATATATATATATATATATATATATATATATATATATATATATATTTAAAAAAACAATAAATTTTAAAAATTATTGTTTTTGTTAACATACAACAATGCTTATATAATAAAGTGTTGGAAATGTGGGCATGTTAGTCGACACTTATTTTCAAAAGCGTTTTATAATATTCTCTTGTGAGTTATAGGAGCGTTTTTAATAATTAAGTTATGGTAAAACGGATGATGCCTGAACTCTTTTTCGGCATGGTGTTTCTTCCCCTGTATAACTCATATGGTGTCTTCTTTAGAATATGTCTTATCAAGACACGATTCATAACATATCAAGTAGTTCTTACTTCTTCAGCCTAAAACATTACAACGAATAACACTTTTTATGACGAAACTTTCATCTCGAACATGCTAAAAACGTAAGTGTATGTCCTGGGAACGCCATGTTTGATTTTTTTAATAAAATAAACAACATCTTACCTCGACATTATAAAAACTGATGTAACACAGCTATAAGTGAGCGCCATTTTTTTAATAAAAAAATAAACATGTTATATCGGTTTTTTGGAGGATCGAGGTAATATAGCTGTTGCGGCGGTATAGCGGCAAGCAAAGAGTTGGTATTATTTTTACCGGGTGATATATACCGGTTAGGTTATATCGTATCGTGTCCACAGAGATTGGTTATTGATTCGTCGTTCGACAATTCTACCGTTAATGAGTTTGAGATTAAAAGAAATGAAAATAAAAGACAAAAAGTAAATGAACAAAAAGTATAAAGGATAGACAGCTTGTCCGGAACGAATGTAAACTACCCGTCACAGACTGAAATCTACCACCCATGTCATACTCGGCCTACGATACTCGTCCGTGTCATCACATACCTCTCCCAACCTAAGCTATTCCTAACCCAAATTGAGAATCCTCCTAAATCATCTCAACAGCCATGTCTGGCCTATCTCAACAACACAGGAGTCAACTGCGACACCTCCATACCCATTCCTAGCATACTTCACCAACGCAGAGGCATTAAGTTCGGATACTCTATAGTGAATGTTAGATCTAAACCCATTCCTAGTATTCAGAAACTAATAGATAATCATCCTAGGTAAGAATCTAAGCAATTTATCCCTAGTAAAGCTCAAATCCCTAACATAAAGTAAAAACCCAAGATAATCACCGACACAAATTCGTAAAGCAACCTTTATACAAGCCAAAGGTGATAAATATACAAGAGTTATGAGTAGAAATACATACAAAACCCAACAAAAGAGATTACAAAGAGAAGATAAGAAGAGGAACCAAACATTTCTTGGTTTGTCAACACCAATTGGCGAGGGATTCGACTCCGGATCATCCAAATGCAAGCTCCAATGTTGTTTTCCAAGCAAATCTATCAAAAATATGATGTTGATGGTGTTGGAACTCAAAAATACCCAACCCATAACCTAAAAATGTGTTTTTAGCCCCTTTTAAAGAATTTTGATGTCACAGGGCGCGCTAAGCGCGATCTGTGATTTTTAGCATTTTATTTTTGCCATATCTTGAGAACCGTAACTCGGAATTGCGCCCGGTTTGAAGCGTTGGAAAGCTTATTAAATGCTCCAATTATGAATGAATACCTATAAAAGAGATGAAAAACTATCAAATGATACAATATTTACACAAAAACTCAATTATTCTATTATGCACACATTTATACTAAAAGCGGGGGATTTATTCGAAGAATATCAACAAAAGAACGGATAAGTGCCACAAAATGTATATACAAAATAACTACATTTTGGCACTTATAAACTCTCCCCAACTTGACACATTGTTTGTCCTCAAACAAAGTCAAATAACTCAAAGAAACAAAGAATGATAATCAAAGAATCACGAATCAACAAGTTTTTGAAAATGAAAAACAAATGTATGGTTCAAACGAAAAATGTACACGACAAAATACATACTTACCACCATCCTACAACGACAACATATAAACGAAACAAATCCTAAGTACAAAAATCATGCAAAACATTCTAAAACAAAACAAGCTCAATCATGAATCACACCTAGCAAAAATTCATCGGTAGATGAAGAACACACAAAGGCGAGGGATAAAAAATACTCCTCCACAATCTTGTAAACAATAGACTAAATTATGCATTCATCCAAGAACGTATTGAAAATACAAATGCAAGAATCACAAGGGCTTTTCAAGGTTGTAATGTGGCTTGGTTAACAAACAAATGATAAGTCCTAAAGCTAATCGAAACAAAAACTTGTCTAAACCTAAGGGAGTGATCAACTCACAAAGTTCCAAACAATATAATTTCAATCTAACTTATTCTTCATCACAAATTTCACACCAAACACACCTCACTTATTAACATAACATTATTCCTACTCTTTTTTGTTTTTCTTTTTCAAAGCCTTTCTCTTTTTTCTTTCTTTTTCTAATCTTTCTTTTTCACTTTTTTTTCTTTCTTTTTCTTAACCTCATAAAAACCACAATATAAGTATATAAACATTTCTCTCCCCAACTTGAATTCAACCAACACTAATGTGTGAATACTCCCTACTTTCTAAGCAAGGTAAAAATCCATACAACAATGAGTTGAGGGTTCAAGAAACAAAGAAATCAACATCCATACAAAAAAGGTGAATTGGCACTCATAGACAAGCATCAAGTTCAAATAAACATGGATATTGATAAAAGTTCAAAGGGGTTAACAAAGGTTCACACACTCACAAGGTGAATTGAATATTTGGCCAAGGTAGTTATGCTCAAAATCAACAAATGCCTTGATTATTTTCTTGCAATCATACAATCAACACAAAACACAAGATTAAGCATAATAAAATCCAGTTAAAACAAGACTGTGGACTCTCAGCATATGTAAACAATGGAAAGCTTCCTCACATTTATGGATAAAAAGGAGACTAAAGTGATTTAATTCATGAGCAAGTAATGCAAAAAGAATGAATGACATGGTAATTGTACAAATGATAAATTTCCTAAACATGTTATGCTATAGAAAGCGATAAACGAGTACCTGACGTGTACCAACTTTGAAAACTATCATTACCATACATCCGCGAGTTGAAACGATCAAACTCGGAAAATCACCTCAAAAGTCTTCAAGTTACCGGACCAAATTTGAGTCCAAACAACAACAAAAGAATTAGAAAAACAATAATAATTTTATTCAATACAAAAATCCTTGGTGAAAATGGGAAAAAGGAAAACCAAGTGAAATTTTAAAAGAATTCACTGGCCCTGCATAGCAGAGCGCGCTAAGCGCGCTACACCAGTTGCAGAAAATGACAGCAACAGGTGCAACTGCTATGCAAGCTCCACTTACACACCTATACAATCTCATTTACACATCTAAACAATATTTACAATACATACACACTTCCACAAGCTAAAACACTACAAACTTGTGGAAAATAACAAATTGACATAACAAAACAAAAGCAAATAACAATACACACAATTGGTGAAAAGGAATTAACAATTTGAAAAGTGAAAATTTGAAATTAAGAACAAGTCATATTTCAACTTGTTAAAACACAAGCCACCAAACAACATAAACAAAAACAAACAAAAACATGCTTGTTTTATGTCGTAAGCTCGACCCCTTTATTGTGTGAGCACTAGTAACCTCCTCTCGTCATGCCATGGTATTGCCACACCGTGCAAACCTAAAGAAAGTGTCCTAACAACCACACAATAAACGTTATGAGTACGAGACAATTCACAACATCACATGAAAACTAAGAAAATCACAAATATGTACAAGTATGAAAAGTTAACACAGCATGTACAAGTAACTTATAAAAATTCATATACAAAGTCTATACAACATATACATTAATTACAAAACTCAAAAACAACGGAATTATCGCAATACAGAAACAATAAAACCAATCCCCGACAACGGCGCCATTTTGTTGCGGCGGTATAACGGCAAGCAAAGAGTTGGTATTATTTTTACCGGGTGATATATACCGGTTAGGTTATATCGTATCGTATCCACAGAGATTGGTTATTGATTCGTCGTTCAACAATTCTACCGTTAATGAGTTTGAGATTAAAAGAAATGAAAATAAAAGACAAAAAGTAAATGAACAAAAAGTATAAAGGATAGACAGCTTGTCCGGAACGAATGTAAACTACCCGTCACAGACTGAAATCTACCACCCATGTCATACTCGGCCTACGATACTCGTCCGTGTCATCACATACCTCTCCCAACCTAAGCTATTCCTAACCCAAATTGAGAATCCTCCTAAATCATCTCAATAGCCATGTTTGGCCTATCTCAACAACACAGGAGTCAACTGCGTCACCTCCATACCCATTCCTAGCATACTTCACCAACGCAGAGGCATTAAGTTTGGATACTCTATAGTGAATGTTAGATCTAAACCCATTCCTAATATTCAGAAACTAACAGATAATCATCCTAGGTAAGAATCTAAGCAATCTATCCCTAGTAAAGCTCAAATCCCTAACGTAAAGTAAAAACCCAAGATAATCACCGACACAAATTCGTAAAGCAACCTTTATACAAGCCAAAGGCGATAAATATACAAGAGTTATGAGTAGAAATACATACAAAACCCAACAAAAGAGATTACAAAGAGAGGATAAGAAGAGGAACCAAACATTTCTTGGTTTGTCAACACCAATCGACGAGGGATTCGACTCCGGATCATCCAAATGCAAGCTCCAATGTTGTTTTCCAAGCAAATCTATCAAAAATATGATGTTGATGGTGTTGGGACTCAAAAATACCCAACCCATAACCTAAAAATGTGTTTTTATCCCCTTTTAAAGAATTCTGATGTCGCAGGGCGCGCTAAACGCGGTCTGTGATTTTCAGCATTTTATTTTTGCCATATCTTGAGAACCGTAACTCGGAATTGCGCCCGGTTTGAAGCGTTGGAAAGCTTATTAAATGCTCCAATTATGAATGAATACCTATAAAAGAGATGAAAAACTATCAAATGATACAATATTTACACAAAAACTCAATTATTCTATTATGCACACATTTATACTAAAAGCGGGGGATTTATTCGAAGAATATCAACAAAAGAACGGATAAGTGCCACAAAATGTATATACAAAATAACTACATTTTGGCACTTATAAACTCTCCCCAACTTGACACATTGTTTGTCCTCAAACAAAGTCAAATAACTCAAAGAAACAAAGAATGATAATCAAAGAATCACGAATCAACAAGTTTTTGAAAATGAAAAACAAATGTATGGTTCAAACGAAAAATGTACACGACAAAATACATACTTACCACCATCCTACAACGACAACATATAAACGAAACAAATCCTAAGTACAAAAATCATGCAAAACATTCTAAAACAAAACAAGCTCAATCATGAATCACACCTAGCAAAAATTCATCGGTAGATGAAGAACACACAAAGGCGAGGGATAAAAAATACTCCTCCACAATCTTGTAAACAATAGACTAAATTATGCATTCATCCAAGAACGTATTGAAAATACAAATGCAAGAATCACAAGGGCTTTTCAAGGTTGTAATGTGGCTTGGTTAACAAACAAATGATAAGTCCTAAAGCTAATCGAAACAAAAACTTGTCTAAACCTAAGGGAGTGATCAACTCACAAAGTTCCAAACAATATAATTTCAATCTAACTTATTCTTCATCACAAATTTCACACCAAACACACCTCACTTATTAACATAACATTATTCCTACTCTTTTTGTTTTTCTTTTTCAAAGCCTTTCTCTTTTTTCTTTCTTTTTCTAATCTTTCTTTTTCACTTTTTTTTCTTTCTTTTTCTTAACCTCATAAAAACCACAATATAAGTATATAAACATTTCTCTCCCCAACTTGAATTCAACCAACACTAATGTGTGAATACTCCCTACTTTCTAAGCAAGGTAAAAATCCATACAACAATGAGTTGAGGGTTCAAGAAACAAAGAAATCAACATCCATACAAAAAAAGGTGAATTGGCACTCATAGACAAGCATCAAGTTCAAATAAACATGGATATTGATAAAAGTTCAAAGGGGTTAACAAAGGTTCACACACTCACAAGGTGAATTGAATATTTGGCCAAGGTAGTTATGCTCAAAATCAACAAATGCCTTGATTATTTTCTTGCAATCATACAATCAACACAAAACACAAGATTAAGCATAATAAAATCCAGTTAAAACAAGACTGTGGACTCTCAGCATATGTAAACAATGGAAAGCTTCCTCACATTTATGGATAAAAAGGAGACTAAAGTGATTTAATTCATGAGCAAGTAATGCAAAAAGAATGAATGACATGGTAATTGTACAAATGATAAATTTCCTAAACATGTTATGCTATAGAAAGCGATAAACGAGTACCTGACGTGTACCAACTTTGAAAACTATCATTACCATACATCCGCGAGTTGAAACGATCAAACTCGGAAAATCACCTCAAAAGTCTTCAAGTTACCGGACCAAATTTGAGTCCAAACAACAACAAAAGAATTAGAAAAACAATAATAATTTTATTCAATACAAAAATCCTTGGTGAAAATGGGAAAAAGGAAAACCAAGTGAAATTTTAAAAGAATTCACTGGCCCTGCATAGCAGAGCGCGCTAAGCGCGCTACACCAGTTGCAGAAAATGACAGCAACAGGTGCAACTGCTATGCAAGCTCCACTTACACACCTATACAATCTCATTTACACATCTAAACAATATTTACAATACATACACACTTCCACAAGCTAAAACACTACAAACTTGTGGAAAATAACAAATTGACATAACAAAACAAAAGCAAATAACAATACACACAATTGGTGAAAAGGAATTAACAATTTGAAAAGTGAAAATTTGAAATTAAGAACAAGTCATATTTCAACTTGTTAAAACACAAGCCACCAAACAACATAAACAAAAACAAACAAAAACATGCTTGTTTTATGTCGTAAGCTCGACCCCTTTATTGTGTGAGCACTAGTAACCTCCTCTCGTCATGCCATGGTATTGCCACACCGTGCAAACCTAAAGAAAGTGTCCTAACAACCACACAATAAACGTTATGAGTACGAGACAATTCACAACATCACATGAAAACTAAGAAAATCACAAATATGTACAAGTATGAAAAGTTAACACAGCATGTACAAGTAACTTATAAAAATTCATATACAAAGTCTATACAACATATACATTAATTACAAAACTCAAAAACAACGGAATTATCGCAATACAGAAACAATAAAACCAATCCCCGACAACGGCGCCATTTTGTTGCGGCGGTATAACGGCAAGCAAAGAGTTGGTATTATTTTTACCGGGTGATATATACCGGTTAGGTTATATCGTATCGTGTCCACAGAGATTGGTTATTGATTCGTCGTTCGACAATTCTACCGTTAATGAGTTTGAGATTAAAAGAAATGAAAATAAAAGACAAAAAGTAAATGAACAAAAAGTATAAAGGATAGACAGCTTGTCCGGAACGAATGTAAACTACCCGTCACAGACTGAAATCTACCACCCATGTCATACTCGGCCTACGATACTCGTCCGTGTCATCACATACCTCTCCCAACCTAAGCTATTCCTAACCCAAATTGAGAATCCTCCTAAATCATCTCAACAGCCATGTCTGGCCTATCTCAACAACACAGGAGTCAACTGCGACACCTCCATACCCATTCCTAGCATACTTCACCAACGCAGAGGCATTAAGTTCGGATACTCTATAGTGAATGTTAGATCTAAACCCATTCCTAGTATTCAGAAACTAATAGATAATCATCCTAGGTAAGAATCTAAGCAATTTATCCCTAGTAAAGCTCAAATCCCTAACATAAAGTAAAAACCCAAGATAATCACCGACACAAATTCGTAAAGCAACCTTTATACAAGCCAAAGGCGATAAATATACAAGAGTTATGAGTAGAAATACATACAAAACCCAACAAAAGAGATTACAAAGAGAGGATAAGAAGAGGAACCAAACATTTCTTGGTTTGTCAACACCAATCGACGAGGGATTCGACTCCGGATCATCCAAATGCAAGCTCCAATGTTGTTTTCCAAGCAAATCTATCAAAAATATGATGTTGATGGTGTTGGGACTCAAAAATACCCAACCCATAACCTAAAAATGTGTTTTTATCCCCTTTTAAAGAATTCTGATGTCGCAGGGCGCGCTAAACGCGGTCTGTGATTTTCAGCATTTTATTTTTGCCATATCTTGAGAACCGTAACTCGGAATTGCGCCCGGTTTGAAGCGTTGGAAAGCTTATTAAATGCTCCAATTATGAATGAATACCTATAAAAGAGATGAAAAACTATCAAATGATACAATATTTACACAAAAACTCAATTATTCTATTATGCACACATTTATACTAAAAGCGGGGGATTTATTCGAAGAATATCAACAAAAAAACGGATAAGTGCCACAAAATGTATATACAAAATAACTACATTTTGGCACTTATAAACTCTCCCCAACTTGACACATTGTTTGTCCTCAAACAAAGTCAAATAACTCAAAGAAACAAAGAATGATAATCAAAGAATCACGAATCAACAAGTTTTTGAAAATGAAAAACAAATGTATGGTTCAAACGAAAAATGTACACGACAAAATACATACTTACCACCATCCTACAACGACAACATATAAACGAAACAAATCCTAAGTACAAAAATCATGCAAAACATTCTAAAACAAAACAAGCTCAATCATGAATCACACCTAGCAAAAATTCATCGGTAGATGAAGAACACACAAAGGCGAGGGATAAAAAATACTCCTCCACAATCTTGTAAACAATAGACTAAATTATGCATTCATCCAAGAACGTATTGAAAATACAAATGCAAGAATCACAAGGGCTTTTCAAGGTTGTAATGTGGCTTGGTTAACAAACAAATGATAAGTCCTAAAGCTAATCGAAACAAAAACTTGTCTAAACCTAAGGGAGTGATCAACTCACAAAGTTCCAAACAATATAATTTCAATCTAACTTATTCTTCATCACAAATTTCACACCAAACACACCTCACTTATTAACATAACATTATTCCTACTCTTTTTGTTTTTCTTTTTCAAAGCCTTTCTCTTTTTTCTTTCTTTTTCTAATCTTTCTTTTTCACTTTTTTTTCTTTCTTTTTCTTAACCTCATAAAAACCACAATATAAGTATATAAACATTTCTCTCCCCAACTTGAATTCAACCAACACTAATGTGTGAATACTCCCTACTTTCTAAGCAAGGTAAAAATCCATACAACAATGAGTTGAGGGTTCAAGAAACAAAGAAATCAACATCCATACAAAAAAGGTGAATTGGCACTCATAGACAAGCATCAAGTTCAAATAAACATGGATATTGATAAAAGTTCAAAGGGGTTAACAAAGGTTCACACACTCACAAGGTGAATTGAATATTTGGCCAAGGTAGTTATGCTCAAAATCAACAAATGCCTTGATTATTTTCTTGCAATCATACAATCAACACAAAACACAAGATTAAGCATAATAAAATCCAGTTAAAACAAGACTGTGGACTCTCAGCATATGTAAACAATGGAAAGCTTCCTCACATTTATGGATAAAAAGGAGACTAAAGTGATTTAATTCATGAGCAAGTAATGCAAAAAGAATGAATGACATGGTAATTGTACAAATGATAAATTTCCTAAACATGTTATGCTATAGAAAGCGATAAACGAGTACCTGACGTGTACCAACTTTGAAAACTATCATTACCATACATCCGCGAGTTGAAACGATCAAACTCGGAAAATCACCTCAAAAGTCTTCAAGTTACCGGACCAAATTTGAGTCCAAACAACAACAAAAGAATTAGAAAAACAATAATAATTTTATTCAATACAAAAATCCTTGGTGAAAATGGGAAAAAGGAAAACCAAGTGAAATTTTAAAAGAATTCACTGGCCCTGCATAGCAGAGCGCGCTAAGCGCGCTACACCAGTTGCAGAAAATGACAGCAACAGGTGCAACTGCTATGCAAGCTCCACTTACACACCTATACAATCTCATTTACACATCTAAACAATATTTACAATACATACACACTTCCACAAGCTAAAACACTACAAACTTGTGGAAAATAACAAATTGACATAACAAAACAAAAGCAAATAACAATACACACAATTGGTGAAAAGGAATTAACAATTTGAAAAGTGAAAATTTGAAATTAAGAACAAGTCATATTTCAACTTGTTAAAACACAAGCCACCAAACAACATAAACAAAAACAAACAAAAACATGCTTGTTTTATGTCGTAAGCTCGACCCCTTTATTGTGTGAGCACTAGTAACCTCCTCTCGTCATGCCATGGTATTGCCACACCGTGCAAACCTAAAGAAAGTGTCCTAACAACCACACAATAAACGTTATGAGTACGAGACAATTCACAACATCACATGAAAACTAAGAAAATCACAAATATGTACAAGTATGAAAAGTTAACACAGCATGTACAAGTAACTTATAAAAATTCATATACAAAGTCTATACAACATATACATTAATTACAAAACTCAAAAACAACGGAATTATCGCAATACAGAAACAATAAAACCAATCCCCGACAACGGCGCCATTATAACGGCAAGCAAAGAGTTGGTATTATTTTTACCGGGTGATATATACCGGTTAGGTTATATCGTATCGTATCCACAGAGATTGGTTATTGATTCGTCGTTCAACAATTCTACCGTTAATGAGTTTGAGATTAAAAGAAATGAAAATAAAAGACAAAAAGTAAATGAACAAAAAGTATAAAGGATAGACAGCTTGTCCGGAACGAATGTAAACTACCCGTCACAGACTGAAATCTACCACCCATGTCATACTCGGCCTACGATACACGTCCATGTCATCACATACCTCTCACAACCTAAGCTATTCCTAACCCAAATTGAGAATCCTCCTAAATCATCTCAATAGCCATGTTTGGCCTATCTCAACAACACAGGAGTCAACTGCGTCACCTCCATACCCATTCCTAGCATACTTCACCAACGCAGAGGCATTAAGTTTGGATACTCTATAGTGAATGTTAGATCTAAACCCATTCCTAATATTCAGAAACTAACAGATAATCATCCTAGGTAAGAATCTAAGCAATCTATCCCTAGTAAAGCTCAAATCCCTAACGTAAAGTAAAAACCCAAGATAATCACCGACACAAATTCGTAAAGCAACCTTTATACAAGCCAAAGGCGATAAATATACAAGAGTTATGAGTAGAAATACATACAAAACCCAACAAAAGAGATTACAAAGAGAGGATAAGAAGAGGAACCAAACATTTCTTGGTTTGTCAACACCAATCGACGAGGGATTCGACTCCGGATCATCCAAATGCAAGCTCCAATGTTGTTTTCCAAGCAAATCTATCAAAAATATGATGTTGATGGTGTTGGGACTCAAAAATACCCAACCCATAACCTAAAAATGTGTTTTTATCCCCTTTTAAAGAATTCTGATGTCGCAGGGCGCGCTAAACGCGGTCTGTGATTTTCAGCATTTTATTTTTGCCATATCTTGAGAACCGTAACTCGGAATTGCGCCCGGTTTGAAGTGTTGGAAAGCTTATTCAATGCTCCAATTATGAATGAATATCTATAAAAGAGATGAAAAACTATCAAATGATACAATATTTACACAAAAACTCAATTATTCTATTATGTACACATTTATACTAAAAGCGGGGGATTTATTCGAAGAATATCAACAAAAAAACGGATAAGTGCCACAAAATGTATATACAAAATAACTACATTTTGGCACTTATCAATAGCTCTAAGGTATTTATCACTTGACGTATTTTCCAAAATCTTGTCTTTCCAAAATTTAGCTAATCATAAAACCATGGAACTAACAATTCTTCTTGCTTTTGCATACTTCATCCCAACTGGCCCACGCAATACCACCTTTCTCCGCTCCTCCACACTGTAAAAATTCCCTCTAAATTCTAATCAACTCCCTCAAGACAACCTTTAGAATTTTGAAGAAAGAAAGGAAGAAAATTGGGATTTAATTCAAAATGGAGTTGGATCTCAATCGCATTATTGCCTCTAAAACCTTTGAAATTGTCCACTTGAACTGCCTTCGCCATCAAATTTGATAACCCTTATGCCACCAAGGTGAAAAGAAATGGTGATAGGGGATCGCCTTGACTTAGTCCATTACACATAGAGAAATTAGTCATTGGACTAACTTTTACTAGAACTAAAAGGGTATTTTTGACAAACACTTGCATTTATCTAATCTATCCACTTCTCACCAAAGCCATTTCTCTTTAGAACATAATTCAAAAACTCTTATGAAACGTTATCGTATGCCTTTGAAAAATCAACCTTTAAAATGAGACATTTCTTCCATGTTCATGTTGCAATATCTATAATTCCATTTAACACCAACACCCCATCATGCATCTACCCTCCCGATACAAAGATCGTGTGGGATCCGAACACAAGCTTCCCAATATACTTCTTCAACATGTTCACCAATAATTTTGCAACAATTTTATACAAACTCCCAACCAACTTGGACGATATTCCTCAAACTATTGTTGATTGTCCACCTTTGGAACTAAGGCAACAAAAGAAGCCAAAATTGATTTTGGGAGATTAGCCTAGCTATAAAATTCTACCAAAAACTTAACACATCCTTCTTGATTATATTCCAACATTTCCATGGAAAGTTGAAATTGAATCCATCTGGGCCTGGACATTTTTCCCCATCACATTCCAACATCACCCATTTAACCTCCTCCAATGTAAAAAGGAAGCTCAAGTTTTTCGACCTCTATCGTGGATAAAGATGGAAAACCCACACCGTTTAACCGGGTCTGATATAAGAATGATTCTATGAATTTAGACTCAAAGAAACACTTCACTTGTTGCTTGACATCTAACACAATTCCAATCCTACCCGAATTTAAATTTACTTCCACCGGGCCATTTCTTTAACATCTTGCTTTAATAGAATTACGAAAGAATTTCGAATTCATATCACTTTCCTTAATCCACATATCCCTTGATTTTTGTTTTAATTTACTCTCTCAGAATTGCAACTTATTACAAAACTCCTTTGAAGCTTGTGCCCTTAAGTGAGGTATATGTTCTCCTAATGCGTCTACCTCTTCTAACATCATATCCTCACAATTATTTAGGTCTACAAAAGCCTTTTATTACTAAGATTGAGCCACTCAAAAACATTCTTATTCCACTATCATAATCTTTCCTTTAGAAGCTTGAATTTCTCCTTAGCTATAAAAGCGCATGAACCGCTAACCACCATTTTGCTTCGCTCTAATCCCACAAACCTTACGAATTCTGGATGCTCAAGCTAACAATTAAGAGAACGAAATGGCTTAGGTCCCCAATTAAGATTGTTTCATTTCAACCAAACAGGATTGTGATATGAAATATCCTTTTGGCAAATATCCTGACAAACAACTAAAATAAACGAAACAAAACCATCAGACAGTAGGAACATGTCAATATTTCTCATCACCCTCACTCCACTTCTACACCACGATAAATTTCTAGCCCCGTAGGGAGATCCACTAAGTCCATTATCCCAATATATAAAATTATTAAACTCTAGCGATTCTTGTGATCTAATGTTCAAGCCATAACCCACATGATCTGAGGAATACCTAACTGAGTTAAAATCTCCACCAACACATCACTCCCATCCTACCCAACTTCTTTTTAAATATATTAATTACTCCCACAACCGCATTTTCAATAATATATTACGGTTTCTGATTTGCCTCAGGCAGGTCGCTTTTCTTCTATGGCAGAATCGGGGATGGTGGCATAATTTGTGGAAGAATCTGTGGCAGAATCGAATTCATCTGTAATAGAAAGAAACAATATGATACAATGGGAACGACTTGATGAATTGAAAGGTGACAAACTTTGTTCTTCTGTAGCGGCGTTGGGGGTGTAGAGTAATTTGGGACAAAGGAAATTGGTAGATAGAATTAAATAAATGGAAATGATAGATAATGATAGAAAGGGAGGAATGAAGGAGAATATCAAGGGTTCTAAATGATTATAGGCTCTTTAAATATAAGGGGGTGGTAATTCTCTAAAGAGAAGAAGGATTAGTGACATTATTAGTAGAGGGGGTTCAGATGTCTTTTTGATCCAAGAAACCAAAATATCGGACATGCAATATTTTTTGGCTAAAAGTATGTGGAAATCCGTTGGCATTGGTTATTCTTATTCCAATTTGAATGGGTTATCTAGAGAGTTGTTGACTTTATGGAAGGAAAGTGAGATAGAGGTGATACATAGCTTTAAAGGAGAGGGTTATTTGGGAATTAAGGTTTTATGGAAGGAGAATTATTACTACATCGTTAATGTTTATTCATCTTGTCACTTACTAAAAAAGAAAGAGTTTTGGGCCAAATTGATAGAACTGAAGGAGGCTAGAAGATATGGGGAGTGGCTATTATGTGGTGATTTTAATGCTATAAAAATGTTGATGAAAGAAAAGGTAGAAGTGGTCAAGACAATAGTATAGAAATTAGACTTTTTGCGGATTTTATTATGACTAGTAATTTAGTGAATGTTCGTTGTAAGGGAAAAAGGCTTTCGTGGTACAGTGGTGATGAGAGAGCTATGAGCCGTATTGATTGATTTCTTGTGTCAGATGTTGTCGTGCAAAGATGGAACATTATTGGGCAAAAAATTGAAGATAGAGATATTTCGGATCATTGTCCGGTTTGGTTGGAGATAGATAGAATGAATTGGGGATCTAAACCATTTAAATTTGAAATTCCTGGCAGCAGATACGTGATGTCACAGAGAATGTTATGACACAGTATCTGACACTATGTTAACAATTCACACAGTAAATATAGAAAGCAGTAAAGAACACAATAAATTGTTCACCCAGTTCGGTTCAACAAATCTACATCCGGGGCTACCAAGCCGGAGGAAATTCACTATTAGTAGAATTAATTCAGGAATAAACCACCAGTTTATCTCCTTCACTTAAAACCTACTCAATGCAACTTCAACCTAAGTCCTACTTAGATCTGAGTACCCACTCACTCCCCCTCAATCACAGCAGTGGTATCAACCTATTGACTAATTGAATTGTGAAGACACACTTCAATAAAATATCTTGATCTTGCTTCAAAGCTTTAATCAAGAGACAAACACTCGTGCTTTAAAGCTTTGAGTGATAAACTACCCTTACAAAGAAATCCTAGTCCAATGCACTTATCAATTGATAGTTGCTTGGCTCAAGAGAAACTAGAATTACACAATACCAACTGTTAAATCCTAACAAGACAAACACAAGTCGCTATCTCTTCAATACATTCAAAGGCGCAAGGTTGTAAGGTTGAATTCCTTTTATAGAAGCGATCCGAAACTTCGTTTTGGGCTTCCATAAAGATAGCTAGGGTTCACTTAATTTAATCCTAAAACATGGTCTTTTCAACAACCAATTTAGGTTTAATTAAGATTAACCTAGCAACGTGAGCATGCTTTCTAATAAGAAAAACAATATTTAGCGAACAAACTTCCGAAAAATCTCAGAACAAACAGATTCTGCGGAATGTCACATCGAATGTCATAACATCAAGACATCGACTTTTCGAAGTTCCAACACAGCTTTAGCTTCCAGTTCTGAGCTGTCCATTTAACATCCTTAGCAGGTAGGATTTATCTTCAATCTCTGAATGTCATGACATCTATCATGTCATTGCTAAAGCCTAGTTTTACCAAAATTAATGCCAACCTAAAAACACTAACAAACTCCCCCTTTGGCACATTTTTGGCTAAATCTACTTAACCTATCAGAGTACATATGCAGCAGAAGACAATCTAGTTCTAAGCTTAAATAAACTAGAACCTAGAGATAAGATAAATTCTACCCATACAAAAATCCCACAATTCCCACAATTGCCCACATACAAAATTTAAAAACAGGCCATACAATTCCCCAAAGTCCCATACTACTGTCACACAGTAGTTCTTCTCCCCCTTTACAAGTGCCCAAACTTTTAATCAAACAGTACCAGAAAAAAAATACCAGCATAAGTATTCAAGGGTTACACATCTGTCAACAGATTACAGTCATCCAAAATGAAACAAAATGCAGAACAGAAAACAGAAAACAATTGACAGAATAACATCAGAGGCAACAAGGGCAACAGTTTCAAGTGCTTTCTTCTCTAGAAGATGCACTGTGAAAGGACACATCTTCAGAGCCTTCTTTGTTAGCAACTGCTTGGTCAGCATCATCATCTTCCTCCATATGAGCAGCAGAAGTATCACCATCAAGCCTTTCTTCCTCAACCTCTGTGTATTTTTCCTTTTCAAGAGTAGAGATCAGAGCTTCAAGGGTCTACTTCCTTGCTTCAAGTTCCCTACAGGTCTCCTTTAGCACAGCTATGACATCTGCCTTTTGAGAATTGGTTTTGACATTTGATGTCTCAGCTGATGTCATGACAATGTCAGGAACATGCTTCCCTTGAAAAAGTTTGTAGTGGAAGCCAAGGGCAGGAGCTCTTTTACTCACCGTATCTCTATTTCCCAGAATGTCAGGGTATTGATCAGTTAAAATTCCACACAAGAGGGAGGGAAATGGTATTGGTCCTTTTATAGCATAACTGTCAGCATGTTTAAGGATCTGATCAAAAATGTAGCTTCCATAGTCAAACTTTGCTTTTGTTCCAACAGCAAAAATGAACCTCCCCAGACCAATGGAGATGGTTGACTTGTGATTCGTGGGAACCCAGTTGGCTGCACCAATCATGTGTAGAATAGCAAATTTGACACTTAATTTGCTAGCAGAAAGCTTTCCCTTCAAAGGCCATTGTCTTACTTGATTGGCAGTGATGGTTTGACACACTTGATTGTCAGTTTCTTCAAGCTCAGGATGAGCCTCATCTGACCTCCCTAAGTACTTGTTGATTATACTTGAGGAAAACTTCACTTTTCTTCCTCTGACAAACACAGTCTTTTAAAATCTGCTGATCTTCCATCAGCACAACCATTTGACAGGTTCACAATAAACTCCTTCACCAGACCTTCATAACAATTCGAGAACTTCTCCACAGTTCTCATCAACCCAGCTTCCTTGATTAGGTTTATCACCTCTTTGCATTCAAGAGCATCTTTGTGCAGTTCCCTTTCAAGTGCAATTCTCTTCAAACTCACATATTTCCACCTATTAGCATTTTCAGGGTGGTGAAAGGAAATGTTGTCAATTGGAACTTCAGGAACTATGGGCATTTTCCCAAGGAACAACCTTCTTTTTGAATGAATGTCAGAGACATTCTCTGTAACATCAAAGTCAGAATCATCCTAATCTGAGGGCTCAGGTGCTTTCCTTTTCCTTACAATTGAAGTGCTCTTTGCTTTAGGAGTATCACTAACATTCTTGACTTTGTCCTTCCCTTTGGAAGTTCCAACCTTGTTGCCCTTACCAGATTTTTCTACAACCTTCCTCTCAGCCCTAGGAGTCTTGCAGCCAACTTCAGCATTCTTCTCATGAACAGAGCTTTGAGCAGCACTTTTCTTCCCTTTCCTATTCATTACCCTTCTAGCAATGCTGGGATTAACCTTCGCTATGAGGTCATTATCAGAAAACTCCTCATCTAGATTGATGATATGAGAAACCATATTCTGATTGGTGTTCTTCTCAGGAGTATCTTCAAGAATGCTATCAGATATGTTGTCAGCAGAGGCAGCAGGAGGTCTATCAGAGGCACTATGATCTGAAGATTTCTCAAGAACCTCATCAGAAATCTCATTCACATTTGCAGCAGGAGATTCAATTACATTATCATCTTTACATCCTTCAGGAGCTGGAGCAGAAGGACTTACATCATTTTTCACAGGGGAATCAACATCATCACCAGATGTCTTGACATTCTCATTAACATCTGGATCAACTGCTAAGCTAGGGCTAGCAGACTTATGATTCAGGGGAATTGAAATCCCAGGCACAGACTTATTCTCATTTAGGATGTCGGACACTATCCTAGCTATGGCCTCATGCACTGACCTAGATCCTTCTCTATTTACTAGTTCTGGGGGAACAGAGGATGATGGTACTGAGGTCTTACCAGAAGGAGATATTTGTGCCCTTCTTGTATTTCTTGTGCGTAACTTCTTGACCTTTTCTGGGTTAGTGGCCATTGTACGCAGTGGTGTCACTCTCAGAGCTTCAGCTTGCATGGCTTCAATGTTTGCTCTAACTTCACCATGGGAGAGATGGAGATCCCGATTCTTGAGATGATGAGGATGATGAAGACATTTTCATGGTTGTTGAGAGGATGAAAGCGAAAACAGCAAAGGGTTTCAAAGTTTCTTTTGAGAGAAGAAAGGATGGTACTACTTTCAAAAGAAGAAACTATTATATGAGGATGTCTCTTCCTATTCTTGGACTTCTTAAAATAAGGAAGGAAATACCTAAATAACCCTCTAAACAAAAGTTGAAATAAAAAGTTCCTTTCATCCCTTGTTGTAGACACAGCTAATTGCTACAACTCCTCATATTGCCAACTATCCAATTTGTCCCTTAAAGTCTTAAATTGATCATTCTCAAGAGCTTTAGTAGCAATGTCACAGTACAATGTCATGACATCCTGTATGACATTGTGATCAGTCAGCATCTGCTTTATCCAAATCATCTTAAAACAGTTTCTCCCAGTTGCTATGTATTCAACTTTAACATTGTATAAAGTTAAACAGTTTTGCTTCTTGCTGATCCAAAACATGAGACTGTTTCTCAAGAAGGAACATACATCAACAAGACTTTTACTCAAGTTTTGAACAACACTATCTCCACTGGATTTCTTGGACAACTTCAAATGTGGAGGGGTAAGAGTCCTAGTGTGGATGCCATTATTTAGTCCAAGCTTCTTGACACAATTCCTTGCATACTTGCTTTGTGAAATAAGTGTAGAGCCTTCCATCAATGTGTATGACATTCCTTCAGATACTATGTCATTATCATAGATGGATGCCACCATGATCTTTTCTCCTCTGACAAAGAGAGTTTCATCCAAAACTCCTCTCCTGTATCCTTTGACAGTAAGATACTTGGTTATCCTTTCATGCCAGATCTTAGTACTTTGCTTCAGTACTTTAGGAGTACTCAGATGTCTAGACATTGAGTGTGACATTCTGATTCTCTGTCCAGCCTTATGCTTACCACAGATCCTCCCTTTGACTATGAGAGTTCTTGGTATCCTTCTGACTCCCTCTATGGAACTGATCCTTTTCATTCCTCTGAGGTGTGGATGACCAGATTCTTGCTGCCACAACTTTACTTCCTCTTCATCTTTGACTGTAGAACACACAGAAGACAGAGTGGTGTTCTCAGATTCCCACATGTAGCAGTTGTCCTTTGATCTGACTCCTCTCATAATCACTACCTGTTCATCGTTGATTACAAGACATTCAACCTTAGTGAAGTTGACTGTGAATCCCATATCACATAGCTGAGTTATGCTAATGAGATTTGCATTCAGACCTTTTACTAGCAGCACTCCATTTAGGTTTGGAACTCCAACCCAATTTGAGTTTCCAATACCTTTGATTTCTCCTTTGGCTCCATCTCCAAAAGTAACAAGGCTGGTAGAGTGATGCTTAACATTATTGAGAAGATTCCTGTCTCCAGTCATGTGATTGGAACAACCATTGTCAAAGTACCAATCTTTCTTGGTAGACACACTAAGAGAAGTGTTAGCTACTAGAGCAACAATCTTCTTCTTCCACTGTTGAGAGTATGATACTCTGTTGGTTTTAGGCTTCACATAAGACCCTTGATTAGGATATCCATGAAGTCTGTAGCAGAAAGATTTTATGTGACCAAGCCTTCCACAATAATGACATCTCCATCTTTGAAACTGTTTGTTCATGTTTCTATGATTTTGATGTTGCACCCAATGTTGTGACATCTGTTTTGACATTGGTCTATTAGGTCTGTTCTTCCTTTTGTTATAGACAAACTTCTTAGTCCCCATATACCCTGAGGCAGACCTATTCCCTGGCTTGTGGTATGACATCTTCTTTGTCATTGACTTCCCAGGTTTGTTCCATTCCTGGTTATTTGCAAATCTCTTTGCAACATACCCCGAGCGGACACATTTCTGTTTGGGTTGTGACACCTGCTTTGACATTGTTTTCCTATGTCTCTTCTTCTTAATGTCACCAACAGGTTGCTTTTCAGCCACATATCCTAGACCATGCTTATTTCCTGCATTTTGTTCAAGCTGAAGAATTTCTTCTAACTTGTCAGTACCAGATGTCAACATTTTGACAGATTTAGACATCTGATCAAGTTTGGAGTTCAGCATTACAATATCACTATTAAGGTGATTTATAGTGGCTGTGTTCTCCTTTTTCTCAGCCTCCAGCTTCTCATTCTCAGCTTCCAACTTCTCAATCAGCTTTTTCTGTTCCTCATTCTGCTGACAAACTTCACCATTTTTTATACATAACTTCCTGTGGATTTCAGCAAGCTCTTCAAATGTCACTTCCTCATCACTAGAATCCATAGCAGAATTGTACACTCCAGAGAGAGCAGTAACAAGTTTGGCACCTTCTTCCTCAGATTCACTTCCTGAACCACCATCAGACCAAGTGAAAGCCATTCCTTTCTTTTGTTTCTTTAGAAAGGTGGGACATTCAGCTCTAATATGTCCAAATCCTTCACATTCATGACATTGGATTTTGCTGCCTTGACTTCCTTTTTCTTCTGACTTGGATCTTCTTGAGTCATAAGATCTTGATGTCGATTGCAATGTCCTTGACATTTGACCTTGACTTTGGATCAATTCTCCTGATCATTTTGTTGAACTGTCTTCCAAGCATGGCTATAGCTTCAGATATCTTCTCTTCATCTTCCACCTTGCATCCCTCTTCATTATTGGATACAAGTGCTATGCTCTTTTCTTGTCAGCTTTCACCGATTCCCATCTCAAAAGTCATAAGGGATCCAATAAGTTCTTCAACTTTCAAGGTGCTGATGTCTTGGCGTCCTCTATTGTTGACTTTCATTGCAAATCTCTTAGGCAAGGATCCGAGAATCTTTCTCACCTTTCTCGACATCTTTTCACCAAGTGCTCCGAGGCATTGGCAATTTCCAAAATATTCATGTGAAATTCATGAATAGTCTCATCTTCCTTCATCTTCAAATTCTCAAATTTGGTAGTGAGCATCTGAAGTCTTGACATCTTCACCTTGGATGTCCCTCATGAGTAGTTCCGAGTGTCCCAAACATCCTTGGCCACTCACATTGATGGACCAATCAAGATGTTTCAATACCATTGAACAGCATTCAATGCTTTAGAGTTCCCGAGCTAGCTCCTCTTCCTCTTTGCTCCATTCCTCCTGTTTCAAGACAGAGTCCCATCTTTCTCAAGCTTGGTGGGATGTTTCCATCCTTTGTCGAGCTCTCCAAGCCTTAATGTCCACGATCTTAAGAAGGCAACCATACGAGGTTTCCAGAATCATAATTAGACCCATCCGAATAGGTGGTCTTCCTCCAAATCCTCCTTCTTTATCCATTACGCGAAACTATTATCCCTAGATCTCACCGAAATAACAAGGTGGTGCCCGCTCGATGCCAATTGAAATTCGGCAGCAGATACGTGATGTCACAGAGAATGTTATGACACAAGATTCGACACTATGTTAACAATTCACACAAGAATACGTAGCGATAAAGAACACAATAAATTGTTCACCCGCCGGTTCAACAAACCTACATCCGGGGCTACCAAGCCGGGAGGAAATTCACTATTAGTAGAATTAATTCAGAATAAACCACCGGTTTATCTCCTTCACTTAAAACCTACCCAATGCAACTTCAACATAAGTCCTACTTAGATCCGAAACTCACTCCCTCATCACAGCAGTGATATCAACCTATTGACTAATTGAATTGTGAAGACACACTTCAATAAAATATCTTGATCTTGCTTCAAAGCTTTAATCAAGAGATAAACACTCATGCTTTAAAGCTTTGAGTGATAAACTACCCTTACAAAGAAATCCTAGTCCAATGCACTTATCAATTGATAGTTGCTTGGCTCACAAGAGAAACTAGAATTACACAATACCAATGTTACAAATCCTAACAAAGACAAACACAAGTCGCTATCTCTTCAAGACATTCCAAAGGCGCAAGAGTGGTTGTTTTCCTTTTATAGAAGCGATCCGAAACTTTTTGGGCTTCCATAAAGATAGCTAGGTTCACTTAATTTAATCCTAAAAACATGGTCTTTTCAACAACCAATTTAGGTTTAATTAAGATTAACCTAGCAGCCACGTGAGCATGCTTTCTAATAAGAAAAACAATATTTAGCACAACAAACTTCGAAAAATCTAGAACAAACAGATTAGAGAATGTCACATCGAATGTCATAACATCCGTTAAGACATCGATGCTTTTTTCCAACATGCCTTTAGCTTCCATTCTGAGTTGTCCATTTAACATCCTTAGCAGGTAGGATTTATCTTCAATCTCTGAATGTCATGACATCTATCATGACATTGCTAAAGCCTAGTTTTACCAAAATTAATGCCAACCTAAAAACACTAACAAAATTCAATAACGAATGATTTTCCTTGAGATCGTTTATTCTGTTTGTTGAAAGAGAGTGGAAGGAAATGAAGTTACAAGGTAGAATTGATTTTGTCTTAAAGGAGAAGTTGAGATTGCTTAAAGAGAAATTAAATTGGTGGAATAAAGAGGTGTTTGGGAAGATATATTTGGAAGTGGAGGATAGTAATAGAGATATAAATTTGGGGGACGACATTTTGGAAGTGGAAGATGTCGGGGTACATCCCGAGCTCTTGGTCAACCGGAAGGAAAAGACGAGTAAATTTTGGTTGAATTTGAGGATTAAGGAGAACATGTTGGATCAAAAAGCTAAAGTGAAATGGCTAAGAGAGGGTGATGTTAATAGTAGCTTTTTTCATAAAGTTATGAAGAGTAGGAGGTGCATTAATCATATTTGGCCATTGTAAGTAGGTGGTCTTTGGTTGAGTCGGTTGAGGAGGTGAGAGGTGGTGAAGAACCACTTTTCTAACAAATTTAAAGAGAGGGAGAGAGACTCTTCGTGGTTGGAGGGGATCACCTTCAATAACATTAGTGAGGAGGAGAGGTTGGAGTTGGAAAAACCGTTCTTGGAGGATGAGATTAAGGAGGTAATATGGAGTTGTGGATCTTCGAAGAGTTCGGGTCTCGATGGATACACCTTTAAATTTATTAAGAAGTGTTGGGATATTGTCAAAGATGATTTTATTAAATGTTTTAATGGTTTCCAATCTGGTGACTATCTTTCGAAAGCCGTCACTTCTTATTTCTTGACTTTAGTCCCGAAGAGGAGCAATCTGGTATCTCTCGATGATTATAGACCCATTTGTCTTGTTGGATGCATCTTTAAGGCTATTTCCAAGTTGTTGGGGGGTAGATTGAAGGTGGTGTTGAATTCCTTGGTCTCTCAGTGCCAAAAGGATTTTGTGTCGGGGAAACAACTCTTGGATGGCGTTATGGTGGCTAATGAAGTGGTTGACTATGCGAAGAGGGAAGGGAGAAATTGTCTTATGTTCAAAGTGGATTTTGAAAAGTCCTATGATAATGTGAATTGGAACTTTCTTAGGTTTATGTTGAAGAAAATGGGTTTTGGAGATAAGTGGAAAAGGTGGATGGAGCTCTTAATTTTTCAAAGCAAAATGTCGGTTCTTGTCAACGATAATCATACTAAGGAGTTCGTGGTTGAGAAAGGATTAATACAAGGTGATCCTCTTTCACCTTTTCTCTTTGTTTTGGTGGCGGAGGGTCTTACAGGTTTAGTTAGAAAATCCATGAACATCGGTGGTTATACGGGTTTTGATGTTAATGGAAGATGCGTGGTGGATATCCTTCATTTTGCGGATGATACTTTTTTGGTGCGAGAAGGATCTTGGAATCATGTGTGGACTGTCAAGTCGATTTTGAGAGCTTTTGAGTTAATTTCGGGTCTTGGTATTAATTACCATAAAAGAAAATTAATCGATATTAATATCTCAAACAACTTTTTGGACGCCGCATCGTATGTCCTATCTTGCAAGGTGAAGTCTAGCAAGTTTGTTTTCCTTGGAATTTCGATCGGCTCTAATCTGAGAAATTACTCTTCTTGGTTTCCTTTATTGAACAAAATGAGGAATCATTTAGCAGATTTAAAGCATCACTTTCTTAATCTTGGTGGGAGGATCACATTATTGAGGTCAGTTATTTGTTCCCTTTCAATTTTCCACATGTCTTTCTATAAAATGTCTGTTAAGGTGTCTAATGAGTTCACTAGCATTCAAAGAAACTTCTTATGGGGCGGGTTAGAAAGAAGAAGAAAGATTCATTGGGTGAGTTGGAAAAAGGTTTGTCTTCCGGTGGACAAAGGGGGCTTGGGTATGAAAAGCATTTCGAAATTTAATTTGGCCCTTCTTAATAAGTGGAGATGGAGAATTACGCAAGAGGATAATAATCTTTGTCGTGTTTTTTTTAAATCTAGTTATGGGGACTTTTCTTTGAAAGTGTTTGGTGGGAGTAATAGAATAATAGATTCAACGTTTTCTTCTTCTTCAATTTGGTGGAGGGATTTAGTCAAAATCGGTACATCTATTGGAAGTGATCCTTTAATGGAGAATTGAAAGGTTGTTTTAGGGAATGGTTTCTCATCATTCTTTTGGGAAGCTAAATGGTTTGAGGGTCTAGATTTAAATTTAAAAGAGTCTTTTCCGGATTTATATTTGACTTCCAATTTGAAGAAGGTGGCGGTAGCCGGCTTAAGAGGGTAGAGGGAGGGGTGCGGTTATTGGGTGATCTTGGCATTGACATCTCTATGTTGTCATTGGTTGAACGAGAAAGTTTATCTTCTCTTCTTTTTATTCTAGAAGGGGTTCTTTGGAGGGTTTTAGAAAGAGATAAGGTAGTTTGGCTTTTAGAGGAAAATGATATTTATTCGGTTTCTTCTTGTTACAAGTGGTTAGCTAGTTTCCGGATTCCTTATGGTCCTAATAGAAGACATGAATAGGCTTTGAGCATCATTTGGAAGATGGAGGTTCCCTTTAAGATAAAGGTTTTTGGTTGGAGGCTTTTGATTAATAGACTTCCAACAAAAGATCCCTTGTGCATTAGAGGTATGGTTTTCCCCCAAGATTCTTTAAATTGTGTCTTTTGTGGTAACTTTGTTGAGAATAGTTCCCATATTTTTCCCTTTGCAATATAGTGAGAAATAGTTGGAACAAAATTGCTATTTGGGTAGGGAAAGTGGTGGATGAAAAAGAAGATTGTTTAGCGTGTTTTATGGATTGGATTTGGTTTTGTAAAAGGAAGAAAGTTAAGGAAGGAAAATGGGGAGTTTTATGGTTAGCTACGGTATGGTCCATTTGGGTGGTGAGGAACGGTATATGCTTCCGGAATGATGGTTGGAATGTGGATAAAATGGTTTGGAGTGTCAAAATTTTGGTTTGGAGATGGTTGGGTATAAGAGAAATTATCAATTCCAATTTAAAATTTTACGAATTTAGCAAAGATCCTTTGCTATTTCTCAAGTAGCTTTATTTGGTTGTTAATTTCTCTTTGCCTGAATTCTTTTATAGAGACCTTCTCTTTTTATAAACATATTTTGAGAACCCTTAGTTCTCTTCATATTCACTTGCTTAAAAAAAATAATAATAATAAATAACATTGTTTTAAATTAAACCCCGAAGATTAAAATTTTCCTTGTGATAACATGTTATATTAATAATTTTCATGAAAAAAACACTTTTATTAACATTATATTCCAAATAAAATATATAATACAAAAATTAAGCCCAAAACAATTCAACCAAGGTTGTCATAACATATATAGATAACAACAATACACAACAAGAGGAGCCAAATACATGTAAATATTAGAAATCCAAATATTCCAAGCAAACAAATGATCATGGAGGACGAATCAGTTGATACGGCGACAAAGTGTGATTCCATCTCCTACAGAGAGCTGACAAATCTCAATCCTTGAATCATGAGCTAGATATTTGTTGAGCTCAATCACATAATCACGTGAATTTCTAATCATGTCTGTCATAGGTGCATCAGGTGGAGCTGCCACGGATCCACTCCATAAGGTGTTATCATATCCAATTAATCCTCCAACTTTAACAAGATCAATTACCATCTTGTGATAATTTATGTAGTTACTCTTATCAGCATCCACAAAAACAAAATCAAATGTTCCCTTGTTATTTTCCTACAAAATTAATGGACGTAGATTCAACTAATCATTATATATATAATTATAAGTTTGAAATATGTGCTTGAATGAAATAGATTAGGGTGGAATTATTTAATATAAAAAGTTGGTGGCAAATGACCGCAAACGCACATCTTGAAGAAGTTCATCAAGAAGATGTAAAGCATTTCCTTCTCTAAAGTCAACCTTGTGAAGCACTCCAGCTTTTTTAATCATGGGCAATCCTAATTCATAGTATTCACGACAGATATCCAAAGCCAGTACCTAGCAAAATAAACAACAATGAGTTATACATAAATTTGAAAGATAAATGTAGTAATGTGATATTTAATGAGTTCATTTATTTTTATACACTTTAAAACCCTTCAAAATTATAGTAATATTGAGAAAAAATGGAGAGAATCAAAAGTAGGTAATACACTTGAGAAAACGTAATGGTCAGATGATCATTTCTCTCTTTAGATTGAAATATATTTTATTCATTTTATTTTTGTTCATTTTTTCTTAATATTTGAAGAAAAATATCCCTTCTTCATCAAATCATGGTTTCTTCTTCCATTTAAATCAAATCATTCATTTTTTAACTGAGGTGGTTTTACCAAATTATTTTATCTTTCTTATTTTTTTCTCTTTTGATTTCTGCTTCTAGCTTTTTTTTCTCTCTTCATTTCATGTGTATTTAGAAATGTTGTTGTAGTTTTATATTTATTTTTAAGTAGAACTTTGAGTTATTTAATTTTTGGTTCCAAAATATATATTTATTAACACAGTTGAAATGATGTTTTTGTTTGTTACTTTTTTATTGATATATACTAATACTAATATGTTATTTATTTGATTTAATGTGATATATTTTCAAATACTATATTATTTTTTTAAAAATAATTTAACATATTTTAAAATACCATACAACTTTAAAATTGTTCAAAATAATATATAAATATCCAACATATCACATATTAATAGAATAGGAGAAAGTGGTCAAATGTAAAATAATTAAGATTAATTTAGTTATATAAATATATAAAATTTAACACACGAAAATTGAATGTTAAATAAAAGATATAATTTATTAAAGTGTGACATTAATGAATTATAACAGACAACACTTTTTCTAAATAAATAATAAAAATCACATACAATTTGACATAACACTTTGCCAACTTTAAAAGTTTAAAGAAGATGCATTAACACTGTCATCTAATATAGAAATATATTATTTTACTATGTTATACAATTTTTTTTTTTAATTAGACTTTGATTTGGCACGAATCATGCCCATGATTTATTGACTGTATAATTATTTTCTTTATTTTTAATCATAAATAATTTAAATCAAAAATGCATATCAAAATATGTGTTAATGAATACCTTTTTGTATTTGTTATTATTTTATTTAAATCATTTATATTTGTTTTACATTTTATAAAACCACTCTTAATTTATTGTTTTTCTGTATAATTTATTAAACACCATAAAATATATATATATATATATATATATATATATATATATATATATATATATATATATATATATATATATATATATATATATATATATATATATATATATATATATATATATATATATATATATATATATATATATATATATATATATATATATATATATATATATATATATATATGAAAAGTCCAAAATGGAAGGGGTGATAGTTCTATAAACTAGAGGCTTACATTTCCATCAGAGGGAAGAGCAAGAGCAGTGGATAGGAGAGAGTAGCCAGTATATACACCAATCTCTATCGTCTTCTTTGCATTCACGAGCTTTATAAGCATGCTTATAAGTTGTCCTTCATCAGCAGGTACTGCCATAAGGCTCCTGAAGTACATAGAATTGATAATTATTTTTGAACACATAGAATTGATAATAAATAATATAAAGTAGTATTAAAAAAATTATAACGAAATTAGTAAAAAGAAAATCAATTTCTAAACATCAAAAATAGAATAGAGTTAATATAATAATATTACCAAGGGTGACTTTCTGTCATCTCACGAAGCTCCTTCAAACATGGGTGCTCTCTGGGAAACACACTGGTTTCAAGTATATACTGAACAACACATTTTTTTTTTTGGTTTGACAATGAACACATAAATATCATGAATCAATATAAGTGAAAATAAGTTAGTTGTGAAGAAAGAAGAGTGGATACCTTATAAAGTGCATCACTATTAAGGAGAGTCTTGTGAGCAAGATCTCTGTAATCGACTGTTTGGCTTTGCTGTTTCTGTTCATCATTAACACCCATCTCTTGTTGTGTATAATACTTTTCTTAATTAAGATATTTCTGATTATGAGAAGCTCTCTCTTGATAATGATGAATTTAAGCTCTAAAAAGCTGTCCTATTTATAGACAGACAACTTGGTTGCAGTGCTATGAAAACCTGTACAATAAATATATTATTTTGACATATAAAAACTCCAATATATATGTATCTAAAGAACTACTAACTTTTATACTATAAATAGATAGAAAAATAAAACCATATAAGACTATCCCATGGAAGAAAAAAATTTGAAAAGTCTAACTTTAAATCCTTATCACTTACAATTATTTTTCAATTTTATTCTTATAGATTTTCAGCAAGTATAGTATTTGTTTGTCCATGTAAATACTTTTACTTATTTTTTTATGTAATAGTATTTGAAATATATAACACAATTAAAAAAGATGTATCATGCCATGTGATTTAATGACTTTTACTTATTTTTTTATGTAATAGTATTTGAAATATATAACACAATTAAAGAAGATGCATCATGCCATTTAATTTAATGACGTGATAAATATGGAGCAAAAAATTGGTAGTTGCGATGTATTTATCACGTAATTATAAGTTTTAAATATTAAAATAATTAATGAAATGTTATTATATGGGGAGTCATATTTTTTTTATAAAAAAAAATTGTGGAGTGGTAATCACGTTGCAACATAAAAATTAAAATGTTGTGTGGTTTTGATGGAGAAATTTTAGAATTTTCAAAAATTAGTTGTGAAGTGTTTATCACGTCATAACAGTTTAAGAGAGAATATCGATCGTGATGTGCGATGTAGCAAATTTGATCAAAGTCAACGTGAAAATACACAACAAGAAATCCTTACTACAGCTACATGATTTTTCCACATGGATATCGCGACGAATAAAGAGATCACATGGTGACTATCATGACAAAAAAATTTAAATTAATAAAAAAAAAATGATGTTGAACTTTTCATGATGGGGAAGAAAGAAATTTTTGAAATAAATGTAGTGTTGTGTAAATCACTACTTTTCTTCCCAACAACTTTTTCCCGCAACTTTTTTTCCCGTTAAGACTTGCGAAGAATAAGTCACCCCATAACTTTTTCTCCGATTTGTGTTGTCACCCATGATGCATCAAGAAGACATATGAAAAAATTAATAAGTATTTTATGTTCTTCATTCATAATTTATTGTTTCCTATAATGTTTGTTATTTAATTTCTAACAACTATTATTATTTGAAATTATAGGTGCTTAAGGTAAAGATACTAAGAGACAAGACACCAAGACAACAAGATAATAAGTATAATTTGATATAATAATATATACATTGTAGGTTGTTTTGCCTCAATTTTGGTTTTTATGTAATATACAATGTTTGGTTCCGAATGGAATTGCTTCTTTGATATAATATAATTTTGGTCTAATTCAATTCACAAATGAGTGTATTGTTGTTTCTGGTATGATACGATTCAAAAATATTTAGGTTGAAAAATCAACAATTTTGTTAATTCAACGATTTAAAAAACACAAATAATATCACAATAGTTGTTAATTCAAACGTTATTATAAGTATAACGTTTTCAATAATTTCACAATGGTTGTTTCTGTAAATTGTATTTATAAGTAGAACTATCTAATTTATAATAAAGATCATAAAACTGTTGTGATAACGAACATACATACAATCACACAATCACACGTTACCTAATAACGGACATACTACCATCATTATAATTATATGTGTTTCACAATTGTTATGTATGTATTTTCCGTAATAATGTTACTATGAATTTGATTAATACGAATTACTAATGTTTATTCTATCATATAATTTTTACAAATACATTCAACAGACAACAAAGACGGTATATAAAATGCAATATTGTGCTTCTTTTGATATATTGCTTAAAATTGATATAATGAGTAGGAAGTTGTATGACCTCTTATAGAAATTAAAAAACAACATTAAATATTTATTATAATATTAAAAATGGTATTTAATAAATCCCACAAAATAATTTATATCTCATCAACCTCAACAAATCTACTATATGTTCATAATAAATCAAAAAATTATTTCATCTCATTACTATGATGTTTAGTCTCAAATATTAATATGATGTTTTAGTTTCGGTCCACGGTCATTATGATATCATGATATCATGTTTTATTATTATATTTAATGTTATTACGTGGACAAAGAAACTCTATTGATACATTATGCATGGTTCCGAATATTTAAATTCTTTACTACGCATACATATCTTTAATAGTTCTAAGTTAATGAAGCATGATTATTTAAATTCTGACAAGTCCTTCAAACATTAGTGTCATTGACATTTCTACTTTATATAAATGGTGATCATGTCATTTCATTACCATAATATCATACTAAATTAAGATGTTCTTACACGTTTTATAGACTCAGAATGTTCACAGCAAGCGGAACAAATCTCCAATAATATTTTACCCTATTGGCATCGTTTTTGAAGGGATTCGTTTGACGTTAATTTTGTCCGCTTGTGTAATGTCAACCAATAACCAGGGGACATGGTGCAAAATAAAGTTTCTTACTCACGTATTATGATAATGAGAAATAAAAATATTAATTATCTGTCAATGGTACCCCTTAAATGTTTGTATATTAAACACCGTGGGAGCGCAAGCCTGTTTATAGAATAAAAACAAAAAGCATGATTTTCGCCCATGGAACCCTTATACATTTAGGTGAACGTGCAAATTGCAATGCAATAAACAAAACAAGAAGGAATATACAAATTAAACACGGATTGGAATATACAATAGCTAGGGATGTTTGCATTTCATCGAGATAGTTTTAAATAGGAGTGACAATTGAATTCATTAAAATAAAATCTATTCAATTCATCTATTAGAGATTCATTAAATCCATCTATCAAATGAATAATAAGTTAATTGATTGATCCAATCCATCTATTTATATACATGAATTGATCTAATTCATACACTACATTTTAATGATCCAATGGATTATTCTTTAAAAAAAATATTTTTAGTAAAAATAAAAATAAAAAAATAAAATAAGTTTTTCCATATTAATATAACTGGATTTTTTATTTTTAAAAAAACTAAAATTGTTTTTAAAACTGAAAAAAAAATATTTTTTTCAAAAATAAATTGGAATTTTATTTATAAAAAGAATGTTTTGTTTTTAAAACTAAAAAAAAATTTAAAATATGTAAAAATATATATATATTTTCGAAAAAAAATTGGAATTTTTTTTTGAAAAACTGAAAAATAACTCGAAATTTTTTAAGAAAAAATTCTATTTTTTTTTAAAAAACTGAAAAAATATTTATTTTTTTTGAAAAACTGAAAAAATATTTTTTTGAAAAAAAATGTTTTTTTATTGAAAAACTGAAGAAAAAAACTGTAATTTTTTTTTAAAAAAAATGTTTTTTTTTTGAAAAACTGAAACTGAATTTTTTTTTGTTTTAAAAAAAAAACTGATTTATTTTTTAAAAAACTGAAATTTTTTTTTGGATGGATATTCATCCATTAAAATGTTGTTAACGGATAGATTGGATGGATTTTATTTTTAAATGAATTAGATTGGATATATTTAAGAAAGTTTTAATGAATTGCAATGGATTAATGGATTATTTTGATACATCAATTAACAATCCAATTCATCCATTTTACCACCCCTAGTTTTGAGATCAACTCAGTAATCATCTAATTGATGTTTTATCTAGATAGTTTGTGCGCAACAACACATTATGATTCAGCTATTGATAATGTAATATTTGTGTTTACTTCGTGTTTTGATGAACAACGTTGGTCTCTTGTCAAAAAGTTTACTAGCGAGATCGATTAGGAAATATCAATACTGTATTAGTTTTCAAGTGTTAATCTCTATAAAATATTTTGAAGAAAATGCGTGTGTTCGACTTCACGTAATGCGTTTATGTGATTGAAAAAATAAACAAGATGAATTTGTAAAACAGGGGTGCTATGTTTACACCAATATTGTTACACTTGTATATACACCGTATCAAATATTGAATGGCCATGTGTTCCATTATATGTAAATAAATAAATAAATAAATAAATAAATAATGATTAAATTTTTTGAAAAAATAAAATTGTATATTGTTACGGTGTGGGTGTAGCATCCAGTATAGAAATAACATTTCTCTTTGTAAAAACAATAATGGAAACGTTTAAAGATGTAAAGATAAATGACATAACATTAAAAATGTTTAAGAAAATAGACAAACAGATTTAAACATACATTGTTCTAATCTGACTCATTTCGCTCGATCGTTTGGTTACTCTTAGTGTTTAGCGTTAGTAATGTGAAAAGTTTGAACCCTTTACAAGATACACTAAGTGCTTTATTTATACTAAATATTTGATAACTACTTCCAAGCCGGCTTTTCCCTCTGGACGCCATGCGTGACGCCCCGAATTTAATTAATTATTTAATTAAATTATTTAAGGATTTAATTATTGAATTTAGTCGAAGTTGGGAATTAATCGGCGTAATTAGATTATTTAGTCGGTTAGTCGGGAGATTAATAAGGTTGGTTATGTTGGAGAAATAATATTAGAAATAATATTATTACTATTGAACTTTTATTTTATTTAAGTTGGTATAGTTGTGGTGGGATATATAGTAATGTGGAGGTGTGAATAATTGGTCCAATAGACTAATATTATTATAAAGTTGGTTTTCATATAAAAGAAAAGGAGTTAGGTTAAGAGAAGAGATAAAAGTTGTTGTACGTGGAAAGTGGGAAAAAGAAGGGAAAACAAGCTTTTGGAGAGCTAGCCATCGGGAGAGGAATTGCAGACCTAAAAGCCGAATTGGAGTTCGACCGAAAATTAGGAATTCGATGGGAGTTAGAATGACCGTTAAATATAAGGTAAGGGTGGGGTTCTAACTCTATAACCGGGTTTATGATGAATCATGTGTGGGGATGGAATTTTATGAGTTTATCTCTCTTTGTATGAATTGCATGTGGAATAATTGTTAGATTTTGTACCGGTGTTATGAGTGTTGATCGATTAGTGAAAATAAGAAGTATACGTGAATATTTTGTTGTGGTAATTGAAGCTTTACTGGGAATTAATTTGATGTGAAGTTATTGTCAATAAAATAAGTCGGTTGAGGCTAGAAGGTTGATCCACGTAAACACGTTGAAGAATTATTGGTGAAATTGTTAAAATTGGTACCTGATTTGGAATTCAAGTAATTTAATGAATGGAATTAATGAATAAGAAAGTAAGACGTACGCCCTCTGTAGTAATACAAGAGGAAAGGAAAAGAAAAATATGTATGTATGTGGGGTGAGGCGACCGCCCCTGTGCTATAAAGGAAGTGGGACGTCGCCCTTAAGGTTCATGGGCTGGGACGTCCGTCTTGGTGTTGGGGTGACCTCCCTAAGGGCTTAGTGATGGGTGGGGAGACCGCCTTTGTCGTGTGCGGGGGGCACTTTTGTTGTTTCCTTTGTTTATTTTAATCATATCATATTCTGGTATATTAAAAGACTAGTAGTATATTTTAATCATAAGTTAAGTATATCCATTGAATTAAACCAGGAATAATTATGTAGCAGATTGAATTAGCAGCATGACAAATAACATCAGGCAACAGAAAGTTATAGTGCTGCTATTTATAATGTTAATTGCAATTTAGAAGAAACATCAGAGTTAATGTTTAACCGGGATACATATCTGTAGCAAGTTTTGAAATATTAATTGGTGAAGCTGTTAAAATAGCAGGTGAATTAATTATCTCAGTAAGCCAAGTTTAGCTAAAAATTAACAAATAGCTAGTAATAATAGTAGAATAGCAAAAACCAGTGTCGAATTAGCCAAATCCGTAGAATTAAGCGGTAAAATTAGTTGTCTAAAATCCATTGAAAATTGTCGAGATAGTTCGTATAAGTTAGCAGGTAATTGTGACTGAATTGTTTTGTGAATTATGTCGAATACGTTGTGTTGTTGTTTCTTGTGACGTATCAGTGATGTGTATTATTGTTGTATGTTGTTGTTGTTTTATGCGAAGTTGCAGGATGTTTCAGTGACGATGATTACCTCTATTTATTGGTAAATAATTTGGTGATATAGGTTTATGCCTGGCAACGTGGAATTGTTGATTATGTTGTTTATGTTGTGTGTTGTGTATTATCGAGTTGCATTACATTTGCATATTTTAGCGACAGCCTGCATTGGAAAAATTTAGCGACGAAGGCTTATGCCTTGTTGAATCCTTGATTGGTACCACATGCATTTGCTCTGTTGAGTCTCAATTGAATTGTCATAAATATGATTGTTGTGATGTGAAGTGAATTGTGATGGTGTTAACTGTGAAGTGGTTTGCGATGTTTTTTAACTGCGATGTGATAATTTTGTATGATTTAATCCTAGCATATTATTTATCATACACTTGTTTATATTGTTGGATATCTCACCCCTTTCATGTGTTTCGTCGTTGTCTTTATACTGGTAATGTGCAAGTATTAAAGAATGAAGAGTTAGTTGTTATTAGTTCATTCAAATGTGACCTTTTGTGTATCTATGTGATAAATGCGACTAATTGTTGTTGTTTTAAGTTGGAAATGTGACATCCTATTTGTTTGTTGAAATTTGAAATTTTGATTTTATATAATTCCTTGGGTAGAAATGGGGTGTTATATTAGTGGTATCAAAGAAGGTTGGTCTGTCCGACTAGTGTTGTCTAATGTTGTTTATTTCCTTTGTACGCGACAGGTTTGTGGAACATTGTAGGTACTTGTTTACTTTTTGGGTTGATTGTTTCCAGGAGTTGAGTTGAAGCTAAGTGGGGGAGAAGTTGTGCTTCTCGGATATGTTTCGGTTGTAAGTCGTTGGTGCAATGTACTGCTTACAGAGACAGTGCAAGAGTTGTTGGAGTTGTTAGAAATGCGAAGAGTATAATTGCAAGACGTCATAGTTAGTATTTTTGGATGGTTTTGGAAGTTGTTGAAGTATGATACTTTTGGTAAGTGATCGGTGATTTTTACACATATATTTAGCATTGAACTATGTTATCGTTTCTTTTATTTGTTTAGTGTTATATATCATTTTACCGTATTTTATGCTTCGGTTGTGTGTTTGAGTGTTTTCAGGGTCAGAAGAATAAAACAGGACAAATCGGGGCAAAAGAAGGGAAAAAATTAGAATATGTGAGGCTACAGAGGTTCTGACACGACCACTCGTGTCACGGGACACGGCTCGTGTCAGAAATGGCGTACAAAGGCAGTTTGGGAGAAGAAACAGGGGCTGACACAAGTGCTCGTGTCAGCTGACACGGCCCGTGTCAGAAAGCTTGGGCAAAATACGCGTAAAATAGAGGCAGACACGGGTGCCCGTGTCATCGGACACGGCCCGTGTTAGCCATGATGCTGAGAATTATACTTTTTGCTGTTTTATAGTGTTTTGGGTCATAAAGGGTGGTTTGGACATTTGGTATTGCTTGGGAATGACCTAACACTATATAAACCTTATTTTGAGAAGGAGAAGATGACTTTTTGCCACCGGAGAGAATAATTCACGAAAGGCAAGCATACCAATCTAACCCTTCCTGTACAAGAGGATTGAACAGGGGAAACTGTCATACCCCAAAATTTTCCCTCTTACTTCTCAAGACAATTCACATCTCCATACTCAAGAATTTCTCAAGGGTTGACCAGACAAACCCTCTTCTAAGCAATCAATCCAAACTAGGGTTTTGCTCCTCTCAAGTCAAAATGGATTTACAATGCTCCAAGTGGTCATCATACCTCATCATATGCTTCAAGGGATCACCATGTCAAGTTTCAAGCCTTACAAGTCAAATTTGTTCATCCAATTATTTAGATGGTTGAAAATCAACTGTATTGGATAGAAAGTTAACTGTGGTTAACATACAGTCAAACTTCATAATTTTTTGTCAACATCAATATTTTGAAGTAATAGTCATCATTTGATCATGGGTTGGTGATGATTCCTCAAGGAAAGTCAAGATTTGATCAAAAGTCAAAGTTTCCAAATTAGGGTTTTTCAAACAAAAAGTCAACAGAATTTTGACCAAGCATAACTTTCACATACTTTATCAGAAATTTTTCCACCAAAGCTCATTTTTAAGGGAATTAAATTCTCTACAACTTCATGTCTCATAAGCTTTGGTCAAAAATGCTCTATTTGGAAGTTATGGATCAAAACATTACAGGTCCTTTTTAAAAGTCAATAAAAAGTCATCTTTTCGCAAAGAAGTGTACATGAACATGGAAACTTCAATGAAGATGAAACCAAAAGGAGTGTTTAGAGGACATCTTTAGATTGCTAAAAAGTCCATGAACACTCAAAAATGTTGAAAATTGAGCAAGATACAAATTGTTCAAGTTTGACATTTTACCAACCCCCAAGGACTCCTTATATAGGCAAGTCCTTGATCTAATGGGCTTTAATGCGATATCTTAATGTTTGTAACCGATTACTTAATGACTTGTAACGTCCGTAGCCGACCCATAAGTATTCTAGCGTTCATGACCATTCTCTAATAGGTTCCATAACAGAAACCAACCCAGTTTGGTACTACTCGGCCAACGCTGTTAAGTCCCAGACGTATGACTAACATGTTCGACTTCTGATCCCGGCTCTGATCTTGGGATCTCGCCGAGGTGTTTCTCGATTATCGGCTAGTAGACCTATCTCGGTCTCTATTTATCACTCCTAGCTCGGGTAATAGATTTTATGTACGATCATAATTCCCCCGAACATATGGTTTCTAGACCTTGAAGCCTTATGGTCGTTTTAATAGAAGCATAAATCTTTGCCCCGGACCGGACTTCCAATACTTAGCTATGCCTTCGTGCGAATATTGCTTGAACATGATGGTTACCATTTTTCGCTTTTAAGACAAGCACTACTTCGTGGGAGTAGGCTTCATTAATTTTGACTGAGCTTAAGGCACATAAAACATCGTCGAGGGACTTATGTCACTCATCCATTTTACTGGTTTTCAGTTTATTTTGAGGTGCTAGTTGGCCAGTTAAGTCTTGATTCCACACTGATTATCTACTCAACTCTTTTTGATGAGGAGTATTTGCTTACACGAGTTTTGAACACGTCCGATCATGTAGTGTCGGGCTTTATAAAGACACCTAACCATTTACATGCTTATATTACTCATAATTTCCTGACATTTTTTAGGACTCATCATACCTCTAAAGAGGTGTTTATATTACTCGACCTTGGTAAGGCGAGTGCTTACGTAAAGATGCCTTTGAGCGTTTTTACAAGAAAAACTCGGTGACTTTGTTCGACTTAAGGTTTCCAAAGCTCCCAGCAGGGATACACTCATAAATTTTTTGTCATGAGATATAAAAGACACTTCTAGTTTTAGATAACCCTTAAGATTACTTCTAAGACGGCTCTATTTAGAACCGAGGTGTAGAACTCTGTATCGGCTTTTGAAGGAGCCGGCTAATAATTTTTTCCTGAATTCTTAAATGTTAGATGCCTTTAGGCATCTTTTTGAGTTTTGAACCAAGGTGTAAAGTCCTCGAGAGTACCCTTAGATAGGTGCTGGAGGAATCCAATTATGGTTATTTACCTGAGATCTTTAAACCGAGGATTTTTTAAGTTTTAAGTGGCCATACATGCTTTATGAAGGCCGATGACAATGGTGTCAAGTACTCGACCTTTGGAGAACCAAGTATCGTTCGAGATGACCAAGTGATCTTCTCGGAAAATTCTTTATTTAGTCACCTTTTTTTGGTGGGTGTATTTTGCAAAAGTGTTGAACATCTTTGCCTGACAATCGCCCTTTAGGCTTTATCGTGTTTTAATCGTGCTTTTTGCTTTAATTTGCACTTGTTTTAAATTGTCACATGTTCTATATGCACTTTGTCATGTGCAAAAAACAAGACAAGATTATGCCTGTATACCCTCCCCCCAGTCGAGTGGCTTCTTTAAAAATCCATAACGACTTTACATAAGAGGCACTTAGCTTGTTTTGATCATCTAATATAATCCAGCCACATAGCCTCCGAGTCGACTTTTATGATCGACTGAAGTGGACGGATTTGATGCCTCAGCAAAATATTTGGTTACGTTTGATTTAAGCACGTATTAAGCCGAATCAGAGATGTTGCAATGTGCGGAGCCCATCGCGATTATGAGGCCGGCCCGTACTTTAGGAATGATCCCAAGATGCTTGAATGGTGCTTATTAAGCAAAGCATTTTCATAAGTACGAACGTTGGGCCAAATCTAGGCGACAGAGGAATTACAATTCATCATTCTGAGCCTGATTTCAGTGAAAACCAACCGAGACAAAACCCGTAACCAACTGAGACAAAGCCCGACAAGAAGTTTCATTTATTTTGGAACAGAGCCTCTGTCGAGGATGAACCTTGGCGATATACAGAGTTGTGGCAAAATGCAGGGTTGTACTTGAGTAGGTCCAAGCAAAGTATCTTGAACCAAGGCATTGAGTCGAGTTGTGGCGAAACTCCAGGATGTAGCTGAGCAGGTCTAGGAAAAGTATCTTGAACCAAGGCATTAAGTCAATTGTAGCGAAACGTCGGGGCTATGCCTGGATAGGTTCAAGCAAAATATCTTGAACCAAGGCTTTGAGCTGAGTTGTGGCAAAACGCCAGGGCTATGCCTGAGTAGGTCCAAGAAAAATATCTTGAACCAAGGCTTTGAGACGAGTTGTGGCGAAACGCCGGGGCTATGCCTGAGTAGGTCAAAGCAAAATATCTTGAACCAAGGCTTTGAGCCGAGTTGTGGCGAAACGCCAGAGCTATGCCTAAATAGGTCCAAGCAAAATATCTTGAACCAAGGCTTTGAGTCGAGTTGTGGCGAAACGTCGGGATTATGCCTGAGTAGGTCCAAGAAAAATATCTTGAACCAAGGCTTTGAGACGAGTTATGGCGAAACGCCGGGGCTATGCCTGAGTAGGTCCAAGCAAAATATCTTGAACCAAGGCTTTGAGACGCCAGAGCTATGCCTGAATAGGTCCAAGCAAAATATCTTAAACCAAGGCTTTGAGTCGAGTTGTGGCGAAACGTCGGGACTATGCCTGAATAGGTTCAAGAAAATATCTTGAACCAAGGTTTTGAGCCTAGTTGTGACGAAACGTCGGGGCTATGCCTGAGTAGGTCCAAGCAAAATATCTTGAACCAAGGCTTTGAGCCGAGTTTGGGAATACACCAAGTGTAGAGCTCGTGCCATAGAGGCGTGGCATGAAGCCGATACATCCTAGTTCACCTTTACACAAACTAAGTTTGTTTAAGGTGTCTCATTGCCCACTCAGGAGAAAAGAACGACACCCTCACAATTTTTATCAGAGATATAAACGAGATTCTTTACAATCGGCAGAGACATCAGTTCGCCTAATACAATAATATTCTAAATAATTTTTGAAGCATAAACTTGTAATCTACCCGGCTTTTGTGTTGACGTTGTCTTCCAAGATTCCCGATCTGAGTTATCTCGATTTCTTTCATCTTGTTGTCAATACTTTAATCAGGATGCTTATATGTACCCCCTAGCATGAAGCTTTGCTAGAATCAAGATGAAACGCTTTGACCTAGAACCATCCCGACTAAGGAGAACTCTGGTTCTCGGTTTTTGTCACAGATTTTGATACTTATATTGTTGTTTGATACTCTTGCCTCTTTATAAAGAGTTTGTAGGAACGACCTCCCGCAACATAGGACAATTACCAACGACAATATTTAACAAAAAATTCATTAGTCATTCTTCTGCACAAGATATATTCCCTAAATAAAGATTTTTAGAAAACTTTACAAATTAAGATAATATCTAGTGTGAACCATAATTGCATCCTATTGTCACTTTATTATAATTTGTGTAATATCACACTAAATATAAAACATGGTCATTTGATTGAGCACAGTAGGAAAGTAAAAATGAATAATGTGGTACTTATCTAAATTGTAGTTAGTGAAACCGGAAGTCACTAGCATATCCATCTCAACACATGATCCCTTTAACTTCTGATGTGTGTCTGATCACCTCCTCAATAAGTATGGCAATGTTGTAATAAACTAAAGTTGCAACAGAAATGATGCTTATCTTTGTAAGATTCAACGTAGCTTTGCATGCATTATCCATATATCATAAGAAGCATTTATGAATCTTTGGAATTTCAAAGACACTGTTTGACTTATCTTTTATTGACGGCAGATTGGACGGTACTGGGAATGTCCGAAGTGACGTAGTCTCTTCTTAATTGCTTCAGTTCATATCATTGTTCCAATACCGCCGATCTAGTAAGCCGAGCGAGACCGTAAAATTTATTCATCAATTCGCTTCAAAGTCTAGCCATTGGTCAACTTTACTAATAACTTTTCATACATATGAATAATTTGTATTTAAATGCCATATATTAACCATTGTACAGCTGTATAAATGTGTGGTGTTGTGGTTAGAGACAATTCAAATTATTCAAATGGCTCATCATGTGTTGATTATTTGAGTGTGAAATTGTCAACTGCATCAAATCCAAAATTATTAGATTTTATGCCTATGAAAGTAAACTTATAATGTCATTGCAATATGATCTATGCTTCCCTCTAAAAATATTAATGAAACCATGTTTTAGAGATACAAACGTTGGATGGATGAGGGATTTGTCCTGAGAACTATATGCATGATCACAAACAAACACAATAGTTTAGGACTTTGCGTAAAACTTCTACCAATAATCATTAGATTTCGCAATTTATGTAAGGAATCACTATTAAAAATAATGATCAATCCTGGAGTTAATAACCATCTTGTATTAAAATACTCCGGACACAAAAGTTGGTTCATATGAATGAAGTTGTTCAACCGTATTGATAAGATCAACGTATAATTTAAAGGGTTCAAAATCAAGTTGAAAAATACAAATAAAATACTTATCTTATCAACACCTTGATTTGCTAGCGCTAGCCATTTTACTTCGTTGAAAACTGCCGCATAATGAAGTTAAGTGTATATTAGCAAGCCAGAAAATTGTGACTATCACATAACTGAATTCTCTAATAACAAATGACAATTAATTTATAGATTATGATCTCCGGATCTCTTTAATTAATCATGAAAATTCAAAATGCATTCAATGCAGGAGAATAAGCAGTAATCTTTTGCTATCTTTTGCTGCGATGGCTTCACAATATCATGAACCTGTGATGGCTTCTTAGGTGTGTAATATTTGGGAATAGTAACCTGCTTATGTCGACGACCCCCATTCACGTCCTCTCTGAACTACCTTGTGACGATGGTTACGAGCCTTCGACGACACCAGAACTATGAGAGGGCCACACAAAATACAAAAGCAAGACTCATGGATCCATCTCTGATATCTCCTTCCAAGCTATCTTCGTCGAGGTTGTTTCCATCACAATTGGCCGAGATGCAACGCACGTCATCGCCACCATCTGTTAAACTGCAAAAACTTGCTTCTCGCGATTTTCTTTGACGGGAACACCGAGATAACGGTGAAACCATAGACAAATATAATAATATTAGTTTGTAAAATTATGAGACAGAGAAATCACAATAGCTTATCCTTTAAAGGCTTTGCCAACATAGATGTCTAATTGCATGTTGGACCCTTGGGACATGCGTGGCAACTGTGCCAATGATTGATGTTTCTCCATGGTGCGATTTAGAACGTGGATCACCTTTGTTTCTGTAAAAGGGCCATTAGTATCGGGCATCACTGTATCTATATCAATGTATATATAATATATGTTTTCTACAGATTGACATACCCATCAACTACACGGTTTCGTATCATAGATATGCCAAACAGACAACCAACGAGTATATGTTGAATTTTGACAAAAGCGTTATCATGTAGCAGCATGGTATAAAATCTTAACAACCGATTGCGAGGTTATTAGCATGGTATAAAATCATAACAAGCGATTGCAAGGTTATTAGCATGGTATAAGGTTGTGTTGAATTCACAACAACCGATCATGATGATTGTTTCATGTTGTCAACAGACTTATAGCTGGCGGTTTGTACTTGTCAACACAATATACCAGTAAATAAGTTCAGGTGCCTATACAAATTTAGCTGACGTTCCTTTGGAGCTAGAGTAATTATAAATACTAAATACAACAAAGCCGCTCAACACATGCTTTTAATATAGATTAATGAAAAAATAGATTCAAAACTTATCTTCTAATGGCTATGACAGCATTGTTTCTGTATGAGATGATGTTGGTCCTAGCAATCATTGTCCGCTTGATATCGCTGCCATCTTTCAAGATACCATGAAACTCGGGATTTCTATTTCTCCATTGTATTTAACAAAGGGCTTTGCTGTTGGCAATGTTCCGAGAATATAACCTAAGAAGTACTGACGACGTTCCTCCTTTCACACTTATTTTCCTTGACCAAGGTGTTGGCTTGGATCTGAGTCATGATTCCAATGGTTTATGAGGTGGGCAATTTCTGGTGACTGCTTTCCCCACTGAGGACTCAATGATGATAACCTTTTTAACAACATTTTTCCTTGTAGACAATGTTGCTTCCCTTAGAAACATCATCAAATTCATTGTGAGACCATTCAACCTCTTGGCGTAGCAACCTGAAATTCCAACAATGATCGGCTGAATTCGAGTGCCGACATTGGAAATTATCCCATAATCCTTATTGAATCGCTAGCATTTTCTGGTTCCCAAGCCATCAACTCCCACATTCCAGGTTACATCGCTATCTTCTCCAAGCTATCTTCCAGGTATCAAAACCATTGTGTATGATAAATAGAGTGCACCCCCATAAAAGATTATGACTCCTATTTGCGACAACAACATCCTTCCTGCAATACCCTTAGTAACCGTTACAGTTATCAAAGGTTGACAAATTATAACAAAAACCCCACTACAATTTTTGGTTTATTTTCGGTATTCAACGTGGTTTTCAATTACTGAGTATTTATGTCAATTAGGAATACGACCAATAACGTCTAGAATTTACTGATCATAATAATGAAGCAAACTGAGAGCCACTTATCTTTCAATGGAGACACGGCTTATTACTTTGCCCAGATGTAATCTCTGAGGCCGGCTTGAACTGCCACGGATCAGGGAACTCTTTGAAGCTCCACCGTAGATTTGAATCTACGGCATCCATCCCGTCTACGACGTCTTGGGACAACCACATCACTGTTGTCGTCGCTATTGACGACCATATTTGCAATCACAGTTGAGATATATTAGCCGTTGTGGCTATAGTGACCGGTGTTTTAAAAACCGGAGATCAAACCGGTGAAGGTACTGGGTCACTGGTTTATTGGTTGAACCACTAGGTCACTGGTCCAACCGCATGACTAAACTGGATTAAACCGAATTAAACCGGATAACTCAATTGATTAAACCGGCCTTTATAACAAAACGATATAGGTATAAAACTTGTCCAACCAGATGACTCAATCTCTACAAAATATAATTAGAACTATTTTTTTTTTAAATATCATTTCATAAATAAATTCACAATTTGATAATTTAAATTTAAATTTTAAATATTTTAAATATTTTAAAAATATCATATCATAAATAAATTTACAATTTGATAATTTAAATTTAAATTTTAAATATAAGTATCATATATAATAAAATAGTACAAAATTACAAAGTATAATTGCAACATAGTATAATTGAATAATTTATAACAAAATAATTTTATTATCTACTATTTAGTTTCAAGGAGTAAAGATTATTTTAATATTAAGATATCCTTCTTCAATATCAAAATTATCTACAAAATCAACCGCATCAACAACATTTTCTTTGTCAATAATATAATTAATTAATTTTATTTTTTATTTAAATATAATATTTTAATAAAATAATCCAAATAAATAAAAAATTTAAATTGCATATTTTTTTAAAAATTTAAAAATTTTGAATAAAAAAATTAAAAAATACAGTTGAACCACCGGTTTTTCCAGTTTTCACCGGTTCTTACCGGTTCAACGACATTCCCGATCCAACTATTGAACCAGGCCGATTATCTGGCCGGTTCCCGGTTCGACCGGTCCGACCGGCCGGTCCGATCCAGTTTTTAAAACACTGATAGTGACACCTTGGGCTAATCTTGGAAGGCGGTGTATGGCCTAATCACATAATTATGAATTATTGTATGATATAACCTAGGGGTGGGCACCGGGCCGGTTTGGGCCCAAACCTCCCAACCAAAGTTATCCATGATTGATCCATTAAGGTCCAATTCCGACCAAACTATGATTTGGGTTTAGTTGGGTTCGGATTGTATCGGGTTCAGATATTTATAAGGTTAATTTCGGGTATCATTTTTAAATGGGCTTATAATTAAGCCCAAATTTAAAATTTAGTACTTTTACCTTCTTTTTTTTTGGTACAATTTCCAAAATTTTCAAGTTCAATTATTTAAAATTTTCAATAACAAATGACCAAATACTCTATAATATAAATTCATAGTTAGAAAACATTACAAATTAATATAGTATCAAATTCAAATACATTACAAATTCCAATTTAAATACATTACAAATTCAAATAGATTACAAATTCCAATTTAAATAGATTACAAATTCCAAAACATATAAACTCCAATTCTTTGTTGCTCAAATTAGTAATTATATAACAGCAACATAAAAACTAACTGTGATTCGGTAATTATACTTAAATAGAGAATTGATAAACAAAGAGAAACTCTTCCGTCCCAGAAAAGTCTTAAAAAATTGTCTCCTACAAAAAACATAGCACAAGAAGTTAGAAATCTATAAAAACAGGTGCTAATGTCAAGTCAACCTATTCAAATATGAAGTTAGTTAACAATACACTGATGGAGCTCCAACAGATGCTAAACTATTATCCTCCAAGCTCTAATGTGATTCAACTATAAATTTTAACACATTATTAAACAAATTTTGACACAAAAGAGGCATAAACACATAAGGTATCATGTTTTTTTCAAACACATTCACATTTGTAACTCCAGGTTCAAGCTCCTATATCACATACAAAATTCACAACCAAACAAGAGTTTAAATGAAAGCTTCCAGCAACAACTTAGTTTCCAACATAAGAGCTTCTGAGATGATTGCAACAACAGAGATGGATGGTGGTGGGAGACAGGGCTTCATAGCCCCACGAAATAATCTAACTGTAAACAAATAAAAGAAAACCGTGTGGTTTCAGTTTTAGTAAAATCCTTACAGTTAGACTATATCAAATAGAAGACAAGAAAATAAATTTCTTAGATCTTTGCTACCAAGAAAAAAGAGAAGAAGGGAATGAGCACTTACAAAGCTTCAATATTACAAAGATTGTTGAAATGGATGAAACGGATGCTTCATAGCACAACGACGGCAAAAACCCTAACTCGTGAGGGTGATGGAAACAGGGAACGAATGATAGTGGTGACAACTGACCCTAATCCTAAAACATCCAGATAAATACTAGATAGTTACTTCAAGAATAAAAGAGAAGAATAGGAAAAAGAAGAAAGAACTTACATAGCTTCAATAACACAAAGAACATGAATTGGAAAAGCAACTATTTTATAGCACATGACGGCGGCAAAGAATATGATTAGGAAGAGACAATAGCTTCATAACACACAGCGGCGGAAACCCTAACTTGTGAGGGTGATGGAAACAAGTGAAAGATTAAGAAACCCTAGCCGTGAAGCAACTATATGGATTTTAGGTTGGGCCAAACATCTAAAGTCCAACATAATTATAAACATCTGAAGTCCAGTAGTAATATGTTCGGTTCGGATCGAATTTCGCCGGGCCACATTTTCCCAACCGATTCCGACCATTATTAACCATTACTATCCAATCAGTTAGACCGAAAATGTCCATAAACCGAAGTAACCTGATCCGTGGCGAAAAATCAGTTTCGGACCGGTCGGTTCTAATCGGATGGTTACATTTTGTCCACCCCTAATATAACCTGAAAAAATAATGAGTTAAGCTTTCAAAATGGCATGAGAGAATCAGGTGCTGTCATTCATCAAATGAGTTGCTACTATTGTAAAGGATAACAATAGTATCAGATGAAACAAAAAAAAGTAAGGACTATGAGACACTTGTCTACAAAATAATGTAATCCAGCAACGGATCAGTAATATGACACGATGTTATCAACCATCATAAACATGAAGAAATTGATCTTGAGGTCTGGGTTAGTTTTATCGGTCCCACGGTGGGCGCCAAATATTCTTGCTAGAAAAACTATATTATTGATTTTGAGGGACTTGGAGGCTATAGTGAAATGACTTGACCTCCAAGCTACGGGTCTAGCTTACCCCGCAATCGGGAGCCCTTGGATATGATGTACGGAGCCTCTTCGGCCTTGTAGCAGAGAGAGGAATAATGAGAGGGTTAGAGAGATTTCTTGGTTGAGATCCCTTTTACCAACCCCCAAGGACTCCTTATATAGGCAAGTCCTTGATCTAATGGGTTTTAATGCGATGTCATAACGTTTGTAACTGATTACTTAATGACTTGTAACATCCGTAACCGACTCATAGGTATTCTAGCGTTCATGAACATTCTCTAATAGGTTCCGTAACAGAAACCAACCTGGTTTGGTACTACCCGGCCAACGTTGTTAGGTCATAGACGTATGAATAATGTGTCCGACTTTTGATCCTGGCTTTGATCTTGGGATCTTGCCGAGGTGTTACCCGGTTATCGGCTAGTAGACCCATCTCGGTCTCTATTTATCGCTCCTAACCCGAGTAATAGATTTTATGTATGATCAGTTACAATAATAACATTTAAGGGTTTTAAATTTAGGGGTTTTATGAGCATGTCGTATGTTAATAAAGTTCTTAATATTGTTCTTAAGTTCATCACCTAGATTGACTTAAATATATGATGCCTTTTAATTTCGTAGAAGGAGATTCGATTTATCTTTTCTTTTAGTGAATTTATCAAGTGTATTTTGTAGATTCACATTTGATCACACTTGGTAGATTCATCTAATAATTCATGATCATAAGAAGAGGAAGAGTTTCAAGTTAATATTAGAGGGAAGAAATAGTTTTTTTTAGAGGTGGACCCAGGATGTTTTAATTTACTTGTTTCTTTATTTAATTTTTTTCAACTGTGAAAAAGATTGTAGTAAGAGAATGTAAGGTTACCTCATCTTCTTTTTTATCTTCCAATTGACTTATTTTAGCTTTTGTGTCTTCATATGAATTCATTTCATTATCATCCCATGCGATGTAGAATTTCTTGGCTTCTTTTTAAGGTTCTTAAATCTTATATGATTTTGGTTCTGTTTCTAATTCTTAAGTAATTTTAGTGTTACGTGTCCATTATTTCCACATTGAAAGAATGTAAGAGTAAATGAGGATTTTCTTTCATTCTCTTGTTGTTCTCTTGCTGATTTTTGTGTTTCAGAAATCTTATGATGTTTTGAACTATTTGTTAGATGACGGTAACTTATCTATAGGGGTGAATAGATCCCCAAGGTTAAAATACCCTTTTAAAATCCTGTTTTGAAAAACGAATGGAAACTATGGCAAGCGGAAGATTAAGCATATATAAAACAAGTCGTCTAAACCAAACCGGCTATTAGAAACTCATATATGTATTAGAAACCAAATGGAATGCAAAACAATGATAAACAATTAATACAATTGATTCTTAATTAACTATTTTATTATGAACACTATGTAAACTCATTTCCAATGAAATTATTGAAAAAACAAAAACTAACTAATCATCTAACACTTGGCGTGCAATCAATTTTTTTAGATTTTCCAATCAACTTTATTTATATGAAATACCACTTACAATCTAATTAATTGTAATGTAATCAATAAAGAAATTTCAAATGTATCTATCAAAGGATTTCTCTATATGTATCGATTACACAAACAATGAATTTAAAAATTTCCTATAAAAATTATGTAGAAGTAAATGAGAGAGAGAAAGAGAGAGAGAGATGATACATGGATTTTTTTAGGAAATTCACCAATCATTCTCTCTATGGTTACGTCCTTTCAAAAACCTTATGTTTGATATTGATTATAACCTTTTCTCTCCTCTTGATCTTGATCTTGATCTAAACCAAGTACCCTATTAACACCAATTGATTCGCCATTTCACGCTACTTCTTTGCAAGAGCAATTGTTTTCCAAATATTTCCCTCGATTGAATCCAATTGTGTATTACCATGTTCCAATATGTCTAAACGATTCACTGTCTCACGCCACTCCTTTGTAAAAACCCACTATTCTTCGAAGCTTTCACTCGATGAAATACAATATTTGTGAAATCTTGTGTAAACCCCCAAATAAACATTATGATCTTACAGGACAAACCCTAAGGTTTTTCCCAATGAAACAACAAAAATTCTCAACCCAATATTAGGTTACACCAACCTAAATTTAACATTATCAACACAAGTATAGATGACACCCAAACAAATTATTATGTGTAATTTGTTTTTGTGTATGCATAGAGAGGTTGAAGATGATAAATAATTTTTGTATGTGTTTATAGTTTCATCAAGTTGAAAATGATGCATGTATAAAGTATTTATATGTGTGCAAGTTGGAGGCAAAAAGGGAGAGTTAGAAATTGAAAAGATTTTTTTAAAAACTCTAGTATGTGTCAACACATATAAGTCTTGTGTTGACACATATAATGAAATGTGTTGTCCTATTCGATTTCATATATCGACACAAAGAAACAGTATCATACAAACTTTAAAAATTAAGTACATGCGTGGACCTGAAATGCGTATGTTTCAACACATAGATGAAAATTTTCAGTATATGTTAGCCCGAAAGGATGAATGTGTCGACACATAGTTACAAAGGCTACATACTCCATTATTAATCCACATGTGTCACCTCATACATAGTATGTGTCGACACATATACATGTTTTTCATGTAAAAACTCATTTTTAATGCATGATACTGTGATACGGTGAATTGACTTTGTAGGATTTTTGTATCCAAATGTGCGGATAGCAAGAGTCGCCACCGACTTTTATTTTTATCCAATTAAGGGAAGGTAAAAGTACAGAAAAAGACCTTCGTTAGATTCTGAGTAAGGGAGAAGGTTATGAAAAGGGAAGGTATTAGCACCCCTTTCCATCCGTAGTTATCTACGGGCTCTTAGTTTCTCTTAGATCACTTTAAAATTGTGCTTTCTGTGTGTTTGACAAAAATGTTTTGAAAAGGCATTTCGCTTTGACTTTGTAATGATTCATGTAGGAATGTATACAAAGTGTTCGGAAATGTTTCGTTTTTGAAAAGAGTTTGAACTTTGACAAAAGTGTGAGGTGAGAAAAATATTTTGATAGAGCAAGCAACTAAAAGTCTTATTACCTACTCAGAATGGTCGTTTTCGTGTTGTTTTACGTTCATTTAGAATAGTATTATCCATACCATTAGTTGATAGGTAACCATATTCGTTGGATGTAAGCGGGGCATTCGAAGGGACATCGGATGGTCATAGAAGGCAACTTGTAGGAAATATCCTAGCACATTCGAAGGGACTATCATCATTTTTCGTAGGCGACAATCGAGGGTCAAGATCATGTATTCGTAGGCGACGTCGTGGGTCTTATGATCTTCGTATCGAAGGGACTATGATGATTTGTTTTGAAGGCAACGGTGCTAGAATACCTCTACGTTCGAGGGACATGACCATTTGAATTCGAAAGGCATCGAGAGAAAATTACCCTAAGGGGTGCGTGTGTGAAAAGAGTGTGTTGATTTCAGATATTTTATCTTGAAGATTAGAATGGGCTATGTTCATTATTATCTTGCCATACACGCCTAGTTACTAGCAATTTATAGGGTGCGGAAATTAAAATGCGGAATGTAAAGATGCGGAAAGATAAATGTCCTACGCTATTACATGGCTTTGGGGCAGATACATAATTTAAAATGTGGAAAATAAAAACCCTAAATTAAACTATTACATCCCATGAACAGTTACATTATTGGAAAAATAAAACGATAAAAGAAAACGTCTGAATCGGAGCAACCTGTGAAAGAATAAGAAAATCGGGAAATATGATATGAATCGAACAAGAGAAAAAATGTTAGAAAAATGCAAATTTAAATATGGGAAAATTAATACATGCTGGAAATAAGATAAATAAGCTAAAATAATTTTTTGGGATTTTTTAAATGCAATTTAGTAATTTAAAATGAATTTATAATGATTTAAATGCTAAATTATAAATAAAAATAAATATGCATGCAAAAATATGTTTTTTAATTTATTAAATTAAATAAAGATTTTTATGAAATAAATGCAAAAATAAAAATATTTTTTGATAATTTTTAGATGCAGAAATAAAATATTGAAAAGAAATTAAAATAATGCAATATATTAAAAAAAAACATGAAAATATGAAAATAATTGAGTTTGTGAAAAGGAAAAACCAAGCTGGTCCTGATGAGGATCGAACCCGTGACCCTGGCTTCAATCCTTGAAAACCAACGTGCTGACCAACTGAGCCAAGTGTGTCAACTGTTTGGAAACGGACTGAGTGGAATTACACGCGTTGCCTTCTCCTTCGCCACGAACTCGCGCCAACCATCGTCTTCTTCATTTCAAATATTTGAAAGTTAGCGTCGGCCATTGTTCGTCACTAAGGTTCCTGGCAAAATCAAAAACGCAGTATACATAATATAAATTATATCTAAGACCATGATTCGATTCCTCAGGTCATTCCGAGTTCAATGGCATAGGTCTTGTTGTCCAATTTTTCCTATTAAGAGAAACCCTAAATCATCCACAGAAACCCTAATCATGGTGAAACACGATTCAGGCCATGGAAATTCAATTGGCTTGCCCAGAAAGCTTGCAAACTTGATTCTAAACACAAACAAACAATCAAAACAAGTTAATAATGCATGAATATGAGAAATCGAATTTGAGATTTTCAAGAACAAACCAAACACGGATTTCACGATTCTGAATGGATTTGAGCAATGTAAGGGTCTGGATTGACTCAAGAGATATCAAGGAATCTGTTGGACACCTTAAAATCGATGGAAAACGACTGGAAGTATGATTGCACTTTGCTTGAGAGGCACGGTTTTTTCAGTTTGAGAATAGGGTTTCCAAGGCAATTTTTTCGTCCTCTCTTGATAGGTATGCATCATATATTTATACTGGATGGATTTGGAATGGTTTTTGGCAAGAATCAATCAACATTCAAAGCAAATCAAATTTGATTTTTGTATAAAATCAAATTTTCAAAACTTGATTAATTTTCAATCCAATCTTGCCATATTGATCAAATTTCAAAATTTGATGGCCTTTGTGATTTTCTTGGGTCTCAAGGAAAGAATAAAAATCAATTTTGCAATTAATTTTGATTTTATACTTTATTTTTAAATTTAATTTGTATTTAAATGAATAAATTCCAAATTAAATAGAAAAATAAAATAAAAATTCGTGGCATTGGGCTTGGATATTCCTAATTGTATGAGGAATAAGTTTGGATGAAGAAAAAGCAAGCTCATTTGCAAAAAATTTGATTTTTAGAAGTATCTCTCTTTGTGTATTCCTTCAAAATTGCCCAACTTGTGAATGGTGTATCTTGCTCAATTTTCCATATTTTTTAGTGTTCTTGGACTTTTTGAAAAGCTCTAAGAGTCTTCTAACCAACCTTTTTGGTCTCATCTCAATTGGAGTTTCCATGCTCAATATATCTTCAAAACAAAAAGTTGACTTTTTGTTGACTTTGAAAATGACCTGTAATGTTTTGAGCCATACCTCTCAAATGAAGCACTTTTTGGACATTCTTGTGAGACATGAAGTTAGAGAGAATTGAATTTCCTTCAAAACAAGAGGTTGTGGAAAATTTTATGAGAAAGTATGAGAAAGTTATGATCAGTCAAAGTTCAGTTGATTTTCACCTAGAAACCCTAATTTGGAAAGTTTGACTTTTGAGCAAATCTTGAGTTTTCTTGATGAACCATGATCAACCCTTGATCAAATGATGAATGTAACTTCAAAATGAGGATGTTGACCAAAAATTATGAAGTTTGACTGTATGTTGACCACATTGACTTTTGTCCAATACAACCGATTTTCAACCATCCGAGCAATTATGCGAAATTTGACTTGTAAGGCTTGAAACTTGACATGGAGATTACATGAAGCATATGAGGAGGCATGATGACCATTGGAGATATTGGAAGTCCATCCGAGTTGCCAAACCCTAATTTGGGTTGATTGTCTATGAGAGAGTTTGTCTGATCAACTCTTGAGGAATCCTTGAGTATGGATGTATGGAATGTCTTGAGAAGATGGAGGGCAAATTTTGGGGTATGACTGCCTTCAATCTTCTTGTCTTGGAAGGGTTAGATTGGCATGCGTGCCTTCGTGACTGGAGGTAGAAGATGATTGAACACTCGAGTACACCTGAAAATTTGCACTCGCTGTTGGTGAATGATGCGGGAATGGGCTTACAGATGCCATCTGGAGAAGGAAGAGATTTCGCTGGGGAATGAGCCATACGCTAGACTCAAGATTGCTGACAGGAGAATTGACGGGGATGGGCTTAAGATGCCATCTGGAAAGGTCACTGTCGGGGAGTGAGCCGTACGCTTGGCTCTGTAGACGCTGAAATGAAAGGAGCATGGAGATGGGCTTAAGATGCCATCCGGAAGGAGTCGTACGTTAGACTTCGTGCTCATCTTTGAATGAAGTTGTTGGTTTGTATTGATTTTTAACCAAATATGCAGCATTCTGAAAGTGGAGAAATGTTGATAAATGGTCGGAGATGGGCTTAAGATGCCATCCAGGGCAACTGAGTCGTACGCCAGACTCTGTAGTTGCTGTTGATAATAAGAGGGGATCAGAATAAGTCTTCGTGCTGATTACTCTGAGGGATAGTAGTTGTCAAAATGTGGATAGCTTCCCTGTTGTGCATCGGGTGTTGATCCACTGCCTGTTATCGGAGGATAACTTGTGATCGTTCGGATAGGGTTTCCCGTCTAGCTTCGGGTATTAATCCTGGATCTGTTGTCGGAGGACAACGAGGGCGGTCGTTCAGATAGTTTTCCTGTCGTAGTTCGGGGCTTAATCCTGGACCAGCTGTCGGAGGACAACTAGGGGCGGTCTTTCAGATAGTTTTCCCGTCGTAGTTCGGGGCTTAATCCTGGACCTGTTCGCATCAGAAGTGACTTTCACCTGTTTTGGAAAAAACAGGAGAAACTTTGATAGAATATTTGTTAGTCTTATGCGAAGTATGATGCATGACAATGGGTATGAATGAAATATGCATGAATTATGACTTTATGAGTAATGTATGAATGATAGATGTTGTGGTATTTCAAAACATATCCATCTTGAAGAAGATGCGGATGTTCTGCTTGGAGACTTCTGACTTCTGTTTGAGGATGGAAATCCCGAGAAGAAAGATAGCTTTGATTCCTCCGGTGCACTATCTGACCAAGTCTTGGGCCTAGATACCATTGAGGAAGGTAGAGATTGAGAAACTCGCTGTTGGAGATCTCATATATGGACCCTGCTGGGGAGAGTCTGAGAGGAAGTTCGTTGGGGATCTTGCATGTAGACCCTGTTGGGAAAAATTAGGAGGCGCTCTACTGGGGATTTTGAGTGTAAATCTCGCTGGAGAGCGTTTGATGGTTGCTGGAGAGACCGGGTTGGGGCCCGTTGGAATCTCCGACTGGGGAGTAGAAGATGTAGATTTTCTCCGGTGCACTATCTGACCAAGTCTTGGGCCCGGAAATTGTTGAAAATTTCATAAGTAGACCTTGCTGGGGAGAGTTCGGGAGGTACTCTACTGGAGATTAAGAGGTGTAGGTTTCCTCTGGTGCACTATCTGACCAAGTTCCAGGTCTGGACACTGCTGCTGGAGAAAAGGGGAATTGTTGGGAGATATTCTGCTGATGATAAATACTTTGGCTGGGGATAAAGTGTTACTGCTCGAAGATGGGTGTAATCCGGTTAAGTTGAGTGGAATCACTGCTTGGGGATTAACGTATACTCCGCTGGGGAAGGTTTGTTGTGAGCAACACTGCTGTGGGGACCATGCTCTGCGGGGGAATGCATTGGTGACCTTCGTCGTCATCTCAATTCCTGAAGCCTGTAGTAATTATTTTCGTATGTTCACTTTTCGCATGTTTGCAAAGAGATTTTTATTTTCAAATGCATATAATCATTCAAAACAAACGTTGGACTTATTGCAAACGACAACAACAAGAATTGTAAAGAGAAAGAACTTGTATTAATTTGAGATGTGGCGTATGGCCAAATAGTTCGTACACAAGAAAGGTAAAAAGCTATGCGGAAACAATCTCGTTAAGTTCCAACTATGCTAGTACTCATATATTTCAACTATCTCATCTCCTTGCTGTCAGTAGAAAGTGAGTGAATTGATTTTCGCCATTTGAATCTTGAATGCTGATAGTAGTTTGTAGGCGGGTGATCTGGACGAGACATAGTCGTACGCTTAAATCCCTAACTTTTGCCTAGACCGCCCTTTCGGGTTTTCACCACCGGATACCCTTTTTGCCCAAGCCGCCTTTTCGTGTTTTCGACTTGCGGTGTACATGTTTTGCATATATCCTTAATTTTTGCCCGAACCATTTTGGTTTGCCAGGATGCCCTTATTTTTGCCTAGGTCAGTCGACCTAGCGGGTCTCTTTTATGCGTAGTATTTTTTGACTTTGTCTGCGTTCACAGGGTGTGGGAAGTCTTCGCCATCCATGGTGCTAAGTATCATAGCTCCCGGAAAATCTGTCTTGACTACAAATGGTCCCTCATAGGTGGGAGTCCATTTGCCCTGGATCACCTTGTGGAAGAATGATGCGCTGACTACTAGATCACCGACTTGGTAGACTCGGTTTGACCTTCTTGTTAAATGCTTTGATCATTTGCTTCGATAGATCATCCATGGCGGATGGACGCGAGTCATTTCTCATCAATCAAGTTAATCGTCGGTGAGTGCAACCCAATCGTCTTCGCTTAACTCTGCGTCTGGAGGACTCGGTTGAGGGTATCTGAACCTCGATTGGTAGGACGCTTTCATACCGTACAAGAGAAGGGGTTGCCCTCGATGTTCGTGGTCGATAGCCATGAAGAGCGAATGGTAACATCTCATGCCAATCTTTGTAAGTCATTGTCATTTTCTGTATAATCTTCTTAATGTTCTTGTTGGCGGCTTCCACTGCGCCATTCATCTTAGGCCGATAAGGAGAAGAGTTGGGATGCTTGATCTTGAACTGCGCGCAGAGTTCAGTGATCATTTTGTTGTTGAGATTAGAGCCATTATCCGTGATAATCCTTTTGGGAGTGCCATATCGACAGATAAGATTATGTTTGATGAAACGAGCCACAACATTCTTGGTAACGGATGCAAATGAGTCTGCCTCTACCCACTTGGTGAAATAGTCAATTGCCACAAGGATGAAACGATGTCCATTGGAAGCAGTGGGCTTGATTTCTCCGATCATGTCAATGCCCCACATTGCAAAAGGCCAAGGAGAAGTTAAAACGTTCAGAGGTACTGGAGGTACGTGTACTTTGTCTGCATAAATCTGGCATTTGTGACAAGATCGAGCATAACGGTGACAATCAACTTCCATGGTGGACCAATAGTAACCTGTTCTCAAAATCTTCTTAGCCATTGTATGTCCACTAGAGTGGGTACCAAATGCGCCTTCGTGTAACTCTTCCATGATATGTTCTGCCGTGTTCCGGTCTACACAACGAAGTAAGCACAAGTCGTGATTGTGCTTGTATAAGATGCCGTTGTTGAGGAAGAATTTGGATGCAAATCTTCTCATGAACTTCTTATCATTAACAGATGCCCCTGCGGGATATTCCTGAGTCTCAAGATACCTTTTCACGTCATAGTACCAAGGCTTCTCTTCCGTATTAAGCTCATAACAATATGTTGGTTCATCAAACCTTTCAATGATGATCTGGGGAGCCTCGTTGTCCCATCTGACCTTGAACATAGACGACATAGTAGCTAATGCGTCTGCCAACTGATTCTCTTCTCGTGGGATGTGATCAAAAGTAATCTCTTCAAAGTAGGGGATCAAACTCAGAACATGCTCTCGATACGGAATGAGGTTCGGATGCTTCGTATCCCACTCGCCCTTAATCTGACTGATCACTAAAGCTGAGTCTCCATACACTTGCAAGAACTTGATTCTTAGGTCAATGGCAGCTTTGATACCCATGATGCACGCTTCGTACTCGGCCATGTTGTTAGTGCAACTGAAACATAATCTGGCGGTGAAAGGCGTGTGTCCGCCTGCAGGGGATATAATGATGGCGCCAATGCCATTACCAAGTGCGTTTGAGGCTCCATCAAAGACCATGGTCCATCGGGATCCTTGTTCGTGTCCTTCATCCGGGCATGGTTCTTCTAATCAGAACTAGCAAAACATCTTCATCTGGAAATTTGCATAGATCGATAGTCATCTACGGCTTGATGAGCCAAATGATCGGCTACTACACTTCCTTTGATCGCCGAGAAGTGTCTTGGATGTCATACTCGGTCAAGATCATTTGCCATCTTGTTATTCTTCGGAGAGCTGGTTTCTCAAATATGTATTTTATCGGATCCATCTTGAAATCAACAAGGTAGTGTGGTCAACATATCTTGTCTTAGTCGGAAGCAAGCCAAAGCGTTGCAAGTTTTCTCAAGTGTGAGCATCTTGTTTCATCGGTAAACTTTTGCTAAGGTAGTATATCGCGTGCTCTTTCGACTGACTCGTCATGTTGCCCCAACACACACCCATTGAATTCTCTAGCACCAAGTACATGATAAGAGGTCTTCCTTGATCGGGATAGGAGGATTACAGGGTACTCCTTGATTTTGTCAAAAGCGATCCGGCAATCGTCGTTCCATTCTACCACTTGATCCTTCTTAAGTAACTTGAAGATTGGCTCACAAGTAGCAGTTAAGTGTGCAATGAATCTGGCAATGTAGTTCAATCGGCCCAAGAAACCTCTGACTTCCTTCTCGGTACGGGGGGCTGGCATTTCTTGAATAGCTTTAACCTTCGCTGGGTCAACCTCAATACCTTTACCACTGACTACAAATCCTAGGAGTTTACCGGATCTGACTCCAAAGGTGCACTTGTTAGGATTAAGTCTCAGTCTGTACTTCTTCAACCTATCAAACAGTTTCTGTAGATGATCAAGATGCTCTTCTTCGGTCTGTGACCGAGCTACCATGTCGTCGACGTAGACCTCTATCTCGTGATGAATCATGTCATGAAATAATGTCACCATAGCACGCTGATAAGTGGCGCCTGCGTTCTTCAGTCCGAACGGCATAACCTTGTAATAGAAAGTACCCCACTGTGTAACGAAAGTAGTCTTCTCCATGTCTTCAGGAGCCATTTTGATTTGATTGTAACCGGAGAAACCATCCATAAAGGAGAAGACCTTATGCTGAGCGGTGTTGTCAACCAGAACATCAATATGAGGAAGTGGAAAATCGTCTTTCGGACACGCTTTGCTCAGATCTCTGTAATCCACACACATTCGTACCTTGCCATCCTTCTTAGGTACAGGCACCACATTAGCAACCCATTGTGGATAGGAAGTAACAGCTAGGAAGCCGGCGTTGAACTGTTTCATAACTTCTGCTTTGATTTTCTCTGACATCTCAGGACGCATGCGACGAACCTTCTATTTCACTAGGAGAAAACCCTCTTTTGTCGGCAATCAGTGTACCACAATATCAATGTCTAAACCAGGCATGTCTTCGTATGACCAAGCAAAAACCTCAATATAGTCTTGTAGCATCTGAACCAACCTTTCTTTAACACTGTTCTCAAGACTCGTTCCTATCTTGATCTCTTTTCTGTCTTCGCTAGTACCCAAATTCACAACCTCAACTTGCTCTTCGTGTGGCAGATAACTCGTTCTTCTTCACAAAGTTCTCCGGCACTTCACAATCTTCCTCACTTTCGTCTTCGCTTGGTAGATCGGATTATCAAGTCATATTTAGCAATAGCATAGTTATTATCTAGATTTGGAGTGATTCTGCGTGTATCACGTGGTGTGTGTAAGAAACACATAGATTTTTGAAGGGGTGATAAAGTAAAAGAAAGAAAACAAACAATTGAATGCAAAAGTCCAACGAATTTATTGAATGAAACGCAAACAGATAATAACCCTCAACGAGCCATGATGCCGGTAAGGCACTAGGCTTTCAAAGTTTATTGTTCAAAACATAAAGAAATACGAAAAGCAAAACAAAACAAAAGCAATTACTCGACTAAAGGAGATAAGTATGGCCCTTCCAATTCTTGAGCCCATGATCCGAGTTGGGAAGATCCTTGCGATGTCGAAGTCATTGTCGTTGTCTTCTATAGCATGGATTCCACTGGCGATGCGGAAGGAAGTTGGCCGCACGTTCGCGTCGTATCATCTTGACCCTTGATGGTGAAGCCTAAACCGTCTTGTCAAATTTGAAAGGAAGATCGGGGAGTGACCCCAAATAGTACTCTTTCCTTCTTCAACACTTGAGCATCTTTCAATGAGGTCATCCTAGGCGGAACTTTAGCATCTTGAGGGGTGGTGGAGTCAACAGCATGACTGGGAATTGTTTCAAAAGCTTGACAGGAGTCTCGAAGAATTCACCTCCATCTCGAGATAGCGGAATGACCGTAGATGGTGACCATATATTCTTCTTCACCACATCTGTAACAACCTTCCCTTTCACGGGTATTTCGATGTAAGGTAGAGGTAAGATGTATCCAAGGCGTCCAAGTAGGCAAGAATAAGTGGACGGATGTCCATGACAAAGAAAGTGCAATCAAAAGTCGGGAACCGACTTTAACAGTGATGAGCTCTCCAAGCATCGCTTAGAACCATCAAAAGCTCTCACGATAATGTCACTGGGTCTCGAACCAACCCTTCGACATCAAGCCGATCAAAAGCGGTCTTGAGAAGGATATTGAGCGAACCGGTATCCACCAAAACATGAGAGGTAGTACCCTTGCATTCAACAGATGTGCAAGGCTTTGTTATGTTTCTTTCCGGAGTCAAATCAAGATCGAGAAGCCTAGGCCGTTGTTGGCAGCCGCTAGCAATACAAACTTGATCGATGGTGGTAGTGTCTTGCGGCACATGAGCATTCTTGAAAACTTCACCAAGGCATTAGCATGAGCCTCGAGCACAAGAGCAAGCGAGCATGGAAATCTTGGACGAGTCTGTCCTAACTGTTCCACAACATTGTAATCACTGCTTGATGATCTTGAATTTCCTCCATTTCTTGTTTGGAGGTGTCTTGATAACTTCCTTTGGTACTACGGTTGAGCGGGATGAGCCACGATTCTTTCCTCTAGCGGGGATATTGGTGGAGTAGACGGAATGCGAGGAGTCGTTGTCCTTTGGAGGAGAGATCTCTGGAGAGAATACCCTTTCGGTTCTGGTCACCTTACTGGATCCGGTGACGTTGTCGATGTCAGGAATAGAAGCTCCAATGGTAAGATCTTCAATTGTTAGAGGATCTTGCTTGACACCATGATAGTAAACATCAGCTCCATAGTTCCAAGGGATAGCTTTGTCAGAGGAATATGGAACTGGTCTTGGAGAAGTAATGATGAGAGGTGCCACTCTAGGCACAGGATCAGCAGAGGAAATCCTTATTGTATTAACATCAGCATAGTCTTCAGGGAAATCGTCACCCCATCCGGTCGCCTTAACATCTTCAATAGGAATCTTGTAACTATCAGGAACGGTGTACTTCACCATGTAATCATATTTTCCACTTGGCTGCCCCAAGGTATCCCACACAGATGGTACAGTTTCGTTTGTCAATCTTCAACTTAGACATTTCTTCACACCGCACGGTGGTTTCGAAATAGTATCTCACGGTTATCCATCATGCATCGAACACGTCTTCTCAACCAAGCACAACCATCGTGCGGATGGGCACCAACGACAATTCTCTGGGCATCCGGATTGACACCGGCTTGCAACAAATTCTTCTTAATCATCGAGGAATGGTCAAGTCATCTATGTTGAAAACATAAGTATCGTCCAAACATTGGAACTCTTGTCATGGTTAGGCATAGGCGCATTGATCACATTCGAGTCTCAACAGAGGATCAAATTCAATCGCTTTAATCATATCTTGAATCTTGTTCTTGAGCCCAACAATCATCATATTGTGTCCGGGGCTATTGGACACTTAGCATTAGGATTGTACTTGGAGGAGGTATTGACATTCGAGGAGGATCCTCAAGGTTATCACTCTGCGTTCAACATGTGTTGCAAGGCTTGCGACAATGGCATGTTGATCTTCGTAAACGTTCGTGGCGCATTCTGCGTTGTCTCGAGGTTGTCTTGATGTAGGATTGGAGATCACAACCGCCACAGATTGAGCACGGTCGGTCTTGGCTCGGCTTTTCGACCATACACATTGGCTTCTTTCTTACCACCAAAAGATTTCTTCACACATTTGAAGATGACTCTATCTGAATCTTCCCACTCTGATACCAATGCTCTGTCAATATCACTCGGTGAATCCGGATGAAGAATTTCCAATCGATGATTGAAGAATGGGCTGTCGGTGTTCCATAAACATATCAACCAACTCCCTATTGGACAAGGGTGGTTGAACTCGCTCTAGATCTCTCACTTGAGCATATTCCTTGAACTTCTCGTCATGACCCATATACATGCTTTGTAGTTGCATGCGTGGGTGTCAATTCAACATTGTACTCGTATTGTCAGAGAAAGCAAGTCACTCAAGTACGGATACGGTCATTCTCTAGTGATAGTACCATTCCAACTGGGTTCGGACAAACTCTCTTGAAAATAGTGCATCCACAACTTTCATCATGTGGGATTGATCTTCTGGACATAGGACTTCAAATGCAGCTTTGGGCAAGACATGCCATCATACTTAGCAAAAGTAGGAACTTTGAATTTGGGAGGAATCACAACACCAGGGACAAGACTTAGATCATCAAAATTTAGCCCGGACATCTTCAGGTTTTCCACAGCATTCAGACGGTCTTCAAGTTGTTTGTACTTGTCATCTTCGTCAGAGTACTGGCTATAATCAGAGCGGTCCTCTCCTTCTTTCTTTGGCTCACGCTGGTCACCATCATCACCCTTGGTACTTCCCTCAGTATGGACACTCCCTTTAGAGAGCTCGATACGGCTGACCACCTTAGGACCACCTTTGTAGCGTCTGCCCATGTTGAGGAGACCAACAACCTTCTTCTTCTTGTTGATGAGCTTCTTCAAATCTTCTTGGCCTTGGACCAAGCTGGTAAACATCTGCTGAAACTGAGCATTCTGAACTTGGAGGTCTTTGACAGTCTGTTCAAGAGCCATTTCTGCTAAAATAAATAGCGAGCAAATGAGAAAACCAATCTCCAATGTACCTGTGATGCGATGTTATGCTATGATATGCAATGTTTATGCGAATGCAATGCAATGTTTTCAAGGACCTTAGAGATTTAAATTTGTTAAACAAGTAATGAACAAACATTTATTAGTACTCTTTTATTCTTTTTCTTTTTAAGTACAAGAGATAGTTCAAAACAATAAAAGAAAACATAAACATCCTAAAGCTCTATGTCTCCCATGGGCGCTTCCTCTTGGTGCCGATGTAGGCGTTGATGTTTCGCTCCTCGTGAAGTAGTTTTGTCAACTCTAGCACTTTCTTCTCGCTTGCGTAGCAATGAGCTTCAAAGGTATCCCTTTCTTCTTTTAGTTGAATCCAGGATCTCTTCAAGTCTTCAAAATCAGTAGGCATGTGAGGATGGAGAACAGCATAGGGTACGTCACCTATAGCAACAGGTTCCATAATTACTGGTAAAACAGGCGTGAATGGCATCATGAGGTTTTGAGCTCGAGCTCGCACCCATTTGAGGTAAGGTTCCCAAGGAATGGAGTTCGGGTGCCCCAAAGTCTTGGTATCAGTCTTCTTTACCATGCCTCAAGCGTATATAAACCTTCGTCGGTAATTCTGGAGATCGTGATTGTAGTCGAACACAACATCTTGGAGAAGCATATCATGTGGACCATCTCTTCGGGCAAAACCAAACTGACGTAAAGCTAGAGAAGGGTTGTAAGTAATACCTCCCCTTATACCAAGTAGCGGTACATTAGGGAACTCTCCACAATGCTCAATGAATGTGAAATCCTTTTGAGAGAAAAGATTCCAACGGATATCTGAATGAGAGAGTGACATCAACCTTTGAGACCATCTCAACCTTTGTTCATTCTTCAAAACTGATGGAGGAAGGTGCGAAATAAACCACCTTGAAAGTAACGGTATACAACACATGAGAGTTCCTTGTCTTTTGGTAGTACGAGTGTGGAGAGAATGTAGGATGTCTCCAAGTAAAGTAGGCACAGGATTACGGGTAAGGAACAACTTGATGGCATTGATATCGATGAATTGATCCGAGTTAGGAAATAGAACCAAACCATAAATTAGCAAGGCCACAATATTTTCAAATGCATGGAAACTCATAACTTTGAGGAATTCTCGGGCTTTCTTAATTAAGAACTTGAAAAGTAAACCCTTAACTCCACTTCTAGTTTCCCAATGGGCTTCGATATCTGAACGCTTAAGGTGTAAGGCTGATGCAATGTCTTCGTACTTAGGAACCTTTTCCAAACCGGTAAATGGCATTTGGTCGAGAATAGGTACCCCAAGTAGCTTAGAGAACTCTTCCAAGGTAGGAACCAACTGATAATCTGGAAATGTAAAGCAATGGTGTTTCGGATCAAAGAACTGGAATAGGACATGCATCATATCTTCTTCAAAACCGGAGATAACCAAATCAAGTAGATAATCGTGTCTTTTGATGAACTGAGCATGGTCGGGAATCTCTGAAACCAATTCTTTGAGTTGAGAAGGGATACCCATGAAGTTGATTCGGATAGTCTTTCTAGAGGCCATAACACCCTACAAAACAGAGCAAAGATAAATCCCTAGGTCCTTGAAATAGTTAGAAATGATATGCAATACGAATGATGTCATGATGTCATGTTTGGCACACACAAACAATTCACACAATGAGCCTAGGTTTAAGGCTTGCATGAGGTATAGGTGATTACCCTACCAAAAGTTTGAGTTGGTTCATCTTGTCCTATAATAGTAACCGGGTTCTAGGAATCTCACATCACAGATCTTTCTCGTAGGCGCTTATTTCAATACGACGGCCAAGTGGTCGATCGAAAATGTCCCAAAAGTCTAATCTCAATGAGTGTAGCATCGAGTATCAACCAACCTCGGTCTACACCAAAGCCGGCCATCTCACTACCTTCTAATGGCTAAGATGGGTCAATTAAGGTTCTAAAAGTTTAGTTAGCGCTTGATGACACCACGCAGAAGCCAAATACTATCTTCAACTTGGGAATGAAGAGTATCGGGACAACCAAAGTGTCACGCTAACGTAGCCATCATGTTGACCGTTTAGTTATACGTCTAGCGGTCGCGATGATCTAATGCTACTTACCTAAAAGGAAACCCGGAACCGGGTGTAGGATCCCCCAACAATATAGTACCCAAGCAACCCTTAAAGATAAAGCATACAAGTCAAACAAAAAGCAATAAAAGTTATCTAGAAATCCCTAAGGCAATTCTCTCTTTTGGGTGTTTCCCAGTCGTCGATTCTATGATACGGTGACTTTGTAGGATTTTTGTATCCAAATGTGCGGATAGCAAGAGTCGCCACCGACTTTTATTTTTATCCAATTAAGGGAAGGTAAAAGTACAGAAAAAGACCTTCGTTAGATTCTGAGTAAGGGAGAAGGTTATGAAAAGGGAAGGTATTAGCACCCCTTTCCATCCGTAGTTATCTACGGGCTCTTAGTTGCTCTTAGATCACTTTAAAATTGTGCTTTCTGTGTGTTTGACAAAAATGTTTTGAAAAGGCATTTCGCTTTGACTTTGTAATGATTCATGTAGGAATGTATACAAAGTGTTCGGAAATGTTTCGTTTTTGAAAAGAGTTTGAACTTTGACAAAAGTGTGAGGTGAGAAAAATATTTTGATAGAGCAAGCAACTAAAAGTCTTATTACCTACTCAGAATGGTCGTTTTCGTGTTGTTTTACGTTCATTTAGAATAGTATTATCCATACCATTAGTTGATAGGTAACCATATTCGTTGGATGTAAGCGGGGCATTCGAAGGGACATCGGATGGTCATAGAAGGCAACTTGTAGGAAATATCCTAGCACATTCGAAGGGACTATCATCATTTTTCGTAGGCGATAATCAAGGGTCAAGATCATGTATTCGTAGGCGACGTCGTGGGTCTTATGATCTTCGTATCGAAGGGACTATGATGATTTGTTTTGAAGGCAACGGTGCTAGAATACCTCTACGTTCGAAGGACATGACCATTTGAATTCGAAAGGCATCGAGAGAAAATTACCCTAAGGGGTGCGTGTGTGAAAAGAGTGTGTTGATTTCAGATATTTTATCTTGAAGATTAGAATGGGCTATGTTCATTATTATCTTGCCATACACGCCTAGTTACTAGCAATTTATAGGGTGCGGAAATTAAAATGCGGAATGTAAAGATGCGGAAAGATAAATGTCCTACGCTATTACATGGCTTTGGGGCAGATACATAATTTAAAATGCGGAAAATAAAAACCCTAAATTAAACTATTACATCCCATGAACAGTTACATTATTGGAAAAATAAAACGATAAAAGAAAACGTCCGAATCGGAGCAACCTGTGAAAGAATAAGAAAATCGGGAAATATGATATGAATCGAACAAGAGAAAAAATGTTAGAAAAATGCAAATTTAAATATGGGAAAATTAATACATGCTGGAAATAAGATAAATAAGTTAAAATAATTTTTTGAGATTTTTTAAATGCAATTTAGTAATTTAAAATGAATTTATAATGATTTAAATGCTAAATTATAAATAAAAATAAATATGCATGCAAAAATATGTTTTTTAATTTATTAAATTAAATAAAGATTTTTATGAAATAAATGCAAAAATAAAAATATTTTTTGATAATTTTTAGATGCAGAAATAAAATATTGAAAAGAAATTAAAATAATGCAATATATTAAAAAAAAACATGAAAATATGAAAATAATTGAGTTTGTGAAAAGGAAAAACCCAAGCTGGTCCTGATGAGGATCGAACCCGTGACCCTGGCTTCAATCCTTGAAAACCAACGTGCTGACCAACTGAGCCAAGTGTGTCAACTGTTTGGAAACGGACTGAGTGGAATTACACGCGTTGCCTTCTCCTTCGCCACGAACTCGCGCCAACCATCGTCTTCTTCATTTCAAATATTTGAAAGTTAGCGTCGGCCATTGTTCGTCACTAAGGTTCCTGGCAAAATCAAAAACGCAGTATACATAATATAAATTATATCTAAGACCATGATTCGATTCCTCAGGTCATTCCGAGTTCAATGGCATAGGTCTTGTTGTCCAATTTTTCCTATTAAGAGAAACCCTAAATCATCCACAGAAACCCTAATCATGGTGAAACACGATTCAGGCCATGGAAATTCAATTGGCTTGCCCAGAAAGCTTGCAAACTTGATTCTAAACACAAACAAACAATCAAAACAAGTTAATAATGCATGAATATGAGAAATCGAATTTGAGATTTTCAAGAACAAACCAAACACGGATTTCACGATTCTGAATGGATTTGAGCAATGTAAGGGTCTGGATTGACTCAAGAGATATCAAGGAATCTGTTGGACACCTTAAAATCGATGGAAAACGACTGGAAGTATGATTGCACTTTGCTTGAGAGGCACGGTTTTTTCAGTTTGAGAATAGGGTTTCCAAGGCAATTTTTTCGTCCTCTCTTGATAGGTATGCATCATATATTTATACTGGATGGATTTGGAATGGTTTTTGGCAAGAATCAATCAACATTCAAAGCAAATCAAATTTGATTTTTGTATAAAATCAAATTTTCAAAACTTGATTAATTTTCAATCCAATCTTGCCATATTGATCAAATTTCAAAATTTGATGGCCTTTGTGATTTTCTTGGGTCTCAAGGAAAGAATAAAAATCAATTTTGCAATTAATTTTGATTTTATACTTTATTTTTAAATTTAATTTGTATTTAAATGAATAAATTCCAAATTAAATAGAAAAATAAAATAAAAATTCGTGGCATTGGGCTTGGATATTCCTAATTGTATGAGGAATAAGTTTGGATGAAGAAAAAGCAAGCTCATTTGCAAAAAATTTGATTTTTAGAAGTATCTCTCTTTGTGCATTCCTTCAAAATTGCCCAACTTGTGAATGGTGTATCTTGCTCAATTTTCCACATTTTTTAGTGTTCTTGGACTTTTTGAAAAGCTCTAAGATTCTTCTAACCAACCATTTTGGTCTCATCTCAATTGGAGTTTCCATGCTCAATATATCTTCAAAACAAAAAGTTGACTTTTTGTTGACTTTGAAAATGACCTGTAATGTTTTGAGCCATACCTCTCAAATGAAGCACTTTTTGGACATTCTTGTGAGACATGAAGTTAGAGAGAATTGAATTTCCTTCAAAACAAGAGGTTGTGGAAAATTTTATGAGAAAGTATGAGAAAGTTATGATCAGTCAAAGTTCAGTTGATTTTCACCTAGAAACCCTAATTTGGAAAGTTTGACTTTTGAGCAAATCTTGAGTTTTCTTGATGAACCATGATCAACCCTTGATCAAATGATGAATGTAACTTCAAAATGAGGATGTTGACCAAAAATTATGAAGTTTGACTGTATGTTGACCACAGTTGACTTTTTGTCCAATACAACTGATTTTCAACCATCTGAGCAATTGTCTGAGGAAATTTGACTTGTAAGGCTTGAAACTTGACATGGAGATTACATGAAGCATATGAGGAGGCATGATGACCATTGGAGATATTGGAAGTCCATCTGGAGCTGAGAATTGCCAAACCCTAATTTGGGTTGATTGTCTATGAGAGAGTTTGTCTGATCAACTCTTGAGGAATCCTTGAGTATGGATGTATGGAATGTCTTGAGAAGATGGAGGGCAAATTTTGGGGTATGAAAGATACCTTTCCCCAACATGTTCTAAATGCATTATAAGATCTTTAATGCAAAGGTGTACATAAAGACATAGAGATACCGTTCAAAGATGCAATTTTGAGAAAATCATCAAAGAATAAGGCTCAAACAAAGAAGATAAAAATAATCAATTTTGTAGGTATTTAGTCGTTGATCTATAAGGAAATGAATAAGTTTTCCAACGCTTCTGATCGTGCATAAATCAGAGTTACGGTTCTTGAATTGGATCTATATTTAGGAGGAATATATAAATGGAGAAGACCTATGAAAGTTGATATGGACACATAAATTGCATTAAGAAATAGTTAGCAGAAAAGAATAGATGCCCCTTTGCAAACGTAGGGGACATCTTTTCGCTGATGAATCAAATGATGATTGATGATGGACTTAAGCAAGAAATTTATGCTTCATGCTTAATATACTCTTGAGTTTTGGGGTGTTTTAATTACATTAAAAGTGAATGTATTTATATGTTATTTTGACATGAATAACTTAAAAAAGAAGTATTTTCAATAGAACATTTATTGTTCTTGTTTGCAAAATTAGACGATTTGATCTAATCATAATTCCTTGCTAGGAAGATTTTCTTATTGTTAAAGATGTATGTTATTTCAGTCTCAGCTCTAGAAATCTTGTTGTTGTAAGGTTGTATAGGATGGACGGGGGAGGGGTGGCACCTAGTAAAAATATGACTCCAAGTAATTGGTTGTTGGATACAAAATGTATAAAGTTTCAAAAAAAGTGTGGGTAGCTTGATTTATCGTCTGTAGTCCCTAATATAAGGGTTTTATTAGGGTTTCTATACACTTATAACATTGACTTTAATTTTCATTGTGTAAATAGATATGTGTCAAATTATAATTATTTCAGTTATCTAATGACCCTTCTTTTATTGAAGATTTGGATCAAGTGCTTTTCTAATTTCTAGAGCATGTTCATGCCTACTCCTTAGGTTAAAGAATATTTTGGCTGGCAACCGATAATTTTGACTGATAATTTGTTTTTTTATGTCATTGGCTTGTCGTCATATATCCATATATATTTCACCTCATGGGGCTTCGTGTAACACCCCAATATTTTCAATTATTGAATAGTTTGAATTTTAGTTATTTATTTAATTAAAATTGAATTATTAGTATTTTTGGGAACTTTGAGATTTTTGGAAAATAAATAAAAGGAGAAGATTAGAATTATGGTGTAATTTGTAGAAGTGAGGGGGGTGTAGAGTAAAAGCCTCTAACACGTTACTTTATTGTTATTATTAAAATAAAAAGAAATAATAAGAGGAAAAAGAGGTTGAAAAGTCAATTTGGAGAAAAGAGAATTATACGTGAGAAGAGAGAAGAGCAAAAAATGAAGAGAAGAACCAAGAACACAAAGTTTCAAGAATTCAAGCAATTGACTAAGGTAAGGGGTGATTTTCTCTAGTTATTATGCTTTATAGATTTTGGGAATGATAAAGTTGATTGAGTAGTTAGGAATCCCAATTTAGGATTTTCTAGGTTTATGAAATTTGACCCTAAATTGTCTAACTGCATGAAATTGAATCAAACACATGTTATAGGATTGTTAGGTATGGTTGAATTATGTTATTTTGCATCATTGTGTTGTTTGTAGAATGATTCTGGTGATAATTTGTGTTTTGGTTCGTAATTGGATGGTTGATTAGAGTTAGGAAAATAAGAATGCTATGAAATTATGAGTTTCTACATTTTCCAGGAAGTGATTTTCCATGAGTCGTGGGAACCGGTTACCTGGTGGGAGGAACCGAGTTCCCAGTACAAATTCCAGTGGCGTGTTTTCACTATGAGAATGGGAATCGGTTACTCCCCTGGAGGAACCGGTTACCACTGTAACATTTTGAAGAATACTAAACTTTAAAAATTCATAACTTTCAAACTGTAAGTCCGTTTTAGTCGCCGTTTTGGACGTTGTTTCTTAAATTAAATACTCTATCTTATAAAATAAAGAAAATAACAGTAACTTGGTTTTATTTTGAAAAGCGTTGACTTTCCGATTATGCGGTTTATTATTATGTGCATATTTGATGTATATGCAATAGCGTGTTCATGATAAATGATTGTATCATATTTTGGTTGATGATGTGCATGTTTATGCTATTTAATGATATTCACGATAATTGATTGTATCATGTTTTGGATTGATGATGGTTTATGATGTAAGGTGTTATCATAACCTGTGTTGAATGTTGCATGCTTTTATGATGTGCATGCATATATATTCTGGTGGTAGCTAATGCCCATTGTGTGGAATTAGTGAGTATTGTCAATAATCGTTCCTGGGTGATTATGGATGGTGAGACTGGATTCATGTCCGGGTGATTATGGACGAAACGATGTAACTGTATCCGGGTGATTATGGATCAGTGTGTGACTTAATTCACGTTTTTGGTACCACATGCATAGAGTCTTGCATTGCATTTTGTATGGATTATAACATGATAGGATGAATTCTAGTGTTATAATTTGTTGTTGGGTTTGATGCTTAATTTTGGCTTGTGTTGGTGGAATGAATAATTGAATCTGATTATGATAAATAGGGTGAAATAATAGCTTATGAAATTCTGTTGTTTTATGAATTTATAATTCATTTTAATTATGATGAAGTCTCACCCTTAATTTGATGATTTCAGATTGAAGTTAGCAGCTTAGAAGTTGGTGATGATGGCTCGTAGAGCTATGCTGTTTAATTATTATGTGTCGGTGTCATGCTCTGATTTGTAACACTGGGGAACGTTTGTCTTTAGAGTTATTATTAAACTCTCAATTTGTTTAATTGTTTTAGTTGGATAATTATTTGATGGATTAAGGTGTTGACCTTTGGTGGTATTTGATATTTTGAATTATCTGAGTTTTGAATAAATAATTCCGCTGTGTTAAACATGTGTTGATTAAATTATGTTCCTCATCTAAGCATGACATATGTATTTGAAATTTATATTTTAAATTAATTGTGACGCCTTTTACTACATGTTAACTCTGAATATATTATAATAATTGTGGGATAATTTAGAAGGGTTTTACAATAGTGGTATCAGAGCATAGTCGATCGCTGTGACCAGTGTCTTAGTGTCGTTATCCCTTTTGTATGCGACTAGTGCAAGGTAAGACTATCGATACTTGTGTTCTAATGAGAATTGTTTTGTGAATTCTCAGAACAATGGCTGAAAGAGGTAACGAAAGAGATGACGATGCACTTACTGAGGCTTTGGGGATGTTGCTGGTGTGCTTGGAGGAAATCAGTAGGGAGCTGGTATTGGTGTTGACAGAAAGCTAGGAAATCAGCAGGGAGCTGGTATTGATCTTGTTTGCTTTAGTGGATAAAGAGGGTTATCTAATTTTTAATTATCTTGAAAAAGCCCGTATTAAGTGTTTTAATGGAGATTTATTGGGAGATCACGTTGTTGTGGGGTTTTCAATTGCTAACATTTTTCTTATTTGAATTGATTTCATAGATTCATAATTTATTATTTGTTTAAAATTTTGATTGTATAAGGAGGAATCCAAGTTGAATTGCAAGTTAATATTGAGCTCATAAAATTGGTCAAAAGAGGTAGGCAAGACTTAGTAAAGAAAAGTCACTTCTTCATAAAAGGGATACCGGTAGGTCTTTATATGTTTTAGATTTTTATGCATTGATGTAATTGTAACTTTCTCCCACGGTTTATACAGTGAAGTTTATTTCTTCTTAATTTCATCAATTCAGATATAATACAATTAAGTTTTTTTTCTTAATTCTTTTGATTTTTATCGTAATTTAGTGCCCTAATCTTATTAGATTTATCATTTTATTCACAGAATGATCAAGTGAGGCACTTGAAGAGAGTGCAAAAAAGACCAAGTTCTTCATTTATGCTAAGTTCTTCATGTACTATATTCTTCGGTTTGCAAATAATTTCAAGGACTTCAATAATGTACCATTAGATAAATTTATTTTTCTGCATTTATTCCCGCCTTGATGGTAGCTGGACTTTACTTCTTTAATCATAGTGTTGCTTCTGGAATTGTACATCGGAAACGTTTCAATCTCAAGAAATTTTTTGCATATCATTTAAGACATATTCTTACTCGGATTCATGGTATATATATATATATATATATTCCATTCAAACTATAGTTCAATTACGAAACTCATAAATAATATAATCATTTAAGACTTTTCTTTGTAGACTACTTGGATTACCACCTTCAAATGATTTTCTTCCTCAATACCCTATGCACACCAAGAGTCTTGGTATAAAGTTATGAAGCAAGTGGCAGAGTCAGTGAAAACTCGCCCAAACTTCATAATTTTTCTGGCTTCGCCACTAAGCCACGTGATATAGTGACATGAAAATCACGTGGCAAATAATGAAAGTTGTGACTTGGATTTGATGAGGGGAAGTTGACTGACACATTTATTAGTGATGTATTATCCACGTCACAAATTTCTAGCCATTAGGGAGTTGTGACGTGAATTTCACTTTGCAAGGTTGCGACGTGAAATTCACGTTGCTGATTGGGCTATATATTTTCCCAAAATATTTTTCCTTCCCACATTGTTCTAGAAGAAAACCCCTTTTTTATGATATTCATCTTCCAATTTCTTGATTATCTTTGGCAAATCTCTTTAATTTCTACCTTTCATTCCAATTCTTCAATTTGCTTCAAAGGTAACTTATTATTCCATAGTTCTTATTTAATTTTTGTTAAATTTTTTTGTCTTGGTTGAAGAGGTTATCAAGAAAATTGAAGAAGAGGAGTAGAGAATATTAGATATGGGGAAGAAACATTTTATCCAACAGAATTAACACTTTAAATGCTAAAAATAGTAAAACAACTGGTGCTAACTAAGACGAGATGTGAGTCAATACAACATGAGGCGGTGTTAAAGACCCAAATGGAGAAGCAACAATGACAAATGGAGGCAATGGTGAAGAGGCAATCTGATATGGAGGAGAGAATGTGATGATTTCTACAATTTCAATAGAGCGGTAATCAAGCATTTGGTGGAAATGAAGGAGTTGGTGAACAAGAAGCGATGGATGAAAATAATGACGTTGATATTAACATTGACGAATTTTCCAACATAGAGAATTGATTTTTTATTTTTAAATTTTAATTTGTGTAAGATACTAATCAATTTTTTTGCATATATTTAGTAATATTATGTTTATAATTTTTTTTATTAATTAAAATCATGTCGAAACTTAGTTTCCACACACCCTCCTATTGCATGATCATTCACGCTGCTAATAACGTGATTCTTCACGTTGTGACGTGAAAATCACGTTGTTATAGAGTATTTTTTTAGTGAATGTATTATTTATAATAGTATGGATTTGTTTCTACATAATCAAATAGAGATGATAACATTTGTCATTAGAGCAATCAAGTTTACTTTGAGGAGACTATCATCTGTCACAAGTTTTCCAAAAGTGTAAAGGTTTTTTATCGTACCTGATCAGAAGGTGTCTTGGCCCAATCTGCAACGATGGTCCAAAGTGAAAAAGGGGGTACCTGCAAGATACTCTGATGCCTGCCAAAGTAAGAAAAGGCAGAGAGAAACAAGCAAGTAAGAAGAGAGAATGAATGAGATACTTGACCCTCTCAAGTGAGAGAGTATTTATAGCCCCCAGCGCTGGGTCAAGATCCAGTTAGTGGGCAGAGATCCAAGCCCACTAGCAGATTGCTAGGGCTTGCGTGTGCATGGAGGCTAGCACGTGGCCTCCTCCCTAGATTGTCGCCTGTGAAATCCGGGTCAGTCCCGAAATTCCCGGCGGGCGTGTGACGGTTGAGGCGATCCAGTGAAGGGTCCGATATTCTCAGGGGGAACGTGGCAGTCAAGGACCGTTGGCCACGTGGCCCCCGTGTAGACATACTAAGCTATTTTCCAAGGGCAACTGGGCCTTTCTTCTATTGGGCCTAGAGTATGGGCCAGTCCAGAACAGGAGCCCCCCAAGTCTTTGCTCTAGTAGAGTAATGACTTTGAATTGGGCAGATCCTCGACGGCATCCGACGATGATATTTATTCGGGTATGACATGGGCATGAACCCGTGGCTATGGTACTCGTTCGGTGGGCATTTTTGGGTTCGATCCTCGTGGAACAGCTTAGACCAAGTGTTGTCAGTTGGATGCCATCTGTCGCTTTAAGATGGGGTGTGGCACCTAAAAGGCGTGACCTTTCGTATGCCCAAGGATTTTGATATAAAAAGGACCTTTTAGGGTTTCATTTGTTTATTCTCTTCCAATTCTCCAATCTCTGCCACCAAGACTCTTGAACGCGGAGTTTTTCACAACATCACATCTTCAACTCTCAACATGTCTTCGACTCCAAATGCAGGTAAACATCCCTAATCCTTTGATAATCTCCTTTCAATTTACGTTTTAGGATGAATTTAGGGCTTAATTTTTATGAATATCGCGGGGAGGAGATTGAATGTCACGGGGAGACACTTGCACATAGCGGGGAGAGAGTTGAATATTACGGGCAGAAATTAGAGTGACACGGGTGGAAGTTTGAACACCACGAGTAGAAACTTGAACGTCGCGGGGAGATCGTTGAATATCGCGGGGAATCGTATCGATATTACGGGGAGATTTTGATGATTAGTTGATAAGTTCTTGAGTGCGTCGAAGGGAATGCACTTCACGCGGGGTCCTCGAGAAGGATCTCTAGCTGATCGTGGTTGGTTTCCTGGGTGCTTTCCTTGCTAGTGCTTCCGGGCCCCTTGCCGTTTCACTTGAGTCGTGGTGGAGGGGTGGATTTGATATCCTCGAATTCACTTTTGTTTCGCTGCTTTTCAGGTGCTGGGGACCATCCTTGCGAGGAGGGCGCGTGCGAGCTACGACGGATAAGGTTGGCTGCGGACCTTTCGTGGGTCGCGCCCGAGCCGAGGGACTTCCGCTCGGATTTTTCAACCGACTCCTCCAGCGCGTTTAACCGAATAGAGGATTTGGACGAGGGTTTTGAACCTTCCTGGGTCGTGCAAATCCCCGGACCAAGTAGGAGGATCTGCTCGTCGTACACCTCCACCAGATTCCCGATGTACGAGTTTGCATTCCGGGAAGCGGGCTTCCGCATGCCTTTCACCGGTTTTCAAACGGGGGTCTTCACGTGGTTGGATCTCGCCCCGTCACAACTTCACCCGAATGCCCTGGCCTTCATGCGGGCATTCGAGCTCGTGTGCCGTTATCTGGACATAGGCGCTACCCTTCCCCTCTTCTTCCGTATCTTCCATCTACAACGGCAGATGGTCGGGGATAAGTACGCTTGGGTGTCGTTTAAACAGTCGGGCAAGCTCTTTAGGCCGTACCTGGAGTCTGTCCGGGACTTTAAGAAATGCTTCTACGTGATAAAGCCCCTCACGAGAGAAGCCGAGGATACCCTTTTCATGCGTACCGTGGAGGTCGGCGAAGACGGTAAGGAGTCAGAAAAAATATGGGCAAAGTTTCCCCTTGAATGGGATAGGAAGCACTATGAACGGGGACCAGATTTCTATTTCGTAAAGCCCGAGAAGTTGGATAGGGACGACCAACTCTCCTACGAGAGGTTGGAAAACTTTGTAAAACACTTTAGGCCGGCAATCTGCGTCGACCGGGAAGGGAATGTGCTCCTTGACTCCAGCGGGGAGATCGAGATTGCCCGGCGATTCATCAACACAAAGGCCCTTCTAGATTGCGAGTCCGACGAGGACGCGCTGAGGCTCTTCGGTAATTGGATTTGGAAACGAAAAAAGGGGGTGTTGCCCGTTTGTTGATATGTATTAATGTGCTTTCTTTGTTTGTTTTGCAGATAGAATGGCGGCCATGGAGGAGCGCATGCTCAAGTTGCGACACAAGGGTGCCCGTGCAACTGCTAAAGATCGAGTTGGCAAACTCCAACGACAGGCACGGGAAGACCCCCCAGCTGCAACGAGCACCCCCCCGCGTCCTCTCCTAAACAGCCGCTCAAGGGGCGAAGAAGTGAGCGTCTCGAGCAAGAGGTGCCTGGGTCCTCGGTTTCGACAGGGAATGCCTTTATGCTGCCCCCATGCTACGCTCAGAGGCAGCTCTTTGAGGGGAGACCCCCGGTGGTGCAACAGGCGGAGAGGGAGATGATCCTAGGGCTCGACCCGAAGGCGCAGGGGGAAAGTCTGAACGCCGACGTATCCGCGGTTATCCGGATGCTCGAGACCTCGTTGACTCTCAACGACGAGGTGGCCAACTACCGCGCCACGACCTCCAAAGCCAACGATCGTGTCGCTGCCCTGGAGCTCGAGAATATGGAGTATCAGTCTGAGTTGATGAAGCTCCGGGGTTTGGACGATAGATGCAATGCAATGGCCACAGAGCTGAGGGAAATGAAGGAAAAATACGGGCCATTGACCGAGGAGAAGGACAAGCTGGAGGCCGAGGTGAAGTTACTGAAAGAGCAGTCGGCTCCTATCGAGGATGAGTCTGCTGAGGAGCAGGCGCTTCTTTCTCAGGCGGATCTGATCGGGCGCATAAGGGTCCTCGAGGAAGACACCATGGAGGCACTGTCTTTTGGGTTCGAGCGGGCGCTTCAGCAAGTGTAGGCCGTGAACTCCGGGGTGGACCTCGTGACTTCTGGGATCGGTCCTTTTCACCGCGTGGTCGATGGGAAGATCGTGGCTCCTGATGTTTAATTTATGTTTGGGCCTGCGAGCCTGTTATCTCTGGCCTGCGTGCCCCTTTTTATGAATTTTTGTACACTGGGCCTGGTGCCCATTTTTTGGATATCTGTAACTTGGGTCTAGTGCCCGTTATTTATTTTGCTAACCGTCTGGTCGTGTTATTTATGAACTCCTGTTACTGTTATTTTATTGCCAACTGTTAAGTATGCTCGTTTGTATAGAGATGCTCGACCTTGTTGTTCCTAGTTCATATGCTAGGTTTGGAGGCTGGAGGCCTCCGGGCGAGGATGTGGTCGTGTTAGGAGACCACATACTCGAGGCGTGGGCGTCCGCGAGCGGACATCCTGCCAAAGGTGCATGGAAAACCCGCGGATCTCGATCGAGGACTCCGCATCGAACGGGGTCCCTACTCGTTATAGTCGAGGAGGTCCTCCCGCTTGTAAGCAGCTTGGGACGCGTGCGAACACCATTCCGCGACCCAAGGCTGAGCCGAATCTCCGTGAAGGGGATCAATGGCCGCTAAGTGCTGGTCATGTGGCCGTTCTAGCTCAGTTGTAATATTGTTTGAGCTTTGTAGCATTCCAAGGTCGAGGGAGTTGCACTCCAGTTAGATTTTCTAAGTAATAGGCTCCTGTGCCCGTTTTTGCTCGGACGCGATATGGCCCTTCCCAGTTGTCGGCCAACTTTCCCTCGCGGGATTCTTTTTGGTTCCTGTGGAGGACTAAGCTGCCGACTTTGAACTCGCGCTTGATGACCTTTTGATCGTGGCGCAGCGTAATTTGCTGCTTCAAGCGGGCCTCCCAGAGGGCTGCGCCTTCGCGGATCTCATCGACCATATCTAGTTCTTCGCGCAGCGTTTCATCGTTCATTTCCTCCTCGAGGGGGAATTCGGTGCATCTCGGCGGTTCTCTGATTTCGACGGGTATGACCGCCTCTGTTTCGTATGTTAACCGAAAGGGGGATTCCCCGTGGTTGAATGGGGAGTCGTTCGATAAGCCCATAGCACGCTGTGCAACTCTTCCACCCACCTGTTCTTGGCTTCCCCGAGTCTCCGCCTCAGTCCCCGTAATAAGACTCTGGTCGCAGTTTCTGCTTGGCCGTTGGTCTGGGGGTGCTCGACAGAAGTGAAGTGATGCTTGGTGCCTAGCCGCGCCACGAAATTACAGAAGTTTTGGTCGGTGAACTGCGTCCCATTGTCTGTGATGATGGCCTGTGGAATGCCAAAGCGGGCAAGAACGTTTCGTTTGTAAAAACGAAGGATGTTGAAGGAGGTGATTTTGGCGAGTGCCTCGGCCTCTATCCATTTTGTGAAGTAGTCTACGGCCACAATGAGGTACTTGTTTTGATAGGAGCCTTGTGTGAAAGGTCCGAGTATATCCATTCTCCACCAACTGAAAGGCCACGGGGATGTGAGCGTCGTGAGCTCGTGAGGTGGCGCGATGTGCATGTCGGCGTGGCTTTGGCACTTATCGCATTTCTTGACGTGTTCTTCGGCGTCCCTTTGCATGGTGGGCCAATAATATCCGGCGTGCAGTGCCTTGCGGGCAAGCGACCGACTTCTCAGGTGTTGGGCGTTAATTCCTTCGTGGATCTCATGAAGGATGCCTGGCACCTTGGACTCCTCGACGCACTTGAGGAGGGGAATGGAGAAACCTCGCCGATACAAACGTTGCTCGAGAACAACGTAAGAGTATGCACGGCGCTTGGTGGTGGCTGCTTCTAACTTGTCCGTGGGTAACTCCCCGCGAGTGAGGTAGTTGAACACGGGGGTCATCCAGCAGTCTGCATCGCCGATCACGTTTATGTCGAGTGTTGTCGTGGATCTCTCGATGCTCGGTTGGGTGAGCGTCTCTTGTATCACCGACCTGTTTCCTCCCTTTTTCTTCGTGCTCGCGAGTTTGGATAAGATGTCTTCCCAGGTGTTTTGTTCTCGGGGGACATGCTTAATCTCTGTTCGGTCAAAGCTTCTCAGTTTTTATTTTACGAGGTTTAGGTATTCGATGAGGCTGTCGTTTTTGGTCTGGTACTCCCCGAGAACTTGCGATGCAACAAGTTGAGAGTCCGTGAACACTTGAACGTCCCGCGCGCCTATGTCTTTGGCCAGGCGCAACCCTGCGAGCAAAGCTTCATACTCTGCTTGATTGTTGGACGTTGGGAATGCCAAAGTTAAAGAGTGCTCGATGACTATGCCTTCCTCGTTTTCGAGGAGGACGCCGACACCACTCCCCGTCGAGCTGGAGGCTCCGTCGACGTGTAGGGTCCACCTGTTGCCCGTATTAGGCATTTGCTCGTGCGCGGTCATTTCGGCGATGAAATCGGCCAGCGCTTGCACTTTCAGGGCTTTTCGTCCCTCATATTGGATGTCGAACTCGGAAAGTTTGAGGGACCACCTCAGCATCCGTCCGGCCATGTCCGGGCGGGCGAGGAGCTACTTTATGGGTTGCTCCGTGCGCACGACGATTACGTGGGCGAGGAAATAGTATCGCAATCTCCTCGCGGTGATGACGAGGGCGAGTGCGACTTTTTCGATTTGTTGATATCTTGTCTCGGGCCCTTGAAGGGCTTTGCTCGTGAAGTAAACGGGTTTTTGCCCGTCTTCGGTTTCACGTATGAGTACCGCGCTTACTGCTTCATTGGATACGACTAAGTAAAAATATAAGGTTTCCCTAACCTGCGGCCGTGAGAGCACTGGTGGTTGCGAAAGTGCCCGTTTGAGGTGCAGGAGGGCTTGCTCGCACTCCTCGTTCCATTCGAAGGTCGACCCCTTTCTCAGTAATTTAAAAATGGGAGTGCATGTTGTGCCGACCTCGCCACGAAACGTGATAAGGAGGTAAGCATGTCGTTCAAGATTTGAATAGACTTCTTGGACCTGGGTGTGGGCAGTTCGGAGAACGCCCGACATTTGTTGGGGTTGGCTTCAATTCCTCGTTCTGTTAGATAGAAACCGAGGAACTTACCGGCCTTGACTCCGAACGTGCATTTCTCTGGGTTGAAGCGCATTCTGTGCTTTCGAGCTTGGTCGAATACTTTCTTCAGACATGAAGCGTGGTCGTCCTCGGTGTGGGATATCACGATCATGTCGTCCATGTACTCCTCGAGCATGTCGCCGATTTCGTTCTGAAATACCTTGTTCATTATCCGCTGGTAGGTTGCTCCGACATTCTTCAGTCCGAAGGGCATTACGTTGTAGTAATAGTTCCCCGACTCTGTCATGAAGGCCGTGCAAGTCCTGTCAGCCATATCCATGGGGATCTGGTTGTAACCTGAATAAGCATCCAAAAAAGAGAGCAATTTATAACCAACCGAGTTGTCGACTGGCATATCAATGTTAGGCAAAGGAAACGCATCTTTGGGACATGCCCTATTGAGACTAGTGTAGTCAACGCACATAGGCCATTTTCCATTAGATTTTTTAACGAGTACAACATTTGACAACCAAGTTGAATACTTGGCCTCGGAAATAAATTTTGCCTCTAGGAGGTCCTTTACAGCTTTTTCAGCAGCCTCCGCTTTCTCGGGAGACTGCCTACGCCTACGTTGTACTATGGCCCTATCGGCTGGATCTATGGCGAGCTGGTGACAGGCGACCTCAGGGTTGAGTTCGGGCATCTCTGCCGCACTCCACGCGAAGAGATCTGCGTTGTCCCGAAGGCAAGCTCTGAGTTGCTTCTTCGCGAGGTCGGGGAGTTCGGCGCCGATCTTGACACATTTGCTGGGGTCCTCTCCGAGGGGGACGAGCTCGAACTCGCCATCTGGAATTGGGCGGAGTGGGTCGGAGTCTCCTGCCTGTCCGTTGACTTCATCTTTTGACAATCTGGTGTCGAGGTCTACTGAGTTGACGTTGGGGCTTTGGTTCTCCGCGGCTTTGGGGAGCTCGATTTGGGCGTTGTCCGGCCCTTCCTTCTTGCTGGTGGCGGGCGCCTTCGGGTCGACTAGGGTCTGTCCCCTAGCCGCGGCGTTGTCGCACCTCCTCGCAGCTTTAATATCGCCGCAGATGGTAGCGACGCGTCCCCGTTTGGTGTAGAACTTGAGCTTCAAATGGACGGTCGAAGGAACGTGAGTTCGGTGTAGTTACGCGAATCGCGTTGTAGAGGGTCGATCACCGAGACTTTGACGGCGAGGCAACCTCGCCGAAGGTGACGAGGAGTTCGACGTATCCCCATGGTCGGGACGTGGAGCCGTTGAATCCCTAAAGGTCAGATCCCACGTATGGTGATAGATGAGATTCGGTGAGTGTTCGAACGGTGAGTGTACATGGCGTCGACCGCGCCTTCGACCAGGATCCTGTGGACTTCAAAGTTTGCCATTCTTGCTTTGATAAGGAGGGGAATATGGGCGTTGGGCGCTCCTCCGGGGAGTTCTTCCAGATAGAAGGTGATCGACTCAGATTTGCCACGGAACTGTTCGAGGGAGACTTCGTTGACTGGAGCCTTGTCGATCAGTTCGTCGAACTTTCTTTTGGCCGAGTTGATGGATAGCTGCGCGTCACCACCGCCGGAGATGACCATGGCGGAGGGGAACTTTTCCCACGGGCTATGAGTGAAGGCGGGCTCGTGGAAGTCCTCTGGCCTAGTCACTGAGTATGCTATCTGATAAGGGCCGGAGTCCCCTTGTGGTCGGGCTTCCTCCTCGACTTCCTTGGTCTCGCGGGCACCTCGTGATGCTTCAGGTTTTTTATGCTGTCTGAGTCTTCCTCCTTTGATTAATGTTTCGATCGCCTCCTTGAGATGGACGCAGTCTTCGGTTAGGTGGCCGTGACTCCGATGATACTGACAATACTTGGTTCTTGTTTCGCGGTGGGCTTGGCGTCGACCCTCCGTCCTTGAACTCGGTAGCCGAGCACTCTGCCAGGATTCGCTCGTGGGAAGCGGTCAGTGGTGTATATTCGGTGAAGCGACCTACTGGACCTCGCTGATCACGGGAATCCCTGGGTCTATCCTCGCGCCGTTTTTCATCTAGGCGACGAGACGACCCTGCCTCCGGGCGTCGGGTGTCCTGGTGTCGAGAAGAGTTCCCCGAACCACGACTCCTCGAGTCCCTCGCGCAGTTGGCAACTTCCTTCTCCTCGTAAGTGATGTAGGCGCGAGCCTTGTCGAGGAGGGCATCGAAGGTGGCGGGAGGCTCGATGCCTTCAAAATGCGGGAGGATCCTCTTCCAGTAGGTATCGCTTCATTTGATCGTCGCAGGGAACTTGTATGGCTTCCCTGTTGAAGCGGTCAATGTACTCTCGGAGCGTTGCGTCACTCTTCTGAATGATGGCCTCGAGGGAGGCTTCGGTCTTCGGATGCTTGCGGGAGGCTGTGAACGTGCTCGTGAACTGGGCTTTGAGTTCTCTCCAGGAGTGTATGGATCCCGGGGGCAGACTCTTGTACCAATCCATTGCTGTTTTCCGGAGAGTAGTGGGAAATAGCCTGCATTTGATTGGCCCACCAACGTTGAGGTATTGGAGCATGGCCTCGAACCCGTCGATGTGATCGATGGGGTCATCCACTCCGTCATAGTTGGCGAGCTGAGGAGGTTTCTCCATCCCCCGAGGAATTAGCGCATTCATGATGCTGGCGGACAGAGGACCGCGGGGGTCGTCCTCGTCACTCCGGTTGGGAGAGCGTGAGCGAGAGCGGCGTTGGTGATGTCTTGTGGCAGGTTCTTTGGTGCGAGGATGCCTGCTTTTGGTTCTTCTTGATTCGTTGGCCACACGCTCACGTGGGGGAGGTGAGTGAGGTCGCTCCTTGGGTGGTTCCTGAGGATCCCACTCGGTCGCGGGCCCTCGGCCTCTGGAGCGGCGTGTCGGGCTGGGAGAATCGTCCCTCTTGGTTCTCCGCGGGGGAGTTCGGGAACGATGTCGCCGAGGTGATGGCGACCAGGAATTGGGTCACCGGTGTCTCCGGGGTGATCGGCGGGAAGCTTCTAGAACGTGGAGACGCTCCCCCTGTGTGAAGAGCAAGAGGTTGGTGTTATTGATGGCCGCGAAGAGGGCGGTGACTGTTGCATCGGCGTCGGGTGGCGGCTGCACCTCTTGGAAAACTGCGGGTTCAGTTGTCCGACGGCGATTTGATTCAGCTCTGTGCTCGCCTCCTCGATAGGATCTGATCGAAGAGGAGGCAGTGTGCCCGTCTCGAGCATCCGTGTCCGGGAAAATGGTGTTATTTTGCTCGGCCAGATCATCGTGGAGGGGATTCTCCATGTTGGTTGCAGGGTCGGCCATGACAAATGGAGTTTCGATTTGCTTTGGTCAACTGAATGGAAGGAGACGGGGAAGCAAGTTCCCACAGACGGCGCCACTGATCGTACCTGATCAGAAGGTGTCTTAGCCCAATCTGCAACGGTGGTCCAAAGTGAAAAAAGGGGGGGGAGTACCTGCAAGATACTCCGATGTCAAAGTAAGAAAAGGTAGAGAGAAACAAGCAAGTAAGAAGAGAGAATGAATGAGATACCTGGCCCTCTCAAGTGAGAGGGTATTTATAGCCCCCAGCGCTGGGCCAAGATCCAGTTAGTGGGAAGAGATCCAAGCTCACTAGCGGATTGCTAGGGCTTGCGTGTGCATGGAGGCCAGCACGTGGCCTCCTCCCTAGATTGTCGCCCGAAAAATCCGGGTCAGTCCCGAAATTCCCGGCGGGCCTGTGACGGTTGAGGCGATCCAGTGAAGGGTCCGATATTCTCGGGGGGCACGTGGCAGTCAAGGACCTTTGGCCACGTGGCCCCCGCGTAGACATACTAAGCTATTTTCCAAGGGCAACTGGGCCTTTCTTCTATTGGGCCTAGAGTATGGGCCAGTCCAGAACAGGTTTCCAAAAGTGTAAAGGTGAAGAGAAATTAATGGAGAAGTTTAAAGTGAAAGTAACATATTTCCAAAGATGAATGGACAAAGGACATTAAGTAAATAAGTTCTTAGTAGTTTCATATGAGTTTCAAGTTCTACATAGACCATATTGATTATAAGCGACAATTTCTTTGCATGACATTTTCATTAGTAGGTTACATGTCATGTATTAACCTTTGTACAAACGTTGACCTGAAGGGAGAGATATACTTCACCCAAATGAAATTGGCCTAGTTAGACTTGGAACCATTGAGATTTAGGAAGAGGTAAGCCTTCTTGAATGTTAGGTTTCCAGAATTAGATCTAGACTATTGAAGGGATTCAAACATTAGTTCATATGAATGACTTCCTGGTTCAAAATGTGAGGTAGATTATGATAGGTAAGCTGAATAGCATGAGGATGCTCAAACTAAATTAAAAATGAAGTTAACAAATTGAGCATTCAACAAAATGTAAATGTGGGGAGGGATCTAGGAAATTTGAGAAAAGGAATAGCCACATCAAGGGCCACTCCTGAAATTGATTCTTAAACCATCACCAAGAAGCCAAAAAAAGATGTCTTAGATGATATGGAAATAAACTTTGATACCTAACCAAATTGTGGAAAACATATGGTACTTAATATGAAAAGTACCTCTAAGCATTATTTTTATAAGTAAATAAGCCTAAGTTGTATTTTAATTGAAAATATTCCATCTCATCTTGACAAAAGTCGCCTGATTAATTTTTCGGCTGAATTTGAGACAAAAGCTACCCTCTAAAACAAACATGCATACTTTTTTCCATGAAACTAAGAGCAACAACACTATTTGACTTTTGTCGTTCCTTCACAAACTTCAAAGAATTTGTGTCAGGATACAATGGATGATTCTTTCAATGTATCATTCTTTTATTTGCAATTGTCCATCTACAAAAGAACAATTATTTTCCTTAAATTAGATTATAAAAATATATAACATTAAATTTGGGGTATAATGAATGTTTAGTGAGTCTCATTTTTGAGTTTTATATGGGTTGTATGAATATTTCAAAAATGTAAATGAGTTGCTTAAATAATTGAAAGGTGTGGAATAATATAAAATATTAAGTGAAACCCATTTAAAGAACTCAATTGAATAAAAGAGATGTGAATGCTCCAAGACTAGCTTTTTTTATAGGCGTCATCATTCCATATTAAATTTTGAAACCATTTTTCAATGTCTTTGGATAGTTTGACTAGCTAGTAGTACGTTAAAAATCTATAGATAACCGTACATTGAGTTACACTTTTAACAAGTTAGGCCTCACCGACCATAATCAACATTTAAGCCTTCCAAGATACTAGAGAATTTAACATGCCACACCCTGTTATACATGGCACCTCACAAAAGTTATGAAAATACTAAATTGTCTAAACCCAAAAAATTCTCAAAAATTCCAAATTTCCAGTATCACATGAGATATTTGAAATTCACTGGACGATACCAAAAGGGCAACAAAATCCCCATTAAAGTGGAATCTTAGGCCATACAAAATGCCATCTATGTGGCTAGAAGAATTATGGGCATCGGAATAATCAAAATCTTCATGGACTGCGATAAAATGGTTACAAAGGTGATGGATAGAAGTAAAAACTACGTAGCTCACATGAACAAAATGGATCTAGGGCACCAAATGTGTAATACCCAACAATCTGTAAAAGGTTTCGAGGAGGGGAACATTGTTCACATACCGCAAGCCATGAACTATGTCACCTACAGAAAATTCGAACAAGCTATTACTAGTAAAACAAACCTTATGTATAAGTCAGACTTTGATGTAATCAAAGCCTTCAAGGATATATTCAAGTAATAATATGGTTTATTCTTTTTTGAAAAGAAAAAAAAAAGCTGGATTTGATAATAATTTTTAATATTAAAATTTCATAAATTCACTGCTCAAAGAATATCATACTTAAGGGTGTGCTAAAAAAACTAGTTACTTGTAATCAAATCAATAACCAAATTTTAAAATCCAACCCTCTTACTAAAATAACCAAACCACTTTATTTAAATTAAAAAATGATTAACTGATTTATCAATTTTTAAAACCAATTTAAAAGTGTTTCTAAAAAAAACATTGTTGCACCTCGTCATTGTCATACCAATCGAAGCTCTTTTAACTCCATTGGCAAGGGCCAGTAAAGACCTTATATAAGTGTTTTTGGCATATGAAGGATATGTCCTTTTTATCTTGCAAAGTTTACTTCTCATCGTACATAGAAATTAATCCTCATCAATAGATAATGAGCATTGAACCATACTGATGTGAATGTCCAAATGTTAGGAATATCTTCTAATGGCAATCAATAGCCTAATTAACGTATATTAAGGGCCTTTAATAATTTGTTGTCGAGAGAGACATTAGACATTATTCTAACCTAAGACATCTAACCTAAAATAGTATATTCGCCATATTACTCTGAGTCTTTATATGTGACAAACAAGAGTATCTCAAACTTCTAAGTCACAATATTTCTAAGATGTATACAACTCCTAAACATGAGACATGTAAGGACAAGACGCTTAAGCCTTAATTCAGTCCTGTCTTGTGATCCACTATCAAGAAATATAAATTCTAAAATGTACACAAAATCCCTCACAAATCCATCACAATTTACATCCATTTCTAAATTACAAATCTATTTTACAAACTCCTAAATTGCAAAGACTAAATTTCAACTATTCTAACCTCCTTCCTACAAAACCAAGCAATTATTTTAACAAATTATTTTCTAGTTCTAAATAGAAAATTATCTATTTTGGACAAAGTTTAGTACAAAACTTTAAGCCGATTTTCCATTCTAGGAGGTTTGAAACCGGATCCAAACTTGATCTAAACCGATTTTGCAAAAATAACCAGGTTTTACTGAAACCGTTTTTCGGAACTGAACCGGTCTCTAAAATTGGTTCAGCTTGGTTCGGCTTATAAACACTCATAAGTCATAAGTCTTGGTCTTCGTTCTAGTCTTTAGTCTTATTTTATTATTTAACGGGCGAAGAACCTCACTTTATCTATTCTTTGCTTCTCCTTATGCGTCACGCTCACGCTTGAGGCCATGTATAAATAAACCGCCAACAACAAACTCTTGAAACCATCGTCAACGGAAAAAACCACTCACACAGTAAGAGAGAGAGAAAGAAGAAGAAAAACGATGGAAGCGAGAAATAACGGACCTAGCGAGAGAGCTTCCAATGGAGGCATACATGGACCTACGAACCCTATGGTCACGCCTCTCCTCAATGATCTCTATCAATTCACCATGGCTTATGCTTATTGGAAAGCTGGCAAACATCAAGAACGCGCTGTGTTAGTATTCGGTTTTAGTTTTTGCTGAATTCAGCGGTTTCTGCGTTTTTTTTTTCTCTTCAATTTGATTAATTTAGGATTTAGGATTTAGGATTTAGGTTTAGTGTTATATGCTGCTTCACTGTGTTGATATGTGTTGTTGAGAAGATTGAATTGTGAATTTGTGAGTTGTTTTCAGGTTTGATTTGTATTTTCGGAAGAATCCGTTTGGTGGAGAGTATACTGTTTTTTCTGGTTTGGAGGAATGTATAAGGTTTATAGCTAATTTCAAACTTGCTGAGGATGAGATTGATTTTATTAGGCAAAGTTTGTCTACTTCTTGTGAGGTAAATTAAATTGTATTTTAGCGTCGATGTTTAGGTATGGTGATGGTTATACTGATTTTGAAAAATGGAAAAATGATTGGAGTTTTCTAGAATTATGAATTTGCATTAGTAGGAAATGATGTGTTTATAACAGAAAGCTGAACTTAGATGGTTGCTATTGCAATTGAGTTGGAGATATAAACTAGCCATACATGGACCAGTTTTATTCGATATTGCTGCTACAACGCTAACATGTAGTGGAATTTGAACAAACATCTAATATTTCGTGATAAGTTATTTGGTACTTAATGTTGTCAAACAATGGTTTTAGCAGCGCTATATCTATGTTGCGTAGCAGAATTTGAACAAACTTACAAATATTATAGAGTTGGAAACTTTGCTAAGATTCACATCCTTATTAAAAGCGCAGTTTATTTACAGTTCTTGAGACAAACATATGCGTCTATGTTGTTAGCAACCTTGGATGTAGAAGCTGCTTTGTAATTATTATACTTCTTAAGGACACAATATTGCTGCTTTCATCTTTTTCTGTGCTTACGTTTTATCATTGATATCAACTGTGTTGGCATGTTCAACTAGACGTCTCTTAAACTTACTTTAGAAAATCTAAATGACGAATATAAAGAGTCAAGGAAGTTTGTTCAAGGTGAATTTGTTTTACTTGTTTCCATTCAAATAGTTTTGTACCAAGTCCAAACATGCAATAATATGGTTGGTAATCGGGTTTATTGTCATTATTTGGATATTATAATGCTGTTGACATTATTTGTAGATTCTCCCTTCAAAAATTGACTTATCCATACTGATCCATGAAATCTAGGAGGAGTTCTTTGACTATCTTAGAGGACTTGACTGCTCCGATGTAGAGGTGTACGCTATTCCCGAGGGATCAGTCGTTTTTCCTAAGATACCCTTGCTTAGAGTTGAAGGTCCAATTGCTGTGAGTACTTGCCACCATAAATACCCCTTTTTAATACGGATTTGATTTGAAGATTACCTATTTAACTGAATGTTATATTTGTTCAGGCCGTTCAATTATTGGAAACTCCTTTTGTGAATCTAATTAATTTTGCATCATTAGTTTCTACTAATGCTGCAAGGCATCGCAAAGTTGCTGGAAAATCCAAAACTTTACTTGAGTTTGGACTACGAAGGGCTCAGGTTACACAGTCTTTTCAAATACTTTATTGAGTTAAATAAGCTACTTGCCCGCCACCTTTAGTATTCATCAAAAGAAACACCCATTTTGAACGTAGGGGCCTGATGGTGGAGTAGGAGCGTCAAAGTACTGTTATCTTGGTGGATTTGATGCTACAAGGTATTATCAATCAAACAATTTTATTTACTGTTGATTTAAATACCAGGGCCTAGTTTAAATGAAATTACATGTAATTGTACTTTTCACAACTTGAATGTACTTCCTGTTGTCTTGTGTATTGTAACTTAATCCAGTAAAAATTACTCCGACGGGATAGACTTTTTTGGCCATGGTTCAATCGATTGTGGTTAATCTGTAATTACAAGTCAAAAGTTTGTAGAACAGACACTAGAGCTAATTCAGATGAAACAGCATGTCTTACCTAATCCACTTTCTGGCTCATAAATAATGTTGTCAGTTTGCAAGAAATAAATCAAAATTGATTTTGAGAAAGAATTAAGTAGGAGGGAAATTAAATTCTGGGAAATGATTAAAATTAAACATTACTTATCAAACTGTGGTAGAATTTTTTATTCTTTATCTTTTTATTGTTGATTTCTTCTCACTATTTTAAGCCACAATTCCATTAAAATGTGTGTGAGCACTTAGCTTTCTGTAAGGTTGTATTGGTTTCTTTATTGTTGTTTTGAAAGGAACCTGAGGTTTGTTATTCCTTTTTCTTGGTCAATTATGCTTCTGTCATTGATCTACCGTCATTACAAATACACTTATAATATTGAATTACTTAAATTAAATACAATTGGAGCACTTAATTGAATACAACTGGATGATGCTGAGACGAACCAACAACTATACTATTGAGGTCGTCTAGTTAAGTTCAGTGTTGTTAAATATCCGGTATATCGCCGGTATACCGGTATTGCGTATCAGAATTTTGGCAATTCGATACGAAAGCTGGTATACCGATTCAATTTCGCGATGCTTGCGATATCAGCGATTTTCCGGTATACCGGTTATGAATGGAATATCGGAAGCCATACTTTTATTATTATTTTTTATAATAAATCATTTTTAAAATCATTAAGAGGGTAAGGTGAAGAGGTGGGAAAGTAGAAATATTAAAGAGGGTAAGGTGAAGAGATGGAAAAGGAGAAACATTAAAGATCAAGGTAAGGTGAAGAGGTGGAAAAGTAGAATCTAGAAACATTAAAAAAAGAAATTGTGGGCTACAACTTGGTGTATGTTAAATATAATCAAGCTTTACTCCGGAGATACAACTTTAAGGATGAAATCGATCCAATTTCACTTGGTGACATAGAAGACTCGTGTAATGAGTGGCTGGTTGGGATGATGGATGGTGATGAAGTTGATGCTGGGAATGAAAGAGTCTTTGAGGATGAGAATCATGAGGATGCCCTTAATTGGTAAGCTGTTTATAGAGCTTCAGGAGTTGGAGAGCCTACAAGGTATACTAGGCAAACAACTAAAAAGAGAAAAGGAACTCCTAACCCTAATATTGTTGGCACTTCATCTAAAACAAAGAAGAAGTCGGCTGGTTCTTCATCTAGGAAGGGAAAGCAACAAGTGATTCAAGTGGAAGATCTTGTCATCGAAGAATTAGAAGTTGAATTTGAGGATATTGATTCAGTTGAAGAAGTTGAAGGACATGCCTCTGATTATGTTGGGGAAGGGGAAAATGAGAATAGTTAAATCTTTTATCATTATTTAGACTTTGAAGAACTATTAGTTAATAGTTATTAGTTTGAACTATTTAACTATTTGAGTTTTAATTCCTTTTAAATATTTGTTTGTAGCTTTTCTGTTTTAGTTATTGGATCCGATGTTTTCCGATATCGATATTTAACAACACTGTTAAGTTCCCTAGTTCCTTGAATGTAGTAACACACATTTACTAATTTTCATTCAACCACTTGGATAAGTTCACAAATTATTTGAACGCAATGGTAAGCACTTGAAATTAACACTTTTGAGAGTCCCAAACTGGAAGGTAAGAGTGAATTTGCTTCTCATTTGCAGGAGGGAGAGATTTTATTTTTTTGTATTTTCGCATATGAATTTTAATTTCTCACATGGCTTTTTTATTGCTTGGACCTTTCATAACTTGCCTTTTTCATATGTGCCAATAGCAATGTTGCAGCGGGAAAGTTATTCGGAATACCGCTTCGTGGTACACATTCCCATGCCTTTGTTAGCTCATATATGGTATGTAACCTATTCACAGAAATTCGGCACATGTTTGGTCAATAATTGTGAAGGAAATTTTGTGTAATTTTATAAGAATGGAGTTTCAGTCGAGAAGATGAGTTCTAATCTCTAGGTGCACTTACATATAATTTCTGTTATTAGTATTATTGTTCTTTTTTTGACTTGAAGCACTTATATTTTTGTTTCCTTTGCTACTTATGTTTATCCTTTAAAATTTGTTTGTCTCATGATTTGCAGAGCCTTGATGAGATTACAGACAAATCACTTCGCAGAAAAGATGGTTCAAGTACATGTGAAGATTTTGTTAGTCTAGTTCAAACATGGCTGAGCAAAATTCAGGTACCAGGATATAAACATTTACATTCTTAGGCTATGTTTGAATTGATGGAAAGAGATAGAATGGAGCAATGTGGAATGGATTTATAAAGCTTCCCTTGTTTGGGTTGTTTGAAATAGGATGAATGAAGTGGAATATAATGTAACATGTTCCATCTTATTCACTCAATACTCTGCTTTGTTCCCTTCCAATTTGGGTAGAATGAGATGGAACAAAGTCATATCTATTCAATCACTTACATATTCAAGCAATCAAATGGTTGTTCCATTATGGGCCGTCCAATTCCATTTAATTCCATTAAATATTAGATATTGAAACATAGCCTTATTGTCGTCTTTTATTGCAGCTCTTAACTGCCCTCTGTTTCTGTCTTTTTGTTGTGTGTGTATGGTGTCATCCTTATCCTTATGCAAGAACAATTGATGTGTGTGGATTAGTATTTTAATCTGCGATAATTGTTTTATTATGTTATTTAACATAATGTTATCTTTTTTCTTACTTTTAAGAATCTTAACATGTTATTTTTATCATGTACTCCTATGGATATCAGGAAACCGTTATCTTTTCTTATTTTAGTTTTACAAAGGAAAGGATATTTAATTTAAGTAAATTTGAACTTTCTTGAGATTATGCTCTAATTGAAGTTTTTCTAGAATCTTAATATCTTTGTGGCTATAAATTTATGATACAGTTTTTCTGTTTCGAGAGTATTTGAGTTAAATGTGTTTTGGACCTTGTACAATAATCGGTGGCTTTAATTCTTGTATAAAATTTTGTTTGGTTTACTTCCTTCCAAAACATGAAATTAATCCCCATAAAATCATTCAATTTGGTCCATAACGTACATTTTGTCCCTAACGTATATTTTGTGGCAGATAAAATGAATTATTTTAGGACTTATAAGGAAATTTGTAGGGGAGTCACACACTAACATAACATCACACTCAGTGTGATAGTGGGCCTCTTAATAATAGTGAGCCTAACAATCTGTTAGATATAGTAATAGAAAACTTTAGAAGAATCTTGAGCCGTATCTTATGAAGTTAAGCTTTGCAGGGTAATTATCTTCGAAAATAAAATATCATATGATTTTACATATGATTTTACGGGATTGGCAAACAACAATTGTGAAGTGTTATTGACTTTAGTTCCTTTTCTGAAACATTTTACACAAGAATGAATAATGGTTTTTATTTTTTTCCTATAAAGTTGAAATATAACCATATGCATAAGAGAACATGAAAAGGAAAAGACAAAACTATAGTTCTAGTAGACTGAGTTAACATGATTTAAATAAAACCGCATGTATTAATAATGTGATAGGAGAAGTGTATTTTAGTTCATTATGTCATCTTCTGACCAAATTCTTTCCTATCTATCGAAAAAAATTGAATGCTCATTTAATGCCAATATTGTGAATGATTACCACCACTCTATCATTTGTTTATCTTTTGCACACTTCACTTGCAAATTCAGAGATGGATTTATCAGTGAATATTCTAACGCGTGTTTGTACTTTGCAGTTGTTAAATGGTGTTTTTGGTGAGACCAATCAAAGTGAGTTGGCAGCATTCACGTCATATGCATTGGCATTTCCTGATAACTTTCTTGCCCTTGTAGACACATATGATGCAAGTACTTTCTTACCAACTTTATATTTCTTAAATAATCATCTTTCATGCACAATCTTAAAATCATTTTAACTAGCAATCTTGTTGGTAAGTTTTACTGTACCTCCTACATGACTTGTGAGATGTTTTGGTTTCCTGAGAAAGATGCTATTCATCCCATTTCCCCAAGTGTGTTCTTAGTTTCAACCACTATAAATGAAATTGAAAACTATTAGAAACTAAGAAATGTGGGATAAGCTCTTTTATCATGTTATATCAATTTGGCTTTAAGATACAAAAGAAGGGGGATGACATAACTGGGAAGATGAGTGAATGGTTGTGTACTTAAAAAGGTGCTTATGGGTATTGCTAGGTGCTCTACCATATTCCCTTGCCCTGAATATATGCATAACAGTAAGTTGCAACTTACTTGAAGACTTAGGATTAAAAGGCACACATATCACTTTATGTGCTTAATGGATGAGAGGACAGTGGCTAATACTGTGGTGGTGAACACTTAGAAATGCTGATCACAGGTCAGGGCCTTCAATGAAATTGAGTATAACTCAGCTAAATGGGTAGTTCATATACATCAAAGACACAGATACCTAAAAAGTGGGTGAGCTGTGTGATACATCACACCTAAGGAGTAAGGTCAGCTACTGATATAATGCCGATTTCAGTCTTGTATACTGTAACATTCAATTCTCTCCGAAGTTTGCACGCCTGCCAATCATTCTAACTTACATCTTGAAGTTGAAAATTTTTAGTTTGAAACTACACACTATGCCATCAGTCCAATCATCAACCAATATATCTTTCAAACATTCCCATCTGCAACAGAAAAACATTGCATGCACGTGAAATACAAAAAGTATGAAAAGTGTTTTGCTAGTTTGTGCATTTATGATTTATAACACAAGCTAATGAAAGTGGTCTTCGCAGCCACAGTCTACCATTGCAAAAACTGTTATTCCAGTTATTATGCCATCTGTTCAGTTTGGGGATAGTTTGTTTGATAACGGGTGCTGAAGTTGCTGCCTTTTTTTAGAGTTCATTCTTCCCCCCACTTATGTCTGGCTATTTCATCATATTCATTTGCATTTGTTGACAGGTGATGAGAAGTGGAATTCCCAATTTCTGTGCAGTTGCATTAGCTCTTGGTGATTTAGGGTATGTCATAACGTTTTTATGTTGTTATTATCAGTTGATTAGAGGTTTTACATGACCATGGAAAAATCTTTGCTGTGTTCATTATCCAGTTGATTTTTAGTTTAATGGGATATACACATTGTTGCATTTTTTTCTTTAGCACTTGTATGATAAGTGGTAAGTTGCCGTAATATTGACCTAGATGTTGTACAAGGAATATGGCAAAAGCAAGTTAGCCACTGCTAGTAGTCTGGACTTTGGATGCTATAGCAACCTCACAATGCTGTTGATTAGAATCTACTTTATATAGTATTTTAACTCATTAGGTACTAGTTGTTTGGTATTTGTAAGGATCTATTTGATGTTGTGAACTGCTTCCTTAACTATCAGCTGAGATTTCAAATGCAAAACGAGGTTTCCTGTCATAGCAGCAGCTTTATAGCATCATGTGTCCCTTTTTTACTCTACTTTTACATTTCCTTAGTTTTCTTTGAGTAGTCTGCCAGTATTTGCTGTGTGTTTTCTATATTGAGAAGTATTTATCTTTGTTATATTACCATGGTGTTTGTTATTTTCAAATTTCAATTTAAAGATTGCAGCAGCTTATTGTTGGTTTACTAGTGTGTCTTATAGCTGATAGCTGCTAAATTACATTGGCCTTTTGCTTCAACTAGTCTTACAGTACCCTTCTGCTCTTCCTGCAAAGGAAGCATTATCCATTCACCCTTTTCAAAAAACCTGTCATTGATATTCTTAGCTGACCTTAGATGATGTCATATGCAGATACAAAGCAGCTGGCATTAGATTGGATTCTGGTGACCTTGCATATTTGTCTTGTCAGGCCAGGAAGTTCTTTTGCTCCATTGAGAACGAATTTAAGGTGCCTGGATTTGGGAAGCTTATAATCACTGCTAGTAATGACCTCAATGAAGAAACATTAGATGCTTTAAATAAACAGGTAGTTATAATCATTTCAAACTGTGTGATTTTAGCATTACATGAAATTTCTTATAGAGAACTTTTTTACGTGTTTCTGTTGGTTCATACTTGGTACAAATTGTAAGGTTGATTTCTCACGTATTCATTTGCATTTATAAATTTATACTTATATGTATTATCTAAACGTTGATTCGGTATTGGATGATCTCTCATGCTCAGTAAAATTTGAACCCCAATTTAAGATGATAAAATAAAACTGCCGGGATCATTATCAAAATACTTTCCTCCTCTAAATAAAATAACCTAAATTGATATAGCAGTGGGTAGTTATTATAGATTTAAATTTTATTAAATTGGCACCGTTGACATGCCTGTCAAGATACTAATGTGGAGAAAATTAAGGAATACAAAACTGACTAAATGCTTATTTTAGTTCACATGTTGTGTACAGTACAGCTGAAATCTATAATATTTTTGCTGTGTATTTCCTCCCATACTGCAGTTTTGTGATATATACATATACCATATTATTCTCCACTGTAGCAAGCAAGTTGTTTGACCTGCACGTGCAACATGGTTTCATATCTTGATTGCGATAACAATAATCATTACACTTGAGGAGTCTTGGTTACATTGAATGAGATTTGATGCTAAACATGGAAATAGTAATATAATTTTTTGGGGTGTAGTCACAGTCTTAATTTCCAATGATATTTTGTATCTAAGTTACTAAAAGAATATAATACTAAATCAGGATATTTCAAATAATCCCATGTTAGTCATAATCATAATAAAATAATATCTTACTATTTCTTAGATTTTTCTCTTGTTATATGTGTTGAGATGAAAACACTTTTGTTCTATTAATATAATTAATCTTGGCAAAAAGGTAAAATTAACAAAGGCTTATAAATTCTTGCCATTCCCTTTTGTTTTAATTGAATTTTATCTACAGGGTCATGAGGTTGATGCCTTCGGAATTGGTACATACCTAGTCACATGTTATGCTCAAGCTGCCTTAGGTGTTGTTTTCAAGCTGGTTGAGATCAATAATCAGCCTCGTATCAAACTTTCTGAAGATGTGTCAAAGGTTTGAAGTTGAACATTGTAAATTGAACTTGATAGTTTAATAATCTATTTGGTTTTTAATGAATATCTTTTCCAATATTTAGGTCTCTATTCCATGTAAGAAGAGATCGTATAGGTTGTATGGGAGAGAAGGTTATCCTTTGGTAGACATAATGACCGGAGAAAACGAACCCTCTCCAAAGGTATTATTTTAACTTGTATTTTTCTATTTCTTTCCAATGCTTTCACTTTGCACCCATTGCCATTTGGCAAATGCTATTTTATGTCTTCACTGGCATGCCAAGTTGGGAGAAATTTGGAGTAACAGTAATGGTTTGGTTAAAGCATGCAGCTGTTTATTTTCTTGGACTTAGCACTGAAGCAATTATTGTCTAGTACATTGATAAGGTGGTACCTTCAACATATTCTGTATGGGTTTCCTTCAGGCTGGCTTGAGAAAGATAAACCAATATGCACCCAGTAAAATGTTGATGTAGCTATTAACAGAACCCCGATATTCTTCTGTTTCATAACATAAATCCAGTAATGATAGACAGCCTTGCATCATTTTCTCTTGTTGCATATGCTATGTTAAGTTTCCAGCCTATTGGCTAGCATATCTTGCAATCCAAAGAGTTGAGCAGTAGTTTACAAATGTAGGCATAAAATTTACTATATCCTATTTCATTCATATACAGGTCGGAGAAAGAATCCTGTGCCGTCACCCCTTCCAAGAATCCAAGAGAGCATATGTCGTGCCACAGCGTGTTGAGGAGCTTCTAAAGTGTTACTGGCCTGGTAAATCAGGTGAGAACTAACTATTAAAATAATGGTAATCACAGTGACTAATAGTAGTAACTTATTGATAACATTAACAACTTACCTTTCCATAGTGTAGTAGAAAGTATTGCAATTTGTAAGAATAGCCCATGATTTATGATTTACCAACTATTATAGTTTTGTTGAACTTTTGAACCGTCTCACCCTTAAAAGAAAAAAAAGAAAGTGGTCTCATATGTAAATGCTAGTTTCTAAAATTATCAGTTCATAAATTCCTACATTAATCTGTTAATTGCTATCACGTGTGGGATGATTGAAGTTGCAGTTTGGAACACTACAGTATATAAAATGGAATATCTGCATTTATTGGCAATTCATTTATTCAGCAGATGCGGATTTTGACTCAGTTTTTACATTGTTTGTGACTTGTTTATTCTTTTTTTTTTTTTTTAAGGTAAAACAAGGGAAACATTACCACCTCTAAAGGAAATGAGAGAGCGATGCATCAACCAACTTGAGCAAATGCGACCTGATCACATGAGGAAACTTAACCCAACTCCATACAAGGTTAGAAAATTACACCTTGCTTTAAATTATGCAATTGTTTTCATGTTGAATGATGTTGAATATTTTCTGAATAAGCAGGTCAGTGTAAGTGCAAAATTATATGATTTCATTCATTTCTTGTGGCTCAACGAGGCACCGGTTGGGGAGCTGCAGTAATAACAAGACAAATAAAATTTCATGCCTTGAGAACCCAGTGGACTTGGCAAAAAGGTTTTCGGGTAGAATTTTTTTTTTATACAGTATAGATGTATTTAATGTGTTTTGACTGTATATTTATGTTGGAGGAACCATTATTCTTTCAAGGCCCCCTGTGGATTGTGTTGCAAATAAACCCTCTTTGCCATTGATCATGTACTGTAATAAACTTCGCATGAAACTGACTGTCAATATTACAAAGTTTTCAAGTTATTGATGAAAGCATTTTTGTACTAAATTTAAGTACTCTGGCCAATGTAATTTTTTTTGATTCAGTAAGTTAAAGTTTTTACAGGACTGTTCCATCTGTATGTGCAAGTTAACTTGATTTATAAAATTGTGTGTTAATAATTCATACAGGCATTTCTGTTCTTCTAATTTTCTCTTATGAAAATAATTTATTGATTCTTATAGAATTCAATAAAAGCTTGATTCTTGTGCTTTGAATTGCCCTGTAATTTCTACAGAATTCTTGATTAAAATAAATTATTAAACTTAGTTAGCATTTATTGGGAAGGTATTGAAGCTTGATCTAACAACCTATGCCGATATATTAACTTAAAAGCATCGTGGTACATATTAATATATATTTTTTAAATAATGAAGTTTATGAAAAAAATATACACGTCAATATTGTTGGTGTATGCACTTAATTTTACAATAAAAAGTTCATGCCGTGCTGTCATATCAATCATGTTGGCGCATGTTTTGTAAATTTAAATCATATCAATCATGTTGGCGCAAATTTAAATCATATCAATCATGTTGGCGCATGTTTTGTAAATTTAAGTTTTAAGTGCATGCGCAATCACTCTCGACACATGCATATTATTTTTTATATGCACGCGAAAGGAGATAATGCATGCTCTTAAATTTATAAACATGCACTAATAAGATTAACATGACAACACAATATACGTCAAAGGCCATGACGCTTTAGTGTAAAATTAGGCACATGCGCTAATAGAATTGACACTTTTATTTTGATTCAATTATTTGTTTTGTTTTAAACATGATTAGTTTGATAGTTTGACAATTAATGTGAAATGGTTCAATTATTTGTTTTGTTTTAAACATGATTAGTTGATAGTTTGACAATTAATGTGAAATATTGACTAATAGACTTTTTTTTTTTTTGTTTTGAAAAACTTAATTATTTAAAAAAAAATCGTATATATTAGCCACTTCAAACTCAGTGGTGGATTAGAATATTTGGTGTAATAAAGGCCAGCGTTAGTGAAAATCTTAATAAATAAAAATGATAATAGTTGATAGAGTGAATGGATTATTTTAATTGAATGGATGATCTTTTGTCATGGAATGAGAATTGATCGGTAATTTAAGGCTCAGGTTTGTAGCGATGAATTTGAGCTTTCACTGTGGTAGAGAGGACTGACTTACATGATTAATATTTTAATACTCAAGTCAGCATGAGAGTGAAAAATAATGTATAAATGAAAATGCATTTGTTTACCTGAGATTGTACACTTTTCTCTTAAATAGAAGTGGTTGACAATTGAAAACATGGAGTGAAGCGTGAATATATTAACCGTTAGATTTACTTGAACAAAAACTATAACGACTTATATACTTTAAATCACCTACTAAGAAAGGAAACGAGAATATACCTATTATAAACTTTATTATTGAATATTTAAAGGTATAATAATTTTTTACTTGTCTCTGAATGAATGTAAAGAAGGAAAAAGTTTATCAAAATTTTTAAGTTGAAATAAATGTTAGATTACGACACCTTATCCAGAGGGAGGGGTGAATAAATCTCCAATTAAAATTTACTTTTTAAATATAGGTATTTAAAATTTATTTGAAAAACAATGTTGATTGAGAGATTTTTGACCTAGATCAAAATAGTAGTCTAAATGAACCTAGTTATTGGAAATTCGGATATGCACAAGCCATATAAAATTAAGATAATGATAAAATCAATCAACATAAGAATATCTCAATTAATAGTTTAATATCAAATACAAAGGTTTTCTATTTTCAATAAAATTAAACAAAAACATAGAATAATGCAATTTGTCAAATACTTAAAGTGCAAACAAATTTTCAAAATTTTTCTTTGAGTTTTGTTGATATGAAAAAACATTTATAAAGTGATTATAAGCTAATCAACAACCAATTCAAAACAAAAACAACCAGAGAAAATTCTTACGAGTTAGTAGAATAAATAATGAAACTCAACAAATTGCATAATGATATATATAAAGCAAGAGATGAGAGAGAGAGAGAGAGAGAGAGAGAGAGAGAGAGAGAGAGAGATTTATTTAAGAAGTTCGACAATCTTCCTAGCTATGGCTACATCTCCCCACAATTTCAATTTGGAATTAGGATAATTTTCTTACTTTACAAAAGTATGATTACAAGAGAAGTGTTCAAGAGCAATCCTACAAACCCAAACCATTTAATGTTGATTCAACTCCTTCTCTTCTTTTGATCTTCAACAAGATCAAAACACAATATCTAAAATTTGATTTGTCGAATCTTGATACTTCTTTGCGTTCTTTATCTCCAAATCTTTTGCGCACGATCAATTGTACCTATTGGATACCAAACACTTCAACCCAATTCACCGTTCTCACACTATTTCCTTTGTGTTATTTATCTCCAAAGATGATTATGTATGATTTATCAGTGTGTATGCATATGTTGGAGGTTAAAGGTGAAGGGAAAATGCAATATGTGTTTATAGTTTCATAAAGTTGGAATGATGTATTTATAGTTGTGGAAGTTTAGATTCAAAGAGGTAATTTTCGGTATTAAAAAGAATTGGAAAATTGACTAAATCAAACAATATGTGCTGACCTAAAATTCGTATATGCCGACACATTAGTCAAAAATCAACTGTATGTGCCGGTCTGAAAAGACAGATGTGTCAGCCTATGCATTATAGTATATGTGTATGCTTGAAAAATCGTATGTGCCGATCTAAAAATACTTGGCTACAACATGTGCCAACTTGAAAAGCAGATGTGCCGGCACACGCAAGTGTCTTATGTGCAGAAAATTATTTTTCATGATTTGGATCAATTTTAAACTTATTTTGAATGTTTCCTAAGACCTCTATCGCAAGGTGCACCAAACGACACATAGATACAGTCAAATATACAAAAATGCTAAGTTTTCCTAATTTCCATATCATGCAAAACATCTAATGGTGAAGTTGTACTCACATACTCCCCTTTTTTATGATGGCAAAATTTGCGACGATACATTTCATATTGTTATCGAAGGCTCCTCCTGACTTTGTCGTTTCCAACTTCATCTCACATACACTTCTCCCCCTTTGACAACATCAAAAAGAAAGATAGCAAATCGTGAGAAGTATCATATTTCAATGCAAATACTAATATATCACTCAAAGACGTTTTTACAAAGAAGAGCAACAATTACATATCCCTATATATATATATATATATATATATATATATATATATATATATATATATATATATATATATATAATGCAAAATTGATAAATAGAGAGCATAAAGCATTACGAAACATATAATGGAATGCTTGGATAATAATGAATGTGATGCAAGAGTAAACTTTTCAAGTCGTTTCTATATTGTTACAATTATGTAACACAACACAATGGAACTCCCGACACGCATGTGCCTAGCATAGCGACAAAATTGTCATAACTCAATCTAAAATAAAATGTTGCCATAACATGTGACCAAACTACAACAAGAACAATATATGAAAATAACATGCATACATTCAACTCATGCACGAATGCAGAAAATATTAATAGCAACACATGTTTGTACACACAAGAACAAACTTATACAAATGATAAATAATTAATACGTGAAGTCATTATAAGCATATAAATTAAAAATACACAATGATTTTCAATTGAAATTTTTGGAAATGAACATTCATGGATTTTATCCTTTTGAGCATATCAAGAACTTGGAACATAAACAACATGCAATAAGAAAAGTCTTACTTTTAAGGTGAAATTTGGAACAACATTACCTCAATCTCGATGGAATTGAAGATGCACTCACATGATATTAAATACTCAAATAAATGTTAGAGAAAAAGTATAAAAATTAAAACAACAAAGAAATTAAGAAACATGGAGATATCAATAATCTCCAATTCCTCATGTTTGTTGAAAAATGACTCAGTTGCAAAAACTTTGTGAAAATATCGACAAGTTGATTTTGACTATTAAAATGCTCGAACAAAATATTCCCTTTTTCAACGTGATCGCAAAGGTAATTCCTCACACATGTGTTTTTTTTCCTTGAGTTACTTTATTTGGAGTCCGAGAAAGTAATTCAACTCCCTATAAGACTCATTTCAAACTCTTCCTACATAAGCTTAGAGAATTTTTTGATAAGTTTCATGTTAGTAGAACTGTTAATTCTATATTTTATGGTTGACTTTAACTTTAGTAAAAAAAATTAGACACCAACATGTTAAATAAGATTTTCTAACTTGCATAAAATAATGTTGAACATAATGTCATATTTTGAGCATTCAACATATTAGCTGGAGTTTGCAGTTTCAGTTGAAGTGTTAAAGATCCTGAATATTATGGAAATATTAGGATGTTGTATGTGTTGCCCAAGATGAAGAACTCAAATGTTAAACTAAGAGGATTCATCATCAAATACATGTAGAATAAAGATGTCTTATGAAGAGTCATTCGACATCGTGCCCGTGACTAGTTGAAAAGTTGGATTCTGTTAATGTATTTCATATGCAGAATATTTTGTGAATAATATGCAACCTTTGGGGAGCACAAGTTGAAGATTGAAAAAGATTCAAGTTGAATTTGAAGAATTTGTTTAGTTTATAATTATGGATATAATTTAGGAAACTAATGATTAAAGTCCTATGATTTAGGAGATATATCTGCAGCCTTGTTTGCTACATATCAACTGCAATTTTGAAGTCAAATCCAGTTAGAAGATTGTTATAAATAGAAGGGTTCAAACCTAATGTATGTACGGAACAAATTATATTATTTATCTAGACTTTAGGGTTTGTGTTGCATTGGTCTTGTACTACACTCTATAGTAGGGATGGACTGTGTTAATTGTGACTCACTCTTATATTGTTTAATACTTGAGTTGGACTGATAGTTGATTTGTAACTATGAATCACTCATGAAGCTTTTAAGCATATTAGTGTTTTATGTTCTTAGAGGAAGCTTTTAAGTAACTCTAAGTATTGTTCTTAGTCAAGAGTCTTGTCTTAGTATTGTCTTTGAAGCGTGTCTTCTAAATTTATTCAAACTTCGTTTAGAATTGTTACTGTCACGGTTGTGACTGAAAGGGAATTGAGAGGGGACTCATATCTAAGAGTTTCTAGGTAGAAGTATAGCACGAATAATGATTAAGTGATAAGTTGTAAATGGGGGAGTTTAGATTTGAATTGATATTGTCTAGTGGATTTCCTTCCTGACTTGGTAGCCTTCAGATGTATGTGATGTTGCACCGAACTGGGTTAATAATTCAACGTGTTCCTTTATTTTTCTGCATTGTTTATTTTGTTCATTATGTAGTTGTTTTGAGATCGGTGTCTCGACATCTCTTGGGACATCTATGATTTGGATATCAGAATTTCAAGAACCAAATATGATGTAATGTCAAATGTAATATGCTTGATTAATGAAGCTAAACTTATGTACACACATAAGTGTTTATAAAATAAATTACATGAAAATATGATATAACGAGGTAGTTTCAAGTATATAAATTGATAAGTAACGATGATTATCAATTAAGAATTATTTTGCAAATGAATACTCTTAATATATATATATATATATATATTATACACCAAGTATGCCATGTATTTAGAAAAATAAAAAAATAAACGAGAGAACTTACTAACAAAGCGAAAATTGAGTCGATAATACCTCGCTGTAATATACCAAAGGATGCACTTGTATTTCACAAGGAACTCTCGAAAGAAAGTTGAACCAAATGCAAAGTATTCCACAAAGACTTTAGAAAACCACAATCTTACCACTTTTCACTTTGACAAAGTACCCAAAAGCATAACTTGTGATGAATCCAAAAAGGTCATTGATATGATGATAATTCATTTTGATTTAACTTTCATCTTTATCCTTTTTGTGATAGTTATATTTCTCCTCCTCATGTTTCATTGATTTAGGTTGATCAATTTCTTCTTCGGCGTCATTGAGTATATCTCTTGAAGATACACCTACATCATGAAATGAAATACCTTTCCGAGTATTCTCGGATACGACATCAAAAGTAATTTATGCATCGTTTAACAATTTAAACAACACTTGTTGCTTTATAGATCACTTAATACATCTTCTAGCCACATATACAATAGGACTGGAATATGTTATCCATCATATCCCTTGTGACACTATAAATGAGAACTAATATTCTCTTAATATAGTCAAGACAATTTACCTATAAAAACAATAAGACAAGATATGTACCCAATCTTCATTTGATCCTTAGGGGTTAGTGAAAAATATGTTGCATTTGGGCAATCATTGAAAAACGCCTTTAGGAACAAAAAAATAAAACTCCTACAATTGAATTTTTTCAATAATATGGTCTTTCTTGCAACCATAGTAACAATTTAAATCTTCACATCGCTATAATCACTATAAATGTCCCCACCTTTTGAAAACCTTGAATGAGAAGTCCTAAGAGCTTGAGATTTCATTCTTTCCTCGTTATTCGTGGCTTTCTCCTTTTTATTCTTCTTCTTCCAAGATTTTTTTTCATGCTTATCTAAGCAAGTAAGTTGTTGCTCATGTTCTTAAAACTTACCAAACAATATAGTGAAATCAAGTGTTGTAAGATCATTGGCTTCCTTGATCACAATGATCTTCATTTGTCAATTCCTAGTAAGAAATCTCAAAACTTTTTTAGTAGCAATTGCGTTGGAAATAGTCTAACCAAGTTCGTTCAAACAACTAATGAGATTTAATAAATTTTTCTTAACATCATTTTTTTCATAGTGGTTCCGACGTAGGTGTGACAATGAAATTAACATCAATTTGATTAATATGTCACACACACTCTTGTCATATGAATTAACATGAATGTGCATAAAATATTTCCAATAACTATAGTTTTCTCTAGAAAAGATTGAGGTTTTTTTGTAATCCCCTTTAGTTTCGTACGCCATTTTCTAATAATAGTTTTGAAGCACAAAATTAAACGAAACTCTGATACCACTTGTTAGACTATGATGCCTTATTTAGAGGCAGGGTGAATATATACCTAATTAAAATTTATCTTTCAAACATAGGTATTTATAACTTATTTGAAAAACAATATTGAGCGGAAGTAGGGATGGGAATGGATACCCATGGATACGGATATTAGTCTTCAGCTACCCGTCCGTTTAATAAAAATGATATCCATACCCGCCCCATACCCGTGTGGATATCTGCCGGGTGGATATCCGTGAAAATTTAAATATCCGCAGGTATTTACGGATACCCATGGATTTTTTTAATTGAAATTTACTATTTTTTTATATATTGAATAGAAAATTTATCTTTTTATTAATAGAAAAGTATGTGAAAAAATATTAACATAATGCATAAATTTCACATAAAATTTAGTACAAATGTCATAAACTCCATAGTTGATAATTAAGCTACCACTTAATAATTAAGCTACCACTTAGTAGAATCTATTCTATAATTAAGCATAATAAGTTTAAGCATAAAAAATAGGAGAAAACATAATATCACCCACCTGTAGAAGTCACCGCCTCCGAGAGAGGAAGGGAAGAAATTGTCACCGTTGTTGCTTCTGGAAATGTGAAGAAATCGCGGCTGCCGCTGCTTTTGAATCTTGAAAGAAGAAGATGATGTAGTGGACTAGGCATCTAGGGTTTTACGTTTTACTGAAAAGGATTTTTAAGTATATTATTGATATTTTTAAAGAATATTATAGTATACTAATTTATCAAGGATATTAAAAATATATTCAACTATACTAATTTTAAAAGGATATTTAGGTAATTTCAATCACTAGTAACCGATATGGATATCCGCGGGTATCAAATCCGTATCCGTGCCCGTAAATAAACGGATAACTAAATATCCGTTTATAATACCCGTGGATACCCGTTAAGCTATCCAACCCGTGCCCGTGATGAATTTTATCCGCGAATATCCATGGGTATCGGTTTTTTTTGCCATCCCTAAGCGGAAGGTTTCTGACCTAAATCAAAATAGTAGTCTAAATGAACTTAGTTATTGGAAACTCAGTTATGCACAAGCCGTATGGAATTAAGATAATGATAAAATAAATCAACATAACAATATGTCAATTGATAGCTTAATATCAAACACAGAGGTTTTCTATTTCCAATTAAATTAAACAAAAATGTAGAACAACGCAATTTGTCAAACACTTGGTGTACGAACGAATTTTCAAAATTTTTCTTTGAGTTTTGTTGATATGAAAAAGAACTTATAATCAAAAGTGATTATAAGCTAATCAACAACCAATTCAAAACAAGAATATTCACATAAAGTTCTTACGATTCAATTGATTAAACAATGAAATTCAACAAATTTCATAATAATTATAGACACACTCACACACACGCACACAAAGAGAGAGAGAGAGAGAGAGAGAGAGAGAGAGAGAGAGAAGGATTTGTTTAGGAAGTTCTCCAATCGTCATTGTTATAGCTATGTCTCTCCCTAATTCCTATTTGGAATTAAGATAATTTTCTTACATTGAAAAATTATGATTACAAGATAACTGTTAAGATCAATCCTACAAAACGTAACCGTTTGATGTTAATTCAACCTCTTATCTTCTTTTGATCTTCAACAGGACCAAGACACAATATCTACCAATTGATTTATCAAATATTGCTATTCCTTTGCATTATTTATCTCCAAAGCTTTCACGCAAGATCAATTGTACCTATTGCACACAATACAATTCAACATGATTCTTCTTTCTCACACTACTTCCTTTACATTCCATATATCCAAAGGCTTTCCCTAGACTTCAATCCTCTCTTAAATGTATTGCAAGAAAACCCATAAATTAATCAACAATCTTGGAGGATAAACCTGCGGTTCTTTCTGTTGAAACCCCCTACAAATCTCGACCCAATATTCTCGGCTACACAAGAACCTAATTATATGTTATCAAACCTTGCCTAGATGGCACCCTGATAAAAGATAATTATGTGTGATTTATCAGTGTGTATGCATAGGTTGGAGGTTGAAGGTGAAGAGAAAATGCAATATGTTTTTATAGTTTCATCAAGTTGGAATGATGCATGCATGCTGTATTTATAGTTGTGGAAGTTTAGATGCAAAATGGTTATTTTCAGAATTAAAAAGAATTGAAAAATTGACACAATCAAATTGTATGTGTCAACACATAAGTAAAAAATCAACTATATGTACCGGTCTGAAAATACAAATGTGCCGTCCTATGCATTATAATAGTGTTATTCTAAAATACTACACTACATACAACTAGAAAATAGTATGTGTCGACCTAAAAATACTAGGCTATAACATGTACCGACCTGAAAAAGCTGTGTCAGCACATGAAAGTGTTTTTTATGCAGAAAATATTTTTCATTATTTGGATCAATTTTAAACTTACTTTGAATGCTTCTTAAGACCTCTAATGCAAGGGTGAGCCAAATGACACATAGATATTGTCCAATATATAAAAATGATAAGTTTTCATAGTTTTGACATCATGCAAAACATCTCATGGTCAAGTTTCACTCACATACTCCCCTTTTGATGATGACAAAACTTGCGATGAAAATATCAGTAATATATTATACTAAAGCTAATTAACATGATGATTTTGAGATATTTAAGTATTTTAACAATAACTCGAAATGTAAGAAGAATTTCTAGGAATCAAGATGGATATGGAAAGACAACTGAATTCATAATCATTGTAGGTTTAAACTTATAACACACAAATTTTTGTAGTCAATGATCAGTGAAGTTAGGGACCTCATTGATAAAGAAAAATATGATTTTAACAATCCAATTTTCAATAATTTATTTCCCTAAGTGGATAGAGAGGACATCAAAAGAATACCCCTCATAAACCTAGATGATGAAGATAATATTAGTTAGATGGATAACCAAGATGAGCATTGAAATGTTAAGTCAGGGTACAACTGTATCACAAATTGGAATAAAGCCAACAATGAATATGTCTAAAAAAAACAAAGACAAAGCTTTATGGAAAAAATATGGAATAGCAAAACTAATCATGAACAACAAACCTTAATTTGAAGAATCCTTAACAATATCATTCATGTTAAAGAAATTTTCATAAAGAGAAACATTGGATGCAACCCTTTTTTCTCTAGTTGTAACTCTAAACTAAAGTTCGTTGGCCATTATTTTAAAAAATGTGTTTAGGCTACACAAGTTTGGTTTTGTTTCCAAACTAATACAAATTCCCAAAAATCCAATCACATAGATAAACAAAACCCAACACTTATCTTCAACATCATAGACCAAATTTGGATTTCTAGAAATGACCTAGTGTTCAAGAACAATGATATGCATGTTGGTGAAGTCATAAGAAGAAGCAACAATAAAAACTTTAACTCCTTTAAGAAGAGAAGCCCTGTAAAATAGTTCAACAACAATAAATTTACTGAGATCAACAATAAGTAAACAAGAAGGATACTTCTGAGGTTATTAGGAAAGGTAACATTAAGCTTGAGAAAAAAGGTGCAAAATATTATAGACAATTATCTGGATAATCAAGAAAACCCCGATTTAAGAATTCACGAGGATTATAGCAATCATGATAAGCAGCACTACGTGAAATATAAGGAGAAACCCTCTACAATGTTAAAGGAGCTAACAATATCGATATGAAAGACATATCTAACACCATTTATGAAGAAAAGAACAATCAAATGAGCAACAACATTGATACATAAATAAATAATCAAAGCAACACAGATATGGAGAACATAGTTGAGATGAAGAGTACAAGTAAAGCTGAAACAAGAAATAATCATAGAACTAGAGACATAAAGAAGAGCACCAACAAGTTCCTCAATGTTAAGCACATAGGCGGCAAAGACATTATATGCATATTCCATAACATTCATAATGATAGTTGCACCAACAAAGGAGACACAAAAATGGATTGCTAGGGTTTGGAGTCCGGGTTATTAGGAAGGGGTTGTCTGGGTTTGGAGTTTTAGGTGGAGACGCTCTTTTTGTTCTTGGGAAGAAAAGCTTCTTGAGGATTTTCTAAATCTTATCTACGGAGATGTTCATTGTGATCGCGTAGATATTTGGGTTTGGAAGTTAGGTTCATATAGGGGATTTTCGATCAATTCAACTTATGCTATACTTTTGGTTTTGGTGGGGGTTATGGATTATTGTAACACCCCAATTCTACCCCGCGTAATTATATAATAAAATCATATTTTCAAAATTTCATTTAATAAAATTGAGGCATCACATCTTCGCATTTCCAACAATTAGCATTATAATGCACATCAAAAATCGGATATACCGAATCATACATAATTCATCATACGTACATATGAATATTCACAACATAACAAATATGTTTACAAAATATACATAACATCATGTTGTCAATAATACATAAGGTTATAACATAATAAGATAGTATATACAAACTATCCTATCAAAATAATGACGTCGCCCAAATCCCGAGTGTTACTACGACCAGAGCAGAACGACGCAAAATAAAGTGACTCGAGCTAATCCACCTAGGATCACCTGCACGTTACCAATATATAGGTAACGGCGAAACAAGTAAAGGGGTGAGATACTTCCAAAACATATAATTAAAAGCAATGATGGAATATATAGATAGTTGGAATTATAATTGAGATAAGTTAAATAAAGTATGTCAACATATATTTAAACTTGCATACTTTGAATTAGCATTTAGTGTATAGGTTAACACATTAACTTCATCACATAATCATTATATTCACATCAACACAAAAACACCATGTACCGTCGCAATTCAATTATCATTCATAAATTAAGGACTCAATGATAAACCACTCGAACATAAACATAACCGACTCCAAAATAAATATAATGGACTCCATGAGACACGACTATGTTATGCATGTGGTACCCATCGCTTTGTCCGTAATTAGGGACACTTGGCATAAAGCCCAACTTCGCTCGGCATAAAAGCCATCATCGCGATAAAGCCCTCTTCGCTTATGAAATGTATGTGACTCAATAAATAAAGACCACACAACAACATATCATCATCGCTCATCACAATCGACATAAAGTCTACTTCGCCATATTTATTCACATCACATAAACATGTCATCGCATCGCATAAACAACAAGTATTCATAATTATATACACCATCGCAAACATCATCGTCAATTAATCCGTCAATTTCCAAAAACGGAAAAATAGTAAAAACATCAATAATCTTCGCGAAAGCCATTCTTAATTACCGGCATAATTTATAAACATCAACTTCAAAATCAGATAGTTCACATATGCCTTAAAATGACTAAAACACAATCCGGGTCAATTTACCGTAATTTAGCCTATTTCGGGTCGTTCCGTAAAAACTCACAATTTCGAAAAACTAACTTCACCACTACGTTCTACACGTCAAACTTAGCTAGCACGTCAATTTTTGTTGAATTCGGAGCAACTTGCTCCGTCGCCGAATTTACCGAAATCGGAAAATCGAAACATAATCGGGTTCTAAATTTAATCGGCTATCTTATCCCCTAATTATATTTTATAGTTACCAAGGGTTTCTAGGTGGAATTGGCATATTAGAATAAAACAGAAGCCATTGAAATGAAAATTATGCAGGAAAAATTCATTGACTGAAAACAGACAAAATGCAAGTTACAAAAAACAGACAAATGCCAAATTTCCGTTTCCTTCTCTTCAAAAAGGGACGTACGTCCCATATATATACATAAACAGGAGGCAGGGGCCTCAACCATGGGGGTGGCCATCCCACAATGGAGGTGGGCGCCTCCCCCCTTGTTCTTCCATTTGTTTTTTCATTAATACCCTGCGTTTTCTTTTCACAGTTTCCATTTTTGTTTTTCTGTTTTTCTTATTTTGCAGGTAGTTTTTCCTTACTATTTCTATTCCCATTTTCACTTCCATACCATCCTACAAACAACAACACTCATATATTCTACACCAAATTCAAATCTTCTAAACTCTTAAACAATCACCCAACACAACTCTATAAACTATCTATCAATTTTCCCCCCAAATCAAACTAAAATCCATCAAACCCTAACTAAATGAAATGGAAATCAAACCCCTTACCTAGCAAGCTTTGGGTGTTCTTGATGATTCTCCAACCAAGTCTTGCTCTTCTTCTTGTTCTCATCTTCTTCTTCTTCTCAAGCCCTAGCTTTTCTCCAAACTCTCAACTTTTGTGTCTTTGGTGTTATGTTTGGAAATGGTGGAGGAAATGTTTTTATATCACATATGCCTTACTAGCCAACTTTGGTAAATTGCTCACATGCCCCTCATCTATTCTTAATACAATAAATATAACATCTAATTATATTATTAACTTAATTTGTTAATTTAATTCCGGGAAATTAAATATCGGTCCGAAATATATTAATAGACATACCGATTAATATAATTATTTACATCGTCAAAACAATCACCAAACGATAATTCAAAAATATTAAATAAAACGGGTGTTACAATTATAGGTATGAAAGGGTCTTAAGGGGGCTTGCGAAGGTGTGGAACAACTGGGAGACTAGGAAAGTGGTTGTGTTCTCTTGGTAGTTTATCCCAAATAGGTTGTCGACTCACAATAATCTCTTGAGGAGCCAAATTACATCAAACTAAAGTAATGCAAGGTGTGTTATGTTTGTGAGGCAGATGAAGTCACCTAATTATCTCTTTTATCTTGTATAAGGCTGCTTCACCATCCACGTCACGACAAAAAAATGTTCTTAGGCCTGATCTTGATTTGATATTTTATGGTCTAGCCTATTTGAAAAATGCGAAGCAAATTTATTTTTGGTTGAGAAATCTTGTTGATTAATTTTTGGATGTTCTCTATTATTAGCTTGACTTGGAAGTGAAAACACACACAAGCTCTGTTTTTGTTTTTCTAGTTGAATGAGTGAGACCTACTCATTTGGCTAGGTGTTTATAGGCATGTTGGATGTCCAACTACCCTCCTTTTATTTGTGCTTTATCTAGGTGGTATGTATTCCTCCTTTCAGTTTGTTCTCTTTGAAGGTCGGTTATATTTGAGGCTTTAGTTTAATTCTTTTTAGGTTGAGAGATGTTTCGCTCATGAGAAGGTTGTGATTTGCTTTCTCCAATGTTAGTTTTCTGGTGTTGTGTTGTTAGATTTGGTTTTTGGACATGTGTTTGTTTTGTTTTTCTTCGACGTTAATTTTTTTTGTCAATTTTGTTGTTTTTAGGCACATCTTGTGCTCGAGTTGTATCCTATACTCTTTTCCTTCTTTTTTTAATATATTGATCTATTTTATTATTAAAAACTACATGAATAGATGAATGCATGAGTGTGTCCGAGGTAGATATCAACACTTACGAAAAATTGAGGATTTATTTGTCGTTATGCTTAAAGATAACATAAAAATGGTGAATTATTATCTACTCAATTCTAAAAATTGGGTAAGGTTACCCACAATATAAAATATTTTAAAAATATCAAATAATTATACTATTTAATAAATGAGTAAATATATTAAAATTAATTGATATCATGTAATTGGTTGAAACTTAAGATAGGTAAAGAAGTTGTCTAAATAATCTTTTCAGTATTACATATAAAATTTTGAATAACTTTTGAGTAATAAACTATCCTTAAAAAAATATTGATTAAAAATATAGTAGCAAATTCCGTGAATCTGACATAGTCCAGGTTCCTTCCTTGTATTAATTACGCGTCACAAGCTAAAGCTTTGTAAACACTGAACAAACCAACAAAAAAATATTAAAATATTCATTCACACCTGCCTCACTCAGCCTTGTATGCCCCAACAATTACGCTATGGAGATTCCAATTCTTCATCCATACATCAAACAAATCACACTAACAACAACAACAACACTTCTCTTTCTCTCTTCCACAAACCTCAAAAAATGAAACCCAACAACACCAACATTACTGTCTTAGCCAAAACCGACTCCGAGGTAAGCAGCCAAACCCAATCCTCCCCGACTAGATCCCCCCGTCGCCCCGTCTACTATGTCCAAAGCCCATCACGCGACTCATCCAACGACGAGAAAACTTCCAACTCCTTCAATTCAAGCCCGCTCCAAAGCCCGTTAGCATCTCCTCCTCATTCTCATTCCAACTCCTCCTTAGGCCCTCATTCCCGTGAATCTTCCTCCACAAGATTCTCCGCTTCTCGGAAAAGCAGCAACGCCTCGCATAACCGGAGATGGCGGCCGTGGAAGGATCATTTCTATCCTATCGAAGAAGAAGGTCTGCTCGATGATCATGACGAGGGTTACCACGGCTTCCCTCGTCGATGCTATTTTCCTGTTTTTGTTCTTTGCTTTATGGTTCTTTTCTCAGTTTTCGCTGTCGTTCTTTGGGCTGCAAGTCGCCCTCAAAAACCCGTCATTTTTCTCAAGGTACACTCTTCTTATTTTATTTATTTATATATATCAGATATCATCTGCGCGCAACTGCATAGACTAATAATATTGAATATTTGTTCCATTTTGTTTTTGTCAGAGTGTAACATTTGATAGATTTATTATTCAAGCGGGTGCGGATGTGTCCGGAGTTGCAACAAGCATGGTGTCAATGAATTCAACTGTGAAAATGACATATAGAAACACAGCAACATTTTTTGGTGTTCATGTTACATCAACTCCATTAGATCTCAATTACTATGAGCTTACACTAGCCACTGGAAATGTAAGTTTATCAATAAATAAATAAATCTATTATATAAATTATATACAGAACAGTTTTTAAGGGTGTGGAAAACAGACTACTGTGGACTCTACTCTGATTATATGATAGTAATAATTATTTTTTATGAATTTCAGATTCCTAAATTTTACCAATCAAGAAAAAGTGGGAGATCAATTCATGTGATGGTGAAAGGAAACCATGTTCCACTCTATGGAGGTGGAGCAAGACTAAACAGCCTAAACGGTTCACCGGTCGAACCGGTTTCATTGACATTGAGGTTAACAATAAGGTCAAAGGCTTATGTTTTGGGGCAATTGGTGAAACCTAAGTTCCACAAGAAAATAGAGTGTGGTTTGATTATGGATCCGAAGAAAATGGGTGTGCCCATTCCACTTACCAACAAGTGCACGTATGAGATTTAGAGTGAAGCATAGGTTGAAGTAATGAGTGATAAATCATCATCATAGAATAATAATTTAAAGGGGTTTGAGTATTAATTTATTTAGTATTTTATTAGACTAGAGAATCTTAATGCAGTTTTCTTTGGCTTCACTCTGTCAGAATTCGGTTTGTTTTGAAGGAAATAGCACAAGAGTGTAATGTGGATTTTGTCGGTTGATCTATTTCAAGTTAAATGAAATAAGTATAAAATTTGTATCGATACTAACATGTGTCGGTTTCTCTTTATTTTTTTCTTTTCTACTTTTTTTTTTGGTTTATATATACTAAAGAAATAAAATAACTATTACTAACTTTTTTCATTCAATATCTTTTATTCTAAGAATTATTTCAAACTTAATGGTAAAACGTGTAAACTAATAAATTACATATAGAATTAATCAAAACTCATATATCTATCATCTATCATAACATAATATCACTATTTTGAAAATAAAAATGTATTTTTTTTTGTAGAAAAATAAAAATATATTTTAATTGAATACATCGGCAACGTATATTTTTTTCTCATTATTTTCATTAATGATCGCATAATTACTCAAGAAGAAATGACAGAGTTCAAATGCCTTGAATTAAAATTTAAATAGTTTGCGAAATACAGCTACCAATATAAAAAAAACTAAATATCTTTTATACTTTTTTCTTATTAATAAATGATGACTATGATATATATTTAATTCGACCAACCGTAAATATATTTGATAGTTTAATCATTTTTACTTATATAAAAATTATGAATGAAATTCAAAATTTATTTTATGAGTCGACATCGATTCATATTCTCTAAACTCGTATTAGAATTAATCAGAGAATAAAAATAAAAATGTATTTGAGTTTGTAAATAAAATGACAAAAGATTTATGGATATACCATCTTTGAATTTATGATTTTTTTTTGTAAAGTTCTTGAATCTCATTATTTTAAATATTATATCTCATTGTTATTTTAAAGTAAAAGTCATATCACTTTTACTAACTTTTTTATTTAGAGTTAAATTTTATACTCCATCTTCTATTTTTAATTATTTATATAGAGCATATTATTTGTTAATATTTATTAATGTTTTATACTAACTCTTATTATTAAATTGAAGAATACTACTTCAACATCAAATCCTTATATCTAATATACTATACGTGAACAATATTTTTATTATTATTTTAGTTTTTTGATATATTTTTATTTTTTTAAATTATTTTAGTTAATAAAATATTAAAATTTGATAAATTCGATTCAAAGTTTGATTTATATATTTTGACATAAAAAATTAATATGTATAACGTTCAGACTTTGGTTAATAGTTTGTATAAAGTTGGTTAATACAATTCATAATTTAGTTAATGAGTTCTCAAACATAAAAAAATTAAACAGTAAAATAAATTTGTTAATAGAGCAAAAAAATTGTTAATACATTTATAATTTAGTATCAGAACAAGATTAATACTATGTATTTTATTGATTAATGAAGTAGTAAAAATAATTAATGAATAATAAGTAAAATAATTGATTAATGACATATATTTTTGTGGTTAATATAATTGTGAAGTTGGTTAATGATACAACTATATATTTGTGTTATAAAATAAGCTTTAAAAATAAATATTATTTTTTTGAAAAAAATATTTTTTAAAATAAAATTATTTTAATATAAATATATTGTTCACTGTATAAATAAGGTGAACAATGTAAAAGGTGTAGATATTTGGTGTCAAATTTAGTGTCAAAATAACATTACTCTATTATACTCCCTCTGTTCTAATTTATAAGAAAAATTTAACTTTTTAAATACATTGAATAACTAATATATTTGGACAATATATTGTCCAAAATACATTAGTTATTCAATGTATCTATAAAATTAACTTTTTCTTATAAATAGGACCGAAGGTAGTATTGTTTATTTATTTTTTATTTTTTTTAATTTATGAGTATCAATAAATTCTTATGATTGGAAGTTGAAATTTTATTTAAGACAATTATTCAATTTATTCGAATGGAAAAATTCATAGAATTTTTCTTTTGTAGATTTTATAATTATGAAATTTATGTCAAGAGTTTTGTTTTATGAATATATATTTTTAATATGTATAAACTAAATTAAAAGTTATGTGATCCGACCAGTGATTCATTGGCTCGATCAGTAATTCAGTGATCCTTGATCGGGTCGATGACTGATTCAAATTTTACAACATTGATCATAACCCATATAAATAACTGTAACTTTCTTAAGATTATTTCTTAGTTTTTGATATTTTAATTTCTCCCTTATCAAATTAGAATATTGATTTATGGTATCTACACAACAACCTTTAATGACATATATGCCCTAAGTCATATCCTTATTATCAATCAAACCACTATAGTTTTGACTAATTAAATAAGGACCCTAACACATGTAATATTAGATTTGTGTTGACTCTAAATATAAAGACAGACAATAGTCTCCCAAAAAAATGGGAACGATAAAAACCTCGTTCTAGGAGGCCGTACTTGTGACACCCCAAATTAATTCAATTATTAAATAATTAGAAATTTAATTATTAATTTAATTAAAGGTTTAATTATTGGCATATTTGAATTAATAGATTTACTTGATTAATTAAATAATGGGAGTGTTGGGGGTGTAAAGTGGAATTGGGAGGTGTTAGAGTAAAAGGCTCTAATTATTCCAATTATTTTAATTTGGTTATTTTATTATTTGGAAAATAAAAAGGAATAAATAAAGGAATTGAGGGATAAGAGAAGGATTGGAGAAAATTAGGATTCATTCTACTGTTCACAGTGATTTCTGGTGAAACAACCGCTAGTCTTCCAAACTATCAAATAAGCGTTATGATTGTTACTCAATCCCTTTGGTAACTTGCAGGATCGACTAGATTGATCCTATGGGGTATTGGTTGTTCGTGTAAACTTAAAACAAGGATTCACGCTCAAAGCCTGTTTTTGAATGTTTTATATATGTTCAAGTGTGTTTCGATTATGATGTTCAAGGACTTAATAACATGATCAAGTAAAGCAGTATAGAACTAATTTGAACAAGTACAAGCGTAAAGATCTAGAGTTTGCAGAAAATGCGTAAATGTAAGAATGCTTAAATGACTTTTAAATATAAAAGACTTTCAAAGTAAAAGCATGAAATGTAAAAGACATGAATGTAAGAACAAATATGTAAAAGCTTTCTGGAAAATAAAAGCGTTAATGTAAAGAGTTTTCAGAATAGTAAAAGGCTTCGAAATGAAAGAAAAGTGTTTGAATGCAAGGAAAGTTAAATGACTTTGAATGTAAAAGATTTAAAAGACATTGATGCAAGATAAAGATAAACTGGAAAGATAAAGATGCATTATTGAATAATAAAGAGTTTGGTACAATCATACGTACATCATTCGTGCATTCGTTTCCCTAGCCATGTGGTATTTTGAATGTTACTGAATTTTAGTACAATAGATATGACACACGAAATCCTAACACTAAGACTTCTATTTATACTATTTCGACCATAACGGTCTGACTTATGAGATCTTGCCACGTTTCAGACATGCAGAATACTATGCTTCTCTAGCTTCCACGTCTTGAACCGCTTCAGTAGCATATTCGAACTTCCTTTTATCCCGCTCACGTTTGAATTTCAAATATCTGAACTGCCTTTCGTTTCGAACTCGCTTCTTAAACAACACACTACTACCACTTCGAAGCTCCTTCTACATGTATCATCATAATTGCTACTCGAAGCTCCAAGTTTCAGTATATTTATTCGAAGAGCCAATTCCTTCATTCCAAATCATGACATTCCCTTTGTTCCAATGAATACTGATATTGTTTCGCTTCGAGCTCAATGATTCCTATTCGAATCATAGATATCAAAATCTTCAGCCAACAAAATGCCCCTTTAAAATATGTATTTCGAATCTCTTTCTGAGAAATACTTATTTTAAATATATCCACAAGATTTTGATGTGACTCTAAGTAATTATGACACTGTGTATGATTTCCATTACGTCAGTCACGACGGCTCTTGGGTTTCCGAACCGCTTCAAAACAGTTGCCACGGTATGGTGCGGTTATTAAAGCCAATGATTACCTTTAATCATGCTTATTACCAATGCTTACTTTACGCCACCTCACCTCGTATCCAACCCACGTCTTCCACGTATCTTGGCCTTGGTTGATGAGTGCTTCAACTTCCTTACTATAAAACTAAACAGACTTAGTCTTTTTACTCTTTTTCCACACTCTGAATCTTCTTTTTCTTCCCTTCTCGTCAAAACCCTAAATTCTTAACAACCTCCAACAATGTCTTCAACAACATCTCAGATGAAAAAGATTTCTAAGAAGAAGAACAAGAATGCTGGAACGATCCTGGAAAGCAAAGTTGGCATTCACCAAGGCCAATCCGTGCTTATACCTCAAGGCATCTCCAAAGAACAAGAACTCCTGTATTCTTCCCAGGTATTAATCCCAACCAATGCCTCTGGAAAGAGGTTTGCCCTAATGGGCCCTCTCACAGTTTTTGAGATTCTGAAGGATACTAGGACAATATTCCCTGTTTGCTATGATTTTAAACCTTTGTTCAACACAATGGAAACCCCTAGGTTAGAAACTGATAATGTGAATAAACCCTCAGCTTCGAAAGACGTAGAAACCCCTGTAGTTCCCCCAAAGGATCCTTTTATTTTGGACTATGTTAAAAGTAATTTTAAGCCATTTCGATCCTGCCCTACTGCTGATGTAGCTTACCAAAACTGGTTTGCCAAAGTAGAGATTAAGAAATCCCATCAGTGGGAGGAACTAGGTATTTACAATCTCCTCAAATTATCTAAACCAGGATTCACCTACAGCCACCCTTTGCTATTTGCATCCCTGTACTTTTGGGATAGTACTTATAATACCTTTCACCTTCCTGGAGGGATGATCACACCTACCCTTTTTGATATAGCTGCTATCACTGGCCTATCACCAGTAGGAGAAACATATATTCCTGATTCTGAGGAACATTCCAGCATAATTGACTTCGATATCAAGTTGGCTAGCTTCTCCAAGTTTATCAGTCATTATCACACTGAAGGTGATAGTGTTTCTGATGTCGAACATATTGCCTTTCTCACCCTCTGGTTATCAAGATATGTTTTCTGCAGTAGGTCGCTACAGGTAGCCAGCAGGTTTATCCCTCTAGCAAGGGATTTACACGAAAATAGGAGGATTAATTTAAGTGAGCTCTTACTGGTTGACCTTTATGAAAGTTTGAGGTTAGCTGTTTCGAGCTTAAAATCTCACACTCCTAAAAATATCTTGCTAGCTGGTCCTTTCTGGTTACTCCAGTTATGGCTTAATGCCATGTTCGAGTCTTCACTCTCTACTGCGGATACTATTGTTGAGCAAGATCCAGAAATAGCGGATCGAAATGTTGAAGGCACAAGGTTAAGGAGACTGACTCCGAGTGATGACAAGGCTGATTTCCAGATTCTATTTTCACAATACATTATGCTCTTTTCCAAGAAGCATAAGTTCGAAGAGACTATGGCGCCTTTTGCTTCGAGGACCCATGGACCATCATGGTTCACCACGTCCCTGTCAGAGGCTGCCAAGACTAAAGAAGTCCAAGACATCTGGAAAGCCTTCTTGCTCCCAAGATTAATCTCCTCCAGAATCACTCCAACCAAGAATCAAATCCTTCTGTTTGCCTACCAACCAAATTTCGTTTCAAGACAATTCGGTCTATGCCAATTAATCCCCGAACCCTCTTTCAGACTCAGAGCTCCATTACCTTCGGTCGAACTTTCAAGGCCAGAGAAGCCAAATTACAACAAGAACAATATCAAGAATTTGCTCAATTCGAATTAATTCCTTTCGAACCAACTTATTTTTCATCCAAAGGTTTTTTGGATTGGTGGATTAAATTCTACCAATCCTGCATGTTTGATACTCTTACCATCCAAAATAAACTGACTGCTGCGTTCGAAGTGCAGGTACACAAAAAGAAAGGTATGTTCACTCACGCTCAAGAAATTAAAGCTTTTCAGACTTACTTCGAAACAACTTATGATCCCACACGCTTGGAGTCCACAGTATATCGAGCGTCCCAAACCTTGAAGGAAAAATTTAAAGAAAAAGTCTCTAAGTTTAGACTTCCTTCAGGGCTGTCACCTGAGGATAGGTATAGGTTGGCACTCGAAATGCATCCACCTAAGTTTCCCAAACTACCTACCTCAGAACTGGCTCTGGCTTGGTTTCCCCCATACCCTTGGTGGTTAACTTGGAAAGAGATGTTCAAATACAAATCTCAAAGGAAACTAAAGCCATCTGAGACTGTGACATGGGCTCGACATTGGCTTCATAATTTCCCAGGGCATCTTCGCTATGACCTTTCTGCCATGTCGATTCTTTCGAATGAAGGCGCAGGTGCGGATGCTTGGGAAATCCCCAAATAAGTCTTACTTTCTTTATTTTAACATTGTCTTATGTGTTTCACTTTTCAGCCATCAGAATAAAGACTGTTGCATCGAAGACCAAGGAAGGAAGTAGTTCCCAAACAACTATTGAAGCTGATGACAACGTGCCCAAAGCAACTCCAACAATTACTCCTGCAACAACAACAACAAACACCATTGCTCCGACTCTAACAACTACTCAGACTCCAACAACTGCGCCAATCCCAACAACTGCTCCGACCCCAAAGGTAAATAGTTTATTCTGGTATTTCGAAATAGGCTTAAGTTTATGATTGAAGTCTAACTTATGTTTGTACCATTTCAGACTAGTAAACTCCCACCAACTACTCCAAAGAAGAGAAAGCCTAGTACTAGTGGGAAAACTCTCAAGGCTGGGGAAAGTTCACCAACGGCTTCGAAGAAGAAGCAGAAAAAAGACATTTCAAAGGATACTAACGTCTCTGGACTCGATTCCAGGGATGTTGCTCCCTCACAAAAATCCAAAAATCCACCTTCGACCTCCAACGTAATGTTGGAACACATAGACAGTAATATATCTGCAGATAATCCACAGGTGAGTTCACTTCTAATTTTTGAGAATGATTATTCGTACCTTAGTTGAAAGTTTCTAATCTTTCTTTATTTGTGTAGGATGATTTAACTCCAGTCCCAACCACTTCGAATCCTCCCCCACAAACAGCTGCTCCGATCCATTCTTCTCCTCATGGAGATTCAAGCAATCTGGTGCAAAACAAGGGGTCCTCCAATATGGCGGTTCCAACTGGAGCTCCTGAGCAGCCAGATGATCAAGGCACTTCACCTCCTCTCAAGGAGACCAACGAAACAACACTTGAAGATGCTACAGAAATACCTCCAGAGACTTCTCACCCAGAATCTCCTCTCCAGACTCATCAAGAAAAGGTTACCCAAATTGAAGAAGAAAAGGCTTGCCCTTCTCAGGAGAGCGAGGATTCGAGTGAGGAAGGATCTGAGGATGAAGAAGGAGAAGATGCTCAAGAAGGTTCGAGCGAAGGGACGGAATCTGATGCTCCCAATAATGAAGATGAGGACATTGAAATAGTGGATCTGGTTGGTGATGACGAAGATGATGGTGAGGGAATTAATAAAGGTGATGGTGTCCCTGCCAACGAGCCAATGGAATTTGAAACGGAACCTACTCCATTGCGTATGGAACTTCCCAAATCCCCTCAACGTCAAACAGCTGAAGAGGAGTTAGCCCTCTTAAAACGAACTGACCCTATTGGGTATATGAAGGCTAAGCTAGCTCAGAGAAACACTCCTCTTCCCAAGGCTGGTATTGGTTCGACTACTACTTCAACGCCTTCTGATGATAGGGTTGTACTTCTCCATAAGATTAGGAAAACAATCCTAGATGTGGATTTATTTGAAGTACTCAAGAAAGACAGTACAGCCTGCTTTATCATGAAGGGACTTCTCAACCAAGTCGACCTTACCAATTGTTCTTTGGAAGTTAGCACCATCCTGTTCGAACTTCAATCCTTGATAGATAATATAACTGGGTGTTTCCTCCAAGATGAATCTGCTACAAACAAGGTCCGAGAGAAGCGTATTGCAATGGATGCTGCTTATGAGCATGCTTCGAAGCTTTCTAAAGAAGTTGAAGAGCATGCCCTGCACATCAAGCAAGCTAAAGCTGATTATGAGCTTCGAGCTCAATCCATTCTTCTCTGGGAGAAACAGATTCTAGAACTTCAAAGTAAAATCAAAGAGGCCCAACAACAGCAGATAGCATATCAGACCAACACTTTTGGTAATCGTTTCGAAGAGCTCTTGAATAAAGGACTTGCAGAGACAGAAGCAGCTGAGCAATTAAAGGGCGAAGTTGCTATCCTAGAAGGAGCCAAGCGCTTCAATCAACAAAAGCTTGAGTCTTTTAGGAGTATCTTCGATCGATTAAGGAACAACACTTATTTCTAAAGATTGTCTGTTTATCATGCTTGTAATATTAATTTGACTGTAGTTTGTATTACTCGAACAATGCCATTTTGGCAACTTTAATTTACCATTTTGGCATATCTTCACTTTATTTGATTAAGTTATTATTATTCGAACCTCCTGCAGGTGTGGTTTATATTTCTTTAAATATTTCCCATTAACCCTTAAGATTCGTTTGTGATCATTTGCTTCTTCGATCTCATACGCATTGTTCGAAAATGTTTTTACAATTCGAAAAGGTCCTTCCCAATGGGGTGACCATTTACCTAAGGCTTTATTCTTCTTGTCCATGGGCAATATAACTTTCCAAACTAAGTCATTAGTACTGAATGTTTTACCTTTCACCCTTTTGTTATATGCCCTGGCTACTCTTTCCTTTTGCCTCATCAAGATTTCTAATGCGTGCAATCTGACTTCGTCCAACTCAACTAATTCATTCATCATCATTTCCCAATATAATGAAGATGGGATTTCGTTTTGTCTTTGAATTCGAATTGACTGTAGATGAATTTCTATTGGTAAGACTGCATCATGACCAAATGTTAGTTGGAAAGGTGTGGTGTTAGTAGCTTCCTTAGGGGATGTTCTACAGGCCCATAATATTTGATCCAAAGTCTTATGCCAATTTCTTGGTTTTTTACCAACATGTTTTTTAATCAAACCTATTATTACTTTGTTGGCTGCTTCGACCTGACCATTTGCTTGAGCATAATATGGTGTTGATGTTAGCAACTGAAACCCCATTTCTGGGGCAAATTCTTGCATCTTTTTACCAGTAAACACAGATCCTTGATCTGTAGTTATGCTCTCTGGCAATCCAAACCTATAGATAATTTGTTTCTGTATGAATTCGATAATAGCCTCTTGATCTGCAGCTACTAATGGTATTGCTTTGATCCATTTGGTAAAATAGTCTATTCCTACTAAGATATATTTCTGACCTTTAGATGACGCAGGATTGATTTCTCCTATTAAATCTAAGGCCCATCCTCTAAAGGGCCATGGTTTGATGATCGAATGAAACTCACTTGCAGGAGCGTGTTGAATCCCTGCATGTTTCTGGCATTCTTCACATCCTTTGGCAAAATCTATACAATGTTTGAGCATACTGGGCCAGTACATACCATATCGAAATAACAACCACTTCATTTTATGGCCTGCTTGATATGCCCCATATGCCCCATTGTGGACTTCTGATAATGCTAGATATGCGTCACTTTCTCCCAAACATTTGAGTAATACGCCTTCTTGGGTCTTCTTGAACAGTTCATTTCCCATAAGGACATATGATAATGCTCTATATTTTATTTTTCTGTCCACATTCAATGTTGGATTTTCTAAATACCTTATTAATGGATTTCGCCAATCTGTATCTGCTAAAGTGTTTATGGCTAACACTTCGAACCTATCTTTATCACCATAACTTAATTTAATATTTTCTAAATCTGATGGTGTAAGTCTAGTAGCCATGACTTTTCCTCTTATTTCGATCAAGTCCTCAAAGTTTTTGGCAGAAACTTTATACCCTGAAGCCAATTGTGCTAGGTCATTTGCTTCTTGATTTTCTATTCTTGGTATGTGCTGAATATCCATGTATTCGAATTTTTTGAGTAGCCTATTAACTATGACAAAGTATGTCATCAAATTTTCCTTTATGCATTTATATTCCTTCTTTATCTGCTTGACCACTAGCTCTGAATCACCTTTGATTTCGACTCTAGTTGCCCCCAATTCCAACAAAGCTTTAAGTCCAACAATGAGTGCTTCGTATTCGGCTTCGTTGTTCGAGCAACGAGGACCATCTAACTTATACTTGAATTTTGTTGGAATTCCTTCAGGAGAAATTAGGAGAACTCCAACACCACTGCCCTCTCTGTGGGTCGAACCATCAAAGTATAGCTTCCAAGGTTGCATTTCGACATAACCCATGACAGGCTTTTCGACCAATGAATGATCCACAATGAAATCAGAAATTACTTGACCTTTCACAGTTCTTAAAGGCGTGAAAGTCAAAGAATATTCTGTCAAGGCTAAAGCCCATTTACCAATTCTGCTATGCATTATTGGTTTTGAAAGCATGTGTTTGATTACATCGAAATGAGATGAAACATAAACATCAACAGGTTTTATATAATACTTGAGTTTCATACAAGAAAAGTATAAACAAAGACACAACTTTTCTATATTACTATATCTAGTTTCTGCATCATTCAATACCCTACTTAAATAATATATGGCTCTTTCGATGCCATTACTATCCTCTTGTACTAACATACTACCTATAGTAAGTTCAGAAGCAGATATGTACAATCTCATGGGTTTGCCCCATGAGGGTGGAGATAAGATAGGAGGCTGAGAGAGATATCTTTTAATCTTGTCGAAGGCCTCCTGATGTGCTTCGTTCCACTCGAAGGCTTGGCCTTGCTTTAAACGAAGTAGTGGAGAGAAAGCTTGAGTCTTTCCACTTAGATTTGAAATGAATCTTCTAAGAAAGTTAATCTTCCCCAGCAAAGATTGCAGCTCCCTTTTCGATGTGGGTGCTTTAGTCTCCATGATGGCTTTGGTCTTATTCTGGTTGATTTCGATTCCTTTTTTATGAACCACAAAGCCCAGGAAATCTCCTGCCTGCACAAAAAATGCACATTTAAGAGGATTCATTTTCAAGCCATGTTTTCTCATCCTTTCGAATGATTGGCTCAAATGATGCAGATGGGTTTCTGCAGATATGGATTTGATGACTATGTCATCAATATACACCTGCATAAATGTCTCAATAAAATCATGAAAGATGGAGTTCATTGCTCTTTGGTAAGTTTCCCCAACATTTTTTAAACCAAAAGGCATCACCACCCATTCATAGGTGCCTAAGGCTCCTGGGCAACGAAATGCTGTCTTAGCAACATCTTCTTCAGCAATAAAAATCTGGTTATAACCAGAGTATCCATCTAGCATACTTAGGTATTCGAATCCTGCAGTAGAGTCTATTAACATTTCTGCCACAGGCATAGAGTATTGATCTTTGGGGGTTGCAGTATTTAAATCCCTAAAGTCTATGCATATTATTAGTGAACCATTTTTCTTAATAACAGGTACTATATTTGCTAACCATTCGACATACCTTGTGGTTCTGATGAATTTGCAACGCAGCAACCTTTCGACCTCAGCTTTGATCTTTGTGAGCACTGCTGGCGCGAACCTCCTGGGAGTTTGCTTGATGGGCTTCTTGCCATCCTTGATTGGAAGTCTGTGCTCCACTAACTCCCTTTTCAAACCAGGCATTTCGTCATAGTCCCAGGCAAAGCAATCTTTGTTCCTTTTGAGGACTTCGATCACCTCCTGCTTGAAACTTGAGCTGAGTTTTGCACTTATGTAGGTTATTCTTTTTGTGTTGTCATCTCCCAAATTCACCTCTTCGAGTGGATCCTGTGCTAGCATTTTGGCAGCCGAGTTTGTTGGATCCTTCTCGAAGCCCAAGGGTTCTGTATCATAGATGGCATCAAGCCTTTGATTTATTTCGTTTTCTCCATAGGGTGAATCTTTCGAACCATTCCCTTAGAGTTCGTTTACTTCAACTGTATGTTATATTGCAGCCTCTGAAGCCGCTTTCCATTCATTCTCAGCCATATAGGCTGAAATCCTTTCGAAGAAAGAGGACTCAGTCATGAGCAGGACCGTCGAACTCCCAGCCTGGTGGCCGTCTTTGCGAAGTGCCTTCGCCTCCTTCATCACCCTTAATTATTTTTCTATCCCAATACATGCCATCATGGCGGAGGGTCATATAGTAATGCGCATCTCTTGTTTCATTCATTTCATCACTTGGTGTACAAGGAGCTATTCTTGCCAGATACTTGTCATAATTTCTTTTGCTAACCAGATTGACTGTTGTCATGAAGTAACTTTGGTCTGCTTCGATATTTTCCACTATACCATCTTCTCTCTAGAGGACTAGCCTTTGGTGCATCGACGAAGGAACTGCCCCTACGCCATGAATCCATTCTCTTCCCAACAGCAAGTTATAATTGGCCTTGGCTTCGATCACCATGAACATGGTGGGCCTACAGCTCGATCCGACGGTTAGCTCCACTTGCACCACTCCCAACGTTTGTCCTACCTTCCCTTCATAGTTGGATAGGACCATGTTGTTAGGTTTAACATCACCCTCTTGAATGCCTAACTTTTTCAGCATGAATTTAGGCATAAGATTAACTGCAGCGCCTCCATCCACTAAGACCTTGTTCACCCCGTGGGCTCCAGCCTTTGCTCGAATGAACAGTGGCTTCAAATGATTCTTCATTGTTGGATCTGGGTGTTCGAAGAATGCGTTCTGCTCTTCGACCGCGCCATTATCCATTACATAGTAACAGACTGGTCTGTGTTTCATCAAATCAATGGTATCTTCTTCCTCCTGTTCTTCGATTTCGGTCTCTTGGCCAAATTCAGATGGTAATACAGATACCACATTGCAGTTTAGGTTAAGTGAGGATTCTCCTTCTGATTCGAAGTTATCTGTAAGCATATCCTCGTCTTCTTGTGGACTTGGAGTGTACTCTTTCGACTCATCTGGTTTTGTTTCAGAGAAAAGCCTCCTACTAACTGGAGGTTTGTTTTCAGGTTGCTTGCTTGTTGTTGGTTTGTTGGTGCTTGACCCTTCTTTGTTGTTGGTCGAAGCTGCTCCTTTGTCTGCCAAAGCTTCCCTCTCAGCCTTTCGAATTCGTTGCTGCCTTCGCCATTGGGATCTTGACATGGGATTCTTACCCTTATAATTTCCCAGCCTCAGTTCCTCCCTCTTTGCAGTGTTGAATTGTCTCCGATACACCATGGCATGCCGCGCATTTCGCTCACTACCTCCCCATTTATCCTTCCCCTTATTGGTTTTGACTTGCAACCATTTGTCTGTTGGTACTTCTGCAGGGATTTTGAATGTCACCCTTCGAGCACCCTTTGGATATGGGCTATCGGGCTTTCGTTGAATGTGATTACCATCGAAACGCTGACTCATCTGACCAACTTCCTTGTGATTCCAACATGGGGCGAAGGGAATCGTTTCGAAAGCTCCAGCCATGTTCTGGTCGTATGCTGCTGAACATCTTGGGCAAATCAGGCACTTGGTTGCCCCTTTGTGACAGCGAACTAAGAATTCCAACAAACTCTCCCCAGCTCTAGGGTAGCATCTGAACAATTGGTTGTCTTGGCGCCAATTTACTCCAGTTCGAGCCCTTTGTTTTCGTTCAAACTCTGCAGCAATCCTCTTGTTGCATATGATGCTGCATCTTGGACAGAGCATCATTTCAGCATGTCCCTTGTGGCACAGTGTCATACCCCAAAATTTGCCCTCCATCTTCTCAAGATATCTCATATATCCATACTCAAAGATTCCTCAAGAGTTGATCAGACAAAACTCTCTCCTAGACAATCAACCCAAACTAGGGTTTGGCAATTCTCAGCTTCAGATGGACTTCCAACATCTCCAATGTCCTTCATGCCTCCTCATATGCTTCAAAGATTCTCCATGTCAAGTTTCAAGCCTCACAAGTCAAGTTTCCTCAGACAATTGCTCAGATGGTTGAAAATCAGTTGTATTGGACAAAAAGTCAACTGTGGTCAACATACAGTCAAACTTCATAATTTTTGGTCAACATCCGCATTTTGAAGTTACATTCATCATTTGATCAAGGGTTGATCATGATTCATCAAGAAAACTCAAGATTTGCTCAAAAGTCAAACTTTCTAAATTAGGGTTTCTAGGTGAAAAGTCAACTGAACTTTGACCTGATCATAACTTTCTCATACTTTCTCAGAAATTTTTCCACCACCTCTTGTTTCGAAGGAAATTCAATTCTCTACAACTTCATGTCTCACAAGAATGTCCAAAAAATGCTTCATTTGAGAGGTATGGCTCAAAACATTACAGGTCATTTTCAAAGTCAACAAAAAGTCAACATTTTGTTTTGAGGATATATTGAGCATGGAAACTCCAAATGAGATGAGACCAAAAATGTTGGTTAGAGGATTCTTATAGCTTTCCAAAAAGTCTAGGAACACTCAAAAATGTGGAAAATTAAGCAAGATACACCATTCACAAGTTGGGCAATTTTGAAAGAGTGCACAAAGAGAGATGCTTCTAAAAATCAAAATTTTTGCAAATGGGCTTACTTTTTCTTCATCCAAACTTGTTCCTTATACAATTAGGAATATCCAAGCTCAATGCCACGAGTTTTTATTTTATTTTTCTATTTAATTTGGAATTTATTCATTTAAATACAAATTAAATTCAAAAATAAAGTATAAAATTAAAATTAATTGCAAACTTGATTTTTCTCTCTTCCTTGAGATCCAAGCAACTCAACAAAGCCAGCAAATTTCGAAATTTGGATTGGTATGGCAAGATTTGATTGAAAATTGATCAAAATATGAAAATTTGATTTTGTACAAAATCAAATTTGATTTGCATTGATTAATGATTGATTCTTCCTCAAATTAACTCCAGATCCTTCTACTATATATACACAACTCATGCCACACGAATTAGGGTAGAAATTTTGGCTGGAGAAACTCTTATTGCAATTCAAAAAACCGTGGTACACAAGCAAATTGCAACCCTAGTCCCAGCTGTTTTCAATCGATTCTAAGGTGTCCATTGCATTCCTTGATATCTCTTGAGTCGATCAAGAATTGGAGAATCCGAATTCGGTTTGTTCAAGAAAATCTTAAAATCGTATTTCAATTATCATGCATTTTAAACTTGTTTCATTGTTGTTTTTGTGATTAGTGATGAGTTTGCAAGCGATCTGGGCAAGTTAATCGTATTTCTATGGCCTGAAACTCGAATTGCCATGGCTAGGGTTCTTGAGTTCGATTTAGGGTTTTGCTTATTAGGATAAATTGGACCTCAAGACCATTGCCAATGAATTCGGAATGATGTCCTGAATCGAACCATGGTCTTACAATTCATTTATATTATGTGTGCTTGATTTTTGATTTAGCCAGGGTCTGTAGCGTCGAAAAATGGCCGACGCTGAACTTTCAAATTTTTGAAACGAGGAAGATGAAGCTTGGCGCGGAAACGATGAAGCCTGGAAGCGACACTTGTTCATCCATCTTCCGTTCCGATTCAATGACACGCGTGCGCTCCAGATCAGATGGCAAAGGCGTGGGGTTGTGAGCGGAAGGTCTCCAGTTCGATCCCTGGCCATGGCATTTGGTTTTACATGTTTGCAAACTTTTCCTTACTTTGTTATTTTCCATTCAATATTTTGCATACAATTTAATTTCTTTTCATCATTTTTATTCATGCATTAAAAATCATCAAAATATTTTTTCCTTTTGCATTTATTTTCAGAAAACACTTATTTAATTTATAAAATTAAAAAATATTTTTTTGCATGCATATTTATTTTTATTCATGATTTAGTATTTAAATCAATTTTAATTAGTTTTTAATTATTAAATTGCATCTAAAAAATCCCAAAAAATTATTTTAGCATATTTATGTTATTTCTAGCATGTCATATTTTTCTCATCTAAAAATTTGCATTTTTACTAATATTTTCCTCTTATTCGATTTCATCGTATTTTCCGATTTTCTTATCTTTTCACAGGTTATTCTGTTTCAGACGGTTTCTTTTACTGTTTTCTTTTTTCCAATAATGTAATTGCTCATGGGATGTAATAGTTAATTAGGGCTTTTATTTTCCGCAAGTTTAAATTATGTATCTGCCCCAAAGCCATGTAATAGCGTAGGACATTTATCTTTCCGCATCTTTACATTCCGCATTTTAATTTCCGTACCCTATAAACTGCTAGTAATTAGGCGTGTATGGAAAGATTAAAATCAACATAGCTCACTCATAATTTCAAGATAACATATCTGAATTTGAAACACTCATTTCACACATGCACCCCTTAGGGTAATTCTCTCTCGTTGCCTTTACGAATTCAAATATGGTCATGTCCCTCGAACGTAGAGGTATTCTAGCACCGTTGCCTTCAAAACAAATCATCATAGTCCCTTCGATACAAAGATCATAAGACCCACGATGTCGCCTCCGAATACATGATCTTGATCCTCGATTGTCGCCACGAAAATGATGATAGTCCCGAATGTGCTAGGATACTTCCTACAAGTTGCTTTCTATGACCATCCGATGTCCCTTCGAATGTCCCGCTTACATCCAACAAATAGAGTTACCTACCAACTAATGGTATGGATAGCGCTATTCTAAAGGAAAGTAAAACAATACAACGACCAATTCGAGTAGGTAATAAGACTTTTAGTTGCTTGCTCTATCAAAATACTTTTCACACAACACACTTTTGTCAAAGTTCAAACTCTTTTCAAAACGAAACATTTCCGAACACTTTGTATACATTCCTACATGAATCATTACAAAGTCAAAGCGAAATGCCTTTTCAAAACATTTTTGTCAAACACACAGAAAGCACAATTTTAAAGTGATCTAAGAGCAACTAAGAGCCCGTAGATAACTACGGATGGAAAGGGGTGCTAATACCTTCCCTTTTCATAACCTTCTCCCTTACTCAGAATCTAACGAAGGTCTTTTTCTGTACTTTTTACCTTCCCTTAATTGGATAAAAGAAAAGTTGGTTGCGACTCTTGCTATCCGCACATTTGCGATACAAAACTCTCAAAGTCAGTTCACCGTGTTACAGAACTGGCGACTCTGCCGCGGAGACACCCTAAAAAGAGAGAATGCCTTAAGGATTTCTAAATCACCTTTATTGCTTTCTGTTTGACTTGCTTGCTTTATCTTTAAGGGTTGCTTGGGTATTATATTTGTGGGGGATCCTACACCCGGATCCGGGTTTCCTTTTAGGTAAGTAGCAATAAATCGTCGCGACCGTTAGACGTATATCAAAACGGTCAACATGATGGCTACGTTAGTGTGACACTTTGGATGTCCTGATACTCTTCATTCCCAAGTTGAGGATAGTATTTGGCTTCTGCGTGGTGTCATCAAGCACTAACTAAACTTTTAGAACCTTAATTGACCCATCTTGGCCATTAGAAGGTAGTGAGATGGCCGACTTTGGTGTAGACCGAGGTTGGTTGATACTCGATGCTACGCTCATTGAGATCGGACTTTTGGGATATTTTCGGTCGACCACTTGGCAGTCGTATTGAAATAAACGCCTACGAGAAAGATCAATGATGTGAGATTCCTAGAACCCGGTTACTATTATAGGACAGGATGAACCAACTCAAACTTTTGGTGGGGTAATCACCTATACCTCATGCGAGCCTTAAACCTAGGCTCATTGTGTGAATTGCTTGTGTGTGCCAAACATGACATCATGACATCATTTGCATTGCATATCATTTCTAACTATTTCAAGGACCTAGGGATTTATCTTTGCTCTATTTTGTAGGGTATTATGGCTTCTAGAAAGACTATCCTAATCAACTTCATGGGTATACCTTCTCAGCTCAAAGAATTGGTTTCAGAAATTCCCGACCATGCTCAGTTCATCAAAAGACATGGTTATCTACTTGATTTGGTTACCTCCGGTTTTGAAGAAGATATGATGCATGTCCTATTCCAGTTCTTCGATCCGAAACACCATTGCTTTACATTCCCAGATTATCAGTTGGTTCCTACTTTGGAAGAATTCTCTAAGCTTCTTGGGGTACCTATTCTTGACCAAATGCCATTCACCGGTCTAGAAAAGGTTCCTAGGTATGAAGACATCGCATTCGCCTTACACCTTAAGCGCTCAGACATTGAAGCCAATTAGGAAACCAGAAGTGGAGTTAAGGGTTTACTTGCCAAGTTCCTGATTAAGAAAGCCCGAGAATTCCTCAAAGTTATGAGTTTCCATGCATTCGAAGACATTGTGGCCTTGCTAATCTATGGTTTGGTTCTATTCCCTAACTCGGATCAATTCATAGATGTCAACGCCATCAAGTTATTCCTTACCCGCAATCCAGTGCCTACTTTACTTGGAGATATTCTACATTCTCTCCACAGTCGTACTATCAAAAGACAAGGAACTCTCATGTGTTGCATACCGTTACTTTCCAGGTGGTTTATTTCGCACCTTCCTCCATCAGTTTTGAAGAATGAACAAAGGTGGAGATGGTCTCAAAGGTTAATGTCCCTCTCTCATTCAGATATCCGTTGGAACCTTTTCTCTCAAAAGGACTTCATATTCATTGAGCGTTGTGGAGAATTCCCTAATATACCACTACTTGGTATAAGGGGAGGTATTACTTACAACCCTTCTTTAGCTCAGCGTCAGTTTGGTTTTGCTCGAAGAGATGGTCCTCATGATATGCTTCTCCAAGATATTGTGTTTGACTACAATCACGATCTCCAGAATTACCGACGAAGGTTCATACACGCCTGGGGCATGGTAAAGAAGACTGATACCAAGACTTTGGGGCACCAGAACTCCATTCCTTGGGAACCTTACCTCAAATGGGTGCGAGCTCGAGCTCAACACCTCATGATGCCATTCACGCCTGTTCTACCAGTAATTATGGAACCTGTTGCTATAGGTGACGAGTCCTATACTGTTCTCCATCCTGACATGCCTACTGATTTTGAAGACTTGAATTGATCTTGGATTCAGCTCAAGGAAGAGAGGGATACCTTTGAAGCTCAGTGTTACGCAAGTGAGAAGAAAGTGCTAGAGTTGACTAAGCTACTTCACGAGGAGCGAAGCATCAACGCCTACCTCGGCACCAAGAGGTAGCGCCCATGGGAGACTTAGAGCTTTCGGATTTTTATGCTTTTCTGTTGTTCTTGTCTTGAACTATCCTTTGTACTTAAAAAGAAAAATAAAAAGAGTACTAATAAATGTTTGTTCATTGCTTGTTTAACAAATTTAAATCTCTAAGGTCCTTGAAAACATTGCATTACATTTGCATAAACATCGCATAGCATAGCATAACATTGCATCACAGGTACATTGAAGATTGGTTTTCTCATTCTCTCGCTATTTATTTTAGCGAAATGGCTCTTGAACAAGCTCAAAGATCTCCGTGCTCGAAATGCTCGGTTTAGATGTTCACCACTTGGTTCAAGGCCAAGAAGATCTGAAGAAGCTCATCAACAGAAAGAAGAAGGTTGTTGGTCTTCTCAACATGGGCAGGCGCTACAAAGGAGGTCCTAGAGTGGTTAGTCGAATTGAGCTCTCTGAAGGAAGTGTCAAGAAGGAGGATGAGCAAAGTAACAAGGGTGATGGTGAAGGTAGTCAGCATGAGCCTGAAAAAGTCTATGATGATGGCCAATACTCTAATGAAGATGACAAGTACAAACAACTTGAAGACCGTTTGAATGCTGTGGAAAACCTAAAAATGTCAGGACTTAATTTTGATGATCTAAGTCTTGTTCCTGGTGTTGTGATTCCTCCCAAATTCAAGGTTCCTACTTTCGCCAAGTATGATGGCATGTCTTTCCCTAAGCTGCATTTGAAGTCCTATGTTCAGAAAATCAACCCCCACACTGATGACAGAAAGTTGTGGATGCACTATTTTCAAGAGAGTTTGTCCGAACCCGTTGGAATGGTACTATCGCTAGAGAACGACCGTATCCGTACTTGGGTGACTTAGTGATGCTTTCTGACGATGAGTACAATCTTTGAATTGACCCACTCGCATGCAACTACAAAGTATGTCTATGGGCGTGATGAGAAGTTCAAGGAGTATGCTCAAAGTGGAGATCTAGCGGTATAGTTCACCCACCCTTGTCCAATAGGGAGTTGGTTGATATGTTTATGGGAACACCGACAGGCCATTCTTCAATCATCGATTGGAAACTCTTGACCGGATTCACCGTGATATTGCGTATTGAAGGCGGTATCAAGAGTGGAAAGATTCATGTAGAATCATCTTCAAATCTTTGAAGAGATCTTTTGGTGGTAAGAAAGAAACTAATGTGTATGGTCGAAAAAGCCGAGCCAAGACCGACCGTGCTCAATCTGGGGCGGTTGTGATCTCGATCCTACATCGGCCAACCTCGGACGTGGAAACCGAAGCATTTGATCAACATGCCGCAGTTGAAAGCAGCGATGAGGGATCCTCCTCAAAGTCAACACTTCCTCAGAGATACAATCCTAATGCTAAGTGTGCTTACCATTCCAATAGCCGGACATAAATCGATGATTGTTGGGCTCAAGAACAAGATTCAAGACATGATTGAAGCTAAGCATTGAGTTTGACCCTCCTGAGACTCAGATGTGATCAACGCGCCTATGCCTAACCATGAGAGTTCCAATGGTGACGATACTTATGTTTTCAACATAGATGACTTGACTATTCCTCCGATATTAAGAAGAATTTCTGCAAGCGGTGTCAACCAAGATGCCCGGAGAATTATCGTTGGTGCCCATCCGCTTTGATGGTTGTGCTTGGTTGAGAAGGCGTGTCCGATGCATGATGAATAACCGCGAGATACTATTTCTGAAACCACCTATGCAGAAGCTGTGTGAAGAAATGTCTAAGTTGAAGATTGACAATGCGAATGAAACAGTACCGTCTGTATGGGACACCTTGGGGCAGCCGAGTGGAAAGTATGATTACATGGTGAAGTACACTGTTCCTGAGAGCTACAAGATTCCTATTGAAGATGTTAAGGCAACCGGATGGGATGACGATTTCCCAGAAGACTATGCTGATGTTAACACCATAAGGATTTCCTCTGTCGATCCTGTGCCTAGTGTGGCGCCTCTCATCATTATTTCTCCAAGACCAGTTCCATATTCCTCTGACAAGGATATCCCTTGGAATTATGGAGCTGATGTTTACTATCATGGTGTCAAGCAAGACCCTCTGACCATTGAAGATCTTACAGTTGAAGCTACCATTCTTGACATTGACAACATCACCGGATCAAGTAAGGTGACCAGAACCGGAAGGGTTTTCTCTCCAGAAATCTCTCCTCCCAAAGACACCGCGACTCTAGCTCGCATTCCAGCTATTCCATCAGTTCCCCAAGAACCAGTGACTCATCCTGCTCAGCCAGAAGTACCAAAGGAAGTTGCTGAAGACACCTCCAAACAAGAAATGGAAGAAATTCTGAAGATTATCAAAAAGAGTGACTACAATGTTGTGGAGCAGTTGGGACAAACTCCGTCCAAGATCTCCATGCTTGCTCTGCTCTTGTGCTCTGAGGCTCATGCTAATGCCTTGGTGAAGTTTCTGAAGAATGCTCACGTGCATGACACTACTACTGACCAGTTTGAAGTTTGTATTGCTAGCCTGGCTGCCAACAACGGCCTAGGCTTCTTTGATGCTGATTTGACTCCTGCCGGAAGGAAACATAACAAAGCCTTGCACATCTCTGTTGAATGCAAGGGCGTTACATTATCTCATATTTTGGTGGATACTGGTTCTGCTTTGAACATCCTACCAAGACGCTTTTGATCGACTCGATGTTGAAGGGTTGGTCACGAAACCCGTGACATTATTGTGAGAGCTTTTGATGGTTCTAAGCGAGCAGACTTGAGAGCTTATTCGCCCGTTAAAGTCGGTTCCCGACTTTTGATTCCACTTTCTTTGTCATGGACATCCGTCCCGCTTACTCTTGCCTACTTGGGCGCCTTGGATACATGGGGCGGTACCTCTACCCTACATCGGTCAAGTACCGGTGAAAGGAAGGTTGTTACGGTATGTGGTGAAGAAGAGTATATGGTCAATCATCTACATCATTCGATACCTCGAAATGGAGGGTGAATTCTTGAGACTCCTGTCAAGCTTTTGAAACAATACCCAGTCATGCCTTGACTCTCCCGTCACTCTGAAGTTACACAAGTTCCTAGGATGGCCTCACCGAAAGATGCTCAAGCTGCTGAACAAGGAGGTAGTATTGTTTGGGGTCACTCCCGATCTTCCTTTCAAATCCGACAAGACTGGTTTAGGCTTCACCATCAAGGGTCAGAAGATGATATGCCGCGAATGTGCCGTCCAACTTCCTTTCCGCATCAGCTAGAGTGGAATCCATGCTATAGAAGACGACGACCACGGCTTCGACATCAGCAAGTGGATCTTCCCAACTCCAGATCATGGGCTCAGCAATTGGAAGGCTGAAGACGTCATACCAATCTCCTTTAGCCAGGAGTAATTGCTCTTGTTTTTGTTTTGCTTTTCGTATTTTTATGTTTCGAACAATAAACTCTAAAGCCTAGTGCCTTACCCGGGGCATCATGGCTCGTTTGCGAGGGTTATTATTTGTCGTTTGCGTATTTTCATTCAATAAATTCGTTGGACTTTTGCATTCAATTGTTTGTTTTCTTTCTTTACTTTATCACCCCTCCAAAAGCTATGTGTTTCTTACACACACCACGTGATACACTGCGAATCATTCGAATCTATTAATACCTATGCTATTACTAAATATGACTTCGATAATCCGATCTACCAAGCCGAGGACAAAGCGAGGAAGATTGTGAAGTCTTGGGAGAACTTGCCGGCTCTGACAAGAAGAGCGAGTTATACTGACCACCGAAGAGCAAGTTGAGGTTGTGAATTTAGGTACTAGCGAAGAGAAAGAGATCAAGATAGGAGCGGTCTTGAGAGATGTTAAAGAAAGGATGATCAGATGCTACGAGACTACATTGAGGTTTTGCTTGGTCATACGAATACATGCTGTTTAGACATTGATATTGTGGTACACGACTACCAAAGAAGGTTTTCTCCTGTGAAAGAAGGTTTCGCATGCGTCCCGAGATATCGAGAAAATCAAAGCCGAAGTTATAAAGCAGGTTTCTTTCTATCCACGTGGGTTGCAAATGTGGTGCCCGTACAAGAAGGATGGCAAAGTTCGAATGTGTGTGGATTACGAGATCGAACAAAGCAAGTCCGAAGAGCGATTTTCCACTTCCTCATATTGATGTTACGGTAGACAACACCGCTCATCATAAGGTTTTCTCCTTCATGGATGGTTTCTCCGGTTACAATCAAATCAAAATGGCTCTCGAAGACATGGAGAAGACTACTTCGTTACGGTGGGGCACTTTCGCTACAAGGTTATGCCGTTCGATTGAAGAACGCGGCGCCACTTATCGCGTGCTATGGTGACATTATTTCATGACATGATTCATCACGAGATAGAGGTCTCGGCGACATGATAGCTCGATCACGGACTGAAGAAGAACATCTTGATCATTTGCACAAACTGTTTGACAGGTTGAAGAAGTACAAACTAAGACTTAATCCTAACAAGTGCACTTTTGGAGTCCGATCCGGAAAACTCCTAGGGTTTGTTGTCAGTGGTAAAGGTATTGAAGTTGACCCCGCCAAGGTTAAAGCTATTCGGAGATGCCAGACCCGCCGAGAAAGAAGTCAGAGGTTTCTTGGGCCGATTGAAATACATTGCCAGATTCATTGCACATCTAACTGCTACTTGTGAGCCAATCTTCAAGTTACTAAAGAAAGATCAAGTAGTGGGATGGAATGACGATTGTCAGATCGCTTTTGACAAAATCAAGGAGTACCTACAGAATCCTCCTATCTTGATGCCGCCCGCCGAAGGAAGACCTCTTATCATGTACTTGACAGTGTTAGAGAATTCAATGGGGTGTGTGTTGGGGCAACATGACGAGTCCGGTCGAAAAGAGCATGCCATATACTACCTTAGCAAAAGTTTACCGGTGAAACAAGATACTCACACTGAGAAAACTTGCAACACTTTGGCTTGGGCTGCCAACTAAGGCAGATATGTTGACTCACACTACTTTGTTGATTTCAAGATGGATCCGATAAAATACATATTTGAGAAACCAGCTCTCTGGGAAGAATAGCAAGATGGCAAATGATCCCGACCGAATACGACATCCAATACACTTCTCGGAAGCGATCAAAGGAAGTGTGGTAGCCGATCATTTGGCTCATCAAGCCGTAGATGACTATCGATCTATGCGATTCAATTTCCCGAAGATGTTTTACTAATTACAGATTGTGAAGAACCGAGCCCGACGAAGGACACGAACAAGGATCCCGATGGACCATGGTCTTTGATGGAGCCTCAATGCACTTGGCAATGGCATTGGCGCCATTATTACATCCCCCGCGACATCGCCTTTCACCGTCCGATTATGTTTCAATTGCACCAATGACATGGCTATCGTGCATCAAAATCTATTGACTTAAGAATCAAGTTCTTGCAAGTATATGGAGACTCCTGGTGATCGGTCGATTGGCGAGTGGGATATCAAAACCTCATTCCGTATCGAGAGCATGTTTTGAGTTTGATCCCTACTTGAAGAGATTACTTTCAATCACATTCCACGAGAAGAGAATCGGTTGGCACGATTGCTACTATGTCAATAAATGGGACAACGAGGCTCCCGGATCATCATTGAGAAAAGATATTGTTATGAGCTTGATACGTAAGATAAACCTTGGTACTATGGCGTGAAAAGGTATCTTGAGACTCGGGAATATCCGCGAGGGCATCCGTCAATGATAAGAAGTTCATGAGAAGATTTGCATCAAATTCTTCCTCAACGACATCCACAACCACGACCCTACTGTAGATCGAAAACAAAGAATACGTATCATGGAAGAGTTACGGCGCATTTGGTACCCACTCCGGTGGACACACCATGGCTAAGAAGATTTTGAGAACAAAGTTACTATTGGTCCACCATGGAAGCGATTGTCACCGCTTCGATCTTGTCACAAGTGCGGTTATGCAGACAAAGTGCACGTACCTCTACCTCTGAATGTCTAACTCCTTGGCCTTTCGCAATGTGGGGCATTGACATGATTGGAGAAATCAAGCCCACCGCTTCCAACGGACATCGTTTCATCCTTGTGGCAATTGATTATTTCACCAAGTGGGTAGAAGCGACCTCGTTATCATTACCAAGAATGTGGTGGCTCGTTTCATCAAGCATAATCTTATCGTCGGTATGGCACTCCCGAAAGGATTATCACGGATAACGGCTCTAATCTCAACAACAAGATGATCACCGAACTCTGCAGTTCAAGATCAAGCATCACAATTCTTCTCCATATCGGCCTAAGATGAATGGCGCTGGAAGCCGCCAACAAGAACATTAAGAAGATTATCTGAAGATGACGGTGACTTACAAGGATTGGCATGAGATGTTACCATTCGCTCTTCATGGTTATCACACTGATCGGACATCAACAGGCAACCCCTTCTCTCTTGTATACGGTATGGAAGCGATCCTACCCATCGAGGTTCGGATACTCAACGAGTCCTCCGGGCGGAGTTAGGCGAAGACGATTGGGTCCAGACTCGCCTTGACAGTTAATTTGATTGATGAGAAGCGACTCGCGTCCATACGCCATGGACAGATCTATCGAGCGAATGATCGAGCATTTAACAAGAAGGTCAAGCACCGAGTCTACCAAGTCGGTGACCTAGTAGTCAAGCGCATCATTCTTCCACAAGGTGATCCCAGGGCAAATGGACTCCCACCCATGAGGGACCGTTTGTAGTCAAGGCATATTTTCCGTGGACTATGATACTTAGCACCATGGATGGTGAAGACTTCCACACCACGTGAGCAGACATAGTCAAAAATACTACGCATAAAGAGACCCGCTAGGTCGACGGACCTAGGCAAAAATAAGGGCATCTGGCGAACCAAAGGTTCGGGCAAAAGTTAAGGATATATACAAAACATGTACACCGGCAGTCGAAAACACGAAAAGCTTGGGCAAAAGGGTATCCCGTGGTGAAAACCGAAAGGCGGTCTAGGCAAAAGTTAGGGATTTAAGCGTGCGACTATGTCTCTTCGGATCACCGCTTCGGACTACTATCAAGATTCAAGATTCAAATGGCGAAGATCGGTCTACTCACTTTCTCGGCAAGGAGAGATGAGATAGTTGAAATATATGAGTACTAGCATGGTTGGAACTTAACGAGATTGTTTCCGCATAGCTTTTACCTTTCTTGTGTACAAACTACTTGGCCATCACATTTCAAATGAATACAAGTTCTTTCTCTTTACATTTTTCACTATTGTCGTTTGCAATAAGTCCAACGTTTGCTTTGAATGATTATATGCATTTGACAATAAGAATCTATTCACAAACATGCGAAAAGTGGACATACAAAAGTAGTTACTACGGGCTCTAGGAATTGAGGTGACGACGAAAGTCACCAATGCATTTCCCCGAGCATGATCCCCACGATGTCACTCACAACAAACCTTCCCATGGAGTATCGTTAGTCCCGACGGTGATTCCACTCAATGAGCAATGTTACATCGGTCTCAGCGGTAACACTTCATCCCTAGCCAAGGTATTTATCATCAGGAGAATATCTCTCAACAATTCCCCTTTTCTCCAGCAGCGGTATCCAGACTTGAGACTTGGTCAGATAGTGCACCGGAGAAAATCTACATCTTCTATTCCCGACGGAGATTCCAGCGGGCTGACCCGGTCTCCCAACCATCAAACGCTCTCGGTGAGATCTACACTCAAAATCCCGATGGGCGCCTCCTAATTTTTCCCAGCGGATCTACATACAAGATCCCCAGTTGCCTCCCGGACTATCCCGGGGGTCTATGTATGAGATCTCCAACAACGAGTTTCTCAATCTCTACCTTCCTCAACAATATCTAGGCCCAAGACTTGGTCGATAGTGCATCGGAGGATCGAAGTCCTTTTCTTCTCGGGATCTCCATCCCCAAGCAAGTCGGGAATCCTCAAGCGAACATCCATATTCTTCAAGATGGATATGTTTTGAAATACCACAACATCTATCATTCATACATTACTCATAAAAGTCATAATTTGCATATGTCATTCATACATTGTCATGCATCATACTTTGCATAAGACTAACAAATATTCTATCAAAGTTTCTCTTGTTTTCTCCAAAACAGTGGAAATCACTTAGCGAGTCCGAGATTAAGCCACGAATCTCGACGGAAAACTATCGAAGACCGCCCTAGTTGTCCTCCGACGGTGGTCGAGATTAAGCCCGAATCTCGGGAAAACTATCTCAAGACCACCCTAGTTGTCCTCCGACAACTGGTCCAGATTAAGCCAGAATCTCGTGGAAAACTATCGAGCGACCGCCCTCGTTGTCCTCCGACAACCGATCCGAGATTAAGACACCGACGGAAACCCTATCCAGCGATCACAAGTTATCCTCCGATAACAGCGTTGGATCAACACCGATGCACAGGAAGATATCCACATTTTCCAACTACTACCTCCCTCGGAGTAACCCACGAAGATCTATTCGAATCCTTCTTATTATCAACAACTGAGTCTAGCGTCGACTCAATTGCTGGATGACATCTTAAGCCCATCTCCGACTACTTATCAACATTTCTCCACTTTCGAATCTCATATTTGGTTAAAACCAATACAAACCAATAACTTCATTCAAAGATGAGCACGAAGTCTAACATCGACTCCTCGGATGGCATCTTAAGCCCATCTCCGCTCCTTCCACTATCAAGAACATCTGAGCCTAGCGTCGGCTCACTCCCAGCATCGACCTTTCGGATGGCATCTCAAGCCCATCTCCGACGATTCTCCTCCTATCAACAACCTCGAGTATAGCATCGACTCATCCCCAATGAAGTCTCCGCCTTCTCCAAATGGCATCTAAGCCCATTCCGCATCATCCACCAACAAGTGCAAATTTTGGTGTACTCGGTGTTCAATCATCTTCTACCTTGGTCACGAAGACAAGTATGTCAATCTAACCTTCCAGACAAGAAGATTGAGCAGGCAGCTGTCATACCCAAAATTTGCCCTCCATCTTCTCAAGATATCTCATACATCCATACTCAAAGATTCCTCGAAGAGTTGATCGAACAAAACTCTCTCCTAGACAATCAACCCAAACTAGGGTTTGGCAATTCTCGACTTGATGGACTTCCAAAATCTCCAATGTCCTTCATGCCTCCTCATATGCTTCAAAGATTCTCCATGTCAAGTTTCAAGCCTCACAAGTCAAGTTTCCTCGAACAATTGCTCGGATGGTTGAAAATCGGTTGTATTGGACAAAAAGTCAGCTGTGGTCAACATACAGATCAAACTTCATAATTTTTGGTCAACATCCTCATTTTGAAGTTATATTCATCATTTGATCAAGGGTTGATCATGATTCATCAAGAAAACTCAAGATTTGCTCAAAGTCAAACTTTCTAAATTAGGGTTTCTAGGTGAAAAGTCAATGAACTTTGTGATCATAACTTTCTCATACTTTCTCGAAATTTTTCCACCACCTCTTGTTTTGAAAGAAATTCAATTCTCTACAACTTCATGTCTCACAAGAATGTCCAAAAAATGCTTCATTTGAGAGGTATGGCTCAAAACATTCTGGTCATTTTCAAAGTCAACAAAAGTCAACATTTTGTTTTGAGGATATATTGAGCATGGAAACTCCAAATGAGATGAGACCAAAAAGGTTGATTAGAGGATTCTTAGAGATTTCCAAAAAGTCCAAGAACACTCAAAAATGTGGAAAATTGAGCAAGATACACCATTCACAAGTTGGGCAATTTTGAAAGAGTGCACAAAGAGATGCTTCTAAAAATCAAAATTTTGCAAATGGGCTTACTTTTCTTCATCCAAACTTGTTCCTTATACAATTAGGAATATCCAAGCTCAATGCCACGAGTTTTTATTTTATTTTTCTATTTAATTTGGAATTTATTCATTTAAATACAAATTAAATTCAAAAATAAAGTATAAAATCAAAATTAATTGCAAACTTGATTTTTCTCTCTTCCTTGAGATCCAAGCAACTCAACAAAGCCAGCAAATTTCGAAATTTGGATTGGTAGGGCAAGATTTGATTGAAAATTGATCAAAATATGAAAATTTGATTTTGTACAAAATCAAATTTGATTTGCATTGATTAATGATTGATTCTTCCTCAAATTAACTCCAAATCCTTCTACTATATATACACAACTCATGCCACACGAATTAGGGTAGAAATTTTGCCTGGAGAAACCCTTATTGCAACTCAAAAAACCGTGGTACATAAGCAAATTGCAACCCTAGTCCCAGCTATTTTCAATCGATTCTAAGGTGTCCATTGCATTCCTTGATATCTCTTGAGTCGATCCAGACCCTCACATTGCTCAAAACCATCAAGAATTGGAGAATCCGAATTCGGTTTGTTCAAGAAAATCTTAAAATCGTATTTCAATTATCATGCATTTTTAACTTGTTTCATTGTTGTTTTTGTGATTAGTGATGAGTTTGCAAGCGATCTGGGCAAGTTAATCGTATTTCTATGGCCTGAAACTCGAATTGCCATGGCTAGGGTTCCTGAGTTCGATTTAGGGTTTTGCTTATTAGGATAAATTAGACCTCAAGACCATTGCCAATGAATTCGGAATGATGTCCTGAATCGAACCATGGTCTTACAATTCATTTATATTATGTGTGCTTGATTTTTGATTTAGCCAGGGTCTGTAGCGTCGAAAAATGGCCGACGCTGAACTTTCAAATTTTTGAAACGAGGAAGATGAAGCTTGGCGCGGAAACGATGAAGCCTGGAAGCGACACTTGTTCATCCATCGTCCGTTCCGATTCAATGACACGCGTGCGCTCCAGATCAGATGGCAAAGGCGTGGGGTTGTGAGCGGAAGGTCTCCAGTTCGATCCCTGGCCATGGCATTTGGTTTTACATGTTTGCAAACTTTTCCTTACTTTGTTATTTTCCATTCAATATTTTGCATACAATTTAATTTCTTTTCATCATTTTTATTCATGCATTAAAAATCATCAAAATATTTTTTCCTTTTGCATTTATTTTCAGAAAACACTTATTTAATTTATAAAATTAAAAAATATTTTTTTGCATGCATATTTATTTTTATTCATGATTTAGTATTTAAATCAATTTTAATTAGTTTTTAATTATTAAATTGCATCTAAAAAATCCCAAAAAATTATTTTAGCATATTTATGTTATTTCTAGCATGTCATATTTTTCTCATCTAAAAATTTGCATTTTTTACTAATATTTTCCTCTTATTCGATTTCATCGTATTTTCCGATTTTCTTATCTTTTCACTGGTTATTCCGTTTATTTCTTATTTTCTTTTTCTTTTTCCAATAATGTAATTGCTCATGGGATGTAATAGTTAATTAGGGCTTTTATTTTCCGCAAGTTTAAATTATGTATCGCCCCAAGCCATGTAATAGCGTGGGACATTTATCTTTCCGCATCTTTACATTCCGCATTTTAATTTCCGCCTATAAACGCTAGTAATTAGGCGTGTATGGCAAGATTAAAATCAACATAGCTCACTCATAATTTCAAGATAACATATCCGAATTTGACACACTCTTTTCACATGCACCCTTAGGGTAATTCTCTCTCGTTGCCTTTGAATTCAAATATGGTCATGTCCTCGAGCGTAGAGGTATTCTAGCACCGTGCCTTCAAAACAAATCATCATAGTCCCTTCGATACAAAGATCATAAGACCCACGATGTCGCCTCCGAATACATGATCTTGACCTCGATTGTCGCCTACGAAAATGATGATAGTCCCTTCGAATGTGCTAGGATACTTCCTAAGTTGCTTTCTATGACCATCCGATGTCCCAGATGTCCCGCTTACATCCAACAAATAGAGTTACCTACCAACTAATGGTATGGATAGCGCTATTCTAAAGGAAAGTAAAAAACAAAACGACCAATTACGAGTAGGTAATAAGACTTTTAGTTGCTTGCTCTATCAAAATACTTTTCACACAACACACTTTTGTCAAAGTTCAAACTCTTTTCAAAACGAAACATTTCCGAACACTTTGTATACATTCCTACATGAATCATTACAAAGTCAAAGCGAAATGCCTTTTCAAAACATTTTTGTCAAACACACAGAAAGCACAATTTTAAAGTGATCTAAGAGCAACTAAGAGCCCGTAGATAACTACGGATGGAAAGGGGTGCTAATACCTTCCCTTTCATAACCTTCTCCCTTACTCGAGAATCTAACGAAGGTCTTTTACGTACTTTTACCTTCCCTTAATTGGATAAAAGAAAAGTCGGTGGCGACTCTTGCTATCCGCACATTTGCGATACAAAACTCTCAAAGTCAGTTCACCGTGTTACACACAGCATGAGATATTGTTTTAGGCTGGTATCTGCAGCATAACCGTCCTCCATTTTGTATTTTTCTTTTTCGAGGTATCTTTCCATTTCCTGCATCTCAGAACAAGGTCTCTCCATGTCCACCATATTGACATCCACATCTTCACCTTTCTCAACATCATCTCTCCATCCTGTGGGCTTGACGTCTTCGATTCGGATTTTCGAACTCCCTGGAGAAGAATATTTTACCAGGTAGTCAAACTTCCCACTGGGTTCACCCAAGGTATCCCAGATGTCTTTTTGAGGAATGTTACCATCTCTATCCTCCCCTTTTGTATAATCATCTCCCCATCCTGATGGTTTGACGTCTTCGATTCGGATTTTCGAACTCTGGCGAAATATTTTACCAAATAGTCGAACATCCCTGGGTTCACCAAGGTATCCCATATCTCTTTTGAGGGAGGCTTGTTTTGTATGTCTGAACCTTCTCGGTTTGAGCCTCGGGCCTTGTGCTTTGTGTCAATTCTGTTTCGATTTTCACGACCCTCGTGCTTTGGATCTCTTTTGAAACAACAGCTGGAGTTGATTCGATCGAAGTCTCTAGTTGTTTGTGGATGTCTTCAATAACTTCATTGTTGACTTCGACCAACACCCAACTCTCACTCTCAGTGCTTTCCTCTTTCAATGTAGTGGCCCCTTGGTCTGCTTCCACCATATTGATTTCTCCAATGCTCGAAGGCTCGGAGTAGTTGGTGTCTGCAATATCCAGAGGGTCTTCATCCACTTTCATTTTTGGTTTATCAGCAAACTTTAATCTGCCATCCTTAATTGCGTTTTGAATCAAGTCCCTGAAAATAAAACACTGTGAGGTTTTGTGGCCTAGGAAACTATGATATTTACAAAATCCTCTTTTATTTCTTTGATCTAAGGGAGGTATTTTGACATTTGGTGGCACTATTAATTGGCCATCTTTGACAAGTAAATCGAAGATCTCATCACACTTTGTTACATCAAAGGTATACACCTTCTTTGGAAACTTGTCATTTTTCTCATTTTCAACAATTTCCTTCCCTTTCGTGGGGACTAAAAGTTTACAAGAGTAAGGTGGAGCCTGTTTTAATTCAGCGAGATCTATTTCGACCTCTTCGAATTCAGGATAGTCTTCACCTTCCTCCGTTTCGACATAGGAAATTCTTTCCTTCTTATAACTCTTAAAAGCCCTGGCCTTCTCGGCCTTTAGCCTTTCGACTTGTCGAACCCTATCTGCTAACTGAGCCATGTCCCTCAAGTATTGTGTATCTAATAGTCCAGGCCACCAGCGGCCATTTCAACTAACTCATGTTCAAGGACTACTGTGAAACATCTAGATTTCAAGAGTCTGAACCTATTTAAGTATTCATCTATGGGTTCAGTAAACTTCCTGTTAACACTTGCTAGTTCCTTTAGGCTTATCTTGGATTGTCCCATATAAAACTGTTCATGGAACAGCCTCTCTAAGAGGGTCCAGGTATCTATGGATCCAGGGGGCAAAGTAGTGAACCATGTGAAAGCATTTTTAGTAAGGGAACTTGGGAAATATTTAATCCTAAGGTTCTCATTATTTGCTATGTCTCCTGCCTCAGTTAGATACCTAGCTATGTGCTCGACCGTTGACTCATTGGTATCTCCAGCAAACTTTGTAAACTTAGGGATCTTGTATCCCCTTGGCAAATCAGTATGGATTACATACTCTGCTATGGGAGAAGCGTAATTTGGCCTTCTAACTCCTGTATTAATACCGTTTTGGGCCATAATCCTTTCTATCATGGTGGTTAGGTTATTTTCTGCCAAGATGTTGTCATTTCGAATTCCATGGACCACTGCATCGGCATCTTGGTTTCGACCTACCATGACAACTCTTCTGGGTTGTTCCTCTCGAAACGCTGGGACTTCTAGTCTTTCGACCCTTGCCCCTGGTTCCATAATTCCCCTTTGTGGTTCATCTCGAATTACTGGGGCATCTACCCTTTCGACCCTTGCTAGTGGTTCTATCAATCCCCTTTGTGGTTCTTCTCGAAGCACTGGGGCATCTACCCTTTGTGCTCTTGCCCTCAAGTTAACTCCCTCTCTGGGTGGTCTATAGGGTGGGTCATCCTCCACTTGTTCGATGATAGGTATGTTCGCTCGAACCAATGCACAGTTACATCTCGCCCTCTACGGAGTGAAGAAATCCATTCGACTCATATTATCCATTCTCTTTTGTCACGGTCACATTTTGAACTATTGGGAGAAGATTTCTTGCATGGTTTGTGCTAATACTCCTATCATATTATGGTTACTATCATCCATTAACTGCCTAAAAGCTATTTGATTTTCTGTGATTAGGATAGGTAATGCACTATAACCTACTGACCCTTGGTTATTTGTCATAAATTGATTAGCCCAGATCCGACCCTAAGTGTGGTGGCGTTCGTCGAAGTGCAAACACTGCCATAAAGGATGTTGGCATTCCATCTGAATTTACGGGTCTAGTACTATCGGCCGATGGTCTAGTCGGTGGTGGGGTAGCGAAATGGGTTTGTGCCCCGATGGTGGGACAAATCCCCGGATACTGATGGTTCTGTATTGCCTAGGATCGATTGTTTGTTGACATGCCGCTTGTTCGTCGACCATACTATTAGTAGAAGATGCAACGGTGCATTCGAAGGATCATGGGCGTCCACAAAGTAGATGCATTAATGTACATTCCATGTGGGCGTTTTGTTCCCCTTGTGGATTGTTTGGATCTGACATCCTATTATTTCGATTTCTTCTGGGTAAGGGTTGGTTACTATTAGTTATTCTACCACTCCTAAGGTTCATATACTAATGAACTTTGTTTACTCAGAAAGAACCTTTTAACAATAATTATGTCTTATAAACGTTAGTTTTAATTAGCAAAAACCAATCTTTGTCCCACTGGGCGTGCCAATTTGTTCACAGTGATTTCTGGTGAAACAACCGCTAGTCTTCCAAACTATCAAATAAGCGTTATGATTGTTACTCAATCCCTTTCGTAACTTGCAGGATCGACTAGATTGATCCTATGGGGTATTGGTTGTTCGTGTAAACTTAAAACAAGGATTCACGCTCAAAGCCTGTTTTTGAATGTTTTATATATGTTCAAGTGTGTTTCGATTATGATGTTCAAGGACTTAATAACATGATCAAGTAAAGCAGTATAGAACTAATTTGAACAAGTACAAGCGTAAAGATCTAGAGTTTGCAGAAAATGCGTAAATGTAAGAATGCTTAAATGACTTTTAAATATAAAAGACTTTCAAAGTAAAAGCATGAAATGTAAAAGACATGAATGTAAGAACAAATATGTAAAAGCTTTCTGGAAAATAAAAGCGTTAATGTAGAGTTTCGAGAATAGTAAAAGGCTTCGAAATGAAAGAAAAGTGTTTGAATGCAAGGAAAGTTAAATGACTTTGAATGTAAAAGATTTAAAAGACATTGATGCAAGATAAAGATAAACTGGAAAGATAAAGATGCATTATTGAATAATAAAGAGTTTGGTACAATCATATGTACATCATTAGTGCATTCGTTTCCCTAGCCATGTGGTATTTTGAATATTCTTGAATTTTAGTACAATAGATATGACACACGAAATCTAACACTAAGACTTCTATTTATACTATTTCGACCATAGCAGTCGACTTATGAGATCTTGCCACGTTTGGACATGCAGAATACTATGCTTCTCTAGCTTCCGTCTTGAACCGTTTCAGTAGCATATTGAACTTCCTTTTATCCGCTCACGTTTGAATTTCAAATATACGAGCGCCTTTCGTTTGAACTCGCTTCTTAAACAACACACTACTACCACTTGAGCTCCTTCTACATGTATCATCATAATTGCTACTCGAAGCTCCAAGTTTCATATATTTATTAGAAGAGCCAATTCCTTCATTCAAATCATGACATTCCCTTTGTTCCAATGAATACTGATATTGTTTCGCTTCGAGCTCAATGATTCCTATTCGAATCATAGATATCAAAATCTTCAGCCAACATCTACGTGCTTTTAGAAAAGAGAAGAGAAAGAGGAGAATAAGCCAAACGCCGAGAATTCGATGAATCATCGCGAGGTAAGGGGTAATTGAATCCGATTATTATGCCTTATAGGTTTTGATGATCAGTAGAATAATTCAATTCGTTAGGAATCTCAAATTAGGATGTTTAGGTTGTGCCCTAACGTTATGATCCGACGTAAAACCTTGATTGGAATTGTTATGAACGGTGAATTTATGTAAGGTGATCATAGGCTAATTAGAAAACAAAATTCTGTGGTCAATTGAATGTAAAAATACATGAATTAATTCTGTTTTGTCATAATATGAAGTTTGGTAATGAATGGAATCAATGGACATTGGAAAATAGTGAGAAGAACTGATTTTTGGTGAAAATCACGTGTTATGTAACGACCCATAGGGTTATGAATCGATGCAAGCAGTTAAAATTTGGAAAAACAGAAACTGGGATAAGCTATGCATCGACACATAACTCTATGCATCGACTCATAGGCCAAAAATCAAACCTATGCATCGACACATACGTGTTATGCATCAACACATACTGAACTAATTTTTAAAAATGCATAATTTTAACTAGTATGCATCGATGCATACGACTTATTGATCGACACAAGCAGTCTATGTGTTGACACATGGGATTTTGGATCGATACATGCTGTATAGAAACAGAACATGATTTTTTGAAAACGGTTTCGGTCATATCTCTTCGACCGTAACTCCGATTTAGGCGTAGTTGGTATCGTTGGAAAGCTTAGAACGAGTACTATCTATTTAAAACATTTTCAAAACGATGGTTGAGATCTGGAGGAATTAATATGGTTTCCGTAGTAAGAATACATTGTAATTTCGTAGTTATTCGTTGCGTATACTTGCTGTATGTTAATTCCATGTATTGTGATTAACGTTATGTTCATGATTTCGCTGTTAGCATGTGCTGTTGCTGTTATTGGTCATGAATGGAATAATGTTGTATGACCATATTGCGTATTTGAATTGTTGCATGCTTCTTATGTGCATTCATAAGCATTTTGTTGATGGTTCATTCCCATTGTGTGGAATTGAACTTGCAGGGCCAATAACCGTACCCAATAGATAGTGGTGGTGAGGCTAGATTCTTGACCAAGTGGTGTATGGGCGAATCATTGATTGATGCTGTTTTCCGAGGTCTAAGCGGAACAGGGTGTGGACTTGGTTCACATTTGGTACCAAATGCATTTGAGTCTGCATTGCATATGTAATTATAACATGTTAGGATGGTTTCCAGTGTTATAATTGCATTGTTTGTTGTTGTATGCATAATGATCTGTGTGAATTGTATTTGTGAATCGTATTCTGATGATGCTAATAAGGGTGGAATAATGCATTGATTGTTTTATTGTTTTAAAGAAACTTATAATGCATTTTAATTTTGATGAAATCTCACCCTTACTTTGATGATTTCAGATTGAAGTGATTAGCTGCTCAGGATTTGGTGATGATGGCTTATAGAGCTATGCTATTTAGATTTATCTGCGTGTCAGTGTCATGCTCTGGTAGATGTAACACTGGGGTACGATTGTTTTGGAATTTTAAGGATTGTTAAACTTGTTTCTTTGAGTTTATGTTTTGAAATAACTATGAATTGAGTTATTATGGATTTTTATGTTCTTTCCGCTGTGTAAAACATAACCGTTGGTTTTGAATTATATTTAATAAGTTCTTCAGTAAAAGCATGATCACTGTTTTGTTATTTTAAAATTTTTAAAATTGTGACGCCCTTCGTTATGTTAAACTCTGATTAAAATATATAAATCGCGGGGAAATTAGAAGGGGTGTTACAATAGTGGTATCAGACCCTGGTTGGTCGTGTCTTAGAGTCTTTATCCCTTTCGTATGCGACTAGTGCAAGGTAACACTGTCGATACTTGTGTGCTGATTTGATTGTTTTGTAATGTTGAACAATGGTGGAAGAGTAACGGAAGAGCGATCGCTATTCTTTGCCTTGTGAATGCTAGCTGGTGTGCTTGGAGGGAATCAGCTGGGAGGTGGTATTGGTGCTGATAGGCAATTGGGAAGCTTCCAGAGGAACAATCCTCCATTGTTCAAAGGCACTCATGATCCTGAAGGTGCAGAGATGGTTGAAGGAGATCGAGAGGATCTTGGTGATTATTGTCTGAGGAAGAAGGTGAGGTATGGTACTCACATGTTGGCGGAGGAGGCGTGTTGGTGGGTTGCTACCAGGCTGAAATGGAGCAAGATGGTATTGCATTGACTTGGGGTTTCGGAGAGCTTTTACGAGGTACTTTCGAAGATATTGGGGCAAGAAGGAGATTGAGTTTGGAGCTCAAGCGGGCAACAAGTCAGTGAGTGGTATGCTTGAAGTTTCTTGGTGGCGGTACTATGCTCATTATGCTAATGATGCGGATGGAGAATTTTCAAATGTATCAAGTTTGAGAATGGTCTTCGTGATGAGATCAGCGGTGCTCGGTATCGGTAGCATCAGGAGGTTTTCTGATTTAATAGACTGTAGTAGGATTCTAGAAGAGGATCTTGCTAGTACTAAGATGAATGCTCAAGGACATGTTGATCGTAAAGGAAAGAAACATATGGATCATGGGAAACCTTATGATAAGAATAACCAAAGATCTGGTGGTTGGAAGAAGCCTAGTGAGGGAGATTCTAGTGCTCCTATTAAGTGCTACAAGTGTGGTGAAATGGGGCATCGAGCTAATGAATGCAAGAATGATGTGAAGAAGTGCAGCAACTGTGGAAGGTTTGGTCATGTAACTACTGAATGTAGAGCAGAAGGTAACTTGTTACAAGCGTGGCGAAGGGTCATACTAAATCCTGATGTACTAAGCCAAAGAAAGAACAAAATTTGGTGGAAGGTGTTCGCTTTGTCAGGATCAGAGACTAAGCCAGATGATCGGTTGATTAAAGGTACATGTTTTATTAATGGCATACCTTTAATTGCGATTATTGATACTGGAGCTACACATTCTTTTATTGCATTGGATTGTGCTAAGAGATTGAACTTGGATATTTCTAATATGGATGGAAGTATGGTCATTGACACTCCTGCGTCGAGTTCAGTGACTACTTCATATGTTTGTAGGAATTGTCCTATTGTAATTTTTGGTAGAGGTTTCGGTATGGATTTAGTGTGCCTACCGTTAGAACAACTTGATATCATCCTTGGAATGAATTGGTTAGAATTCAACCAGGTTCATATCAACTGTTTTAAGAAGACGGTTATTTATCCTGAAGAAGCTAGAGTTGAAGATGTGACTATGTCAGTCAAGTAGATGAATTCAGCTGTTAAGGATGGTGCTGTAGTGTTTATGTTGTATTCTTCGACGGAGGTGAGAGGAAAAAATAAGAGTGATGAACTGCCAGTGGTGAATGAATTTCCCGAAGTGTTTCCGGAAGATGTTAGTGAATTGCCACCTGAGAGAGAAATGGTGTTTGCTATAGATTTGATTCCTGGAACTAGTCCGGTGTCGATGGCGCCTTATCACATGTCGGCATCTGAATTGTCTGAGTTGAAGAAGCAGTTGGAGGAATTGCTTGAGAAGAATTTTATTCGTCCTAGTGTTTTGCCGTGGGGTGCTCCTGTGTTGTTGGTTAAAAAGAAAGAGGGTTCAATGAGACTGTGTGTTGATTACAGGCAGTTGAACAAAGTTACGATCAAGAATCGGTATCCATTGCCGCAGATTGATGATCTGATGGATCAGTTAGTTGGAGCTTGTGTATTCAACAAGATTGATTTGAGGTCTAGGTATCATCAGATTCATGTGAAGACGGAAGATATTCAGAAAACAGCATTTAGAACGAGGTATGGACATTATGAGTATTCTATTATGCCGTTTGGAGTTACTAATGCACCTGGTGTTTTCATGGAGTATATGAACAGAATATTTCATCCGTATCTTGATAAATTCGTGGTGGTATTTATCGATGATATTCTGATCTATTCGAAGAATGATGAAGAGCATGCAGAACATCTCAGAATTGTGTTGGAACTGTTGAAAGATAAGAAGTTGTATGTGAAGTTGTCTAAGTGTGAGTTCTGGCTAAGTGAAGTAAGTTTTCTTGGTCATGTGATTTCCAAGAATGGCATTGTTGTTGATCCTACGAAGGTAGAAGCGGTATCTCAGTGGGAAGCGCCAAAGAATGCTTGTGAAATCCATAGTTTTCTTGGTCTTGCAGGTTACTACAGGAAGTTCATTGAGGGATTTTCGAAGTTGGTTTTACCGTTGACTAAATTTACCAGAAAGGGTCAGATGTTTGTTTGGGATTTTGAATGCGAGAAAGGATTCCAAGAGTTGAAGAAGAGATTGACTAGTGCTCCGATTCTGATTTTGCCGAATCCGGCAGAATCTTTTGTTGTGTATTGTGATGCGTCATTGATGGGATTAGGTGGTGTTTTGATGCAAGATAAGCAGGTTATAGCTTATGCTTCAAGACAATTGAAGGTTCATGAAAGTAATTATCCGACTCATGATTTAGAATCGGAAGCAGTAGTATTTGTTTTGAAATTATGGAGGCATTACTTGTATGGCTCTCGATTTGAGGTATTCAGTGATCATAAGAGCCTGAAATATCTCTTCGATTAGAAAGAGTTGAATATGAGGCAGAGAAGATGGTTAGAATTTCTGAAGGATTATGATTTTGGTTTGAATTACCATCCTGGTAGGGCAAACGTTGTTGCAGATGCATTGAGTAGGAAGTCCTTGCATATGTCTATGTTGATGGTTCATGAATTGGAATTGGTTGAGTAGTTCAGAGATTTGAGTTTGGTATGCGAGACTACTTCTGATAGTGTTAAATTGGGTATGTTGAAGTTGACTAGTGGTATTCTTGAGGAAATTCGGACTGGACAGAAATCTGATGTTGGTTTAGTTGATAAGTTGACACTGATTAACCAAGGTCAAGGAGGTGAATTCTGAATTGACGAGAATGGTGTTATGAGATTTGGTGACAGGGTGTGTGTTCCGGATATTGCAGAACTTCGGAAGAGTATTTTGGAAGAAGGACATCATAGTGGATTGAGTATTCATCCCGGTGCTACTAAAATGTATCATGACTTGAAAAAGTTGTTTTGGTGGCTTGGAAGGAAAAAGGAAATTGCTGAGTTTGTTTATGCTTGTTTGGTTTGTCAGAATTCAAAGATTGAACATCAGAAACCGTCAGGATTGATGGAACCGTTGTTTGTTCCGGAGTGGAAATGGGACGACGTTTCTATGGATTTTGTATCTGGTTTGCCAAGGACAGCGAAGAATTGTGATTCTATTTGGGTTATTGTTGATCGGTTGACAAAATCTGCTCACTTCATTCCGATAAGAATGGATTACCCTATGGAGAGGTTGGTAGAATTGTATGTTGAGAAGATCGTGAGTTTGGACGGTATTCCTTCTAGTATTGTGTCAGATAGAGATCCGAGGTTCACGTCTAAGTTTTGGACGGGGATGCAAGAAGCTTTGGGTACTAAGTTGAGGTTGAGCTCCGCTTATCATCCGCAGACAGATGGTTAGACCAAGAGAACGATTCAGTCGTTAGAGGATTTGTTGAGGGCTTGTGTGTTGGAGAAGGGTGGAGCTTGGGATATTTATTTACCTTTGATTGAGTTTACCTACAACAATAGTTTTCATTCGAGTATTGGTATGGCTCCATTTGAGGCATTGTATGGTAGGAGGTGTCGTACACCGTTGTGTTGGTATGAATCTGGAGAAAGTGTTGTGATTGGACCGGAGATTGTCCAACAGACTTCAGAAAAGATTAAGATGATTAAGGAGAAGATGAGAGCTTCTTAGAGTCGTCAGAAGAGTTATCATGATAAGAGGAGGAAGGATCTCGAGTTTAGTAAAGGAGATCATGTGTTTATGCGAGTTACTCCGATGACTGGTATTGGTTGGGCCTTGAAGTCAAAGAAGTTGACTCCGCATTTTATTGGTCCGTATCAGATTACTAAGAAGGTTGGAAGAGTTGCTTATCAAATTGATTTACCACCGTCACTTGCAAATTTGCATGATGTCTTCCATGTATCTCAGTTGAGGAAGTACATTGCTGATCCGTCTCATGAGATTAAGGTAGATGATATACAGGTGCGATAAAATCTGACTGTTGAAGCATTACCTGCGAGAATTGAGGATCGAAAGGTGAAGCAGTTACATGGTAAAGAGATAGCATTGGTGAAAGTAGCTTGGGGAGGACCAGCAGGTGGAAATGTAACTTGGGAAATGGAGAGCTAGATGAAGGACTCGTATCCCGAACTTTTCGTCTAAGGTATGTTTTCGAGGACGAAAACTCTTTTTAGTAGGGGAGAGTTGTGACACCCCAAATTAATTCAATTATTAAATAATTAGAAATTTAATTAAAGGTTTAATTATTGGCATTTTTGAATTAATAGATTTACTTGATTAATTAAATAATGGGAGTGTTGGGGGTGTAAAGTGGAATTGAGAGGTGTTAGAGTAAAAGGCTCTAATTATTCCAATTATTTTAATTTGGTTATTTTATTATTTGGAAAATAAAAAGGAATAAATAAAGTAATTGAGGGATAAGAGAAGGATTGGAGAAAATTAGGATTCATTCTACGTGCTTTTAGAAAAGAGAAGAGAAAGAGGAGAATAAGCCAAACGCCGAGAATTCGATGAATCATCGCGAGCTAAGGGGTGATTGAATCCGATTATTATGCCTTATAGGTTTTGATGATCAGTAGAATAATTCAATTCGTTAGGAATCTCGAATTAGGATGTTTAGGTTGTGCCCTAACGTTATGATCGGACGTAAAACCTTGATTGGAATTGTTATGAACGGTGAATTTATGTAAGGTGATCACAGGCTAATTAGAAAACAAAATTCTGTGGTCAATTGAATGTAAAAATACATGAATTATTTCTGTTTTGTGATAATATGAAGTTTGGTAATGAATGGAATCAATGGGCATTGGAAAACAGTGAGAATAACTGGTTTTTGGTGAAAATCACGTGTTATGCATCGACCCATAGGGTTATGATCCGACGTAAAACCTTGATTGGAATTGTTATGAACGGTGAATTTATGTAAGGTGATCATAGGCTAATTAGAAAACAAAATTCCGTGGTCAATTGAATGTAAAAATACATGAATTAATTCTGTTTTGTCATAATATGAAGTTTGGTAATGAATGGAATCAATGGGCATTGGAAAACAGTGAGAAGAACGGGTTTTTGGTGAAAATTACGTGTTATGCATCGACCCATAGGGTTATGAATCGATGCAAGCAGTTAAAATTTGGAAAAATAGAAACTGGGATAAGCTATGCCTCGACACATAACTCTATGCATCGACTCATAGGCCAAAAATCAAACCTATGCATCGACACATACGTGTTATGCATCGACACATACTGAACTAATTTTTAAAAATGCAGAATTTTAACTGGTATGCATCGATGCATACGACTTATGGATCGACACAAGAAGTCTATGTGTTGACACATGGGATTTTGGATCGTCTGTTTGTATAAGCGAGAACATGATTTTAAAGCGGTTTCGATCATATCTTTTGTAGTAACTCCGATTTAGGCGTAGTTGGTATCATTGGAAAGCTTAGAGCAGTACTATCTATTTAAAGCATTTTCAAAACCAGTGGTGAGATCTGGAGGAATTAATATGGTTTCCGTAGTAAGAATACATTGTAATTTAAGTAGTTATTAGTTGCGTATACTTGCTATATGTTAATTCCATGTATTGTGATTAACGTTATGTTCATGATTTTCTTTGTTAGCATGTCTTTATTCTATTATTGATCATGAATGGCATAATCTTTGTATGACCATATTCCGTATTTGAATTGTTGCATGCTTGATGTGCATGCATAAGCATTTGTTGATGGTTCATTCCATTGTGTGGAATTGAACTTGCGGGGCCAATAGTACCCAATGGATAGTGGTGGTGAGGCTAGATTCTTGACCCAGTGGTGTATGGGCGAACCATTGATTGACACTGTTTTTCGAGGTGTAAGCGGAACAGGGTGTGGACTTAGTTCACGTTTAGTACCACATGCATTTGAGTCTGCATTGCATATGTAATTATAACATGTTAGGATGGTTTCCAGTGTTATAATTGCATTGTTTGTTATTGTATGCATAATGATACGTGTGAATGTATTTGTGGTGTATTACGATGATGCTAATAAGGGTGGAATAATGCATTGATTGTTTTATTGTTTTAAAGAAACGTATAATGCATTTTAATTTTGATGAAATCTCACCCTTACTTTGATGATTTCAAATTGAAGTGATTAGCTGCTCAGGATTTGGTGAGGATGGCTTATAGAGCTATGCTATTTAGATTTGTCCGCGTGTCAGTGTCATGCTCTGGTAAATGTAACACTTGGGAACGATTGTTTTGGAATTTTAAGGATTGTTAAACTTGTTTCTTTGAGTTTATGTTTTGAAATAACTATGAATTGAGTTATTATGGATTTTTATGTTCTTTCCGCTGTGTAAAACATAACCGTTGGTTTTGAATTATATTTAATAAGTTCTTCAGTAAAAGCATGATCACTGCTTTGTTATTTTAAAATTTTTAAAGTTGTGACGCCCTTCGTTATGTTAAACTCTGATTAAAATATATAAATCGCGGGGAAATTAGAAGGGGTGTTACAGTACTCTTATAAATACAACATTATCCCACAAGGGAATAAGGGACAACTCTAAAGTATCACATACTTATTCACATTAAAACACCACTTAGAGAGTACTTTGATCCAAATAAGCCTAACAACATTATACAACCTTGCATACAATCCAATAGCGATGACAACCAGTAGGATCTCTTACCTCATGTGAGTTGGTTTATTAAATAACCTTAAAACCACCGTATAGGGCTACTCATCGTTGTGAGTTATCTCTCACTCTCAAACATGTAATATACCTACTAGGGCCTCTGAGTCTTTCTATCCTTATAGAGGGGAACACACACATTTGTACTTTTTTGGACAGTACAATGGCGTTTCTCGTGGGGTATGGTAAAACTAACCTAGGTCACACTTCTTTCTAATGACCATCACCTTCCCCGTCGTAACCTTAATTCCAACTTTTAACCAATACCAAACATGGTGAATTGAAGAGCTTTATCCTTTACTCTTGAGGGTACCAACGATACATGAGATGTCAAGGTCATGACAGAGATGCGAGCTATCATAGACAAATTACAAAGCCACAACCAAACATTGGAAGATGATGTCTAAAACATCATACAACTATAATAGGAGGTCAACCCCCTAAAGAGATGGAGGTGTTGGATCCGTAACCCCTATCAGACAAAATATGGAAGGCCTATGTTACCAAGTTTTCAAGCCTCCATTCTTGGCCAAGTTCGATGGATGCAACGAACCCTACAAGCATGCCGCCTCAATTAGCACAGAAATGGACATCACATGAGCACCATAATCCCTAAAGTGTAAGATGTTGTCAAGTACCCTCAAGGAGGCCGCCCTACGATGGTACATGAGCTTCCCTTGTGCCTTTATCAACAACTACCAATAATAGGTAAGAAAGTTGGTACACCAGTTCATCGCCAGTCGCCACAAGAAGATTTATCTCCCCTATTATATTCAATATTCACCAGGGTCCGTTAGAATCACAGAGAAACTATCTTGTTCACTTCAATGAAACAACCATCAAAGTGATTCCTCTAAACCAAGAAATATATGCGGGAGTGTTCTAAAATAGACTAAAGACGGGTAACTTTAATGAATCCTTTGCTCAAAGGACCGCATTCACGTACGCTGAAGTAGTCACCATGACAGAATGCAACATCAAAGTCAAGGAAAGCAACATAAAAAGGCCTATGATGCGAAGAAGTATGTCACCTGCGCCGAAAAATCCCATCCTTTAAGGAAGAATAGTTCACCTAAACCATAAAGGACAAATACATGTTCAAAAGGGAAGTAAAAGTTATAGAGAGTTTCACCCCCTTGAACACCAGACAAGAACAAATATGGCACGAGGTGCTTCATCTACTCAACATTTTGATGTTGCCTTCCCTAGGTCTGAGGTAATGGGATCTGAACAATAAAGATAGTGTAAAGTCCATAAAGTCAAATAGAATCATATAGACAACTGATACCAATTAAAGAAGGAAATATAAAAGCTGATACAAGAGGGTAACCTCAAGAAGTGCATGTAGGGATCCCCTAAAACCTGGAAAAATAATGCAACTCGCGTGAATGAAAAATTACCGGAAACCTTAGGTCGAGCAAGGCTAAAGAAACACTCGGGAACGGTAGTGAGCAAGAAGCACGTCACACTCTCAACACCATAGGTGTAAGAGATGTCAAGGGAAACGATACTAGCATCGCTCGTAAGAGATATGCCCAAAAGGTCTTGAGTGTGGATGACTTCCCCAGGATAAAAAGTACAAAGACTCTAGAGGCTGTAATCATCTTTGTAGAGCAAGACGTACTCGATGTTCATCCTTTCCACAATGATCCCGTGGTCAACATTGTCAAGTGCAAATAACGAGAGATCAAAAGAGTCTTAGTCGATTAGGGAAATTCTGCTGACATACTATACTAGGATGCCACTGAGAGTTTTCTCCATGATGTCGAGGACACGAACCCTTTCAACTGATAATTGGTTGGATTCTTAGGAGAATAGGGGCAGGAGAAAGGCTACCTCACCTTAAGGATCATGTTTGGGGAAAAAGACCACACCAAGGTAATAAAGGTTAAGTACTTAGTAATTAATGCTCCATATACATATAAAATAATCATTAGGAGACTAACCTTTAACTGACTGGGAGCACTTTGTGTACCTTGTATATATGCATACAATACCTACACCCTAACGTGTATGTGGGGGTCATTCACAAAGACCTAGAGATTGTCTGAAAGTGATATGCAAAAAGCTTGAAATTAAAGAGAACATGTCACCCAGGCTAAAAGGTGAAAATGGGAAACCTCAAAATAAAACTACCGATGGAGCAGGTAGGAGAAAGAAGGTTCCCCATCCATCCCCATAACACGACGGAGCCTTAAAGTAAAAGGAAAAACATTTTCTTCATGATTACATGTTAATTATTTATTTTTATGATTGACATTAATTTTGGTAAGACTAACTTGGCAGCAACACGTTGAACAAGATGTTTCAAGTTTCAATTTTAACATATCGAATGTGATGTCCTTGTCCTAACTAGAAGAGTAAGACATCCAATCTGTTATAGTTTATACAGTTTGGATATAGTAGATTAAAATTACTGAATATTTTGTGAATATTAAGTAATCCTATGTGAATGAATCAGAGATTCTCTTTGACTGAAATATGTTGATGAAGATGTTTTATCATGCAGAAAAATATGTCGAACAAGATATCCTATGCAGAATCATTCGACATCGTGACTGTCTACAATTGGACAGTTTGATTCTTTTAGTTTGTTACAGATGCATAATATTTTGAGAATATCATGCTATCCTATGTGGTGCTCAGATTAAGGTATAAGATATTCAAGCTAAACTTAAGGAGTACTCTTAGTTTCTAATTATGGAGATAGTTTAGTAAACTAATGATTGAAGTCCTATAATTGAGAAGATATATTTGCAACTTTATTTGCAACATTCAGCTGTGTTTTTGAAGCCCAATTTAGTTTAGAAGACTGCTTTAAATTGAATGCTACAAACCTAATATTCCATGGATGTTTTGTGTGTGTGTTAATTGTGATTGCTTAGGGTTTATGCAGTTTTGTGAATTGTGAGCCTCTATAATATCATCTTGATATAAGAATTGGACTGTCTCTATTGAGTTGTAATTTCTGTCTTCATTCATGAGATTTTAAGCATTGAATGATTTTGTTTCATTGAAGATTGTCTTATGAAACTTTCTTTTGAATTGAGTTGTTGTCACTATTTGTGACTGAGGGGAAGTGGGAGGGGTCTCATATCTAGGAGTTCCAAGGTAGAAGTATAGTACGGGTAGGGATTTAGTGAGAAGTTGTAAACAGGGGAGTTTTTCTTTAAATTAATACTATTTAGTGGATTTACTTCCTGGCATGGTAGCCTCTAAATGTAAGTGATGTTGCACCGAACTGGGTAAACAATTTTTTGTGTTCATTTACTTTCAACTACTTACCTTACCTGCAATATTTCTTACTGTGTTAACTTCAAATCTTGTCAGTGATGTCTTAACATCGTATGTGACATATGTTCAATATTTATTTGTCTATTGTGTTTTAACTAGATACCAGTCTCTCGAAATCTCATAGGATATCTAATATCTGTATAACAGAATTTTAATTAGCATCAGAGCAGGCATTTTGCTATGTATCTAGGTGATATTAAGGGAAGATACTTTATGGTACATTCGAAAAGGAAGAAAGATTTTGAACATACCACCCATTCTTCAGAAAATCAGATGAAATTTGAAATGAATATAAGTCTTCAAAAAATTTGGTGAAAATTGAAGTGAACATAAATCTTAAGATAATCTGATGAAATTTGAATTGAATATAAGTTATCAGAAAATCAGATGAAATTTGAAGTGAATATAAGTCTTCAAAAAAGCTTATGAAAATTGAAGTTAGCATACATCTTAAGATAATCTGATGAAATTTAAAGTGAACATAAGTCTTCAGAAAATCCGATGACATTTGAAGGAAATATAAATCTTAAAAACATTTGATAAAATTTGAAGTGAATATAAGTCTTGAGAAAATCTGGGGAAACTTGAAGTGAATATACGTCTTCCACAAATTAGATGAAATTTGAAATGAAAATAAGTCCTCAGAAAATCTGATGAAACTTGAAGTGAAAATAAGTCTTCAGAAAATCTGGTGAAAATTGAAGTGAACATAAATCTTAAGAAAATCTGATGAAATTTGAAGTGAATATAAGTCTTAAGAAAATTAGATGAAATTTGAAGTGAATATAAGTGTTCAGAAAATCTAATGAAAATTGAAGTGAACATAAATCTTAAGATAATCTAATGAAATTTGATGTGAATATAAGTGTTTAGAAAATCTGATGAAATTTGAAGAGAATATAAGTCATCAGAAAATCTGGTGAAAATTGAAGTGAACATAAATCTTAAGATAATCTGATGAAATTTGAAGTGAATATAAGCTTCAGAAAATCTTATGAAAATTGAAGTGAACATATATCTTAAGATAATCTGATGTAATTTCAAGTGAACATCAATCCTAAGATTATCTGATGAAATTTGAAGTGAAAATAAGTCTTCAGAAAAAATGATGAAATTTGAAGTGAATATAGGTCTTCAAAAAATTAGATGAAATTTGAAGTGAAAATAAGTCTTCAGAAGATTAGATGAAATTTGAAATGAATATCAGTCTTCAGAAAATCGAATGAAATTTGAAGTGAATATAAGTCTTCAAAAAATCTGGTGAAAATTGAAGTGAACATAAATCTTAAGATAATCTGATGAAATTTGAAGTGAATATAAGTCTTTAGAAATTCTGATGAAATTTGAAGTGAATATAAGTGTTCAGAAAATCTGGTGAAAATTGAAGTGAAAATAAATCTTTAGATAATCTCATGAAATTTGAAGTGAATATAAGTCTTCAGAAAATGTTATGAAAATTGAAGTGAACATACATCTTAAGATAATCTGAAGTAATTTGTAGTGAACATAAATCTTAAGACAATATGGTTAAATTTGAAGTGAAAATAAGTCTTCCGAAAAAATGATGAAATTTGAAGTGAATATAAGTCTTCAGAAAATCAGATGAAATTTGAAGTGAATATAAGTCTTCAGAAAATCTGGTAAAAATTGAAGTGAACATAAACCTTAAGATAATCTGATGAAATGTGAAATGAATATAAGTGTTTAGAAAATATGATGAAATTTGAAGTGAATATAAGTCTTTAAAAAATCTGGTGAAAACGGAATTGAACATAAATCTTATTATAATCTGAGAAAATATGAAGTGAATATAAGTCTTCAAAAAATCTGATGAAGTTTGAAGTGAATATAAGTCTTCAACAAATATTTTGAAAATTGAAGTGAACATACATCTTAAGATAATATGATGAAATTTGAAGTGAATATAAGTCTTCAGAAAATTCGATGAAATTTGAAGGAAATATAAATCTTTAAAAAATCTGATGAAATTTGAAGTGAATATAAGTCTTCAGAAAATCTGGTGAAACTTGAAGTGAATATAAGTCTTCAGAAAATTAGATGAACTTTGAAGTGAAAATAAGTCTTCAGAAAATCTGGTGAAATTTGAAGTGAATAGTCTTAAGAAAATTAGATGAAATTTGAAGTGAATATAAGTGTTCAGAAAATCTAATGAAAATTGAACTGAACATAAATCTTAAGATAATCTGATGAAATTTGATGTGAGTATAAGTCTTTAGATAATCTGATGAAATTTGAAGAGAATATAAGTCTTCAGAAAATCTGGTGAAAATTGAAGTGAACATAAATCTTAAGATAATCAGATAAATTTGAAGTGAATATAACTCTTTAGAAAATCTGATGAAATTTGAAGTGAATATAAGTCTTCAGAAAATCTGATGAAATTTGAAGTAAATATAAGTCTTCATAAAATCTAATGAAATTTGAAGTGAATATAAGTCTTCAGAAAATATGATGAAGTTTGAAGTGAATATAAGCCTACAAAAAATCTTTTGAAAATTGAAGTGAACATACATCTTAAGATAAATTGATGAAATTTGAAGTGAATATAAGTCTTCTGAAAATCCGATGAAATTTGAAGGAAATACAAATCTTTCAAAAATTTGATGAAATTTTAAGTGAATATAAGTCTTCAGAAAATCTGGTGAAACTTGAAGTGAATATAAGTCTTCAGAAAATTAGATGAAATTTGAAGTGAAAATAAGTCTTTAGAAAATCTGATGAAATTTGAAGTGAATATCAGCCTTCAGAAAATCAAATGAAATTTGAAGTGAATATAAGTCTTTAGAAATTCTGGTGAAAATTGAAGTGAACATAAATCTTAAGATAATCCGATGAAATTTGAAGTGAATATAAGTCTTTAGAAAATTTGATGAAATTTGAAGTGAATATAAGTCTTTAGAAAATATGGTTAAAATTGAAGTGAACATAAATCTTAAGATAATCTAATGAAATTTGAAGTGAATATAAGTCTTCAGAAAATCTTATGAACATTGAAGTGAACATACATCTTTAGATAATCTGATGTAATTTGAAGTGAACATAAATCTTAAGACAATCTGGTGAAATTTGAAGTGAAAATAAGTCTTCCAAAAAAATGATGAAATTTGAAGTGAATATAAGTCTCCAGAAAATCAGATGAAATTTGAAGTGAATATAAGTCTTCAGAAAATCTGGTGAAAATTGAAGTGAACATAAATCTTAAGATAATCTGATAAAATTTGAAATGAATATAAGACATTAGAAAATCTGATGAAATTTGAAGCGAATATAAATCTTAATAAAATCTGGTGAAAACTGAATTGAACATAAATCTTATGATATTCTGATGAAATATGAAGTGAATATAAGTCTTCAAAAAATCTGATGAAGTTTGAAGTGAATATAAGTCATCAAAAAATCTTTTGAAAATTGAAGTGAACATACATCTTAAGATAATCTGATGAAATTTGAAGTGAATATAAGTCTTCAGAAAATTCGATGAAATTTGAAGGAAATATAAATCTTTAAAAAATATGATGAAATTTGAAGTGAATATAAGTCTTCAGAAAATCTGGTGAAACTTGAAGTAAATATAAGTCTTCAGAAAATTAGATGAAATTTGAAGTGAAAATAATTCTTCAGAAAATCTGGTGAAATTTGAAGTGAATAGTCTTAAGAAAATTAGATGAAATTTGAAGTGAATATAAGTGTTCAGAAAATCTAATGAAAATTGAAGTGAACATAAATCTTAAGATAATCTGATAAAATTTGATGTGAGTATAAGTCTTTAGATAATTTGATGAAATTTGAAGAGAATATAAGTCTTCAGAAAATCTGGTGAAAATTGAAGTGAACATAAATCTTAAGATAATCTGATAAAATTTGAAGTGATTATAAGTCTTTAGAAAATCTTATGAAAATTGAAGTGCACATACATCTTAAGATAATCTGATGTAATTTCAAGTGAACATAAATCTTAAGATAATCTGATGAAATTTGAAGTGAAAATAAGTCATCAGAATAAATGATGAAATTTGAAGAGAATATAAGTCTTCAGAAAATTAGATGAAATTTGAAGTGAAAATAATTCTTCAGAAAATCTGGTGAAATTTGAAGTGAATAGTCTTAAGAAAATTAGATGAAATTTGAAGTGAATATAAGTGTTCAGAAAATCTAATGAAAATTGAAGTGAACATAAATCTTAAGATAATCTGATGAAACTTGATCTGAATATAAGTCTTTAGAAAATTTGATGAAATTTGAAGAGAATATAAGTCTTCAGAAAATCTGGTGAAAATTGAAGTGAACATAAATCTTAAGATAATCTGATGAAATTTGAAGTGAATATAAGTCTTCAGAAAATCATATGAAAATTGAAGTGAACATACATCTTAAGATAATCTGATAAAATTTGAAGTGAACATAAATCTTAAGATAATCAGGTGAAATTTGAAGTGTAAATAAGTCTTCCGAAAAAATGATGAAATTTGAAGTGAATATAAGTCTTAAGAAAATCCGATGAAATTTGTAGTGAATATAAGTCTTCAGAAAATCTGGTGAAAATTGAAGTGAACGTAAATCTTAAGATAATCTGATGAAATTTGATTTGAATATAAGTCTTTAGGATATCTGATGAAATTTGAAGTGAATATAAGTATTCAGAAAATCTGGTGAAAATTGAAGTGATCATAAATCTTAAGATAATCTGATGAAATTTGAAATGAATATAAGTGTTTAGAAAATTTGATGAAATTTGAAGTGAATATAAGTCTTTAAAAAATCTGGTGAAAACTGAATTGAACATAAATCTTATTACAATCTGAGAAAATATGAAGTGAATATAAGTCTTCAAAAAATCTGATGAAGTTTGAAGTGAATATAAGTCTTCAAAAAATCTGTTGAAAATTGAAATGAACATACATCTTAAGATAATCTGATGAAATTTGAAGTGAATATAAGTCTTCAGAAAATTCGATGAAATTTGAAGGAAATATAAATCTTTAAAAAATCTGATGAAATTTGAAGTGAATATAACTCTTCAGAAAATCTGGTGAAACTTGAAGTGAATATAAGTCTTTAGAAAATTAAATGAAATTTTAAGTGAAAATAAGTCTTCAGAATATCTGATGAATTTGAAGTGAATTTAAGTCTTAAGAAAATTAGATGAAATTTGAAGTGAATATAAGTGTTCAGAAAATCTAATGAAAATTGAAGTGAACATAAATCTTAAGATAATCTAATGAAATTTGATGTGAATATAAGTCTTTAGAAAATCTGATGAAATTTGAAGAGAATATAAGTCTTCAAAAAATCTGGTTAAAATGGAAGTGAACATAAATCTTAAAATAATCTGATGTAATTTGAAGTGAATATAAGTCTTCAGAAAATCTTATGAAAATTGAAGTGAAGATATATCTTAAGATAATATGATGTAATTTAAAGTGAACATAAATCCTAAGATAATCTGATGAAATTTGAAGTGAAAATAAGACTTCTTAAAATTAGATGAAATTTGAATTGAATATAAGTCTTCAAAAAATAAGGTGAAAATTGAAGTGAACATAAATCTTAAGATAATCTGATGAAATTTGAAGTGAATATTAGTCTTCAGAAAATATGATGAAATTTGAAGTGAATATAAGTCTTCAGAAAATCTGATGAAATTTGAAGTGAATATAAGTCTTCAGAAAATCTTGTGAAAATTGAAGTGAACATAAATCTTAAGTTAATCTGATGAAATTTGAAGTAAATATAAGTCTTCAGAAAATCTGATGAAGTTTGAAGTAAATATAAGTCTTCAAAAAATTTGGTGAAAATTGAAGTGAACATAAATCTTAAGATATTCTGATAAATTTGAAGTGAATATAACTCTTCAGAAAATCTGATGAAATTTGAAATGAATATAAGTCTTCAGAAAATCTGATGAAATTTGTAAGTGATATAAGTCTTCAGAAAATCTGCTGAAAATTGAAGTGAACATAAATCTTAAGATCATTTAATGAAATTTTAAGTGAATATAAGTCTTCAGAAAATCTGATGAAGTTTGAAGTGAATACAAGTCTACAAAAATTTTTTTAAAAATTAAAGTGAATATAAGTCTTTAGAAAATCAGATAAAATTTGTAGTGAATGACTTCAAAAAATCTTATGAAAATTGAAGTTAGCATACATCTTAAGATAATCTGATGAAATTTAAAGTGATATAAGTCTTCAGAAAATTCGATGACATTTGAAGGAAATATAAATCTTAAAAACATTTGATGAAATTTGAAGTGAATATAAGTCTTGAGAAAATCTGGTGAAACTTGAAGTGAGTATACGTCTTCAACAAATTAGATGAAATTTAAAATGAAAAGAAGTCCTCAGAAAATCTAATGAAATTTGAAGTGAAAATAAGTCTTTAGAAAGTCTGGTGAAAATTGAGGTGAACATAAATCTTAAGATAATCTGATAAATTTGAAGTGAATATAACTCTTTAGAAAATCTGATGAAATTTGAAGTAAATATAAGTCTTCAGAAAATCTGATGAAATTTGAAGTAAATATAAGTCTTCAGAAAATCTGATGAAATTTGAAGTGAATATAAGTCTTCAGAAAATATTATGAAATTTGAAGTGAATATAAGTCTACAAAAAAATCTTTTCAAAATTAAGTGACATACATCTTAAGATAAATTCTTTGAAATTTGAAGTGAATATAAGTCTTCAAAAAAATCAAGGTAAATTTGAGAGAGTAAATCTTAAAAAATGGATGAAATTTGAAGTGACTATAAGTCTTCAGAAAATCTGGTGAAACTTGAAGTGAAAATAAGTCTTCAGAAAATTAGATGAAATTTGAAGTGAAAATAAGTCTTCAGAAGATCGGATGAAATTTGAAGTGAATATCAGTCTTGAAGAATTTTAAAAATAGAAGTGAAAATTGAAGTGAACATAAATCTTAAGATAATCTGATGAAATTTGAAGTGAATAAAAGTCTTTAGAAATTCTGATGAAATTTGAAGTGAATATAAGTATTCAGAAAATCTGGTGAAAATTGAAGTCAAAATAAAACTTAAGATAATCCAATGAAATTTGAAGTAAATATAAGTCTTCAGAAAATCTTATGAAAATTGAAGTGAACATACATCTTAATATAATATGAAGTAATTTGTAGTGAACATAAATCTTAAGACAATCTGTTGAAATTTTAATTTAAAATATGTCTTCCGAAAAAATGATGAAATTTGAAGTGAATATAAGTCTTCAGAAAATAAAATGAAATTTGAAGTGAATATAAGTCTTCAGAAAATCTGGTGAAAATTGAAGTGAACATAAATCTTAAGATAATCAGATGAAATGTTAAATGAATATAAGACTTTAGAAAATCTGATGAAATTTGAAGTGAATATAAGTCTTTAAAAAATCTGGTGAAAACTGAATTGAATATAAATGTTATTATAATTTGAGAAAATATGATGTGAATATAAATCTTCAAAAAATCTGATGAAGTTTGAAGTGAATATAAGTCTTCAAAAAATCTTTTGAAAATTGAAGTGAACATACATCTTAAGATAATCTAATGAAATTTAAAGTGAATATAAGTCTTCAGAAAATCTAATGAAATTTGAAGTGAATATAAGTCTTAAGAAAATTAGATGAAATTTGAAGTGAATATAAGTGTTTAGAAAATCTAATGAAAATTAAAGTGAACATAAATCTTAAGATAATCTAATGAAATTTGATGTGAATATAAGTCTTTAGAAAATCTGATGAAATTTGAAGAGAATATAAGTCTTCAAAAAATCTGGTGAAAATTGAAGTGAACATAAATCTTAGATAATCCGTAAGAATTTGAAGTGAATATAAGCTTCAGAAAATCTTATGAAAATTGAAGTGAACATATATCTTAAGATAATCTGAAGTAATTTCAAGTGAACATCAATCCTAAGATAATCTGATGAAATTTGAAGTGAAAATAAGTCTTCAGAAAAAATGATGAAATTTGAAGTGAATATAAGTCTTCAAAAATTAGATGAAATTTGAAGTGAAAATAAGTCTTCAGAAGATCGGATGAAATTTGAAGTGAATATCAGTCTTCAGAAAATCGAATGAAATTTGAAGTGAATATAAGTCTTCAAAAAATCTGGTGAAAGTTGAAGTGAACATAAATCTTAAGATAATCTGATGAAATTTGAAGTGAATATAAGTCTTTAGAAATTCTGATGAAATTTGAAGTGAATATAAGTCTTCAGAAAATCTGGTGAAAATTGAAGTGAAAATAAATCTTTAGATAATCTAATGAAATTTGAAGTGAATATAAGTCTTCAGAAAATGTTATGAAAATTGAAGTGAACATCGTCTCTTAAGATAATACGAGAAGTAATTTGTAGTGAACATAAATCTTAAGACAATCTGTTGAAATTTGAAGTGAAAATAAGTCTTCCGAAAAAATGATGAAATTTGAAGTGAATATAAGTCTTCAGAAAATCAAATGAAATTTGAAGTGAATATAAGTCTTCAGAAAATCTGGTGAAAATTGAAGTGAACATAAATCTTAAGATAATCTAAAGAAATGTGAAATGAATATAACTCTTTAGAAAATCTGACGAAATTTGAAGTGAATATAAGTCTTTAAAAAATCTTGTGAAAACTGAATTGAACATAAATCTTATTATAATCTGAGAAAATATGAAGTGAATATAAGTCTTCAAAAAATCTGATAAAGTTTGAAGTGAATATAAGTCTTCAAAATATCTTTTGAAAATTGAAGTGAACATACATCTTAAGATAATCTGATGAAATTTGAAGTGAATATAAGTCTTCAGAAAATTCGATGAAATTTGAAGGAAATAAAAATCTTTAATAAATCTGATGAAATTTGAAGTGAATATAAGTCTTCAGAAAATCTTGTGAAACTTGAACCGAAAATAAGTCTTCAGAAAATCTGATGAAATTTGAAGTGAATATAAGTCTTAAGAAAATTAGATGAAATTTGAAGTGAATATAAGTGTTCCGAAAATCTAATTAAAATTGAAGTGAACATAAATCTTAAGATAATCTAATGAAATTTGATGTGAATATAAGTCTTTAGAAAATCTGATGAAATTTGAAGAGAATATAAGTCTTCAAAAAATCTGATGAAGTTTGAAGTGAATATAAGTCTTCAAAAATATATTTTGAAAATTGGAGTGAACATACATCTTAAGATAATCTGATGAAATTTGAAGTGAATATAAGTCTTCCGAAAATTCGATGAAATTTGAAGGAAATATAAATCTTTAAAAAATCTGATGAAATTTGAAGTGAATATAAGTCTTTAGAAAATCTGGTGAAACTTGAACTGAAAATAAGTCTTCAGAAAATCTGATGAAATTTGAAGTGAATATAAGTCTTAAGAAAATTAGATGAAATTTGAAGTGAATATAAGTGTTTAGAAAATCTAATGAAAATTGAAGTGAACATAAATCTTAAGATAATCTAATGAAATTTGATGTGAATATAAGTCTTTAGAAAATCTGATGAAATTTGAGGAGAATATAAGTCTTCAAAAAATCTGGTGAAAATTGAAGTGAACATAAATCATAAAATAATCTGATGAAATTTGAAGTGAATATAAGCTTCAGAAAATCTTATGAAAATTGAAGTGAACATATATCTTAAGATAATACGGATAATTTCAAGTGAATATCAATCTAAATAATCGATGAAATTTGAAGTGAAATAAGTCTTGAGAAAAATGATGAAATTTGAAGTGAATATAAGTCTTGAAGAAATTAGATGAAATTAGAAGTGAAAATAAGTCTTGAGGAAATCGGATGAAATTTGAAGTGAATATCGGAGTCTTCGAAAATCGAATGAAATTTGAAGAGAGAATATAAGTCTTCAAAAATACGGTGAAATTGAAGTGAATATAAAATCATGAATAATCACGATGAAATTTGAAGTGAATATAAGTCTTTAGAAATTAAAGTGAAATTTGAAGTGAATATATAAGTCTTGAAAATCGGTGAAAATTGATGAAAATAAATCTTAAAAGATAATCTAATGAAATTTGAAGTGAATATAAGTCTTCAGAAAATGTTATGAAAATTAAGTGAACATACATCTTAAAGATAATTTGAAGTAATTTATAGTGAACATAAATCTTAAGATAATCTGGTGAAATTTGAAGTGAAAATAAGTCTTAGAAAAATGATGAAATTTGAAGTGAATATATAAGTCTTGAGAGAAAATCGGGATGAAATTTGAAGTGAATATAAGTCTTGAGAGAAAATCTGGTGAAAATTGAGTGAATATAAATCTTAAGATAATCGATGAAATTTGAAGTGAATATAAGTCTTTAGAAAATACGATGAAATTTGAGTGAATAAGTCTTTAAAAAATAAATTGAAAGATTTAACATAAAATCTTATTATAATCTAGAAAATATGAAGTGAATATAAGTCTTCAAAATGAAGTGAAGTTTGAGTGAAATATAAGTCTTCAAAAAAACTTTTGAAAATTGAAGTGAATATAAGTCTTAGATAAT